>JANBXA010000641.1:41360000-41960000 GCA_030556225.1 Cricetiscus sungorus
ACATATACATACATATACATATCATGCACTATAACCTGTCAGTCCTTTTCCTTTCTTTCCCAGACATTGAAGACTATTCTCAGAATTGACTGATCTTGAAAAACA
Source organism: Cricetiscus sungorus (assembly GCA_030556225.1). Lineage (NCBI taxonomy): Eukaryota > Metazoa > Chordata > Mammalia > Rodentia > Cricetidae > Cricetiscus > Cricetiscus sungorus. Next base: position 41,360,106 of record JANBXA010000641.1, read on the forward strand.
CTGTTATTGCAAGATAATAGGTCATATGATTAGCCACTGTTTCTGCTTTTGTAATCAACCTTGCTTACGCTGCCCAAAAAGATGACAACTGCAAGACATATGTTAAAATAAACCCCTGCTGGGGATGGTGGTGCATGCCTTTAATCCCAGCCATCGGGAGGCAGAGACAGATGTATCTCTGTGAGTTCAAGGACAGTCTGGTCTACAGATTGAGTTCAAGGACTATACAGAGAAACCCTGATGTGTGTGTGTGTGTGTGTGTGTGTGTGTGTGTGTGTGTGTGTGTGTGTGCGCGCGCGTGCACGCGCGCGCGGTGCATTGCTGGGTGCTGCATCTTAGGAGATTCTCAGGTGCAGTCCTGGTGCCAGCATCTGAATAAAAAGCCTCTTCTTATTGAATATATTCATTGTCACAGTCCATCTCTGAGCTGCCACAGGCTACATTTGGAGGACCCACCAAGATCTGTGTGCTCAGTCTGATTTACCAGTTTTCTTCTGACCAAGCTTGGGCTCTGGGACTCCAGCAAATTGGGAGCTGAGAAAGCACATAGGCTAAGAGTTTTAGAGGGAGCCACAGTCCCCAATCCTTCTCATCCACACAAAGGCCTTGAGAGCCTGACGACTTCCAGCACACTGGGAGCAGACTCCTCAGATAGGACCAGTATGTGGAGGAGGACATCTACAAGTCCTCAGTGGTCATACTGAATAAGAGGCCTCCAAAGCTTCTGCTAAGAACCCTAACACAGAGACAGGAGAGAAGTCCTAGTCCCTACTTCAAATGACTTTACAGATTTAGATGACCCTTGCTGGATGGCATCATCCTACATGTGGAGTGGAGGGGGGGATGGGAAGGGAGGGGAGGGTGGTCAAGGTGCATGTGTGTAGGGGAGAGAGGGAAAGAGGGAGGAAGAGAGGGAGGGAGAGGGAACTGGGATCGATATGTAAAATTAATTAATTAATAATCCTTTGTGTCTGCCCTGCATCTTGGGGCTTATAGAAAGGCTGGACATAGCATTTCTTCCTGAGTAAGAGAGACCCTCAGGACCCTGGAAGGTCTTAGTTTGGGTCTGAAAGAACAGGTTCTTGAAACAAAATTGAAATTTTGTCTGTTTTACATTGCATAGATAGTCTGTTATGTTATTTCTTGTTTTTGAAAATAATTTTAAAACGATGGGTCAAAATCTTCAGTTCAGAAAACACCACCAATCTGTGTCCTGTGGTTGTAGGTTTTGTTTCTGCTGTCTCCGTCCCTTTTTGTGTTGCTGTGACCCCATTAACCTTTTGCAGTTATGGACATGGGAACCAGACCAAGCAAGAGGAGGGAGTGAGGGCATGAGCACAGCGGCCGTGGCTTCTTGTTAATACTTCTCTCAGCACCTTTTACCTGTGAGGGAAAATTAATAACTAAAAGATACGGGACTCGTGACCAGAAGGGAAAACCAGAAAGAACAAGTGCTTCTGCCAATAGATACAGATAACTCCCTGACTGGAGAGTTCATTCTCCCTGCCCCCCCATTATCTTAAGGTCAAGGCCACTGAGAAAGAAAGAAAGAAAACCCCCTAACCTTGCAGGTGTGCTAAACAATCCCGCCTTGTAAAAACTGTGTACTCTATGAAATCTCTGTAACCTTGGAAACATTATGGGCTGAGACCAACAGTCTCAAACTTCCTTTTCCCTTTAAAAATGCTTCCCAATTGTAAGTGGGCACCTTGCTCTTCTGATAGAGTGAGGTCCCAGCCGGTTCAGTTCTTAGCAATAAAAACCTTTTGCTTTTGCAGTCAGGAGTCTCTTCCTTGGAGGTTGAGGAAACCCAGTAGGCATAACACATCTTCCTCTGTCTATAGCCAGGGCTAGAACTCTGGCTGCCACCACCACCGCACCCCCCATACAGCTAGCATTACAGCCCCATAGATACTATAACCCCTAACTCCCACCTTGCTCATCTCTAAATACAAGGCTGGACATGGCCTTGCTGGCAGCATTCAAGATGGTTTGTTTTAAACAGATTCCTTTGGTCTGCACCAATTTTGCTAGGTGCTCTCAGGAATCAGTAAGGGGGAGGTTGCCATGATGGCCATTGCCCCCCTTACCACAACTGCTTTGATGGATAGGGCTCAGAATTTTCTATCTTTAAGCTCACTTCGGTCCTTCCCCCTGGTCACTGGACTCAGTTTTGCAGGAATTTAGATGTCTTTTAGGTCATGGCTGAAGTGAATTTCTAAGCAACCTCAGACCCACAAAGCTATCACCCATGTTGAAATGGGCTTTAGTGAAGAAATTGTCTTTGTTCCTGTACATAATAAAACTCACTGGTTTACCAGGTTGGACTTTGGTGGTGCCCTTGCTTTGGGCTGTTGTGACTCTGTCAGGGATGAGTTCGTGTCTTCCCAGAAACAGTGTCACACAATCATCCCCGGCTGCATGGGCACCCAAAGCACCACAGTTTCAAACATGACAGATCAACTTTGGGGGTTGTAGAACAGCGTCCGGCTCCAACTGTGATCCTGTGAGTGGCCAGTGATGGCTACAAGTGCTGCAAGGTCGCAAATGGGAACGTAGATTTCTGTCTGCAACTCCTGAACTTTTCTTTTCCCTTTCCTCTTCATGGAGTATCCCTACCACATCCTATCCTCAGAAGGGTTTGCCTTGTATTCCTTCCCTTTTTGGTCTTCTCACATGGTGCTAAGCTACTCTGCTACCATTGGACCTTTGCTGTGACCCCAATGCCTATTCTCATGATGCTCCCAGAACAAGGCCTCTTCTTTATCATGAAATAATAAGGATCACACAAAACAGATAGGCTGAATAGATGTTTATTCAGGAAGAAATAACTTACAACAGAGACAGATGAACTCTAGTAGGTTCCAGTCCCAAGGATGTCTCTGAAGAGAGTGCTCCAGAGCCCCCTATCCCAGACCTAGTTCCCCCAGGTCACATCAGCACCTGTCCCCACCTGCAATGGGCATGGTCAGCGTAACAGGTGAATCTCTCACCTCACTTCTTTCCAGTGTCACTACTCAGTGGTTAGCCTTCTGTTCCATGACAAACTACAGTCTGTGGCTGCCTCTTCTGCAGTGAGGAAGCACATTATAGCAGAAGTGGGTACTGGAAGAACCAGCATGCCATTGCATGACAGCTGGGAAACAAACAGGAGAAGGACCTGGGGTACCAGTACCCACTTCCAGGGCATATCACCAATGGCCTAACTTGCTTCTCTTAAAGGCCCACTCCACCATTTCCTAGTAATGCCACAGGTCCTCCATATGGCAGCATGCCTTACCTGACTGCTTCAGGTAGATACACCCACTATACATGTTTTATTGCATGTTACTCAATGGTAGAACACTTGTTTAGCAAGCATAAGACCCTAGGTTTAATCCCCAGTACCTTTAAAAAAAAGAATGAAAGAAAAAGACATCTGAGAAGCAGCAATAACTCCAATGAGCTATCATGGAAACGGGGTGTTTAATTGCTTGTAGCTAAAACAATATTCTTGTTTTATCTGTTAATAGACATCATGACTGTGACCTTTTTTCCTCAATTCATTACACTCAGGGACTGTTCTTTATGGAACTTTTTATACTCACAGGAGCTAAGAGGTCCAAGCCAGATCCCAGTGTCCACAGGCTAGCTAGGAGTCTCTTGGCTTCACCCCACATACATTCCTGAATAAAACAATAAGAATATGCAAGTACCTTACTGTCCTGGAGTTCTAACCTATTTTTACACACAGCACATGTGGATATCTTTTGGCTGGATGTAAATGTAGGTCATTGCCATGGATTTACATCAACTATATGCTGTACCTACTATATGTATCCCCTACTGTCACGACTCCCAAATTTGGTGACACATAAGAACTATCTGCATGCCCAGGTCTCAAACTAAATCTAATAAGGCAAACTGTTCCTGTGGCCAGAGGAAAGGTTAGTGAAGCTGAAGAGCCCAGATGACTCTGACATATAGCAAGCCTGAACAAGATGCCCTCACGGTCTTACTTTCTGTTGCTGTGATCTGATAAACACCCTGACCAAAACCAAACTTTGGGATCAAAGGATTTGTTTTTGCTTACAGCCTACAGGCCATCATGAAGGGAACTCAAGGCAGGAATGTGGAGGCAGGAGGTGATGCAGAGGCCATGGAGGAATGCCACTTACTGGCTTATTCAACACAGCACAGTCAACCTGCTTTCTTAGAGAACCCAGGACCACCAGCCTAGGGATGGCACCACCCTCAGTTGTGGTGACATATTATTTATGATTTATTAAAGTTTGCCTGGGGGTACAGAAAACAAAGCTAGCCACAAGCCACAGAGCCAGGCAGTGGTGGTTCACACCTTCAATCCCAGGACTTAGGGGTCAGAGTCAGGCAGATCTCTGTGAGTTCAAGGCCACATTGAGCTACACAAAACTGATCCAGTCTAAAAGAGAAATAACTCACTCAAAGGAGATCTCAGCACTTGGGATCCCACACCTTTGATCCCAGGACTGGAGAGGTCTAGAAAGAAGAAGCAAAGGGTCTCATGAGCCACACTGAGGACAGGACAGCCCTTTGACTGAGGTAGAGGTAAAAGCTAGTGGCCAGCTGCTTTGCTTCTCTGACCATCAGCTTGAATCCCATTATCTGTCTCTGTGTTTTTGTTTTTGTGTTATATTCAGAAGTCTATTGGCTATCCCCCATCAATAACTAAGAAAATGTCCTACAGGCCTGCCTACAGCCTGATCTTGTGAAGACATTTTCTCAATTGAGGCTCCCTTCTCTCAGATGACTCTAGCTTGTATCAAGTTGATATAAAATTCTCCCGCACACCAGGTTCTCTGTGCCAGCCCTGTCCTTGAAGGATTGGTAGAAGCTGCACACAGCTGCTCCAGGGACCTCGGGGTCTGCCTAGTGTTTCTGAGATAGGGGACAGACCCTCAGAGTGCGAGTCCTCTCCATGCCTAGTCCCCTTTGAAAGTACACAGGGTAGCCCCAACCACTGGAATACTTCTGAGCAGCTAGCCACTGACCAGCAAGTGGAGAAAGACTTACCCTTGTGTGTGATGGTCACCATAGCATCCCTTTACAAACTTAGAACCACTGTCCTAGCGTTTCCAACAGACTGAAGACCAGTTGCTCTCTGGGAATCCTCCACTCCTTCAACACCAGTAAAGGATTGCTGAGATAGCTGTCCTCACAGATTAAGCAAATGCTGGAGTTTTGGCCTCTCCAGTGTGAGACAGCCATTGTTGGACTATCTGAACCATATTGTGTAAGCCAATCTAATAAATCTCACATACACAATTGCTTCATCTGTTGTTTCTTTGGAGAGCCAGACTAGTGCTGAGCCCTGGCATCCCTGGCAGTCCCAGCACTTGCAAGGCTTTGGGGTGGTGCTGCTGAGAGAAGGCTTCAAGCCCATCCTCTTACTCCCCGGCTGCTTGTTTTCTGGGCCTTTCAGGTAACTCAGCCTTCCCTTCAGAAGTACAGGTTTGACTTTAGTCACAGCACCTGGGCCCTTGAGGGTGTGGCTTTGTCGAGTGAGCAAAGAAACAAACACCCAGCCAGCAGCAGAGCCACGGGGCTAGACTTCCTGTTTTGCCCAGAGTGCCAGGTAGGGATCACTCCCAGACTCTTTGCCTGGATTTCCCAGTCAGCAAGTTTGGGCCCCTCCATTCCCAACTGGTTCTTCCATGGAGCTTGTGGGAAGCTGGAGGAGCACTGTGTGCTAATGTAACATCCATCAAGTTGTTCCAGGGCCTCTCTCTCATCCTATTCTGTAATCCCAATGTGTTCAGATAAACAGCCAATGTTACAGCCTGTTCACATTCTCCTGAAACACACCATCATTCTTCAAGAGTCCTTGATTTATCTTAATGAGAACCCTTGGCGTTCTTGCAACATCCAAAGGCAATGGTTCTCAGCCTGTATGCTGCAACTCCTTTGGGAAGTGTTGAATGGCCCTTTCACAGGAGTCAGATATCAGACATGCTTTATAGCAGATATTTACATTGTGTTTAGTGCCAGTAGCAAAATTACAGTTGTGAAGTAGCAAAAAATATAATTTTATGGTTGGGGTCACTGAGGGGTTAAACTCTCCCACTCTTACAACTGAGTTTATGTTTCAGTTCTCTGAGAAGGAAAAAACAGGTGTCTCTCACACACAGGGCCATTTACCCACAATACCCTTACATTCAGAGATGAGGCCTGAGTCAGGTCTGCCTCACAGTGTCTCAGGGACAAACTCAGCAGCCTCTTCTGAGTCATGTCAGGACCTGGCCTGGCTTATGTGAGGATGTCCCAAAATGCTAAGACTAAACCCCAGCCAATTAAAAATATACTAGTGTAACTGCTGCCTGCTTATCCAATTACATATAAGATGACCTGACTGTCCCTGAAACTCCCCTTAGCTGTGCTTAAAAGGAGTCTTCACGCTTCTCTAGGGGTTGTCACCATTTTGTGCAGGTGAACGAGCCTGCATATGCTGGAATATTAATAAATGCTCTTTGCTTTTACATGCTACTTGAGTCCGAAGTCTCCTTCGGTGCTTACTCTGACCCTACAGTCACCACAACATGAGAACTGTGTTAAAGGATCGCAGCAGTAGGAAGGATGAGAACCATTGCCCTATAGGTTTGCCAGGCTCCTCCTCACTCAAGGATCTGCTATAGTCTCAGTGCCTGCATGTGTAGCTACCTGGCCAGAGAGCTTCTGAGGGGTCTTTTATCTCTGCCTCCCATCTCACCACAGAAGCACTGGGGTTACAGGTAGACATATTAGGGGTGAGTCTCTCCAATGGGTGAATGCACTGTATGTTTAATAGGAAGGAAGTCTCTGAGGCAAAACAGACTGATGGCTTGTCCTCAAATGCTTAGTTGCAGAGAGTGTCCTAAGAGTTCACATACTGAGACAAGTTTCTCCTAATATTTTGTTTGTGCTTTAACAAATAAAGCTTGACTGAAGATCAGAGTGCAGAATTAGCCACTAGAGAGCCATGGAGGCCAGGCAGTGGTGGCATACACCTTTAATCCCAGCACTCAAGAGGCAGAGGCAAGCGGATCTCTATGAGTTCAAGGCCACCATGGGCTACATGAGATTGATCTAGTCACTTTCAAAGATGAACTAATACCAGTACTCCTCAAACTATTCCACAAAATAGAAACAGAAAGAAGAATGCCAACTTCTTTTTATTAGGCTAAAGTCATCCTGATATTGAAACCAAACAAAGACTCAACAAAGAAAGAGAATTATAGAACAATGTCCCTCATGAACATGAAGCAAAAATAATAAAATACAAACCAAATCAGAGAACACATCAAAAAGATCTTCCCATGATCAAGTAGGCTTCATCCCCGAGATGCAGGGATGGTTCAACATAAGAAAATCTGTCAATGTAATCCACCATATAAACAAACTGAAAGAAAAACAAAACCAGATGATCATTTCACTAGATGCTGAAAAAGCCTTTGACAAAATCCAACACCACTTCATGATAAAAATCTTGGCGAGATCAGGGAAACAAGGGACGTGCCTAATAAACATAATAAAAGCAATATATAGCAAGCCAATAGCCAACATCAAATTAAATGGAGAGAAACTGAAAGCAATTCTACTAAAATCAGGAACAAGACAAGGCTTTCCACTCTCTCTGTACCTATTCAATATAGTTCTTAAAGTTCTAGCTAGAGCAATAAGAGGACTAAAGGAAATCAAAGGGATACAGATTGGAAAGGAAGGAGTCAAAGAATCATTATTTTCAGGTGATATGATAGTATACATAAAAGACCCCAAAAATTTTACCACAGAACTCTTACAGCTGATAAAGAGCTTCACGCAAAATAGCTGGATACAAAATTAACTAAAAAAAAAAAAAATCAGTATCACTCCTATTTACAAATGATAAATGAGATGAGAAAGAAATCAGGGAATTGACACAGTTCACAATAGCTGCAAATAATATAAAATATGTTGGGGTAACTCTAACCAAGCAAGTGAAAGACCTGTATGAACTTCAAAGAACTTCAAGTCTTTGAAGAAAGAAATTGGAGACAATATCAGACTCCCATGCTCATGGATCTGTAGGATTAACGTAGTAAAAATGGCTACCTTACCAAAAGCAATCTACAGATTCAACACAATTTCCATCAAAATTCTAACACAATTCTTTACAGATCTTGAAAGAAAAACACTCAACTGCAAATGGGGAAAAAATGAGGATAGCTAAAACAGTCCTATACAATGAAAGAATTTCCACAGGTATCACCACCATCACTGATTTGTTCTACTACAGAGCTATACTAATAAAAACAGCATGGTGTTGGCATAAAAACAGTCACATGGATCAATGGAATAAAATTGAAGATCCAGAAGTAAATCCACATACCTACGGAGACTTGATTTTTTTGACAAAGAAAAAAAAATATATATATATATATATATATATATATATATGTATATATATATATACATACACTGGAAAAAGAAAGCGTCTTTAACAAATGGTACATATTGATACTGGATATCAATATGTAGAAGAATGCAAATAGATCCATATTTATCATCCTGCACAAAACTCAAGTCCAAGTAAAACAAAGACCACAACATAAAACCAGATACACTGCAAATGACAGAAGAGAAAGTGGGGGATAGCTTTGAACTCACTAGCATAAGAGACAACTTCCTGAACAGAACATCAATGTCAAAGGCATTAAAATTGACAATTAAGCTGGAAGGTGGTGCACCTTTAATCTCAGCACTCAGGAGTCAGAGGCAGGCAGATCTCTGTGAGTTCAAGGCCAGCCTGGTCTACAGAGTTACGCAGAGAAAACCTGTTTTGAAAAACCAAAAAAAAAAAAAAAGACAATTAATAAATGGGACCTCATAAAACTGAAAAACTTCTGTAAGGCAAAGGACACAGTCAATAAGACAAAACAGCAGCCCAGCCTGCAGAATGGAAAAAGATCTTCACCAACCCATCTGACAAAGGGCTGATATCCAAAATATATAAAGAACTCAAGATAGTAGGCATCAACAAATCAAATAATCCAATTAAAAATGGGGTACAGATCTAAACAAAGAATTTTCAACAGAGAAATCTCAAATGGCCAAGAAACACTTTTTAAAATGCTCAACATCTTTAGCTGTCAGAGAAGTACAAATCAAAGCAACTCTGAGAATCCACCTTATGCCTATCAGAGTGGCTAATATAACAAACAAGTGACAGCACGTGCTGGAGAGGATGTGGAGCAAGGGGAGTGCAATCTTGCCCAGCCACTTTGGAAATCAATGTGCTGGTTTCTTAGAAAATTTGGAATCAGTCTACCTCAAGACCCAGCAACACCACTCTTGGCATTTACCCAAAGGATGCACATTCACGCCACAAGAACATTTGCTCAACTATGTTCATAGTAGCTTTATTTGTAAGAGCCAGAACCTTGGAGCAACCTAGACATCCCTATATCAAGGAATGTATAAATGGTACATTAACACAATGAAATATTACTCAGCTGTTAAAAACTATAACATCATGAAATATGAAGGTAAATGGATGGATGTTGGAAATTAAGGCCTACCAGGCCAAGAGACATGAGGTCACAGACAACATCATGTTAACAGCTAGTGTGGCTCTCCTAGAGCAAGCCAGGGCTCCTCACAGCAGTTCCTTCTGTCTCTACAGAATTTGCAAAGACTTCCTCCAAAATTACCAGCTTCCCAATGGAAACATTTGCCCCAGGCATGTGCTACTTGTACCCCTCTTGCCTCCTTGTCCTCTTGTGCAGGGGCTAATCCCTGGGGCTTGTTGCCTAACGCCATCTGGCAGATGGATGTTACACACTATGCCCCTTTGGCAATCTTAAATATGTTCATGTGATAATAGATACCTGTTCCTCCTTTGTTTATGCTCTCACCATTTCTGAGGAGAAAGCCACCAATGTTACCAATGCCCTTAAGTTGGCCATGAACAAGTAAGGCCCTTAAGTAGATCATAGTAGTTATGGTGGCACCTTGAACACTTAAGACTGACAATGGCCCTGCCTATGCCTCTCAACAATTTAATGGCTTCCTGGGGTCCTGGAAGATTTCCCATATCATTGTCATTCTCCACAATTTGCAGGGACAAACTTTTGTGGAGAGAACCAACAGAGCTCTTAAGGAGCTGCTGGCCAGGACTATCTCACCAGAGGCTAAAAGAGATCCTCATCTGGCCTTAACAGAGGTCCTTTTCCATATGAATGTTCTCAGTTTTGATGACAAGGGCCTCAGCCCAGACTGCAAGCACTGGGCATCTCTACCAAGAAACACACCCCTGCCCCTGGTAAGATGGAGAGAGCCTATCTCACTCCAATGGCCATCAGCCCTCCTGCATGTAACCCTCATGGGTTACATGAGGGTATGCTCATGTTTTTCCTTAGAATGCCACAACACCAATATGGGTCCCAATAAGAGATGTGTGCCCAGCCATAGATCAGACTGCTCCCACCAAGAAGGGAATAACCCAGGATAGGTAATGTATATACTTCCCTTTGTTGTTATCACTGCCCCCCCCAAACAAATCGGTTTATTAAGGGCTGAGGTTATTACCTTTGACTCTTCATGTTTTGAAAAAAGTTTGGCATAATATAAAAAGGCTATTTGATCCCTTCTGGATGCTCACATATGCATTAATTGGTGGGGTGGTATTGTTAATCATTATTCTCTTTAAATGTCTCCTGCAGCATGTTTGACAGCAGTGGGCCGCGACTAAGGTGACTCTTCAAGTCATGGCTCTTAGGCATCCCTCCTGTAGTCCTCCACAGGATGTTATGCATGCCTGGTTATCTGAAGTTGAAAAGATAACTAGGGCTACCACCTAGTTGCCCAACCCTTGCAGCTCTCCAAGAACAGATGCTATTTGAGGATTGGTAGTTAATGATGGTAAGAATTTGTTCAGCAGACCAACCTAAGACAGTCACAATGCAGTTGCTGAGCCCTCCTGAGGTGGGGTCAACAAGGCTTGAGCAAAAAACTCTGGCTCCCACTGAGCGCCATATAATAAGTAAAAAGAGAGTGGACATTAGGAAGTTAAGGCCTACAGGCTGAGAGATAAACCAACCTGGAGTCTGTCCAGCACTGTCAAATGTTCTGATCACGCCTAGCTAATGAAGGGCAACCACACCATGTCAACAGATCCGAGTGCCTGGGTGCTGGGAGGGGATGTAAGGGTCTCCCCATCCAGCAGTGTCCATTCTACTTCCCCTTCACAGTGAGATTCATGTGTCCTGACCCCACCTCCTTGATAATTACCTTCTCTAGATCTATATACCATAGCATGGTTATCCCTTTATTTTATAGACAACATCTACTTATAAGTGAGTACATACCATCCCTGTCTTTCTGGGTCTGGGTTACCTCACTCAAAATGATTTTTTCCTAGTTCCATCTGTTATTAGGTCCTAATAGCTTCCTTGGGGGAGGCATGAGAAGGTGCTGCATCAACGACATAGACACTGGGAGTCAGGAGAAAGGAAAAGCATGGAGCATGAACCAGCCATCTCCTGTAACCAGGTAAAACTTCCAGTGGAGGGATTGGGACATCAACCCAGCCACAAACCCTTGGGCCTACAACATCCCTGTCTATAAGATGTGCTGGGGTAAAGGTGATACGGAAATTGTGAGAGGGACCTACCAATGACTGGTCCAGCTTGACACGCAGACCATGAAAGGGAGCATATCTCTGACAATACCTTGAGGGCCAGGACCCAAAGTCCAGACAGTCTGAAGACGTAGGATAGAACCAAACACAACTATCAAAAGAAAAAAAGTCAATGAAATGATTCCTAACAATATTTTGCTATGTTCATAGATTGGTGCCTAGTCTAATTATCAATAGAGAGGCTTCATCCAGCAACTGTAGGAAACAGATGCAGAAACCCACAGCCAAACATTAGGCCAAGGAATTCCTGTTGAAGAGAGGGAAGAAGCATTGTAGGAGACAGGGGTCAGCATACCACAAGTAACCCCACAGAATCAACTAATCTGGGTTCACAGGAGCTCACAGTGTCTGAACTGACAGACAGGGAGCCTGCATGCGACTGGCTTGGGCCCTCTGCTTATGTTACAGTTGTATAGCTTGGTCTTCTTGCAGGGCTCCTAACAATGGGAGCAGGGGCTATCTCTGACTTTCCTCCTACAAGGTTGTCTCACCAGTCTTAATAGAAGAGGAGGTGCCTAGTCTCACTGCAATTTGATATACCTTGGCTGGCTGATATCCATGGGAGGCCTGCCCTTTTCTTAAGAGAAACAGAGGCGGGAGAGAGGATGTGGGGGAGGGGGAGGTGGCAGGAAGACTGGAAGGAGAGAAGGGAGGGAAGAAAAACTGCAAAAACAACAATAAATAAATGAGAGAGAGAGAGAGAGAGAGAGAGAGAGAGAGAGAGAGAGAGAGAGAGAGAGAGAACTTGCTGCTTTCGCAGAGGACTGGAATTTGGTTCCCAGCACCCACGTCATATGGCTCACAATCACCTATAATTCCAGCTCCAGGGGATCTGTTACCTCTGGACTCTGTGGGTGCCACATTTTCTATGATCATACCCACAGACACAAACTCAGAGACACACGCCTATAGACACACACAAACATACGTTACATACATACCCACAAACACATGCACACACATAAACAATTTAAAATAAGATAAATCTTTTTTAAAATAATTTTACTAAAAAAAACTAATGAGATATAAATTCACACTAACTAGGCAGACTGTACTAACAAAAAATAAAAGGAAGATAATGTTGGAGGAGGCAGAAATATCAGGAATACAAGGTCAGCCTACAGAGTATGAGACCTGGCTTTAAAAGAAAAAGGAAGGATGGGAAGAAGAAGAGAGATGGAGAGGAAGGGAGGGGAAGGAAATGTCCTGTGTGCTGGTAAAACTGGTAAAGAAATCTGAGTGTCCAAGAGCTTGGAAAAATGGAACAGCATCACCCCGGGCTGGGCATTTGGGAAGAAAGGCTGTTAGGAGGACAGATGTGGGACAATATCTTCCTTCCGGCCTCCTGAAAGATGGGGAAGGTCAAAATGGTGGAAAGACCATTGCAGCCTGGAGGGGTCAGCACCCTGAGGGTGGCAAGCATGGAAGACCCTGACTGAACTGCTACTCTCTGTGGTTCAAAGCTGGTATTTTCTTGCCTGTGTTCCCTCAAGTTCCCAGTGGCAGGCCTTCACCTTGTGGTCTGAAGTCCTTAAAGGAACCCACTGGCCACCTAAGAAGAGGAGACTAGCTGTCAGTGAATGATGGCTTTGCCTTACAGTCAAGCTCTGCTCAATGAAGCTGCAGTAACAAACAACAGAAAGGCGGTGAGTAGGACAGCTTCCTGTGCTAAGGCCCAGGCACATGTCTGCTTTGCCATCCTCAGCAGTGTGCCCTTGACATCTCCATCCCAGTCTCCTGGGTGAAGCGGGAAGAACTCGGCTTTCCAGCTGTGCTCCTGGCCCTGTTCCATCCTCTGTTGTAGCTCACTGGGGTTGGTTAGCGCAAGGGTATTTAAGCCTGTGCAGGGGTTCCCCGGGTCTCTCTCATGGGTCAGAGGAAACATGTTTCAAGGATCCTGATTAAAACTGCATGAAGATCTTTCCGAAGTTGCGCCTTCCTTGCTGGCAGGGGTAGGCGCGTACAGATGGCGGCCCGTACCGGAAATTTTTCAGATCAGAACTCCTTGCAGTCAGGGCAGCTCTGGCAAGTAAGTTGGGACCAAATTTAAGGCCCTTGGTAAAGAGGCAATAAGGTCTCCGGTAAGGAGCAATAAAGTCCCAGGTAAGTTGGGACCAAGTTAAAGACTGCGGAAAAGAGCGGCAATAAAGTCTCAGGCATTGAGCGAGAGGTTGTAATGAACCGAAAGTAAATTTTTTTAAAATGGGGACTTCTCAGTCTCATCCAATTTTTCTGGCTCTTCAGGAGCTACTTTTATCAAAGAAACCTAAGATAAAGAAAAGCACACTAGAAAGATTCCTGAGAGAATGTGATGCCATTGCACCTTGGTTCGCAGTTTTGGAAGACCTCACGGTAGCGTGCTGGGACAAGTTAGGCAGGGATCTTGATTTTGCTTGGGAACAAGGGACGCTAAAGACCAGAGTCCGACCTGTTTGGAAGTTAGTGCTTAGCTGTATCGAAGACCAGAGGTGTAAAGAGGTGATGGAAAAAGGGAAAGCTGTGCTAGAAATGTTACAAGAAGAAAGATCAGAAGAGGTTGAGAGCACAGGAGAGTAAGGTATGGACGAAACAGATTCTGAGGAAGAATTACAAGTCCTCATAGAAAAGGTTCAGAAACAATCCCCTAAGGGGCAGAGGGAGAAGGGAGAGGAGAAATGGCAATGTGGGGAGAGGAGGGACCCTCCTGGAACAATGCAAGGGTGAGTGCTCTCTGGTGTAAACAAGCCCTTATTTGGTTAAGTCTGTTCAGCCTGTCTGCTTCCGCGTTAGAGTAGCCAATCTGCAGGGTCCACGTGGCTCACTGGGATTGGTTAGCACAAGGAGATTTAAGCCTGTGCAGGGGTCCCCCAGGCTCTCATGGGTCAGAGGAAACATGTTTCAAGGATCCTGAAATAAACTGCATGAAGAAGATCTTCCCGGAGTCGCGTCTTCCTTGCTGGCAGGGGTCAGGTGCGTACACTCTGTGTCCCTGTGACCTCTCCTTCCTCCTGCTCCTGTGAAGCTCCCTGCAGCTTCCCTCTTCACTCAGGTACACTTCACAGCTCACTCGGGAACTTCAGACAGGAAATTCAACAATCAACTAAAAGCTACCTTCTCTCACTCAAAACATGTCTTCCTAACTGTAGGCTTCCTTCCTTTTTTATTTAATTTGTTTACGATGATTTATTGTGTGGGAGAGGTGTGGGGTATACACCCATGCACATGTGAATAGCATGCACTTGCACCAGTCAATTCCCCCTTTCCACCATGTGTGTTCCGAGGAATTGAACTCAAGTCATTAAGCCCAGCAGCAAACCGCTTAATGTGTTGAGCCATCTCGCCAGCCCCAGGTTTACGTTTTTTTAAATTATGTCTGTTATATTTTGCAATTATAATCATTTCCCTGTCCCTTGCCTCCCTCCAAATCCTCCTATATACTCCTCCTTACTCTCTCAAATTCAATTTCCACTAATTGCTGTTACAAACATATATGTATATACATATGTTTCTAAATATATAAGTATATCCTGCTCAGTCTGTATAGTTATTTGTATGTATGTTGTCAGGACTGACCATTGGATAACCAACTGGTGTGCTCTTCCCTGAGGAAGTTCTCCAGTAGTTCTTTGTGTAGGACTCTCCCCTGTCCTCATCAGCATGTCTGTTCTTGTCCTTGTTCAGCTCATGTTCAGCCAGCCATGTTGGGGAGACTTCATGGGCGTAGCTTCTCACATGACTGGAGACACAATCTCACAGCACATTCTCTGATCCTCTGGCTCTTACAATCTTTCTGTCTTTTCTTCTACAATGATCCCTGAGCTTTAGGTGTGGGAGTTGTATTGTAGATGTAGCCCTTGGCACTGGGCTCCACAACTCTGCATTATGATTGGTTGCGGTTTTCTGTAATGGTTTCCATCTATTGCAAAGAGAAACTTCCTTCATTCAGAAGGAACACTTATCTGAGTAGTTGGCTGGGTTTGTAGTACCAGGTATGACTTCCCTCTTGTTGAGCAGGTTTTCAGTCCAATTAGAGAACTGCTGGTTACAGCCAAGGTCTGTGTGACACTACTGTACCCTTAGGGTTATTGTGCCCAGGCACACATCTTTCTAAAGAGCTTCGCCTTTGACCTTTTTGCCTTCACTGGGCTCCTCTAATGTTTAGGCCAAGCTTTACCTAATGTTTGAGGTGCAAATGTTCCACCTTATTTCTACTAAAGCACATTCTGGCCTTGGAAATATTTTAAAATTTTAATTATTCTTTAGTGATCTTATGAAACAGCAAGCTTCCTAATGGCATTGTCTTACACACATAGTATTGGTCTCCCCCACTCCTTCTTCCCTTCCTGTGCTTACTTATTTCTTTCCATCCTGCTATGATATGACCCCTTCCATTTTATATATGAAGGTTCTATTGCTCTCCCCACTGCTCCCCCTTAAAGTCCTTCTTTTCTCTTCTCATGGTTCTTGCTCTGATTTCCTGACCTCTACACACACTCACTCCCACATACATACATATACACATGCATGTACTATACATATAACATACATACACACATACATATACTATACATATACTATACATACAATATACATATACATACATGTACTATACATATAATATACATACATATTCATTAGAAGCTAGGATCTTCACATGAAAAAGAGAGCATCTAGTATTTATCTCTGTGAACCTGTTTGCCTCACTTAATATAATACTTTACAGTTCCATTCATTTTTCTACAAATTTCATATTTTCCTTTATAACTGAATACAATTCAATTGTGTATATGTTTTAGGAACAAGCATTATCAAACTTAAAAGCCATCAGCTTCAGGCATCACCATGTCCTTGGTGTTACGCACACTTTCCTGACAGCCTGGTCTCACAAGCCGCGTCAGCCCCAAAATAACACACAGAGACTCTATTGGTTATAAAGCTGTTGGCCAATGGCTAGAGCTTCTTATTGGCTAGCTCTGTCTTAAATATTAACCCTTAATCACTAATATATGTATTTCTACATAGTCTTACCGAGAACTCTAGACTCGCATCCTCTCTTCCAGAGACCATATTGAAATTCCACTAGGTTTCCCAGAATCATCCATCTGTCTTAGTCCCACCTATCTTGCTTTATTCATTAACCAATAAGAGAAACAAAATGGGAGAATGACATCTCCCATTACCTTGGTGTGAAACATGTTCTGTTTTGTGTTTTGTGAAAGGAAGCTAAGCCCAGCAAGGACTCATCCCTGAGCCTCTCCTCTCTGGCTACAATCTCCTGCCATAAAATGTTCAGCTTCAGAAGTTCCCATGGTCTTTAACAGTTCCAACAAAAGTCCAAAGTCTCAAACAGTGACCCCTGTAAAACTTTTTTTTTACTACATACTTCTAACATGTGACATAACATATGCATTTTCATTTCAGAAGGGAAGAATGAGAACATAGTAAGAAAAGACTGAACCAAGGACAACCAGAACCAAGGGGAGCAAATGCTGAATCTTGCAATGTCATGTCTGGCATCTGGAATTCAGAACAAATTGTCTCAGTTCCAAGGGTCCTGCACACCCAGCTCAGCTGCCTGTGGCACAAATGCCATCTCTTTTGGGCTGGCTTACTGCCATGTACCCACATTTCTTTAGGGACATCCTATGGCTCTTACAGAGGACCCAGGTTCAATTCCAAGCACCCATGTGGTGGCTCAATCCTGGCAACTCTAGTACAGGGGATCTGATGCCCTCTTCTGGCCTCTGCAGGTACTAAGCACACACATGGTACACATAAATGTACGCTGCCATAACACTCAGACACTTAAAATGAAATACCAAAAATCAAAAGGCAAAGTTAAAAAACAATCAAAATTCTCCCACTGAGTAACAATCAGATCCTCGCTGTTTGGACCAGACCTGGTGATTGGTAATGGCATACATAAATAATTACTCCCACTAACCCCAGCACCTCGCCTCAAATGACCCAAGATGCACACCAAGTAACTTCTCTTTATTATTAAAGAACTCCATTATCTCACAGGGGGGCAGTTCTCACTCATATTCTCATTCTCTCTTTCTCCCTCTCCCTCCCTCTCTTTAAATTTTTCACAGTGTTTCTCTCTGTCCAACAATATACTCTGTTTGTTTGTTTGTTTGTTTGTTTGTTTAAGACAAGTTTTCTTTTTCTGTGTGGCCCTGGCTGTCCAGGAACTCACTCTGTAGAACAGGCTGGCCTTGGACTCACAGATCCACCTTCCTCTGCTGGGACTAAAGGCAGGTGCCTCCATGCCCAGCTCCACAGCGTGTCTTTGTTAAAACTTTATATATAACTGTATACCTGATGGTGACCATCAGCCCCATTTGATGGTTACAGATCCGAGGTCATACAGATGATCCTGGTTAAACTTGGATCACAAAACAAGATGAAAACACACGAAAGGGACTTGTAGAGAGTGGTGTCATTGAGGGGAAGGAAGAGGGCGGAGATAATCAAAACACACCATATATGTGTGTGAAAGTGTCAGACATACATTCCGTTACCTTTAAAGATCAATACAGTCTTGTAAATATGGTTACCACCATCCTCAGGCTCGCTGTCACTGTTCCCAGCATAACAGAAACAAGGGTGGCATGACTAGGGAAGTTGGCCTCCTTTCAGGCAAGAGTCTTCCCGCATCCAAAAGGGACATTGTATTCTATAACCTAAACAAGTCTAGCCTGTGCCAAAGGTATCCCCCTAATGAGATATGCACCCCAAAGCACTCCCCCAACGTGGTGCAGTTGTATTCAGACATCTTTGCCGACTCCCACCCCATCTCCATTCTTCTGGCCCAGTGTTTCTCAATCTTCCTAAAGCTGTGGCCCTTTAATACAGTTCCTCATGTCATAGTGACCCCAACCATGAAATTATTTTTATTGCTATTTCATAACTGTAATTTCACTACTCTTATGAATCACAATGTAGATATCTGTGTTTTCCAATGGTCTTAGCTACCGCAGTGAAAAGGTCATTCAACCCCCGAGGTTTTGACCCACAGGTTGAAAACACTGTTTTAGCATTTCCCAGGAGCATAGGCTTGTCTGCACTATCATTTAGGGCACTCTCTCCCCCTGATGCCAATTAACTGTCCTCCAGTTCTCTCCTGTGACTGTTTCTAAATTCCTTTATAGACACACAGAGGAGACTCTGTGTCCCGTGTCCTGAGACACTTCCCACATTTCTGGAGGAAGTCTGCCCTGTTACAGCCTTAACACATCATCAGACAGTGTCTCTATTGTCCTCGGAACTCTCCAAGACTGTTAGGCACACTGCTTAGGAGTAACCAAGACTAGCAAGGGAATAAAACCCTCACCCAGAAAGTGGCTTCCACCCTGAACATGTGGTCCCCTAAGTGGGCCTTCCCTGTCCCTTGCCAGCTTGGTGCTTTAGACCCCAGGTGCTTCAGGCTCCAACTGCCCTTTACCTGTCCCAAGGCCCACCTGCTTGCCTTCTGTCTGTTTTTGCCATTATACTTTCTTAACCTTCAGGAAACACCATTAGCTGAAAGCCCAGCCTGTACAATCTTTATCATGATCACCTTCAGACTTGACCGTTACATTTGTCTACATGTCCAAAAAAGATTAAATTCCATGGGGACCAGGAAGAAAGGGTCTGTTAGGTTTTAATGGGATCTATATCCAAGTTTATGGACATCAGACAACTCTCTAGGCGGAGCCCCTCAGAGGAGACAGAGAGAGGGGGGAGAGGGAGGGACGCAGGGAGGGAGGGGGGGAGGGAGGGAGCACAGGGCAGCAGTCAGTGAGATCCTTGTCTCCTGGCTTCTTTGTTACTTGTGCACTCTGAGTGTATTGTCCACCTGCTGGCAGGCACACTTCTATTGAAAGTGCTGGCAGGGGCACACTGCGTTTAGGTCTAGAGTAGAGCCTGATTACACAGAGACCTCTGAGAGGAGTATGCCCTGAGGTAATCTTAGCTTGGGCACTCAGCTGACTCAGACAGCAGGTGGAAACCTATTTCTGTCCTTAAAGCCACCTGGATACATGTATATGTGTAAGGACTCTGTGGTTTTATAGTGCTGCCTGATGCCAGACAGTGTGTATGCCCCCATGTGAGCTGTGTTACTTCATGCCTATCCCTCAAGCTTAGCCTTTCTGATAACTCGCCTGCTGTGATAGCCATCTGTCCACCCCATGGCACATTTGTCCTGAGGGTGGCACTTCTGCATCTCATGCTGCCACTGGGCACACAGGTTATCTAAAAGGGGTGCTGGGCTTCCTTGGGTTCCAGACACCCTCAAGATCTGAAGGTGAAAATTTATGGCTGAAATAGCACTTCAGCTGTGAGAGCTCCTCAGAGCTTTTTTTTTTTTTTCAACACACTGTTGAGGAATGCGTGACAAAATTCATAGGTTTCCAAAGTCACTACCCCTGGTACCAAGTGCAAAGAGAGCAGCTCTGATCATCTTACCTGCTGTTTGGAGACGTCTACTGTCTGTGCGTTAATTAACCTCTGTGGCTGATGAGTCGTCACTGTGATTGGATGAGGGCATTCTAACCAGGGACTGGTTGACCACTTTAGTGTGTGGTTCTCAGCTCCTAACCCAAGGCTCTGGTCCCACATAACACAGCCTCAGTGACTGTGTGGCAGTGACAGCATCCTCTGCTAGCACAAGGCTGCAGAATGCCCCTGCAGTATTGCCATTAGAGACATGTGGACAGTATTTTCCATGAACAATGGCTTAGCAGAGCAAATATAACAACCTGCTTGTTATTTCAAGTACCTATTTAAAGCTGACTTTAATCTCATCACTTGGGAGGCAGAGGCAGTTGGATCTTGTGAGTTCAAGGCCTGTCTAGTCTACATAGTGAGTTCTAGGGCAGTCAGGGCTACATAGAGAAACCTTGTCTCAAAAAAAGCAAACAATCAAGTATTTGTTTAGGGTGCTGCAATGCCATTTGGAGCACAGGTGGACCAAAGCAGGTACTACCCTGCACCTCTTCCGTTGTGAGAGTATGAGCAAGCATCCTTCCTCAGTGTTGAGGCTATCTGGGTGTGGTTCCTCCCACACTGAGAGGATCTCATTTGAGGTGTTTGGGGGCACAGGCTATTCTGGGGTGTCTGAGTAGGTTTATGAGGATGGGGTGGTGAGTGTGTGTGACCGGACGTGAGTCACACACACTTGTCACTGTGAGTGTGAGTCTGTGCTTGTGAGATCCCTTTGTGTCTCCAGGGTACATCTGATTGCTCTGGAGCCTTAGATGAACAATCACACCTCAGAGTATGAGCTGGTAATACGAGGCATGTGTGGGACAGTGTGTCTTTGTGTCCCTGGCTGTACATCCCAATGTGAGTCTGGCTCCTTTTTTTGATTTATTTTTATGTGTGCAGGTGTTTTGCCTACATGTATGTCTGTGTATTACATGCATGCAGTGCCTCTGGAGGCCAGAAGGGGGCATCAGAACCTCTGAGACTGGAGTTACAGGCAGTCTTTTGCAAGTCCTTTGCAAGAGAAGCAAGTGCTCTTAACTGCTGAGATGTCTCTCCAGCTCACTCCTTCTTTTTAACTTGAAAGATATAGTCCTTTATCCCACCACACAGGAGGCCAAGGCAGGGGGATCAAGATTTCCAGGCTGGCCTGGGCTACATAATAAGACAGTAAAATTAAAATTCTGTATGTTTTAAAGTGAAGTATTGAATCAACTTAAAACATCAAATGCATCCATTTGCTTTCCCAACTCGTGGGACAAATAGCACTGTTGGAGACATGAGATTTGAAGATGCTCTGGTCCCTGCCATAGCCATTGTGACAGCAGGCCAAGAGACACCTGCTCAGCAGTCACCTAGCAGCATAGCCTTCCAGATGTCACCACCAGCTAGTTGTTTCCCAGTCCCATAGCTTCCACCTGGGCTTCAGGCCACCGCTGCCCTTCTTTCTTACTCCCGCCTGTCTCGCCAGCCACTGTCACTTGCTGCTCTTACTGCCATTGCATTCACTGCTCTGAAAGCACAGTGCTCTGTGCAGAGCTCAGGCCTGATGAGGGGCTCTGCAACCTAAGAACATGGGAAATACAGAGTGATGGTGGACAGGCCAGTCACAGTGGCAGAGGTGCAAGCGGCATGTAATCAGGTTTACAAAGCTAGATCCAGGACACCCAGAGTTGTCACAAAGAGACATCCAGTCTCAAAAAACAAAAAACAAAAAAACCAAAGGTAGAAGTCAGATGAGAGGAAGCTGTGAGAGGGAGAGGCATGATAGACTGAAGTGGCTGAATCAGGCCCTGGGAGGCCAAAAAGCATCTTCACCATGGGGTTCCTTCCTATTTTACCACTTCAAAATCAGCCGCAATGAGTCTGTGTTGGTCTGTGCTGCGTTCACATCATAAGCCCTGCTGGGAAGCTTTAATTGTGAGATTAATTGCTGAAGCTGAAAAGGCTCTTAAGGGCTTTGCAACTGTAGAAAGAGGCCTGTGGACTTTCATTTCACTTTTAAACTTAGAAAACCCATGTGGTAGGTTATGTGATGTGCAACTGATGCACACTTCACAGAGCAGATGCGTTGAAAAATAGACTTGAGGGAACTGCAAGAATATAACTAAGAAAACATGGAAGAGATCAGGAGGGAGAAAGGCGCTGAAGAAACCTAATCCACTTGCTGAAGAGCAGCAGATAATCCATTTGGAGAAAGTACTACATTCTGACTCCCATGTTCTCCGTCATATTTAGAGCCTACCACACAATGCCTATATAGTCACATAAGGGGATGAATGTGGTACAGACTATGGGACTAGAAGGACCATGAGACAATAAGGACAGCTGAGGAAGGGGCAGGGCAATAGGACATAGATGGCATGAAAGTGAAAAAAGGCTGTGAGGGGAGGAGGGAGATGACACAGGAGGAGCAAGGGGCTGAGAGACATAGGGGAGGAAGATAATTAACAAAAACTGATTTTGCCTGAAAATACCACAATGGAACCCAATACTGTGCATGCTAATTCCATTTTTTAATTTAATTTAATTTTTAAAGTGTGTATCAGGTGCAACACTCACACTGGATGCACACACACAATCAGAAGGCAGCATCAGATCCCTTGGAATTAAAGTTACAGGCAGTTGTGAGCCACCATGTGGCTACTGGGAACCAAACCCAAGTCCTGTAAAGAGCAGCCAGTGCTCTGAGCTGAGCCATCGCTTCAGCCCTGGATGCAATTATTTCTAATCAATAAACAAACACAAAAATAAATAAATAAATAAATAAATAAATAAATAAATAAATAAATATAACACATCACATAAATGGACTCAAGAACAAAAACCATACAACCATCTCAATAGATTTATAAAATTATTTTAAGAATATGTAACATCCCTTCTTGACAAAAATCCCGATGAAACGTGATGAAGGCAAAATACAACAAACTTAGAGCCAGCATTATACGGAGTGGAAAATGATGAGAGAAAGGAGCCCTCTTTCTCTGTTCTCATGCATTGTAGTGCTGCAGGTCCTAACAACAGAAAGTAACAAGAGAATCAAATGAAAGGGAAATGAATAGGGGCTCATGCCACTGCTAAACACTTTCAATGGCGTGGCAGGATTTAAATGAACATATTCACATATGCAGCCTTCCTATACACTAGCAGCAAGCATGGTGAGGGAGAAACCAGATCCATTCATCACATACAGGCCCATGCGCATGCATGTGTACACACAAGCATACACAAGCACACACACATGCAAAATCTTACCAGAAACCCAACTGGAAAAGTCAAAGATATCTACATTGAAAACTTTACAACACTCAAGAGAGAAACTGAAGAAGGCACTGAAAAATAGAAATATTTCCCATGCTTATTGATCAAGAGAATCAATACCATGAAAAAGAACTCCCTTACCAAAAGCAACCACAGATTAAATAAATCACCATTATAATCCCAGTGCATTCTTTACAGAAATAGAAAAAAACTCTTATTTATGCTTGTTTCTGACACAGTCTTAATGTAGCCCTGGCTAGCCTGGAATTTGCTATGTAGACCAGGCTAGACTCAAACTCACAGAGATCCACTGATCTCTGCCTCCTGAGTGCTGGCATGAAAGGTGTGCACCACACTCGGTGAAATACAAGAAATATCTGGAAATGTAGGAGAAGCTTAAGAGTCTTAAGATAGCCAATCATGAGGGGAGAAATAAGGCTGGGGTTATCAGCACACTGATTTCAAGTTATATTAGAAAGACATAACAACAAAATCAGCATAGTAGTGACACAAAACTTACATGTTGATCAGTAAAACTGAATAGAAGATCCAGACACAAACCCACGCAGTTACTACCACCTGAGGTTTGAAAAAGACTTCCAAAGTAGATAGTGGAGGGAAGCCAGTGGGGAAATATATTATTTATGATTTAACAAAGCTAGCCAGAGGGTTCAGAACTCAAAGCTAACCACAACCCATAGAGCCAGGCAGTGGTGATACATACCTTTAATCCCAGCAGCCATACTAACTAGCCACAGAGCCAGGCAGTAGTGGCATGTACCTTTAATCCCTGGACTCCAAAGACAAAGGCAGAAGATGAACCTCTGTGAGTCCAAGGCCACACTAAACTACATGAAATAGATCCAGTCTAAAAGAAAAACAGCTCACACCGAGGTGATCTTAGCACTTGGGATCACACAAATTTAATCCCAGCACTGAGGTATATAAAATAGGAGCAGATACTCAGTCTGGGGCATTTTTTGTCTCCAGCCACATTGAGGGCAGGGCTGCCTCAGCCTGGGTAGAGGGAAGAACTAATGGCTTGGCTGCTTTGCTTATCTGGCCATCAGCTTGAACCCCAATATCTGTCGCTGAGTTTTATTATCCCTGTTACAAGCTAGACTCTAACAATGATGCCAAGAAAAGTGGATATTTACATGTTGAAGAATGAATCTAGTTTATTTCTTGCTCTCAGTAAAAATAACTCCAGATGGATCAAGGACTTTTGGACTGAGAGTCTGAAACTGTCCCCATTAATTCTTTCTTTCAAGAAACATTTGGTGTCCAACTGCTTTGCAATGAATTGAAACAGTCAGGTGACTTCAGGCAGATAGGTAACCAAACAAGATTGTCTGCCCCTAGGAGGTGGCCAGTAGCTGTCCTTGGTCCTGGTGGGACACAGTGGAAACCTAGAGCAGGCATGTGACTTCACAGCGATCACAGTGCGCTGGCTGCCAGACACAGTGTAGGCAGGCTTAACTGCAGAAACCGTGAAGTCCAGCAGGGACCTGGCATAGTGATGGTAGAAGGGGTGCCAGCAGCAATGAGACTCAGATGCCTGTCTTCCCTTGTGCTTCAACTGTTAAAATTCCTGGTCAAGATAAGTAGAGTGTCTCGGAACCATCAGTGCATGCAGATGTCATAAGGAGCCTGGAGCAAGGCTACGGCTGGCATTGGTCTTCAGTGACAGATATGGTAGCTTAATCACTGGGATCACTGTGTGGCTATTATAAGGTCATAAGGTCACTAATTATTCTCTGTGTCCTCGATATCTCTGGTGTCCCTAGTTGACTTCACCAACTCTTTTGTGGCTGGAATAAACATCCTGTCTGCTGGATGGGAAGGAGGGGAGGGAAGAGGGGATGTGTGAGGCAGTTACTGACCTTCAGGGCTTGGGCCCCTCATTGGGACCAGCTTTCTTCTGCAGTAGGGTAGAGTTCCCAGCAGAAAATTCCCCTACTGTGCTCCAGATGAGGGCCACATGCAGCTGGTGCAGGAACACAAGCTGGAGTGATGAGCACAGCTCCTAGAATGTGGCTGAGGAGAGCGGCAAGGGGCAGCCCACCTCAGGGTGCATGCTGGTGGAAGAGCTGTCAGGGTTGGCTGGCTCTTCGGGTGTGAGGAGAAAGCCAGCATGAGCCCCTTGGTGTGATGAAACAGTTGATGTGGGAACAGCTTGAGCACAGCCTTGGGGAGGCAGAGGGCCTGTTGCACAAGTCTGCCCTCTGCTGGCTGCCACATAGCTCTGCATGGAAGGTTGGGAGAATCGGGCTCCTGAGAGATGGATACAGTCTCACAACAGACCAGTGTTGGCAACCATTGCTCAAGGAGGGAAAGAGGATTGCATAAGCCTGTCACTTCAGTGTCCAAGAGCATGGAGAAGTAGGGTTGGAAAGCAGCCAGAGAAGGTTGCAGACTATAGTGTCCTGAATACCGTATCATTATCTGGAAGTGATGTTTGATTGGAATGGGCACAAGGATAACTGTCCTGAATAGGTGTCCTAGAAAAAGTGGTGGAGCAGTGGCAGCCTCTGGGTAATGTGAGGCTACAGCAAATAAGATTGGTTGTGTTTTGTTTGTTTCTGGGAAAAGAACAGCATTTCCTCAAGCCTACAGGACGGCTTGTCGATATGGGCTTGCTGGGACCCTGGTAAGGAGCAAGACCAGAAATTAGTGATCCATTGTGCCAGAAAAGGAGACTTCCACAGTCTCAGAGCATCAGGAGAGTTCTTCTGGGTGTTTTCAGCTCCTCAGGAAATAGGAACCATGTGCCTACTGGCAGAGTTAGAGGTTAGAGGAGACAGGAAGAAGGACTAGTATCATAGAGGGGGCGAGAGGAGGACTCCCCAGTCATTGAGGTTTGTGCTCATGGGTCTCAGGACCAAGGTCGTCCCTGTCTCTTTCCAGGCCCCAGAGTAGGTCAGGAACATAAGTGCACAGGAATGAGGACACCTAAGAGGGTCAAGGGCCAGGGAGCATGAGCTAAGCTGCTGGCAATCAGCACAGGCAGTTAGCAGAGAGTAGGTGCCAAACAGAGCCAGAGGGGAGGCACTGGAACAGTAGGCTGTGCAGGGGCAAGTGCTGGCAGTGTTGGTGCCTGAGGCAGGAGTTCCTGTACAGCAGCATTTGGGCATAGTGACAAATGGCTTCTGTGGTAAGGAAGTCAAATTTCTCAGAGTACAAACAGCAAGAGACCTCATCTGGGAAAGAGGAAGGTCTGCAAATGGCAGCAGAAGCCAAGGCTACTGGAGAAGTCTGACATCAGCTTCAGTCACAGCCTGGAGGTATCAGAGGGCATATCTCCCTAGGGCCCCACCAGTATGGCACAGGTGTGGGAAGGTGACAGCCAGAATCACTTGGGAGCACTCAGACAGAGGCACCCTGCAGAGCAGAGGGCACCTTGCCGTCCGGGTGTTCTGAGTGGTCAGGAAGGTGCTGGCCTCTAGAGAAAACACACTGAGAAGCAGCTCAGGAGAGTGTCCCATGTCAGAATGCCTCAGCAGAGCTCCCATCTGGCTGCAGGTAGAGACCACTATTAGGGGGGCATATGAGGTCACCATACTCCTACATAACTGGATTTCTGACTTTGCCTTTCTGGCCTCCTCTGTGTTCCATATTAGCATCAATAGCCCCTTGTGGTACAAGGAGTGCCACATAGCCTGGTCCAGATGAGAATCTCAGCCTTTCAGGACAGTGCAGTCTCATTGTAAATGAACACAGGCCCGGGAGCCGCTGTGTCACACCAGTCAGCTCCAAGAGGGTGGCCTCCATAGCATTGTATTATCCCACACCTTCCTAAAGTCAAGTAGTTGTATCTGTGGTGTAACTAGTAGAAAATGACATTATTGGCCTGTTATGGCAAGTCAGCACAGCATGCTGTCATGCAGGTCCCTGATAATGTCAGTCACCAGTAAGTGGACACAACTTTATACATAAAGAGATGTACAGGGGAATAGCTGGCCTGCTTGGACTGCATCACAAGATTGCTTGCAGGAAGCTTCAAATCAGCCACCACACTCCCACTCTGCAACACAAAAATCTAAAGACCCAGAGTTCAAGCTTCAAGCTGAAGATCAGAGAAGCAAAGTGGTCTGCCATTAGCCTCAGAATGAAAGGGTGATCCTGTCTCTCACCAAGCCTCAGACTTCTGCCTCTCCTCAGTGTGGCTGGAGCCTAACTGCCTAATGAGACCCTTTGGTTCTCCCTTTAACACCTTTAATCCTGGGATCAAAGGGGTATTGCTACAGGTACTTTCCCACCAGCCTGGTCCCACAGCCACATCAGCCCCAAACACACAGAGACACTGTATTGGTTATGAAATTGTTGAACTGTTACTAACATTTCTTATTGGGTAGCTCGGTCTTAAATATTAACTCATTTTGTCAATCTAAGTGTTTCCACATGGTCTCATCTTACAGGAGAGAGGGTGCAGACCTCTTACTCGTCTTGCATCCTACATTTCTACTCCTCTCTACAACATCTCCCAGAATCCTCCTTGTCTCCTAGCCCCTCCTATCTTGCTTCCCTATAGGCCGACAGTGTTTTATTCCTTAACCAATAAGAGAAACATATTCACAGAATGACATCTCCCATCACCTCCTCTTTTCTAAATAAAAAGGGTTTTAACTTTAACATAGTAAAATATATAACAGTTATCTGCTGCGCCCGAGCGACCAGAGTACCGAGCTTGGTGGAGAGTGCTGGGATTGAAGCACTTAACAGGCCGCCATGAGAAGTGAAGAAGAAGCTGCTGCCTTTTATTACAGAGAGTACTGAGCTTATATACCCAAGCCAGGGGATGGGCTAATCATAGGAGGAAGTCATGCGCCACCCACACTTGGGGTTAAGGTATGGGCACTGTGTACCAGGAAGTTCTGAAAACAACCTTGTTTGCTCAACCTTGAGTGCATGGAAGTTCTACAGCTGGGTGGGGAGGAAGAGAGCTGTAAGGGGCAAGTACTTACATTTCCCAACAGTTCCTCCCTTTTCATTTTTTAAATGAAGTGATACCTGGCTTAGGTCACCTGGGGAACAAACACCTCACCGGTCATGGGGAAATGCTCTCATCATTCCGTCTTAGGCGGCATTGATCCCGCTAGGAGTTGCCAGTCATTGGTTATCGTTTCTCCAGCATCTGCAGCCACACTTAGGCTGATTCACTGCCAAGGCCATGAGTGCCTGTCAGGTGACACTTGCCCGTCTATTTGTACTGGTTGCAGAATCCAGATGCACGAACCGATACCCAGGACCCCGAGTAGGGATAACACAATAGACCCCAACCAGTGCTGTACCCATTCCCCCTCGTGGAACATGAAATTTCACCAATTTTGCTTCTAAAACCCCCTTTTCAGTTACTTTTTTCTGTAAACAATATTTGGGAATTTGGGAGACGTTCTTTCCAAACTGCTTACTGCTGGTAGGGAGCGCTGTCGTGGGGATCCTAAGAAGATGCAGAAATCCTGGCTGCAGTGGTCTGCAAGGCTGCCTTGTCCCAGCTGTTTTGAATGTTGGATCACCTGGGACAGTGCTTCAGGAGGTCTTGCTTGATCAAACCATGTTAGTCTGGAAGGAATCCACAGCTTTTTATTTTCTGTGGAAACAAAAATAGAAATCTTTTTCCCCAGGAACCTATCCTTAGACTTAATTTTTGAAGTCAAGGCATTTTTAAAATATGTAAATTGGATTAATCTAGCAGCATTTCTTTTAACAGTTGTTATTTCCTCATCTCCCTTATCTGAAGAAAAAAACCTCACGACCATGTCCCCTATGAGATTTTTTCTTTTTATGACAACTCTGCTTATCCCGGAGTTCTTCAATTTTATTAAAGTTTCCTCCTCCAACTTGAACTCAGAAGATATTAACCTTTTTATATCATTCTCTTTACTGGGGACCTGACTAATACTTAATTTTTGCCTAGTTTCCTCCTCTTGGACCTCTCTAAACGCCTCCTTGGTTGTCTCTAGTTGTTTTTTCACTTTAACTTTGTCTGTTAGTAGGCATCTTTGACTAACCTCCACAAAAAGAAGGTGGCTATCTGAATGCTATCAGGACCCTCATTATGTAGCTTCTTCTGTAGAACTGATTTCACTTGTTCCCAATCAGGAATATTAAGCCCTCCCCTGGTCAGAAACCAAGTACTAACTTTCTATGGTGTCTGCAGCTTTACTTTTAATTCCTGTTCCTTGTTGTTTTAAAAGCTTTCTTATTTGTTCCTTCATTTCGTTCTTACTTGAAGCAGTTCCCATATTGTTGTATGTACCTTGTTTACCCCAATGCACTCCTGCCAGCTACAGAGCAACCCTGTCCACGATTCCTCACTTTCCAAGTCTCGGTGGGACCTCCACTTGCCCCGAGTGACCAGAGTACTGAGCTTGGCGGAGAATGTCGGGATTGAAGCACTTAACAGACCACCACGAGAAGTGAAGAAGCTGCTGCCTTTTATTACAGAGAGTAATGTGCTTATATACCCAAGCCAGGGGATGGGCTAATCATAGGAGGAAGTCATGCGCCACCCACACCTGGGGTCAAGGTATGGGCACCACGCACCGGAAAGTTCTGAAAACAACCTTGTTTTCTCAACCTTGAGAGAATGGAAGTTCTACAGCTGGCTGGGAAGGAAGAGAGCTGTAAGGGGCAAGTACTTAAATTTCCCAACAGTTATCAAATAAGAACTACAGTTAACAATATTTAGTTCATTAACATTATCAGGAATTAAAGAAAATGTTCTATCATCTATCCTATCTTTGTGACCCTAAAGTCTTATATGTAACTTATCTTTAATCCTAATCAAGGACAACTATAACCATAACTATCTGTCTTCAACTGCATCAAAGACCACAGAAGGACAGTATATAAACTATAGAAATGACAGAGGCATCTCTTAATGCCTGGGAAACAGAGCTCACCTGAGCATATGCTGCTACCAAGAAGCTGTGCCTCTGTTTTAAGCATAAGTTATTAGTACCCACATTGAACCTTGCCGGCCCTGAACCTTGCCAAGTCGGTGTAAGACAGCCTTTCTACCCCCCTGCTTCTGTGTTGGTCTGTTAGATACTCTAGGCCTTAGCCAAAGCTGGTAGCCCTGACCCTATGAGACTTTGGGTGACTGTCCAGGTAACCTGCTGTTTCTGTCTTTGCCCCACCTTTTGGAAGCTGCTCACTTGCACTTTCTGCCTACCCTAGTACTGTTATCTTCCTTCTCAGGTCTTTGTTGAGGTTGAAGATTAGACTGTCACAATTATTGTTCTCTCTTCCTAGATAGAAATATTAGGTACAAGACTTAAACTTTCCAGTTTAGGACAACTCTATAGTACTGTATATGTAGTTCTCGCCATTTGCTCTTATTACCTCACTGGCAATAGATCTTAAGTGTGTATGTTTTTACTTTTCCTTCTCCTAGAGCATACTTGATATTTACTGTCTTTGTGTATAGTTTTGCAACAAGCCTAAATCTTTTTAGATTAGAAGGGGAATTGTAGTGAGATATCCCCACCTGTTGCAATGACCACGCCCTGTGGGGGCTATGTCTGGGGCCCCAGACCCCAGTTCTCTCTCTTACTTCCTGGTCAGAAACTCAGAGCATCCTTGAAGCGGGAACCTGCAGCAGTCATCTGTTTCTGGTGTAAGTGATTTCTCCCCGAATAAACATCAATCAGCCTATACTGTGTCCCAGAATCTTATTTCCCACAGAATAGCACATGATCCCAAGTGCTGAGATGACCTTTGTGTGAGCTGTTTCTTTTTTAGATTGGATCAATTTCGTGTAGCTTGGTGTAGCGTTGAACTCACAGAGATCCAGCTGCCTTTTTCTCCTGAGTCCTGGGATTAAAGGTGTGCACCAACACCGGCTGGCTCTATGGCAAGCTTTGCTTTCTGTACCCTCAGGCAAGCTTTAATAAATCATAAATAACAGATCACCACACCACTCCCTGGCTAAGTGGTTCACACACTGTGGCTCTAACCCATTTCTCAAAACAAACAGGCTGAGTGAGTGGCAAATGTAGGGGTGGCACTGAGTTGGTACAGTGCTGGCCTCACGGACATGAAGTCCTGGCTTTGGTACTAGGCATAGTACCACATGCATATAATCCTGGCACTATGGAGGGAGAGGAAGATGTTGTCTGACCTGGCTCTGAGCTTCACCAGGAACTCCTTGCCAGGAGTGGAAGTGATGGGCATACTGGCATTAATGGAGTGGTCACTTCTAGAGCACAGGATGAAAACTGGAAAGGATATGCAGCCCTAGTAAATGTATTCAGATTTAAAGGCTCTTATGCCAGATCTGATGGCATAGGTCTGTAATCCTCAATACTGTAAAGGCTAAGACAGAAGCATAGAAAATTCAAGACCAGCTTCAGCAATATATTAAGTTCAATACCAGCCTGGACAATTTAATGAAACTTTGTCTCGATGTTTAAAAAGTATGAGCCTGTTGGGCATACCTACAGTCCCAGAGCTTGAGAGGGAGAGGCAGGAGGAGCAGTTCAAGGATTCATATACAGTTTGAGGTCAGCTTGAGCTACACAGCCCAAGAAAACAAAAAGAGAAGGCTGTGAATGTAACTCGGTGGTGAGGAACTTGCTTATCATGCATGAGACCCGAGGTTCAATGCCCAGTAGAACAAAAGAAAGGAAGAGGGTAGAAAAAAATGGAATAAAAGGCAATTCCCTTTTTAAAAAAGAAGATCGATTTTATATGTATGAGTGTTTTGCTTACATGTACCTCTGGGTGTCACATGCATCCTGGTGCCCTAGGAAGTCAGAACAGGGAGCTGGATCTGGCACTGGAATTACGGATGGCTGTGAGCCATGTGGGTGCTGGGAATTGAATCTAGGTCCTCTGCAAGAGCACATGCTCTTACCCACTAAGTCATCTCCCCACACACACACAAAAGGCAGAATCTGAAGGCATCTTCTCCAGAGGGTAGGTGTGGCAGAATTCACTTTCTGTTACCTACTTAAACTTCCCGTTGAGAGAAATTAAAAACCTAAGCTAACATCAAGTTTAAAACATGTTTCTGCCCGTGAGAGGTGGCCCAGACCTGGATCTAAGAGTCTGCTAGTCTGGTTGGGCAGGCTGGAGGGACTGCCAAGCCTCTGAAGGCATTACTAGCTCTGTCCAGCCTAAGCCTATCCCCAGTGGGGTAAAGTGAAGTTGCATAGAGCAGCTATTGTGGTGGTGTCTCGCCTGCTCAGGCTCAAGAGCTCCATGTGCCAACACTTAAGCAGCCACAGGAGCTGGGAAACCTGACCAAGAATCTAACTCCTCATTGTTGTCCTTGGGCATTTCTAGGGCACACATCATCCCTGGGCACACAGGCAATGACCACCATGCATGCAGCACAGGTGCCTTACTCTCAGAACACTTGGGCTGTGGCTTAGACTCCAAAAAACCCACGGTTCTCAATATCCGGATCCTATCACGCTTCAGGTCAGTCATTTTGGGTAATCCCATTTCATCTGGCACCTAGTGATTGAATTCATGGTCCTTCCTGAGGGCTAGAGCTAAAGGTGACTCAGTGCTGTCTGCTGGGGGGGCCATGGGGATGCTCAGATGACCAGCTAGCAGGTCACAGTCACTCAGTCTTAACCTGTGATACCTGCTACCTAAGTAATGACAATTGAGTAGTGGCAGAAGTGCAGCTGAGGACCAACCTCCTCCAACCAGAGCCAAGACAAAGCCACCAGCAGGAAGTGGCATGTTTAACCTAAGAGGATTTTTGGCCCTTCTGTTACAACTTGGGGTGTGTTGCTGTGTGTAAGAGATGGAGGCTGGCCAGGAGTGGTGCCCATATCTGTTATGAGAGCTTGCATTGGAGTCCTGGAAAAAGATGATCATGTTACAATACCGGACCCATCAGGGAACCACAGTCAAAAGTGTTTCCAGGTGGCAGTCGTGAGATGGAAGACAGCAGACAGTGGCAGCCTTGAGGCCAGGGTGCAGTGAGCCTGCTTACTGACTGTAAAGGTTGTAGTGTGAAGGAGATAGTCTAAACAAGAGGCCAGTAAAGGGTGGGCCCCTCCACACCCACCTGTTAAGAACTGCAGCCAGGCAGTAGTCAGTCAGGAGTAAGGATCATCAGGTCCCAGCAGAAGTCTGAGGGGAGACAGGACTGAAGGCCAACTGTGTAGAGCTGCCTTGAAAGGACACAGCCCTGGGTGGTGATGAGACAGAGAAAGTATGGGATTCTCAGACCAGAGCCTGGCCCAGGCAACGGGACTAAATGCTCACTAAAAGCATTGTTAGGTCCCTTGCACCCTGAGTCCTCTAAGAAGCCTCTTTGAGTGGCTACACTTGGTCTGGAGCATTAGAGATCTGGAAAACGTACAGAGCCCTTTGCTCTAAGGCAGTGGTTCTGAACCTGCGGTTCACAGCCCCTTTGGGGGTTGACAACTCTTTCACAGGGATCACCTAAGACCATCAAAAAACAAGGGTATCCATTTACAGCAGTTCTCAACCTGTGGGTGGTGACCCCTTTGGGGTAGTATATCAGATATTTACATTATGCTTCATAACAGTTACAAACTTACAGTTATGAAATAGCAATAAAATAATTTTTTGGTTGGGAGTCACCACAACATGAAGGACTATATTAAAAAGGCTGCAGCATTAGGAAGGTTGAGAACCTCTGGTTTAGGAGGAAGGCAATAGATGCTACCTTCAGCTACTCACTAAACCTCAGGGGTTGCCCTCTGAAACTCAGGGTTTATGCCACAGCCCAGAGTGAGCACATGCACTAGGACTTTGGGAGGCCAGTGAGATTAGACTTATCTAGCCTCAAGTTGCTCCTAGATAGAACAGGTCACAGTGGTGGGTAAGCAGACTGGGTTGTGTGACCAGCACCAAGTGACTTCTCAGTTTCCTTTTCTCCAAAAGAGGCAGTGGTTAACATCTGTCCCAAAGAAAGAGCCAACAGTGAGGCAAACCAGCATAGCACCTTAAACAGTAGCCACAGGGGGCATGAATTTGTGAATTTGTAAATGAGGTTATTGTGAACATGGGAGTGGGGGGGTGGTAGAATGATACCTGCCATATACAGGTGCCATGCCTAAACACACACACACACACACACACACACACACACACACACACACACACACACACACACACTTCCAAGTAGGGCTTTTTTCAGACAGTGTCTTACTATGTTACCTCAAACTTATGAGACTCCTTCCCCACCATGTCTGGCTCTCTGTTGGAAGGTTTTGAGGGAAGTGGAGAAAAAAGCAGATCTCTGTTTCTTGAGCACCAGACACACTGAGGCTGCTCCATGCTGAGTTAGGACCTGGACCCGTACCTCTGTTTGCAGGATGCCACAGCAATCTTGCACCCTCTTTGTATATTGTATCTGGGTGTCTGGTCTTAAGAGCCACTGTCTTCTGAGTGCCCCACAAATGTATGCTACCTTTGGGTGATACTACAGGGTCATAGAAGACCACATTTGGTCCCTTGCAGAGCCCCCTTTTAGGAACAGCTTGGTCATGATGCATACACACTGTTCTTCAGTAAGTGGAAGCCTGGGTGGAGCCAGTGCAGCTCTACTGCAGAATGGCTTGCAGCTTCCAAATTGTGTTGCCTTTACTGTGCAACACAATCCATGCAGAATGCTGAAGTCATACAATCCCCAACTGGCCAAGGAGTTGCTGTCATGGCTCTTGAGTGAAGTGGGCAGAGTGCCTCTGGACCTTTACATGCCATGGTCTGCTTGCCTAGGGCACAACTGGCCTGAAGACAGAATTCTGTGGACTTAGTTGTATCCTACTACAACTGAGTGATGAGACAATGACTGAGGAAAGTTAAGTACTAGCTTTGGCTTCAGTTGGCACAGTCAGTCCCTGATGGTGACTCTAGCCTGGGCCTGTTCCTGGTGAGCCACTTTAAGACCAGACCTGCTTGCCCTCCAGCCCTGGCTTGCCTTTGAGAGTGGCCTGTTCCCTTCGGGTTCAAGCTTCCTGCCCAGTACTGCCCTGCTGTGTATCACTGGAGGTGGGGTAGGCCTGGGCATATACCACTTGCATCAGTTCGCTGAGACCCCTTAGGAACTGCACTAATATGTACCATGTGTGAGACAAGCAGGCTGGCTGACAGCCCTAGGCTTTATCAGTGGCAGTGGGTGCCAGCTGGCATACAGCTATCCAGTGAAACCTTCAGCACAGTCCACTGGGCTCTGTGCAGCCACGCTGTATTCTTGCAAAACACCTGTGGAGCCTGGGGTGCACGGGTTAGTGACCCCGTTAGAGTAACACCCTCTGCCAAGCACTCAGCAGGCTGTTACCACATGAATGAATGAATGAAGGATCCTCTCAGCAGTTTAGAGAGAATGACTTTACTTACCTCGCTGAAGTGACGAGAGGACACTATATGATTTTTAAATTCTTCCTGGGTATCAGAGTCCTACTCCACAGACCTGTGTCACCTGACCCAACTTGTTGTTTCTAATGCTATGGAAAATCCACCTCAGGAGCACTTTCTAACTCACTGCTGAGCACCAAGACTACTTCAAGGCACATGTGCTGCAAGGCCACACCCCGGGGCTTTGCACTGTGATCCCAAGGCAGGGAAGCTGACCTGGTTGGTGTGGACAGGTGTGTGGTACTAGTGCTGCCAGACTGAGCCTGCAGGTAACCATGGCTGGTAGCTGCCCACAGCACCTCCAGGAGCCAATGCCCTTAGCAAGAACCCCCACAGAAGCCAATGAAGGGACATCACCCTGTTACAGCAAAGTGTCCTATCCACACAGCACGCCCTGGCCACACAGAATGAGCTGCCAGGAGAAACAGACTGGTTAAGTTTACAAGAGTCCTTAGCCAGGCATTGGTGGTACATGCCTTTAATCCCAGCACTCAGGAGACAGAGGCAGGCAGAGCTTTATGAGTTCGAGGTCAGCCTGGTCTACAGAGCTAGTTCCAAGACAGCCTCCAAAGTAGTACAGAGAAACCCTGTGTCGAACCCCCTCCAAAAAAAAAAAACAAAAAAAAAACAAAAAAAAAAAAAAAAACCACAAGAGTCCTTAATTACCCACAGTCATGGACAGGGACAGCAAGCCTCCCTGTAGAAGCTGTCCTCCATTACAGATGGGCTTCCTTTTCCCTGAAATGCCAACCTGTGGGTAACCATATGCAGAGGCCAAGTGTGATCTGAATCTCTCTTGGCAGTGAGACTCATGGGTATAGCATGAGAGAACTCAGGGCCCAACCAGACCTTAGAAATGCAAATACACATGTCCTCAGCTTTAATTCTCCTGGAGGTTCCTGTCTTCAAGCCCCTTCCTCCATGGTTACTGAGAGCTCCAGACCATTTGTTCTCATCTCTTGCAGATAGATACACTCAGTGCCTACAAGAGAAGCAAGAGGAGCATGTGGAGAGCACATGAGAGCTGCATTGTTGCTCTTATGCATGCTAGTGTTTGGCAGTGGCACCCTGGAGTAAAGAGGGACAAAGGTAATTCATGCTGTCCTGCCCTAGGACAGATAGATTCAGATAGGTTTCAGATAGGTGGGTAGAAGTAGGAAGTGGTGACCAGGTTTGGCACTCAGTGTGCCCAGAAACACTGGCACAACCAGCATTTTCCTTACCTCTGTTCCCAGCTGTAGACTACTGCTATGACTCACCAGGCTCTGGGAGAGCTCGTTCTGATGTGTACTAGCAAGAGCTTTGCCCTGATAACCCATCTGGGACCGCATGAAATAGACTGCAAAGGCTGTTGGATCCTGAGCACACTAATGAACTGCTAACACAGGTGGGGGTGGAGTATAATGCGGTGCTAACATGGGTAAGGAGGGTTATACTGTAGTGCTAACACAGGCAGAGAGGAGTACTAACACAGCTAATTGTCTACCTGAGCCAAGTGTACAGTTAGAGGTCCAGCTTTTACCCTCTAGCATAGCCAGCCTCCCACGGCTCCACAACAGCAACCCCAATACTCCTTGCCCTCATCTCCTGGCCCTGTCCATGACTTGGGCTCTGATGAGTGGAACTGATCCTGTTCCTTCAGCCCATTGACTACTCAAGGGCACACAGACAAAACTCTATTCCAAAACATAGGCAGCAGGATCTGTGCTGGCTATGAGCCCCTCCCTTTAGAGGCCAGAAGCCAGGCTGGCAGTAGGCTCTGCTCTGTTACCCACCAGCCCTATTGGATTCTCCTACGGATACTCTACTGCTCTGCCTACGTGGAGGGAGACTCCTCTGAGTGGTTTGCATGTGTATCGTGTCCACACCCCATCTTCGAGAAACATGGCACTCCAGAACCACAAAGGACCCCAAATGAGTACAACATCTGTGCAGTTACTTTGCAGAAGCTCAGTGATAACTTCTGAGCCAACCTAGAGCCTGGGGTCGGGGGATGGCACTGGCCACTCAAAGGGACTGCTGTCATGAAACAGCAGGGAAGTGGACCCCTAGGCCTTGGCATGCAAAGGTTCTGATCTGCAAAGATTTCTGGGAGTTTCACCCCAAGCTGTCTAGGGCTGCCCCCTCCAGGCGACTTTGAGGATTTGTACAGCAACAAAGAAAGACCTCACAAGACTTTCAGCCTCCTGCCGACCATGAATACTAAAACATGTTTATCAGAGCAAAGCAGCTCTGCCTGATGACTGGCAGGGTAGGAGGGACAAAGGCCAACTTAATAGGCCTTCAGCCATTAAAAATCTGCCAGAACCTGAGATGAACGGGAACCTGCATTTGTTTCCGGACGGATCAGGGAGCGGCGGAGTGATCATCGCCCTGCCCCGTAGAGAGCACGAAGGCCAAGCTCTGTGAGTGCAATGTGTCCAGAAGGCTGGCCTCACGCGACAGGGAAAGATGTGTCCCTATCTCCTCCGAGATCTCGGGGGATCCTGTCACTCGAGGCCCACCTTAACCTCATGGCGCACTCCAGGGGCACGTGTCTCCACTCCAGGAGTTACAGAAGCTGCACCTTGACCTACTGCTGCCCGCCTAGGCGAGGCACCGCTCTCCGGAGACCACGCCCCCAGTCGGGGGCTCTCCGTTTTTCCACGACCTGGCATCGGCCATTGGCTGCTCTTCGCTCTCCGCCCCGACGCGTGCCTCAGCGCACTCCGCCCCAGCCTCAGTTTCCCGGCTGGCACGGGGCGGGACGTGGGCGGGGCTCAGCTCAGGCCACGCGGGGCGGAGCCCGGGAGCTGACGTGACCGCCCCGCCTCCAGAACCAGAACCGATCGCCGTCTCT
Source organism: Cricetiscus sungorus (assembly GCA_030556225.1). Lineage (NCBI taxonomy): Eukaryota > Metazoa > Chordata > Mammalia > Rodentia > Cricetidae > Cricetiscus > Cricetiscus sungorus. The sequence continues at coordinate 41,398,679 of JANBXA010000641.1, forward strand.
GCAACCTCCCGCCCCGCCGCCTCCCGAGTCCCTCGCAGCGGAGGCTCGGACCCGAGGTTGACGCCGGGCGCCCCTCCTCCTGCCCGCCATGGCTGCGCCCCGCGCTCTGACGGCCGCCGCGCCCGGGCCCGGGAAGGCCAAGCTGACGCACCCCGGGAAGGCAATCCTGGCAGGTGGGCCACTCCGAACCCCAACTCGGAGCCGCCTGTCCGACCGCGCTTCCGGGTGGGCCGGGGACGCCCAGGCCCCGCCCAACTTCCGGAGGGGCGGAGGTGTCGGGGGTGCGACCCGGGCCCCTTGTCCACGCGCCGGCTCTCCCCGGGAGTGTCTCGGGCATTCCAGGTGGAGACCACCGGGTGGGGGCGTGGGCACTGTCCCGCTGCAAGCCGGGACGCGGGCAAAGTCCGGGCGGGGGAGGGGCCGCGCGGCGGCGGAGGCAGCTGGGTCTACCCGGCAAGGGAGTCCCTATCCCCGGGCGTTCGGTCCCTGCAGGAGGCCTGGCGGGAGGCATAGAAATCTGCATCACCTTCCCTACCGAGTACGTGAAGACGCAGTTGCAGCTAGATGAACGCGCGCACCCACCGCGGTACCGGGGCATCGGTGAGGAGGGGCGGCCGCGGGGTGGCGTGGGGGGCACCGCGGGGCGGAGGAGCCAAGGTCCTGACCGCACCTCCCTTAGGGGACTGCGTGAGGCAAACTGTCCGCAGCCATGGCGTCCTGGGCCTGTACCGCGGCCTCAGCTCCCTGCTCTATGGCTCCATCCCCAAGGCGGCTGTCAGGTGAGACCCAGCACTGCCTGAGCGACCCCCGAGGAAGTGGCCTCAGCGGCCCTCTCACATGCAGCCTTCTTTAGGTTCGGGATGTTTGAGTTCCTCAGCAACCACATGCGGGATGCCCAGGGTCGGCTCGACAGCAAGAGAGGGCTGTTGTGTGGTCTGGGCGCCGGCGTGGCGGAAGCAGTGGTGGTCGTGTGTCCCATGGAAACTATCAAGGTGAGGAATGGAAGGAGTAGCCGGGGTGTCTGTGTGGCTCATGGGGTATCCCAGGTAGTAAGGACCATGTGCCCCAGGGAAACTGTCAAGGTGGGAAGGATCCCACACAGAACACACCAGATTCATGGTGAGGGTGTCTTAGGAGTGGCAGAAAGGAGTTCCTGTGGAGGCTGCCCACCCATAACAAAAGCATGAGCAAAGTCTTGTTTTGTTTTTTGAGACAGAGTTTCTCTATGTAGCCCTGGCTGCCCTGGAACTCACTTTGTAGATCAGGCTGGCCTTGAACTCACAGAGCTCCACCTGCCTCTGTCTCCTGAGTGCTAAGATTGATGGTGTGCACCACCAGGCCCGGCTGAGCAGTCTTTAAAGCTACTTTTATAGATAGAAAACCTAAGATAACTCACTGTAGAAAATAGCAAGCATGATGCTGATGGCTCTGCAACCTGAGGAACCCTCTGAGGTCTTGAAATGTGTGTGTAGTGGAACTCCAGAACAACCTAGGGGAGCATTTTATGCAGAAGAGCTGGGGGTCCCCAGCCTTGGCCTGAACTTGGTGTACCCAGGGTCTGCTAGTTAAAGTTCAGATGTGGCCAGCAGCCAGCAACTTTGCTTCCTCCCTTCTAGGTGAAATTTATCCATGACCAAACTTCCTCCAACCCCAAGTACCGAGGGTTTTTCCATGGGGTTAGGGAGATTGTTCGGGAACAAGGTAAGCCCAGAGAATCAAAACCTCAGCCAAGTGGAAGAACCTCCACTTGAATGCCACGGCCCGCCGCTCCCCCTTCTCCCCCCCCCCGTTGCCCACAGGTGGGACCTAGAGGACTCCAGCTTTATTCATATCTGTCTGCCCTCCAGGGCTAAAGGGGACATACCAAGGCCTCACAGCTACTGTACTGAAGCAGGGCTCAAACCAAGCCATCCGATTCTTCGTTATGACCTCACTACGAAACTGGTACCGAGGTACACCTGTGGCCAAGAAATCCACTTCAAACCCTGAAGGCTAGCTTGTTCTTTTGGAGTGGATGGGAGGGATGCTTTCATGGGCCCTGCCCCGGGTTCTTTCCAGCCTTCAAAGCTCCCCTCTGACTTGCCCCAGTATTCTGACTGCAACTGCACTCACCTCTAGGAGAGAACCCCAACAAGCCCATGAACCCGCTGATCACTGGGGTCTTCGGAGCCATTGCAGGTGCAGCCAGTGTCTTTGGGAACACACCTCTGGATGTGATCAAGACCAGGATGCAGGTAGGGGTGCTGAAAAGGTGGGAACAAGAACCCCAGGCAGGGTAGCAACTAAGCACTCTGGCCCTCTGGTGTCCTGCAGGGCCTGGAGGCACACAAATACAGGAACACATTGGACTGTGGCTTGCAGATCCTGAAGAATGAGGGGCCCAAGGCGTGAGTAGGATAGAGCAGTGCTTTTGTCCCCATTCTAGGCCCTCTCTGGCCTCCTACTCATGCCCTAGGCTGTTACTCTTCTGTCTTCCAGTATCTAGAAAATACCCTTTCCAGGGTGCTATTTGCCTGCTTTTCCTCCCCTACTTGTGCCTCCTTCAATTGCTCACTCAGACCTTCTGCTCTACCCAGATTCTACAAGGGCACTGTTCCCCGACTGGGCCGAGTCTGCCTGGATGTGGCCATCGTGTTCATCATCTACGATGAAGTGGTGAAGCTGCTCAATAAAGTTTGGAAGACAGACTAACTCTCAAGGGTGCGGCGGGGTGTCCCAGCTCCTCCCGACCAGACCCCTGCCATCTACTCTTAAGATTCCAGTGCAGTAGTGCCAAAAGGCCCTTTCCCTTGTCCCTCAAGTTCTGTGGCCTGATCTGTTCATGGTGACTACCGTGTGTTCCATAGTTCTGTGTCTGTTATGTGGTCGTATGTGACACTACTATTGTGTCCGTGTCCAGCCTGGCCATGGCTGGCTGTCTCTTTGGCTTGTGAATATGTGCTCACTTCTCCATTGCTTGCTTGTGAGCCATGTGCCTGTTTCATGTTCTGTGTCATGTGACCCTGTGCCCCACTTCCTGGGGCGCCTGTGTGCCCTGGTCCATGGCCTTAGAGCCATGGTCAGGTCACAGTCCGGTGCCTTCCACCCCCTGATGGTAGGGGCACCCTGCCCTGACCTACCACAGCTGCCTCCGGGCCTCAGCCTGGCTTCACCGCATTCCAGGGGCTATATGCCCCCTGCTTCTCCCGCCATTGGCCTTAAATGGCCCTCGGGCCCTCCCTCTGCCCGTGACAGGGTGGCACCTGCCACTCTCAGGACCACCCTGCCGAGGAGAATAAACCGGATCCTGTCGCACTCTCCTGTCCATCCCTTTGTAGCTGGGGGGCATTGGTGACAGCCTTCTCAGGAGCCAGCCTACCCACCACCTTAAGATACTACAGTAGGCAGAGCAATAGGAATGCCCAACAACCCCTAGTGACAGCACCTATACAAGGCCAGCTTGGAACCAAAAGGAATTGTGCTGTCCACAAGGTTCTCAGTGCACAGGCAGGCAGAAGAGGGGAGGATAGAAGGCTGCCACTAGAAAGTGCTCCTAGGGTGCCTCTGCCCCTCACTGAGAGAAGTGGCTACAGGACTTGTGGTCTGTTAACCTGTGGCATGGCCAACCCATTATTTTTCAATCTGAACTTAGGGCTGAGTCATGGAGATACTGACCCTGTATACCTTAAGATTATAAGCAGCAGGAGTAATAGGGAGGGCTTATCCCAGTGTAAGAGGTAGCTGTTCAAGCAGGAATAGGGAACATCATGACACCTCAATCCCTGCCCCTAAACATCAATTGGGGTAGTCCCTGGCTGGAGGCCCCCTGCCTCACAGCCCAGTCACAGATGAAAGCCAGTTCAAGGTTGGAGACTATATAGCTGAGCCTGAGGTCACTGTGGCCCTGACTGCTTCTGCCAGAACCATAGACCAAGAGGAGGAACTCAACAGGCAGGACATGGCCAACAGGTACTCCCAACTATTCGGGACAGAGGCAGTTTCCTGCCTGAAAGCTAGGGGGTGGGAGATGGGAGTTACAAGCCTTGTCCAGCCCTGGACAAACATTTTTTTGACAAGGAGCTTCCCTGTAGGCCTGGGACTGTGGGGGAGACTGTCAGACTCTGTGGCAGCTGAGCAGAGCATGTGGTAGTGGAAGCCTTGGGCAGACTGTGATCTCAGAATTCAGACACCCCAGTCCTCAACAGAAAAAGCTCCCACCCCAGCAACAGCCTACTCCCTCTACCTCCACCAGGGGTTGCCCCTGTCTCTGTCCCCAAGACCTAGGCCACTCACTTTAAACTCAACCTTGGCTGTGGTAGTAAATAGTCCTGACTTCCTTGAGGTCATGGTCTGCTCCTCCCTCCCCCACTTTCTGCATAACCTTAGGCAAGTCGCCTAACCTCATGTCCCTAGTCTGAGAAACAGGGTTAAGAGAACCCACACCATGGGGTGGCATGTCTGAAGTATACCTGTAAGGAGGGAACTAGGCACCAGACAACCTCACAAGGGTTGCAGCAAGTATCTTGCAGTCTCACCGGGTCCTTGTTGCTCTTGAGTCAGGTAAAGCTCAGCTGTTGCCCAAGAGGAGTACCTTTGCCCACCTCTTGTCACAGTGATGCCACCACTCACTGTACTTAGAGGCCCATGCCCTTCATAGCAAGGGCCCATGGCTACACTGGGCTTCAAGCAGGATACATGACGGCCTCGACTGTCTTAATCCAATCAGAAATGATGAACAGACTGAGTCTATTTCTCCAAGGATTAAATAGAGCTGCTCTGGGGGACCCATACCATAGGCTCCATCATATGGGAAGTCCTATAGCTGTGGTTGAGTCTGAAGGGGAGGAAGGGCTATCTGTAGGAACCCATTCAAAACCACTGAGAAGTTGGAAGTTAACTGTTTGGGAGAGGAAGGTAGGGGTCTACAAGCCAAATACATTCAACGAGGAAGGCTGCAGAGACAGATGGCAGGTGACACAGATCAGGCAGGCCTCTAGACTGGAACTAACTATCCAGGTAGCAGTAGAAACAGATCTGAAGGTCTTTGATCAAGATATTATGCAGAACAAACCCAACGTCCAGACTGGGGCTCTACCTCTTCTTAAAACCCCACAGGCAGGCTGAGCAGTGGTGGTGCACACCTTTGATCCCAGCACTCGGGAGACAGACAGGCAGATCTGTGAGTTCCAGGCCAGCCTGGAACAAAGCAACAGAGAAACTCTCTTTACAAGAAAAAACAAAACAGAGGCATAGCCCATGTTGGAAAGACTCCCGGGAGGTGACAAATTTTTCACAGCAGAGGTACACAATTCTCATAATTGTGCCAGGAGGAACAATAGCTCCAGAGTGAGGACAGGTCTTAGCCAACCCCACAGATGGACAGAGGACTCGGAGCAGATGTCTTCTGCCCCATTCTGAACTGTGAGGCTTCTCTTACAGCTGTGTAGGTGCCCCCTGGGATTTTTTATGTGCCTGTGCAGGTGACGAATGGGGATGGGGTTTAATATCCCAAAAAGCTACATTGTGTGTGTTGGTGGGGGGGGGGAGAGGAGGTTGTTCCCGCTGCTTTTTTTTTTTTTAAATAAACAAAGGATGGAACCCAGAGACCCAAAAAGGCTAAGCCTGCATACAGTGTACCTGAGCCATGCCCCCAGCCTGAGGACTGTCTCGTTTTAAGCAAATAAAAGAATTTTGTTTTCATGCCCTATCCCTCCCAGTACTCAGAAAGCAGTCTGTTTTAAGTTTTCAATATTTTTCTTGCTGGCTTTTAATTCCCTGTTTCACGGACTCCTGGACTTATAAATTCATAAGTATGAGGCAATTAAGAGTCTGAGTCCTAGCTTCCTCAAGATCTAGGACCAGGTCCTGGACATACCTAGGACTTGGGATGGAGATGTGGGCACAGAGGAGGGTTAGCCTAAAAGATAATGGAGAAAGCACTGAAGGTGAGGCCCTGAAAACTTCCCTCCTCACACACTCCTGGCAAATACCTGAGAGCATTCGCTCCTGATATGGCAAGCCCTGAGTCCCCAGTATGGCCTTTAACACGGTTGTCATGTTTGTCTTCTCAGTAGAGACCAGTCACTTCTATCACCACACACTTTATCCTCCACCGGCGACGCTTAATCTCGAAGTTCCTACTTAAATACTCTATACTTCAAAGTCATTGCCTCGGTGCTGAAATGCCTACCTCATCAGCCTCAATACCAGAGCAGGGCAGCCTCCTAGCGCTCCCGGGTGGTTTTCAGACACTGATTAGAAAGGAGTTTGTGGCTTAGCTTTGTATTTAAATATCAAACAAAAAAAGGAAATAAACTTGAAAATTATTTGTCATCATAAAATAAAGCAAAAATATTTAAAAAAATAAAATAAAAAAGGAGTAGTCTAGGCTCTCTGGCCAGGATGCGCAAAGGCCCGCACAGACCTACACAAGCTGGCCGCGCGCCAGGCCCTCACCACCACGCCAGCGCCTCAAGTTGCCGCCTCTCCCGGGAGTCTAATAGGAAAAATATACAACGCCTGCGACCATGACCCAAAAGCTGATCCGGACAGACAGAGCACAACACAAGAGAGGTGTTGTGCCCGCCTCAACATGCGGTCATAGAGGGCACAGACGAGCTTGTGCACGAGCGAGGCTTCCCGGAGTTTACTTCTGGAGGAAAAGCTAGCTCTCCAAGGCCTCGGGAACAACAGAGTAAATGAGGCACGGACTCGGAGACAGACACCCTTTATCCAGAACCGCAGCAAGCCAGCTCTATGCCACGCGGCGATTGCTGATGACGTCCGAGGCCGTAGCCGGGGGCCCATGCACGCACTCTGCCGGCGGCCTTAGGAATTACACCCGTATATCTGACTCCGGTATCCTGCTGCTTTGGTCTGGGCTTGGGATGCCTGTCGAACCTGGAGGACCTTCGTGGGTACTCCTGGCCCTTGGATTTTCCCGCGCTCGCTTGCACGGCCCAGGACACTCGCCAGCTCAGCCGCCACAGTCTGCGGAGTGTGATGGTGCCCCCTGACAACTCCTACGCTTCAGTTTGAAGGGACCCTCCCCTCCAAATAGCAGGGTTCGACCCACTGTGATTTTTTTTTCCTTCTGGACCACACTTCCTAGCTCTCTATCTTTGCCTTGTGGTTCTAACTGCCCATGAGGTCCCGTGTAACCCATGTGCAGGTCAGTAGTCTAATCCTCTTTCCAGAAATACCCTCTCACCTGTTTGTCTTCCCCTGAGTTCATATCCAAACTCACAGATGACGCCATTGCTCTTCCCCTTGTCCCCTCTACAAAGACTAGGCTGGGAAACCATTGCTTATTACCGAATGAAGGGAGGAAAGACACCATATCATTGCCTTCCTCTGGATCTTAGTGATTCAGTTCTGGTCGGGGCACAGGTTAGGAACAAAGAGGCTCCAATAATTTCTTGTGCTGCATCCACACCCTCCGTACCGAGCTAGCTCCAATCCAACCATTTGTTGCAACTGTAAGTTTATCAAAAGCACAGAGTTTGTATTTCCATGGAGGAGACCAGGTGCAGACATATCTCTGAGTGTCCTGCTTTGGGCCCTGTCAGTAGCTGCAGGAGGGAGTGGCAGCAATGAGTACAGACTGCACTGCTGGACCTGATACATGCTTACAGTGGCCTGGCCCTGCCTCCTATGGGCCAGCCTCATTGATTAGATGAGAACACCACCAAGGACCTGAGATCAGGAATCCGTAGCCAGCAAAGCCTCACCCTACTCCACCTAAAGAGAAGGGACTGAAGATAAAGCGAGTGAGGCAAAAGGTGATATCACATCAGCCTTGTCAGAGACTCAGTCAACAAATGTGTTTCATGGTTCTTCCTTGGAAAGTGATCGCAAGGGGGGGGGGGTGCAATTGATGGTTTCTTCCTTGTCTCAGCATCTTTACAGCTTGCAGCCTGCTTCCTGACCCTACACAATAGGAAGTATGTGCACCTTCCTGAGGAACCCAAACTAGGAAGACTAGAGCCTCACCATGGCATGGGTCCATAAAGGGTCAAGGAATTGCTCCCTTTTACCTGGGACAGAAAGAACAGAGGCTGTATGCTGTATTGGTGGTCCACAGAGGAGGGTAGCAGTGAACCAAAGACCAGCCAGGCTTCATGCTCTGCTGCTGCCCAAATAAGGCACTTTGGGATCTTCCCCTCTGCCTCTGAAAACACGACTGCTGGGGAAACTGAGACCCAGGTCTCTCCAACTCAGGAATGTTCCCTGCTTGTGACAATTGAACGGCCAAAGCAGATTAACCTGGGTGTTAATCCCCTCTAATGGTTTCAGAATCCTCGGTGCGAGGCGCTAAGCCGGCCTTTCTCCGCAGCCTGCTGAAGCCCTTCCCGAAGCTTCGCCTGCAGCCGCGCCGATGCTATCTCAGCCCCGCCTGGCAGCGAACCCGCGCTAATCCCCGGTGCTCGCTTTCTTCCCCTGCCTGCCTGAGATGGGGCCGATTGGCGTTTGATTACCGCGCTATCGAGGACCCTTTGTGCAATCGGCCCCAAATCCCCTAATTCCGTGATAAAGGAGGCATTAGCAGGCGTTTGCTGTAGAAAAGGCACTGGCATGAAAGAATGCAATCAGGGGAATCCTGATGGTCTGGCCCAAGTCTGCTAGCGAGTGAAGACAGGAAGGAGAGGGGGACGCCTCTGTCATATAGGACAGGGGAGGGGCGGCCCGGCAGAGGGCATCCTGGGTCCTGGCTTCTTCTGACACCTCCAACCCATCCTCCCCGCTCTAAACACTTGGTCTGCAAGAGGGTCCACTCCACCTCCAGCCTCACCATCACACTTTCAGGACCTTTAGCTTTGACTATATCTGCTCTGCATGCTCAACCTCTGAATGTCGAGAACCAGGAGTCTGGCTGTACTTGAATCAGTCCCCTCATCTGCCCTTCTCTTTGGTCAGGAACACTGCTGGAAACAGTATGCTGTCTTCAGACTGGGAAAAGGAAGATGACAGACAACAGCTGTTAGAATTGCCCCACTAGAGGAGTAGTGGGGAGAGGGGTGGCAAGCAATAGAGTTCCAGGAAGGGGCCTCTGTAAAGGTCACTACAGCGCCAAGACTGGGCTTTACAGAGCCAAGCTAGGCATGAGGTCAGCATGCTGAAGGCACTGGCCATGACTTGGGCAGCTGAGAGTGGAGAAAAAGCAGTTGATAGAGAGGTGTAGAGTGCTGGACCACTCATGTTGGGGTTCCAAGCAAAGAAGCCTCAGGATGGGATTTGTACGGTTAGAATCATGAAGCCTACCTTGAAAGTGGCTGGAAGTGAGTTGGGAAACTATGCCTGGGCTGGCATTTTGGCTCATGCATCTATTACAATACTTGAGAGGTGCAGACAGGAGACTCCAGAAGGCCATCAAGCCACATAGTGAGTTTAACAGCAACTTGAGCTATATAAGATCCTGTCTCAAATAAATAAATAAATAAATAAATAAATAAATAAATAAATAAATAAAGCTAAGCAAAGGAAGAAAAAAGTCATTCATCAAAGCAAAGGGTAGATGGCACAGTCTCCAAACAGCACCAAGGAGGAATAGGCAAGATGGAAGGTGGGTGGGGAGGAGTATTGAGCATGGTTGTGGGGCTGCGGCTTTGGAAGCTCCAAAGATAGGTAAGATTTTCCAAGACATATAGGTGTGTTGGAGGGCTCTACACCTGGGTAGACAAGTGTGTCACTTCCCAAAGTGAGCATGAGTTGGCATGTTAATTTACTGAAGCGTGTAAAACAAAAAGCAGGGCATGCCAAGGAGCCAGTGGCTAGATGTGTACTGTGGCTCTGTCCAGAGCCACCTTATCTGCCCTTTAGCTGCTGAGGGTGACTGCTTACCTGGATAGCAGAGCCACCCAAACCCTGAGCAGAGCTCTGCTATGACTCTTTGCCTTTGAAGAGTCCTGACTTCAAAGAGAGTCATCTGGAAACTGGTCCTGGGCCTGCCTTCTACTTAGATTTCTTTCTCCTCTGTACTATATCAGCTAGTCCCATTCTTCCTCCAGGGTGAACAACCAATCCAGTCAGTGTTCTTAGATCAAGGAAACTTCCTGAAAGAACAAGATACTGAACATGAAAAGTGGCAGAATCTGGGTGAACCGAGGGCACTTAGCGTTCCTGTGTTTCCATGTCCTTCAAAGAGGTGTATCAAGGTCCTAACCCAAGACTTGTGAAATTGCAGTTAATTAAGATTAATTAGAATGAGATCCTGCTGGATATCCTAAGTGAACTGTACCTGGTTGGTGTTCTTTTTTCCATTTTACATCCCCCCCCCCTCTCTCTCTCTCTCTGTGTGTGTGTGTGTGTGTGTGTGTGTGTGTGTGTGTGTGTGTGTGTGTGTATGAAGCACCTACCTTTCTTATGCATGTTTGCTTACTTGTATGTTTTTGAGAAGGGGTCTCATGTAGTCCAGGTTAACCTCAAACTGGATATGTAACAAGAATGACCTGATCCTTCCAGCCTCTATTCCCCATTCTCTGAGAGAGCAGATGTTTGCCACTCTATCTAACAACTGATTGGAGTGTGTGTTCAGTTTTTCTTCCCTTTTTAAAGGCATGCTCTCATATAGCTGACACTGGCCTTGAATTCCTGGCCCTCCTGTCTTCACCTCCTAAGTGTGCTGAGATCCACCACAATGCCCAGCCTGCCAAGCTTGTGTGGCATCTTTTATGGCAGGATAATCATGAAATAAGATATTACAACTCTTCCTTTACATTGCTTTTCATGTTTACACATCTGTTTAGCATTTCTTTTGCCTGGAAAGAGCTAAGTTCAATAAATATCATTTATTTTCAGCACAAAGACCTCCTTTTGATATTTCTTGAAACTCAGGGCTGAAAACAGCAGGCCATTTTAATTTTGCTCATCTGAGGGGCCTTTTTTCATGCCTAATCAGAAAGGATCTCTTTTGCTGTGAATGGAATTCTGGGTGTGGTAGTTTCCCCAGCCCAAGCACATTACACTGGGGATGGCCTCCCCCATTCCTATTTTTTGTTTTGAGACAGGGTCTAGAGTCTCCCAAACTGACCTCAAAGAGATGATGTAGTGGATGATCTTGACCACTTTGGGGCATCTTTCCTGAGGAAGACAATTTTTGTAGCAGGCCTTTTCTTTTGGGCCACTAAGCAGCTCTCAAATCATGACAAAGAGAGACTTACTAGTTGTGAATGCTTGGCCTAGACTAGGCTCATTTCTGGCTAGCTCTCTGAACTTAACCTGTTTTTCTTCACCTACGTTTTGCCTCAGGTTTTTTACTTTTCTTTCCTTCTGTATATCTTACTTTCACTGTTTCTCGTATCTGACTGGCTAGTGGCTGCCTGGCTTCTGCCCTGAGCCTGTCCCTCATTCTCTCCTACTCCTTCTTCCCTTCCTCTTTTGTTCTTCCCCTGAGCCTAGATTTCTCCTCCTATTTATTCTCTCTGCCTGCCAGCCCACCTATCCCTTCTCTGCCTGGCTACTGGCCATTCAGCTTTTTATTAGACCAATCAGGTGCATTAGGTAGGCAAGATGAAACAAATGCAACACATCTTTACATAATTAAACACATCCTTACATCATTAAACAAATGCAGCATAAACAAATGCAACACATCTTTACATAATTAAACACATCCTTACATCATTAAACAAATGCAGCATAAACAAATGCAACACATCTTTGCCCGTTAAGATTCCACAACAATTTCTTTCGTTCTCAGCATTCTTTCATTCCCTGTAGTGTTTTGTTTTTTTAAAACTAGGCTTGAGGCCCCATGACACTTTCATATTATCATTTCTGCTTATTGGTGTCATCCTTGTTCAAGTCTTGTTTAGGCAGCCATATTGATGAGATTTCACAGAGAGAGCTTCTCAGACATTTCTAAGAGACAGAATCTCACAGCAAGCTTTCTGTTCCTCTGGCACTTGCGATCTTTCCACCCCCTCTTCTGCTATTATCCTAAACTTTAGACTCAAGAGTTGCGTTGTAGGTGAATTACTTGTTCTTTGCACTTTTGATTGGTTGTGGTTTTTTGCAATGTTTCTGTATTTTTCAAGAAAAAGTTTCTTCGATGTGCCAGGTGGTAAGACCTCTACTTACCTGTGAGTATAAGGATAAATATTTAGAACATAGTTAGGGGTTGTGTTAATTTAGTAAATGGTAGTTGCAGGTTCACCTCCAAGATCCATGACTTCACTAACCCTTTGTAGTTGGTTAGGTTTCCAGTATCTACTGGGCATGTTTTCCATCTTTTTGAATGGGCCTTGAGTCCAATTAAAGGGCCACTGGTTACTACCAAGGTATGTGTGCCTCAATTGCACCCTTAGGGATATCACCCCATGCTGGCTGTTGTTTCTGATGATAGACATCACAGCTGGGTAAGAGTATTGGTTGCTACCCTGCCCTGGAAGCTTGAACGGCACTTTCTGGTGTCATGAAAGCTAGTCTTAGGGAAGAGGCTTTCAGATCAGTACCAGTTCAGATCCTCTGGATACTACATCCAAAGTATATAGTGTCTTCAGCAACAAGGACTTACCTTTTACTTCTGGAACAACCCTCTTCAACAACCTTGACCAACACCTCAAAAGAGATTTCTTATGCTTGGTGTTGGAGTTTTATTAAATTGTCTATGGCTCTGTGGGGAGGGAGCATTGTCAGTCCAGATAGGAAATTTTTCATTTAAACTATATATGTATACACAGACTTATATGTTTTATATGTACTTTTAGGTAGATAGATAACATGTTTCCTTATCATTTTTCCAAACATCCTTACTACTATTCTACCCTCCTCCATCACTTTTCTGTATCAATCTCTCTTTCTCTCCTAACTAAAGCACCCCTGCTGTTTTCCTACTTCTCACTTCAAATTACTTGTACCATGCTATTCCCCTCTCTACTGCACCCCACCATGGTCTCTTTTTAGTATCCTAGCTTCTGCAATTACTCTAGGTTATATACTCACTTCTGAAGGTTTGGAGCTAGGAACCTCAGACACAATGTTTGTCTTTCTTGGTCTGGGTTACTTTACTCAATATAGGTTTTTTCCTAGTTCCATCCTACAGACTTCATAATTTCAGTTTTCTGTATAGATGAATGGTAATTCCACAGCATATATGTACCATGTTTTCATTATCCATTTGTCCACTGAAATATGTTTAGACTGTTTTCATTTCCTAGCTACTGTGAATAGAGCAGCAATGACCATTGCTGAGCAAGTCACTTTGGAGTAGGATGTTAAGTCCTTTGGGCATACACTAAGAAGCAGTATAGTTGGGGCACATATAGACTTACTTTTAGCAATAGAGAAGATTATGTAACCCAAACCCTTCAACCCAAGCAGAAAACAACCCTCACTATGCCTCTACAGCAGCCTATGCTTTTATGGGGCACAAAATGATGCTTCAAACAGTCCCTGTGCCCTGAGCATAATCTCACTGGTGAGGCCTGCTGCTGTTTACCACACATCTGATCTGCACTACTGCGTTGCTTTTCAATAAATGTCCTTACTATTTGCAATCTATGTGTACCTTTATTTCAGTTATTTGAATTAGATGCCCAGAACCTGGAAATGTCTAGTCCAGACATCAACCACATATAAAAAAAGGGGGCTGGAGTACCTGCCTACCACACTTAAGGCACTAGGCTTACTCTCCAGTACTGAAAAAAATAGACAGCATAATGTTAGTATGAGAATAGACATCTGGGCTGGAGAGATAGATCCACAGTTAAGAGTGCTTGTTGCTCTTCTGAAGGATACAGGTGTCTGTCTGTCCAATTTCAGGAAATCCAGTGTTCTCTCTCTGACCCCTTCAAGCACTGGTCACATGTGCTACGTGGGTATAGATGTTGGCAAACACCTACACACATAAAATAAAAATAAACAACAAAGTCTTTGTTTCAAAAATTAAAAACCAACAGACAGATAGAATTCAGAGAAAAATAATCATGGGCTGGGGCTGTAGCTCTGTGATAGATGCTTACCTAGCATATGTGAGGCCTTGGGCTCAATACCCTGTATGTCTAATAAGTAAATAAGTCTCCACATTTCTGATTTATTAATTTTTCACAGAAATGCAAATAATAGAGAAAGGATAATCTTTCAACATATAGTCCTGGGTGAGCTATGGAGCACAAATATGCTCCAGAGATAGAGGGAGGAAGATTAAGAGTTCAAGACCATCCTCAGATACACAGTGAGCTTGAGGCTAGGCTGGGATACATAAGTCCCTTGCCTCAAAATAACAACAAAAGCCCAAAACACAAATCAGGTGCCCATACAGAAGGAAAAGAGTTGAATCCTGGATTGGGGGCTGAGGTGGGTATATGGCTCAGTGGTAAAGCACTTACCTAGCAGGCTATAGGTTCTATCCGCAGCACCCAGAGATGGAGGTGGTATTGAATCCTGTCTTATATCATATACAAAATATAACTTAAATGAACTAATGTAAGAGCTAAAACACATAAAGCTTATAAAAACTATAATGCATATTAGTCCCCTGTCTTCAGTGTTGTGGACAGAGCCTAGGGATTTGTGTATGCTAAACAAGCCCTCTCCCATCTGAACTACACCCTCAGCTCCTAGCAGTAAGTCTTGGATTTGACAGTGGCTTCTTAGATATGGCACCAACAACATAAGCACTAAAAGACAAAATAAATTGGGTTTATTCAAATTTTAATATATTTTTGTAGCGGGATGGTGAACCCCTTTAATCCCAAAACTTAGGAGGCAGACAAATCTCTGTGAGTTTGAGGCTAGCCCGATCTACAAATTGAGTTCCAGGACAGCCAAGGCTGAGAAACCCTGTCTCAAAAAACCAAAAGGAAAAAGCAACGCACTTTTTTTCTTTTCTTGTAGTACATAAGTTTTCTCCAAAGTCTGGTTGAGACCCAGGAAGTTCTAATGGAGGAAATTCTAAAGAGAAGCGTGTTAAGACTTAGGAAGGAAACAATTCAAGAGTCTCAGAAAGTCCCTGAAATTAACCAGATGCACAAGGCCTCTCCTTACCCATGGTGATAAAAGAGCTGCTGGGAAGACAGACAAGATCAGCTGCCTGCAGCTTTGGAGAGGTGTCATCCATGCAGGATAGGACTTTTGGTCACTTATCTATTACTATGATAAAACATCATAACCAAATCAGCTTACAGAAGGGTTTTGTGCATTTACAGTGCTAGAGAGATAAGAGTTCACCCTCATCACAGTGGGGAAGCTTGGTAGTGGGCAAGAGTCATAGCTGGAGCAGCAAGCTGAGAACCCACATTTCAAACCATAAGCAGAAAGAGTGAACTGAGAACAGCATGACTTTTTTTTCAAATTAATTAACTTTATTTTATGTGCATTGGCATGAAGATGTTAGATGGGAACTGGAGTTTATATATAGACAGTTGCAAGCTGCCATGTGGGTGCTGGGAACCAAACCCTGACCTCTGGAAGAGCAGCCAGTGCTCTCAACCACTGAGCAACCTCTGCAGCATGGCTTTTAAACATCAAGACTAACCCAGGCATACTTCCTCCAGCAGGCCTCACCTTCTAAACGCAAACACTGCCACAGACTGGGAATTAAACAGCAAAACATTCCAGCCTCCGGGGTCATTCTCATTCACACCGCCATAGTGAAGTAGCTGCCTTTGAGTCATTTCTGTCCCTGGAAGTAACCCCAACAAGTTAGACTTCAGCAGAATTCTTATTTGGCTGCCATTGGTCCTCTGCTTGGGGTGAGTAGACACTTGCTCACTTTATCTCAGGAATGGCAAATGACACTACAATGTGATGAAAGTGGCACTGCCCCAATCAGTGCCAAGCAAGTTCAAGAAGACACAAGTGAGCCACATACTCGAGTGTCTGCTACCTGCACAAGGCCTGGCTCACTGACACCTCAAGGTGGTCCTGAATGATGGCATTGAGGGAGTTCCCAAGGACACAGCTCCTGCAGGGTGCCATGTCACCATCCTACACAAAGAGAAACAAGAGAAAGGAGGCAAGGCCATGAGCAGTGAGGCAGGGAGACACATCAGACATCACAGAGGCCTTCCTGCCCCTCGCCCTGCTGTCCCATTCTGAGCAGAACTCCAATTTGAGTGGGAGTAGTTGGCCACATCGTGCCCCTGGGCATTGCAGTGGATTTAGGCACAGGTGTTCTATATGGTTCCACATGAAGGTCTGCTAGACAAGGTTTCTACATTCAGAAGAATACATGGGAGGTTTGGGGTTGTGGAGTCACTGTGTACCCACAGGCAGGCTGAAAGGTCACACACAGAGTTAGTGATGCTATCTCAGTGCCTCTCAGGTATGCTCACTCCGAGACCCTTGTGAAAGCCTTGATCCAGGAAGGACCACCATTTCCAGGGCATAGTGTCTTCATTGGCACTAGGGCAGTCAGGAGAGGAGCCCAAAAGAGGGCTTGGTAAAGTGGAAGAAGGGTTAGTGGGCACACTGCCCTCCCTGGGCCTCACCCCTGTGTCCAGAGCAATTCTGTGTTGTTGGATTTTCTTTTACTCTAACCTCATGTTGGAACAACAAAATGTTGTGTTGGGTTTTTCCCCCTACTCTCTGAGTATGGGGGCTGCCACCCAGCTCCCAAATAAACACACACTCGGAGGTTTAATATTACTTATGAATGTCCGGCCATAGCTTGACTTGTTTCTTGCCAGCTTTTCTTAAATTGTCCCGACTACCTTTTTGCCTTTGGGCTTTTTCCTTTTCTTATTTTTGTATCTCTTAGTTTTATGCTTACACCTGGCTGTCTGGGAAGCTATGTGGCTGTCTGGCTGGGTGGCTGGCCTCTGACATCCTCCTCTCCATGTTCTATCTTGCCAGTCCTTCCTCACAGGTTTCTCCTATTTATTCTCTCTGTCTGCCGGCCCCACCTATCCTTTCTTTTGCCTCACTATTGGCCGTTCAGCTCTTTATTAGACAATCAGTTGTTTTAGACAGGCACAGTAACACAGCTTCACAGAGCTAAACAAATGCAGCATAAATAAAAGTGACACATCACTACACAAATGTCCCACAGCATAAACAAATGTAACTCATCTTAAAATAATATTCCACAACAGTTCTGGACACCTGACACATAGTAATTTGCTTAAACCCTAAGAACAAATCATTTTTTTAAAATTAGTTCTTAGGCAGTGTGGTGTGAGAGGGATATTGATGTTTGAAGGAGTCAGGACAAGAGTATCTGGGATCTTCTGAGACAGGGATCAACACGATTAGAGAAACCTTCTAGACCCTAGAAAGAATACACAGAATTGGTGGCTCTCCCAGTATTTGGGAGACAAGAAGCAGATGAATCTCTGTGAGTTGGAGGCCAGCCTCAACCTCCCACCCTGGAGATGATATTTTGTCTACTGGAGATTCAGGATTGGGCTCCAAAGTGAGCAAACGCTGTGAAGTGAGATCGCCTGACTGCCAAGGGTGCTGAGCCCACTCCAAAGTAGGAAGAAATTTGGATTCCAGAAATCGTCTCCACTCTCATGGCTAGCTACAGAATGAAGACAGCCAGGGGCATAGGGATGGCAGAGTCCCTGTGCGTTCAGAAGTCCCCAGGGTCCTGGCATCCCTCCCAGCAGGCGACTGCACCGTAATAGTGCGGGCTTCTGACACTGCAGAGCACAGGGCTCCCTCCTAGGAACGTGGCTCCCTGCACCCAGACGGAGTGGCACTCCCTCCTCCGTGGCCAGGGATTAGCTCTGAGGACTGGAGACGGGATTAGCACTCGCGAAAGCGGCGCCCGGCCCAGGGATTACCGCACCTCCCACCCCCGACGTATATATTCTTCTGCTCCGGGCGGCGGCCCGCGGGCATGGCGACTGCAGGCAGCGCGGCGAGCCGCAGGGACCCTGGACGACCCTGCCCTTTCTCCATCGAGCACATCCTCTCCAACCTGCCTGAACGCAGGTCCGCAGCGCGGCCACCGCAGCCCGTCGGTGGCCGGAACCCCGCTGAGCCCATCGAGCCCGAGGCGCCTGCGGCCTCCCCACCCTGCACCTACTGCTGCTGCTGCAGCCCGCGAGCAGCACCCCGAGGAGCCCCGGAGGCAGCGTCCGGACAAGGTGAGTGCGAGCGGTGGGGTGAAACGGGCCCTGGGATTTCGCAGGGCGGCAGGTGGGGCGAGCTCGCCTCCCACCGTAACCCTAACCCTATGCCTGACAGCGACCTTGTACCTCCCCACAGGAGTGCGGCTAGCGTGGCCACTGAGGCTGGCACCGGCGGCGCCCTCGCCTCTGGCGGCACCGAGCGCAGGCTCGCCGGCGCTGACCGGCACGAGTGGCCCGGGTCCTCAGCGGCGCACGCGGCGCCACCGCACCATCTTCAGCGAGGAGCAGCTGCAGGCGCTCGAGGCGCTCTTCGTACAGAACCAGTATCCCGACGTGGGCACGCGCGAACGCTTGGCTGTCCGCATCCGCCTGCGGGAGGAGCGCGTGGAGGTGGGTGCCTGCCCCGCAGCCTGGAGGCCAACTCTGGCGCCACTCTTCTCTTTCTTAGACCAACCTTCCAGGCGGTGCCTCTCCTCGTAGCCCTTCACGCGGGAGGGAAACTCCCAGATCAGTGGACAGGGCGCGAGACCAGGTCCTCCAGTAGGTTCTTTGGGGGTCGCCAGAGCTGGGAGGGGTTTAATTTTCTCCGATTTTGTCTGTCTTCCCCATTTCCCCTGATGATGAAAGATAAATTCGTTCATGCCCCAGATGTGGGAAAGTTAAGAAAATTTGCAAAACCAGCCAGACGTGGTAGTACATGTCTGTAATCCTAACACTCAGGGAAGTGGAGACAGACCATGAGATCATCAAAGTCATCCTTGCCACACAGTGAGTTAGACTTTAAGAGAGACTGGAGCCAGAGAGAGATACCCTGGTTGCTACTGGGCCAAGGCTGGGGAGACTAGGAAATCTCTGTCCTTTTCTGTGTGTGGTTAAGGGAAGGTGATGCAGGTCAATTCACCTACACTTCTGTAGTGAAGTCTATCACCCACCTGCCTATCAGGTTTGCTGGAGTTCTTTGGGTATGAGTCTGTGCCGCCTGAGCCTGTCCTGGTCCCCCTCCTCCTCAGGTCTGGTTCAAGAATCGCCGGGCCAAGTGGCGACACCAAAAACGTGCTTCATCATCGAGGCTCCTTCCTGGAACCAAGAAACCTCCCAAGGAGAGCTATTGATGGTGTCTGGAGTTTCTTCTGGCTTTGGCAGTGGAGTACAGCAAAGTAGGAGGGGCCAGACCTACTTGAACAGAAACTAAGAGGACAGCAGCCTCTCCCATCACTCTCTTGCAGTGTCCAGCTGCCCAGTGCTGGGAGAGAGGGGATCCAAGACCTCCACTACAAAGGGAGGATATGTGGGGCAGGACCCAGAGGTCTTTTGCAGGTAAAGGGCAGGCACAGAGCAGGTCAACTTGCTCAGGCACCGTTACCTCCTAGAGAGGCCCTAACTTCATCCAGGATCCAAAATCCTTTCCAGTGGAAGCTTCCTTGCCACCTTATGCCTGCCTCCAGAACTGGCCCCATATGTATTCTTTCACCTTCTAAGCAGGGCAGTGGTACCTGCACAGTCCTGGGCTTACTCTGCCCTCAGAGGTCCTATACTGAACCATGGTGTCAGGACCAGTGGAATAAGAAGGCTATAGTTGGTATTTTCTAGGTCCATACACCTGCTCCTTCGTGCCAGCCTTGTGCTGGTACTAAGAAATAAACAAGATTTACAAATAGCACAAACAGTCCAGAATCACAAGTGCCCGTGCCTCAGGCTTCATTTCTATACCTATTGAGGAGCTGTCACCCTTCCCTCTTCCCAGGGAATTGGGGGATCAACATGACTTGTAGAACACAGCTCAATGAGTCCTCAGTTCCTGTACTATGTTTCCCCCACCAGAATTAGAGCCAGGGAATGGTGGCAAGAAGGCCTTCTGGGATTTGCTATGGCCTCTAGGTACTACGGACCTGCTTCACAGATGGGGGATGTTTGGCCTCTTGAACCTGGAGGTTTCCAAACAGTGCATCTGCCAATAGGGAGGGCACGCAGAGATTGAATTCAGGGAACATCCATCCCCACTACCTTGGGAAATGTCTGTCTTCCTCTCTGTAAGCCAGGTCCTGCAGCTGTGTGTGGGGTTAATCTACAGCATGGAAGATGGCTTCCATTCCCTGTTGACTTGAGCAGTGGTTAGAGGCAGCTAACACCTGCCTGATCTCCTTGCTCTGTCACCTCACAGGTCTTGAAACATGCAGTGGTGTCTTCGAGAGACTCAGTCCATTCACAAAAACTAAACTGTAGAGCCAATGGCAGGAGGTCTTGGCACTGTGTAAAGATGGCTGATTTGGAAAACACCAAGCAGGCATATATCTCCAGCCAGAGCTGTTCTAACACTGCTGGAGACCTCCAGGATGGTGGCTCTCCTCCCCAGTCCCTTGGATGCACACTTAGGGCTGCTACCAGACTGTTCTTCCTGAATTTTGCCTTGCCTTAGAAGACCGTACTGTCTGGCTTCAGACACAGCTGTCTAGGCAGTCAGCTCACCTGCAGGCTTGGGCTCCTGTCCTCCTTGGTTCTCCAGAATCTGAGCTTGGCTGAGCGTCTGCCCTCCTCTCATTGTCACCACTCCCTGCAGAGGCTCCTCACACCCCTCACCAGACACCTGGCACTGACAAATGTCCAGAAGCTCCATCTCAAGGCCTCTCCCATCTCCATTCTCTTCTATAAAAACATTGTGTGTGTGAATGGGTGTGTGTGTGTGTGTGTGTGTGTGTGTGTGTGTGTGTGTGTGTGTTGCCTGCATGCATACTTGTGCACCACGTGTTTACCTGGTGCTGGTGGAGATCAGAAGAAGGTATTGGAACCCCTGGAACTAGAGCTGTGTGGCATCATGTAGGTACCGTGAACTGAACCCAGATCCTGTGGAAGAGTAATGAGTGCTTTTAAAGAATGAGCTCTCTCTCCATCCCTCCATTTTTTCTTAATGTATCTTTTCCATCCTTAGGTTCCAATTCCCACCTCTCTGTCACATATATTTCCATCTTCAGTCCAGGCCTCTCCCCTGAGCTAGGTATGTCCCCCTGTCAGTCTGTGCCCCTGACAACACTTGGGAAGTCACAGGCTCCTCACATTCGTTTTGCATACAGTGAGCCATTCCTCTGTTCATTTGGCCTTGTTTAAGCACATGAATCACAGTTCTTGATCACCAATTGCCCTCTGTCCCTCACCTAATCATACTAAGTCCATCCGATTTCACCTCTAAATACATCAATAAACCCCAGAAACCAGCTTCTCTGCAGCTTCAGCCACACTAACCTGATGAAAGCTACCATCACCTTGCACCAAGACCACTGCAGCTCTCTCTAGTTATCTTCACCTGAACCAACTCTGGCTTCCCTTTAATTCAAGATAAAAATGATATTTCTTGCCAGGACCCCAAAGATACTGTGCAGACTGGCTCTACTCCTCTGCCATCATACCCTTCTTCTCTGAATGGTATGCTTGGGAATTTGCCTTGCTACATGCCACTCTTGGGCCTCTGCACGTGCCTCTTCAGTTCCACTTGGTTGATGCCTATCCATTCATCTTTTGGATCTACAGCCACCTTCTGGCTGGGAAAATGCCACTTAATATGTGCTATGTAGAAATCAAGATTCTCTTGAGTACAGAGTTCTTGCAAGTCACATATACAGGATGACTTAATGTGTGTGTGTTTATTACGGTCAACTCTGTTGGTGCAGGGACACAACCATAAAGTAACCAGTTGACTCCCGATGAAGGAAGAGATCGTTGGAAAAGCAAAATTGTGGCAAATTATTCTGGGCTAGAACTGGTTTGGCATAATTCACGATCTACTTTAGAATGGAGGTACCATGAATGCTTTCAATGAGTACGGACCTCTTTTGGGAAGCCCGCCCTGGCAGGCAGGGAACTAATAAATCTAATCAGAGCTTGAAGCGCCCTCTTGTTCTTTATTTTCATTTACCTTTTGTTAGATAACTATCTGGGAAGACTTGTCTTAGTGTTCTTTTACTGGGTTTTGACATTATATATAACCAAGTTTTTTGAAATATTTAAAAATGACTTTGGCTTTTGTTTTTTGAGGAAAAATTGCAACTAAGAAAGGGAATGTGTCGTCAAATAGTCGCCTCACCGCGCCCCCTAGCGACCATAGTCTAAACAGTCACAAGCAACGCGGATGGAGATCAAAGACTACAACTCCCTTTAGATCCGGCGCTCCAAGTGACGTCATTTGGAGCGCCGGGTTTGTTACAAAAAAAAAAATACTGCTTCCCCATTGGCTGGCTGTTGGTGTGACGCCTACGCCCGAGCGGTTCTGGGATAGCGATGGAGACTCCCGGGGCCTCGGCCGGCCCTCTGTATCTGTCCACCGCGTCTGCGCCCCCGAGGAAGCGCGCGGCCGGGGAGGCCGGGGTTGCGAGAAGCAGGCAGCGTGTTCTGGATGAAGAAGAGTACATTGAGGTACCAGCTCAGTGCGAGCGCTGGCGACTTTTGGGCCCCTCCCCCGATTTGCGTTCCTCTCCAGTCTTTGAAATGTTTTCTGGTCCTGGAACTCTGAGCCGCCTGTGAGTTTGGAACGTCTTGAGAGCCAAGAAGACAGTGCAGAAGAGGGTGTCCAGTTTTCAGTGAAAAGAAGGAGCGGTCTTGTTTTCTGTTGAGGGTTAAGCATATAAAGTTTCCTATTAAAGTTTGGGCAGAATTTTGACACGTATTTAGGGTGGTGGCGAAAAGGACTTTGTGGAAGGTAGCTGTATTAAGTGTAAAGGCTGGGAGGTCCTGGAAATAGACCGCGGTACTGGCCGTATTGTTGAGTGAGGGTCTCGGTTGCTCCTCGAGTTAGGGGTCCCACTGTAAATATGCTGGAGGGTAAGCTGACATAAATCTGGCTTTAGATCGGTTAAATTTAGGACACTTCTGGGATAGGCTGGCATGTGTCATCACCACGTAGCAGGGTATACAGATTTGTAGTTCCACAGCAAGGTCTGGCTGGCGATGAAATCTTGAGAATTCTATCCGGTGGGGGCAGTAGTGGTGACTGGCTTTCAAGAGAAAGGTTTGGATTGAAATAAAAACCCATGGATGGAATGAGGAAGGCATCAACCACATTAATCTGGCTGGTGTTGTAGATGGAGCCAGTAAAGGAGAACAAGAAAGACTAGTTATTGAAGGATTTTATGGGCATCAAGAGGTTGTCCTGTGCTGGGCATTGGTGGCACACGTCTTTAATCCCGGCACTCAGGAGACAGAGGCAGGCGGATGTCTGTGAGCTTGAGGCCAGCCTGGTTTACAAAGCGAGTTCTAAGACAGACTCCAAAGCAATATAGAGAAACCCTGTCTCGAAAAACAGAAAAACAAAACAAAACAAAGGTTGTTCAGTAATGTTAGATAATACATCAGAGCCATATGGGATGAACAGCCATACTAGAAAATGCTTCTGAGCTATCTTGCAAACCACAATCATCTAGATAGGCAGAAGTGAAAAGGACCTCAGGGCCTAAGGTGGATAACGGTGTTATGGCTCCTAGATGCCAACTCTTGCCTTTATTTTGATTGCTTGTGACAGGGACTCCAGACAGTCATCCAGAGAGATTTCTTCCCTGATGTGGAGAAGCTACAGGCACAGAAGGAATACCTGGAGGCTGAGGAAAATGGAGATTTGGAGCGTATGCGCCAGATTGCCATCAAGTTTGGCTCTGCCCTGGGCAAGATATCTCGTGAACCTCCACCACCCTGTAAGAGGTTTTGCTCTAGAGGGCAGAGAGGGGAAGTCTGTTGTCACTTTAGACTCGCTCTAATTTCTAATTTGCTTCCCTCAGATGTTACTCCAGCCACCTTTGAAACTCCTGAAGTACATACAGGCTCTGGTGTGGTGGGCAGCAAGCTCCGGCCCCAGGGCCGGGACTTAGATGATGGTGAGTGAACTCACTCTTGGTGTCACGGTGAAGAGTGCTTAGGAGTCATATTGAGTTTTCTCCAGATCACATTTCATCCTTGTGGAGTCTTCCAACCTAAGTTGGGATCAAAAAGACACTGGTGTGGAAAACAGAAGATCTATCTAGTTCCCACTTGTGGAAGAGCAGTATTCTGTGCCTCTGGCCTGTCTGGAACGAGAGCCCATTTCCTGTCACCATCCTGTTCAGTGTGCCAGCCTTTGCCATGTAGGCTTTGTGGTGGGCCTGGAAGGCTTTTTTTTTTTTTTCCTTCTTTCTTTCTTTCTTTCTTTCTTTCTTTCTTTCTTTCTTTTTTTTTGTCCCCGAGGCAGAGTTTCTCTGTATGTCTTTGGAGACTGTCCTGCTAGCTCACTCTGTAGACCACGCTGGCCTTGAACTCACAGAGATCTGCCTGCCTCTGCTGGGATTAAAGGCGAGCATCACCAACACCCGGCTGGAAGGCTCTTTCATTACTGAATCCTGAAGATGCCTCAGGCCTCTTCCTTCCTTCCCTGGTAGCTGCTTGTTGTATCTCTTCCTTCAGGTCCATATTCAGGTGTTACCTGTTTGGGCTAAGAGGCATAAACTTGGTGGGCGTTGAGGTTTCCTGACCTTTTGTATAAATTTGGAATACCCTGGGGCTCTGTGCTTCACTGAGTGCCTTTGTTTTTCTGATTTATTTTGTTTTGTTGAGACCAGAGGCTCACTGTTTCCCATACTTTGTGTTTCACTGCAGAATATAACATCTCAGAAACATTTCTGTTTATTGCCTCTCACCTAAATTACTATTTTTGATGCCCTCTCAGAGAACCTGGTCTTGGTGTTGCTTCCATCTGTGTGCTCCACATTTGGAATAACACACGGTGTGATGTACCATCAACAGACATGTAGAACAGATGAATGTGTTGTCTGCAACATGTTTCCTGAACATCAGATATAAGTATGGGCTATATTTTAAAATTAGGAGGAACGCTTAATAAATCTGTTGAGTATGTGAGTGTGCTGTGTACTTAAGGGGCTTGTCTGGGTCAGTTGATCTTTCTCTCAGTAATAGGATGTGTTGCTAGAAGTGGGGAAGCTGTTTCTCTACCAGGAACTAGTCTACAGCATACTGTACTAGGGCAAATGTTCAACATGTTCACACAAGCCTAGTTTATCAACAGCCCAGCTTTTTCTGCTGTGAACATGATAGTGGTTATTCTTGGATCTTGACTCTTAATTGAAATAAAGTAGAGTCACTGGGCAATTTGAAGATGCTCTTCTTTTTATACATATATTTTATCAGTAAACATTGGAGTCCTTGTAATTACAGTTAAGGAAACAGGTTTCAAATGGCTGTAACTTCTGTAGGTGTTAGGAATAGTCAACAGTTGATGGAACCCAAGTCTGCCCCTTTCTAACCTCAGGTCTTGTACTTGTAGTCATTGTGGTTGGCACTGGCTGGCACACAGATAGTGGTCAAGACTGTCAGTAGAACGGATGAGAACCCTCAGCTTCACATGCCCCCCCCCAAAGATTTTCAGTGCTACCTCTACAGCTGTATCACTTGCCTTGGTGGTAGGGATTGAGGTGATATGGTGGGCTTTTGTAGCCCAGAGTCTGTGGCCTTCCCTGGAGAATTGGGCCATATGGGCCTCTGCGTTAGGAATTAACTGGCATACCCTGATGCTTAGTGCCCCCCACTTACCCATAGCACCAGTCAGAAGGGAAAGGTAGTTAGGGTAAGGCAATCCCCAGAAGAAAAGAAGAGCCCTTGGGACTTTGGAGATTAGTACTACAGGGTTAGTACAGTCTGGGCAGAGGAAGAGCCTACTAAACAGTTATCACGAGTTCTTCCTTCAGTGTTTGTCCCTGCCTCTTCACCAGGCAGCCAGATCACAGACTCTTCTTGGCATCCAGCAGATGAGTAGAGCTGGCCAGTCAGCTATGGATGCTACCTGGGACTGCCTGAACAGTTGGGGTTTGTTGTGTCACCTGGCAGGAGCCAGGGTTCCTTACAGCTCTTACAGAGGGTTACAGTGGTAATCATGCTATATGTGATATTGTGTTTCCCTACCTGTGGCCTCTGAGCAGGAGAGGCTGGAGATGAGGAGGAAAGGGAGCCGCTGCCCAGCCTGGATGTCTTCTTGAGCCGCTACACAAGTGAAGACAATGCCTCCTTCCAGGAGATCATGGAAGTGGCTAAGGAAAAAAGCCACGCCCGCCATGCGTGGCTCTACCAAGCTGAGGAGGAATTTGAGAAGGTAATCCTGGAGTTTGAAAATATAGTACCTTTTTTGGGGATGAAGTCCCAGAGCCACAGGTACAGGGTCTGGGTGACTTCCTGACCCCACTTTCCTCCCATCTCACTATAGCGACAGAAAGATAATCTTGAACTCCCATCGGCAGAGAACCAAGCCATTGAGAGCAGTCAGGCTGGAGTGGAGACCTGGAAGTATAAAGCCAAGAATTCTCTCATGTACTATCCTGAGGGTGAGTGAGTAGAACTGAGTGACAGGACAAGACGACCGGGTCTGTCTTGTTACCTTTAAGCCAACTTTTAAAGTCAGTATATTTGTGTTCATTTGCAGCATGGACCAGAGAGAAGTCCTGGTCCATCTTGGGGTTGGGGAGCATGTGACATTTGTGGGACATTGAGGCCTCCCCCGCTGCTGTGTTTGGGTTCTGTAAGTGTGATTTTTGGCTGAAAGTGACTTAGCTGAGGATGCTTTCACTCCTCAGGTTGCATGACTTCCAAGGCTGAGGTGTGCATAGAACTTCCCACCCTGTGATGTCTACTACCTTGTCCTTCCGTTGATAGGTGTCCCCGATGAAGATCAGTTGTTCAAGAAGCCACGGCAGGTAGTACATAAGAACACACGTTTCCTCCGGGACCCCTTCAGTCAGGCCCTGAGCAGGTCCCAGCTTCAGCAGGCAGCTGCCCTGAATGCCCAGGTAAGTCAGCAGAGCCACCAGGCAACTGAACAAATGTGATAGGCTAAATGTGGATAGGTATGGCCTCTCCCATCTTGGTTGTCCCCTTTGTTAGGATTTTCCTGAGGCTAGATAGATGTTAAGTGGCAAAACTACCACAGCCCCTGTGTGGCAGCACCCGTGTCTCTTTTTTGGTCCCTTCCAATGGGGCCACACATATGACCTATGAGTCTAGTCCTGTACCAGTCACTATGATGTTGATCTGAGAGGAGAGAAGCTTCTACAAACCAACCCAGACCCATACCTATCTACCAGGCAGGGAGGTGAATAGAGCAGTGTGTACTGGGAAATGGCAAAGGGAGCCTGGTCACAAAGCCTAGGATTAAGATGAGTGCCCTCAGTGGGTAGCTCTGGTCATCATG
Source organism: Cricetiscus sungorus (assembly GCA_030556225.1). Taxonomy (NCBI): domain Eukaryota; kingdom Metazoa; phylum Chordata; class Mammalia; order Rodentia; family Cricetidae; genus Cricetiscus; species Cricetiscus sungorus. The sequence continues at coordinate 41,425,883 of JANBXA010000641.1, forward strand.
GGTTGGGGGAGGAGAGGCAAGAGAGATGGGAGGATTCAGATGTCTCGAGAAAGAGACAGCATTGCAACCCATGAGGTTCCTCCTTGGGTGAAGGAAAGGGGCACTCCTTGGTTGATGTTCACTACTATAGTCCCTCAAAGTCCTTGGGGTGAGATGAGGGTGGGGGTCCCTCTCTTTCCCAAAGGGATCTACCAGTTCTAGAGCCCAAGCTCTATCCCAAGGAGAAGTGTTTCCTGCATGTTCCTGGGCACCTGCTATCTCAGCTGTGGAGAAGCCCCTAACACTGGTCTCTCCCTCTTTTCCAGCACAAACAGGGCAAGGTTGGCCCTGATGGCAAGGAGCTTATTCCTCAGGAGTCCCCCCGAGTGGGTGGGTTTGGATTTGTTGCCACTCCTTCTCCTGCTCCTGGTAAGAAATGGGCAGTAAGTCCAGACTGGACAGGGAAGTGCTCAGGCTAGACTTGGCAAACGTGCCTTGAGGTGCCTCAGGGTACGATGTCTTCTGGCCTTCCCTGTGATGTGAATAGGCGAGGCTGCGTGCCTATGTGCATGTGTAGATGGTACTTACAGATCTAAATTCGGAGAGTTGTGTAGATGGGAAGGTTCTGGACACCAGGCTTACAGTCTCTGCAGGGAGGCAGGTGAGACTGGGTGTGTCCTTGATGCATAGGTTGCTCCTCTACCTCCCTGAACACTGGCCTCTACACTAAGTGCTGGTTGCTGTAATGTGACAAGGGCATATGAAGACATCATAGGTTTACACTGGGATTTAGGAAGCCAGAGTGTTTTCTTTCCTTGGTACCCCTGGCCCTATGCTAGGATGGAGTCCAACAGGCCCACCTTCCCCAACCTAAGTACAGTTACCATGCCTTGGGACTCTGGTTTCTTTGAAATTTTCCTTCAGATGGTGGGTGCTAGGTTCCGGATTTTCAGGGAACAGTTTGCCCGTTGGCCTTAATGTCATCTGGGATACATGTATTAGGAGAAAGACAGCACCCCCGTTGGGTTCTCTGCTTGAGATGTGGGCTCTCCATCTGCAGGTATGAATGAGTCACCACTGATGACGTGGGGAGAAGTTGAGAACACTCCCTTGAGAGTCGAAGGGTCAGAGAGCCCCTATGTGGATAGGACACCAGGACCAACTTTCAAGGTGGGTTTTGGTGAGAGGGGATCAGGCTGGGACTCCATGTGGGTGCCTTAGTACTGCTGCTCAAGACTGGACATAGGGCTTCTGTGGAATGAGGGAATTATGGTAGGATGGTCAAAAAGGGATTTGGAAGAGCAGAAACCTTGCCAAGGCAATGGAGCAGGCCTGGAGGCTAGACTGTCACATAATCAGTCTAGCCTGGAGGCTAGACTGTCACATAATCACAAACTCCAACTTCCCTGTAGGCATGAAGACTATGGGACTTAGTGTGTGTCCCCAAAGGACTATGTGCTGGCCTCTGGTTACATAGTCAGGGACACTCAGGATAGTACAGTGTGAGCCCAGCATTGTAGGTCCTAGAGCAGATCAAAAAGGCTGAGTCAGATGAGGCCTGGAGTACATCATGTGTCTTCTTTCCTGTGGAGCAGGAAGCTAGAGGTAGACAGATAGCATATACAAGTCAGATGGCCCTGATGGATTGGATGGGGGGGGGGTGAGCAGATATGCCCCCTGAGAGCTATGGAAAAAAGAATGTAATATATCCTGGGCTTTGGGGAGTTTATAGATAAAACAGAGTGTCTGTGTAGTTGGAATATGAGGAGGGATGGTCCCTGATACTTGAGAATGTATGTGCTAACCGTGAGGGTGCTGAGCCCATTGACTCAGGATACTGAGTAGGCAGGCCAAGAATATGAATCTTCTTTGGAAACCCAACAAGATCAGGTGTAGTGTTGAATAATATATAGGTATGCTTTGGTGGGTGGGTCACAGGTCACCTCAAGACAGTCCCTCCGAATACTGGCAGTGATCAATTTGGAATGTGGTAGAAAGAGATCACGTTAGTGCAGCAGTAGAATCAGAATCACCAGGAACAGTATAGCTTTCATAAAGCAGATGTCAGACGTGGACTGCAGTCCTGACTGCTCTCCTGGCCCAGACAGGAGGACTTCCCCCAACATGGCGCTGTGTGGGTCCTTCCCCAGAGCAGTTTGTAGAGTGTATGTACTCTACATAATCATGGATAGAGACTTTGGAGGTCTTGGTTGTAGACCGTGTTTCGGGTGTGAGATAACCGAGACAAACATGAGAGAGGAATAAGCATGATGTTATTGCACGTGAAAGCATGGCCCAAGGCTCTGACCACACAGGAAGTGCCACTTGATCTGAAGTAGCCTCTTCCAGGAGAGAGAGTTCTGAAACAAAATGGTCCCTGTGCAGGCTCTGCAGGAGACAGGGCAGATGCAGCCTGCTGTGCCTTGTGTTACCCATGTGTCAATCAGGATGGAAAGCTGGAACAAACATAGAATGGAGGGTATGAGAAAGGTGGTGTTTCAGATGGTGCAAGATTGTAGGGCCTTTGAGGATAAGATAAACTAAGTTCTAAATACTGGTAACAGCAAAATAAGTTCCAGAAAGCTGAAAATCTTGAACATAAAACAATAATTGTTAAAACAAATAGAAGGTAATGGTATAGTTCAAACTCTTTTTGTTGTTGTGTTTTTGTTTGGGTTTTTTTTTTTTTTTGGTGGGGGGTGCTGGGGATTTAACCTGGGACCTGTTTCATGTACACACCCTGTACACTTTTTTAAGCTTCTGAAGTGCTGGAACTAGTTTTTTTTGTTTGTTTTTGTTTTTTGAGAGAGGGTTTCACTATGTCACTCAGATTTGCCTGGAACTCACAGCGATCTGCCTCAGGTGTTGAGACTGAAGGCATGAACCACCACTCTCAGATCCTGACCCCTTATTTTGTGTTTTTTTAAATTTATTTGTGTGCATGTGTGTATAAGCATGTGAGCACGGCATGTGAGCACGGCATGTGACACAGCACGTGTATGGAGGTCAGAGGACAACCTGCCAGAGTGTTCCTCTCATTCTACCCTGTGGAGTCTCGGAACGGGACGCGAACCAGGTCATCAGGCTTTTAACAAACACCTTAACCCACTGAGCCAATTGCTGGGATTGCAGGAATGCACCACTACATCCGGCTGGGTGGGGGCTTTTGACAGGCTTTTGTGAAAGATGAGTTGCTGAGATTGTAGCAGCCATGGAGAAGAGATTGGTGCCCATGCAGCTGCCCTTCTGGATAATGGACTGCCTGGCGTAGGTCACCCACATGCCTGCTACCTTGTAGATCCTGGAGCCAGGACGCAGGGAACGTCTGGGTCTGAAGATGGCCAATGAAGCAGCTGCCAAAAACCGGGCCAAGAAGCAAGAAGCATTGCGGAGAGTCACGGAGAACCTGGCCAGGTGAGAGGCAACTGAACCCATAGGTAGGATATGGATAGTTTGTGCCTGTCTCACTCCTCTCTGAGCCTTCGAGGCATGGGGGACATGGCTTGCAGGACAGGCCATGATTCTTTGGTAAGGGCTGTGGCTGCTTCTCTGCTCCAGCATGCAGCTGTATATGGAGCAGATAGTGAGGCACTCTCCATCTCTCCTTAGTATCCTCCTTGAAATTCTCCAGGAGGTACCTTTAGGCTCCTTTCCCGACTGTGAGCTCCTGTGAGTCCTGTGGAGTCAATGTCATTCACATTGGAGAGAGGTGGAAAATCCAGCTCTCAGAAGTCTGTGGTCTGTCCAGCCTCACAGCCAAAGCACCTCCCTCAGGGGTGGCCCTTGTTATCCTCCACAGTGCACAGTGACCGTGTCTCTTGATAGGGTCCCTCCTGAGGAACTGAGGGAGGCCTTGCCTTAAGCATCCCTTGGCCCCTAACATGGTTGCTTTCTTCTATCCATTCTCTACAGCCTTACTCCCAAAGGCCTGAGCCCAGCCATGTCCCCAGCCCTACAGCGCCTTGTAAGCAGGACAGCCAGCAAGTATACAGATCGAGCTCTGCGGGCCAGCTATACACCATCCCCAGCACGCTCTACCCACCTCAAGACCCCAGCTGGTGGGCCACAGACGCCCACAAGCACACCAGCCCCTGGGTCTGCTACACGCACACCCCTCACACAGGACCCAGCCTCCATCACAGACAATCTGCTGCAGCTCCCCGCCCGGCGCAAAGCTTCAGACTTCTTTTAAAGCCAGGCCTGGCTGGACCTGTGCATGTTTGGTGGGACACTTTGTGGAACGTGTAGGGCAGCTGTCTACTTTTCAGAGGACTCCAGGCCTTGGAAAACCAGACCATGGGCAGTTGGTTATCCCAGGAACCCCAAGTGTGTAGTGCTGTGCCATGGCCAGGTTGGCATGTTAGGCTGATACACTACCTTGGGATTATAGCACTGGTGCTGTCCCTCAAGGCTCTGCTGAGACTGCTTTCTAGTTAACGCCCAACTGAACCCTCATTAAAGAACACCTGGCATCCTCTGGCTGGGCTGCTGATCCGTGTCCTGGGCCACCTGGGCGTGTCCGGACCTCAGGGTTAGAAGCAATGGGCTCTGGCGAGAAAACTGTGGCTCACAGAGCTGCCTTCTTTGCTGAATTCACACCCAAGCCTTCCACTGTTGAAGGGTAGCACAGACCCCAGAAGCTGTGCCTTTGAGCTTAGGAGGTTCTGGGTCCAGCTCCACAGCCTCCCAGCCTGGCCTGACCATTTGGTTTGTTGGTTACAGGCCCAGGTAGGTCCTGCTTATCAGGCTCACAGCAAGACAAGTCACTGTGACTTCAGCTGTTACCTCCCAGCACCTGGCTCCCAGCTCAGGGAAGGCTAGTCTGCCTCCCCATCCTAATCTCTGTTAATTCCAGTATTCTTGGCACTTCCTATTGGGCTCTGCCAAGACTCCAGCCTTTCCTCAGTCTGAGCTATACTATGAAAAGAGTTTGGTACTGTGTGTACCAGCAGCCAGCCATTTGCCTGTGAACTAAGGGTAGCTAGCCCTTGGGTGACTAGTAGTCAACTGGGCCTGTGAGCCTATGCCTTCCACAGGTGAACAGTCCCTGTTGTTCCGGCTTACCAGCACTCTTGAGACCACTGGTGGTCTCATAGGACTTGTCCTTTGAGCAGCCCAAGGCTTGAGCTGTTCAGGTGGCCTAACGCACACCTGATTTCTCAGCCCCAGATCCTGCTTTGATTCCTCTCAGGCCTCTGCCCTGGTGTTCTCTGGAGACCAACTGGGTTGGGTGCCTCCTGCCTTGGGCCTTGTACTGCCAGTGTTTGTCAGTTTGACACAGCTAGTTACCAGGGAAGAAGGAACCTCAATTGAAGAATTTTCCTCTCATTACAAGGGCCTGAGGGCATGTCTGTGGGCATATTCTTGATTGCTAATGATATAAGAGGGCAGGGCCCAGCAGCAGCATCCCTGGGCCATGGTCCTAGATTGTGTAAGAAAGCCTAGTAGTGAGCTAGAGAGGAAGCCAGGAAGCAGCATTCTTCACGGACTCTGCTTCAGCTCCTGCTCCAGCTTCCCTCAGTGATGAACTGTGACCTGGAAGTGCACTGAAATAAACCAGTTCCTCCTCTCAGTTATTTTTGTTTAAAGTTTTTATCATGGCATCAAATACAAACTAGGTCAGGCCTCTGCTAACCACTAGTTCCCCACAGGGTGTCTGCCCTGGGACCCTCAGGTCTGGAGCCGAGATCCCAGGCTAGAGCTTTGGTACCTCTATCTCAGGAAGGATTGAACTTTAATCTAAGGGATTCCCCCAGTAAGTGGGAAGATGAGGAGGATGGGTGCTGCCCACTCAAGCATTTGGCCTACATGAGGGAATCTTAGGGAGGATGGTAACCAGGACATGGCATCTAGGTACTTTGAGATGCTGGAGCAGTTCTATAGGATGGGGAAAATACCAACAAGCTGTCAGCTGGGATGTCCCATTCCTGGGAATGGTGAGGGGGAGGCCTGGACAGCAAAGTTCTCTAACTTTGCCTCTTTGAAGTTAGTGAATACTGACCATTGAGTAAGAACAAGACAGGGTCAGGGTGGCTTATATTGATTAGATAAAAGGAGCTATCTGGCTGTTCAGGCCTGGAAGCCTTGGGGGTAGGAGAAGGCCAGAGGTTGACAAGTGTGAGCCTAGCAAGAGAATTATGATAGGGGTCCCCTCTGCTACAGGCCTCACTGAGTCTGCCTGGGCCTGCATACAGGTCCCTGAACCCCTATGCTGGAGATCCCCGCGCTGGATGAGTCCTAGAGAAAAAGACTCCCCACTGGGCACTCTCAATGCTTGTATACACTTTGTGGTTTATTTGGTGGTCAGTAATTAATGTCTTTGCTACTAAGTGGAAGAAAGCTAATAGAACGTAATCAAAATAGTGGTTTAATTGACGGATTTTACTTGTTCCTTGCGCCTGTGCCTTCTTCAGCTCCTACCTGCCTAATTAGCTTATGTGAGTGCAAACTACACACCATGACCCCCCAGGGCCCATTCCACCACTAGGTACTTGCTTTCCCCACCTCAGATCCAGAGATGTGATGGTCTTTAGCTCTGGAAGTCTCAGCCAGCCTCTCCTCCATCCTGTCTTCATTCTCGGGGGCCACCAGCATCCGGTGCTGGGGTTTGGCCCCCAGTTTGTGGTCAGGCCGGTGTTCAGGTCTTGAGCCTGGTCGAGTATCCAACTTGCACTCAGCTCTATACTTGCCCTCTCCCTCCCTCTTGAAAGAGGCAGAAGACATGGCTTTGGGCTTGGGAGGCTGTAGCCATGAATGGCTGAGGATCTCATCAATGTGTAGCCGCCGGTTGACATCTGGTTGTAGGATGCGGTAGATGAGGTCCTTGCACTCACCAGTCAGGTTCTTGGAGCGTGGGAAGTCCACTCGGTGCTCTTTCTGGATGCGCAGCATCTTTTTGATGTCAGAGTCGTCATAGGGCATGGAGCCACAGACCATGATGTAGAGGATCACACCCAGGCTCCAGATGTCATACACCTTGGGCTGGTAGGGGATGCCCTGCAGCACCTCAGGGGCTGCATAAGCCGCTGACCCACAGAAGGTCTTGCTGAGGACAATGCGCCCGCTCCCGTCCCGCAGGCAGCGCTTGGAGAAACCGAAGTCAGACAGCTTGATGTTGAAGTCCTTGTCAAGCAGAAGGTTCTCGCACTTGAGGTCTCGGTGGACGACATCCAGATCGTGGCAGTACTTGACAGCTGAGGAGAGCTGGCGGAACATCTTGCGTGCCACATCCTCATGCAAGGCTCCTCGGCACTTGATGAACTCGAGGAGGTCACCCTGGACACCTAGCTCCATGACGATGTAGATGCGTCCATCAGAGGTCTCAAAGATCTCGTAGGTCTTAATGATGGAACGGTGGTTGACAGTTGCTAGAATGTCCATCTCCCTAGGAAGGAATCTCTCCACAAAGTCAGTGGGTGTTTTCTTGCGGTCTATGATCTTGACTGCCACATTGAACTTGAGGCGCTCAGAGTAGGCGGATTTGACTTTTGCATAGGAGCCCTTGCCCAGATTGATTCCCACGATGTAACCCTTCTTCCTTAGGACTGCGGCATCGTCCATGGTGCCAGGAGCGGCTGGTGCCGCCGCCCTCTACATCCCCTCCCCACACGGGCCAGCAGGCATTGTCCTCATTCCCACTGTGGGGAGGCGTCTGGTTGGGCTGGGCCTGGACTTGGAGGAGTGGAACGCTCAGCATTGTCACCAAGTGACCAGCGAATGAAGTCATAAAGCCAGGCTGCTGGGAGTAAGGACTAGGCTGTGGGGAATGGGGCCCCTGGAAGCCAGGGAAGCTTAGAAGGAGCGCCCCCTCCCTACCCACTGGGATGAAGCTGACAGGCCTGTGGTAACCCTCCCTGGCCCTCTTTCTTACTGTGGCTTCGTTGTCACCAGTGAGACGCAAAGGGAGGTGATCCAGATCCATCCCCAGGCCTGTTTCCTTATCAGGCCTTGGGAACTGATCCTGTGTTTGTCCTCATTTCACTAGAGCCAATTCCCTGCCGTTTCTTTGGGGTTTGAAGAAAACCTGTGAGCTTGTGCCCCTGGAATCAATGGAAGCTGCCCAGGTCCAGTCAGTCCCGTGGTGGTCCCAGTCTGCTGGATGAAAGCACTTCCATGTTTGGGGTCAGGAGTTGGCAAGGGTCTATGGGTAGAGTGGGTAGATGAGTCACAGGCCTGTTGAATAGGTGTTGTGGGGGGGGGTGGGGAGGTAGGTAGTGCTAGGGGATGTACTGAGGGCCCAGGGTAGGCAGGTGCATGGTCAATGGAGTGGGGCAGGTGTGGAGGATGGGGCAGGTTTCAACCAGATATAAAAGTTGGTGAGATACCTGAGCAAGCAAGTGCTGAGAATGGCTAAGGTATAAGTCAGGAAAGAAAAGAGTATCATGAGCTTTTCTCTAAATGATGGGCAGGTCTTACACAACCCAGGTCCTTTTAAGACGGTTGCTGTTAGAGAAGCCCATTAGCTTTGGGATGCATATGGAAGCTGAAGGTCTTGGACCAGAGCAGGCCTCTAAGGGTCAAGGGTGAGGGAGTAGGGAACAGCCAGACAGGAGAAGGGCACTGTGTTGGGCTTGGTGCTGGATGGCCCAGGGACTGATAGTCCTTCGCATTGTCCACAAAGCAAGCTCCTGGGGGCGTGGGGCTCATAATCTAACCACCTTGGGATTTTATGAGCAGCAAGCAAGGATCACAGGAAGTGCTGTGGCATTGCTCACAGTTTTCATGTTGTGCTACCTTGTATTTTGTGCTTGAATGTTTGTTTTGCAAAGTGGCATCCTGTATGATCTTGGCTATTTTAGAAGTCCTGTGTTCATTTTCACATCTCACAGGAGTCTTATGCTTACAGTGAGCTGCCAAGACTCCCACCAAGGATGCTGTGTTCAGAGGGAAAGCAAGAAGGCCTGTTTCTGGTGGGGGAGGCGGGACAGAAGGCTTCAAAGAGGAGGTGACATAACTCAGGTACAGAGGAGCCACCAGGTAGACAATAGGAAAAAGATGATAGGGGAACAAGAATACACCATAGACATCACTTTGAAGTCCTTGTCCTAAAGCCCCTGAGTGCACTAACAGGTGACTGAGTCAGATTCATCAGCTCACATGAATGGTTCTTCTGGATAGGGCCATTTGTGGAGGATTGGGCTCAGTCAGCTACTCTGGGTGCTGTGCTTTTTGGGAGGAACCCACCTTCTCTGAGCTATTTCTATACCTGTAATGCACATAGCAGGAGCTTTTGCATCTCTTCCTACCCCAGCTGTCTCCCACTTGAATTTCAAGTAGCCTCAGGTCCTGTTGGTGTCCTCTGTCCCAAAACCATGGGAAGACTACAAAGATGAGAGGGGAGGAGCCTACATACATCTCAGGGCACTCCCTACCACCCAGCCCCTTATGTCCTAGAGCCTTCTGCCCCATCCAAGTTTCTTCATGGGGCTTCTCAATGTCACTCTTTCCAGTGTTGTTCAGGGTCAGCATTGTGTCTCAACCCTGGATACTTGGTCCTCGCAGGCAAAATTCACAGAAGTAGGCTACAGAGCATTGCTTGGTCCCAGAAGGCTTTGAGGAGGACAAAGTCCCTTGGCTGAGCCAGGGAGATGGGCACAGTCTTCAGAGGTGAATTGGCAAGTATGCTTATGGCATATGTGTTGGGGTGCAGGGATGAAGGGGTATTGATGGGCAGATCAGAAGTTAGCACTGAAATCCTTTCTGAGGGTGGTAGGGGGTGGCCTAGGTATAGCTGTGAATGGGTGATGTAGAAACGTAGAGACGGTGGGGAATAGTAGACAGTGAGGTGAAGGTGGGCTGGATGTGGTGGGGGACACAGGAAGAACATTCAGAAACTCACTGGATCCCAACTCTTCAGGACAAATTGGTGTTGGTGTCTTCTCAAGGTAGAGGCATAGGTGGGGGCAGGGTTGAGATGAGTGTAAATGTACTTATTTTTGTGTATTAAACCCTTAGACTTCCATGAGGTTGCCCAGAGTGAGGTGAAGAGAAAGGGGCCACAACAGCAAGGTGAGGACTGCTTGGGACTTGGTGTAAGCAAGGAAGGTAGCACATGGCAGCCAGATGCAGGAATACCAGTAGCTGCCTTCATTGTCCATAGGGTTCATGCTGCCATTTTGCTTTGTCCGGGTCAATTTGCACCTCTGGCTGGGGGCATCTCCTCTAGAACAGACTATATTGGAAGGGAATGGGATGCAGCCCAAGCTGTACAAGGCTGTGGGACAATGCTTGGCTTAACTAGTGGAGCGCCTACTTCTGGCCTGAGAAATGATGGTGTGGAGCAACTAAGGGCACAGTTGAGACCTGGGTGCCAGCTGGACACGGAGGAACATGTCCCATGATGGACAGAGCTGAAAAACCCACTGCATAGCAAGTTGGGGAGGCCAAAATGTACTATGGGGATCAACCTGTCTTCCCCGGTCCCTGCCAGGTAGGTTTGTGTAGTCAGAAGCCCCAGTGTAATGATGAAACACCTGCCTAGTCTCTGAGTTCCTGATGCAGACAGTGCAAGCCCTCTAGTGCAAGAGAGGTCTCTGGCTCCCAGCCCTTCCTTTTCAGGGAGCTGTATTCATCCTTCTTAGACTTCTCCTTGCCTTCTTTCCACCCTTCTCTGCACTTTCCTGCTTCCTTCTAAAAGTTGTATCTTCCCTAGCCTCTGCCCCTCCAAATCCCCACAACTTGTCTCTGACTAGTACTGCTAATTCAACCATGGTCTGAGGATACAGTGCAGGCTGGGGGCGTGGGAATGGATTTCCTTATGAGTGAGGACTTGCAGTTCTAACAGGAAGCCAAGGGGAGCCCAAGACTAGGGTCTGCACCAATATAGGGATTTATTGCTTCTTTAGCCATGTGAGTTACCAAGTTCAAAGGGGGGGAGAAGAAAGTGACGAAAATAGCAGCTCATCCGGGACTGTCTTCCTTCTCTCTCTCGTCCCTTGACTTTTAGGCTCAGGCTTCAAGCCATGAGCTCTGCCTCATTCCCTGCTGGCCCCCTGGGCTGCAAGAGGCATACTAGGTATGTGTCTCAGAAGGCTGTTGGGGGTGCCCTTCCTCTGACTCCCTGTTCAGTTCACTGCTGAGGCCTAGGGTCTCTGACTGCCTGGCCATTTGCACAGTGTCTTCCTGGGGTTTTGTGTCAGGTTGGGCCTCAGGTCGTGCCTCTTCTCTAGCCTCCAACTTGGTGGCAGACTTCTTATCAGCACCAGTGGGTTCAGGGGTCCATGAGGGCTCAGTGGCCCGGGAGCTTTCCCCCTCTTTGTTGATGGCTCCAGAGGACAGACCTCGTGCCTTGGGCTGCACCCAGCAGTGGCTGAGGATCTCATCAATGTGTAGCCGCCGGTTGACATCTGGCTGTAACATGCGGTAGATGAGGTCCTTGCACTCACCAGTCAGGTGTTTAGAGCGTGGGAAGTTGACACGGTGCTCCTTCTGGATTCGCAGCATCTTTTTGATGTTGGAGTCGTCATAGGGCATGGAGCCACAGACCATGATGTAGAGGATCACACCCAGGCTCCAGATGTCATATACTTTGGGCTGGTAGGGGATGCCCTGCAGCACCTCAGGGGCTGCATAAGCTGCTGACCCACAGAAGGTCTTGCTTAATGTCAGTCTACCACTATCATCCCGCAGGCAGCGCTTGGAGAAGCCGAAGTCAGACAGCTTGATGTTGAAGTCCTTGTCAAGCAGAAGGTTCTCGCACTTGAGGTCTCGGTGGACGACATCCAGATCATGGCAGTACTTGATGGCGGAGGAGAGCTGGTGGAACTTCTTTCGAGCATCATCCTCTTGCAGGGCTCCTCTGGTTTTGATGAATTCAAGGAGGTCACCCTGCACCCCAAGCTCCATGACAATGTAGACTTTGCCATCTGATGTCTCAAAGATCTCATAGGTCTTGACAATAGAGCGGTGGTTTAGCATGGCCAGGATCTCAATCTCCCTGGGAAGGAATTTCTCCAGGAAGTCCGTGGGGGCTTTCTTGCGATCGATGATCTTGACCGCCACGTTGAACTTTAGGCGCTCAGAGTAAGCGGATTTGACTTTGGCATATGAGCCCTCTCCCAAGTTTATCCCCATGATGTAGCCTCGTCGCTTGAGGACGGCAGCGTCATCCATGGTGCCGGGAGTGCCCAGTGCCTCTGAGGCTGCCCTCTACATCCCTGCCAGACATGGGCCAGCAGCGTTCTCATTTATACTATGGACAGAGAGTCCTCTGAGCTGGCCAGGCCTGCTGTCCCTGCCTCCTAAGAGGCCAAGACTCTAGCATGGAACACTCAGCACTGTCTCTGGGGTGACTTCAGTGGGTGAAGTCACAAAGGAGTAGTGCTCTGGGGGGAAATGAGGCTATTACTGAGCCACTTGGACTTGGAGCCTGGAAGGCCTGCTAGTGTACTGGAGCAAACTAAAAGTGAACAAATGGCTTCATGCTTGGCTCCAGCCTGAGGTAAGAGAGGGTTATGAGACACAAAGGGCTGCCCATGTTTCTAAACCTAAAAACTAAACTGCTGTATAGAAACATGACTCATTATTGCAAACCAGGTCAATCCAGGGGATCCAGGGTGGGTAGTCCTATCAATCAAGGGTTCCAGCAGAAAACAGGATAGATTCAATTAAGTATAAACAGTAGTTTTAATAAAGGGGTGCATCACAAAGGTGGGAGCAAAATGTAGGGAATCCTGTAGGTAATGTAGTTCCCTAAGGTAGGAGAAGGGAATGGAGAGGGCTACCCCTTCACAGGCCAGTGATAAGGAAGCCATTTGTGACCCCACCCCCACCCCCACCCCTTCAGCTCTTGACCCTGTCTACATAGGCAACCCTCAAAGGCACAGAGCAGGGCCTTGTTTCTCTGTGTAGCTTAGTAGACCAGGCTGGCCTTGAACTCAGAGATCTGCCTGCTCTGCCTCCCGAATGCTGGGATTAAAGATGTGCACCACCACCACCTGACAGGGGTTCATCTTTAAAAGAACACTTTTCTTCAGGTCCTTTACCTTCTCTGGCTCAGCGTTTGTTACAGTTTAGGGATTAACATTGTGTGGTCACTGTGGAGTTCAGTTGAACTGTTCACTTCTTGTACTGCTCTTTTCTTACCCAAACCTTTCCTGGTCTCCTAACAGTGGTGCTGCAGGTGAACAATGGGCAGGAATTCTGGGCTTGGCTGTGAATTCCCTCCTAAGGACCTGCTCAACTCATGGCTCTGGCTAAGCTTCCAGGGCAGATTTGGAGTAGGGGTTGGTGTGGGAGCAGAGGGCTGGACCTGGATCTTGAACTGAGTGCTGGGCATGTGCCACCACACAAGTGCCTAGGGCAGTGCTGGATAGGTATCTTTGCTTCTGCCAGCAAGGGGCTGTGTCCAACATCTGCCCTGGGGGCAAGACCTATGAAAGTTAGAAAATCTGATGGTTTGAACTTGGCCTTATGTATCTATAAGGAGTTAGCATCCCTCACTCACATGGCTCCAGGTACACAGGCTGAAATCCTGGGTCTTGGTGGAGGGGCACTAAAGTGAGTCAGGTATGCTTGAGGTGACTGGCTGTCTCCCTTTTCACTTCCTTGTCCTAACGTCCGCTGTAGGGCATGTACATAGGTGGTGGTCCTTCCCCCAAACAGGTAGCCTCTCCATCTGCTGACTCTCCTTCCACATTCATGTTGTTCATGAGGACAGGTGTGAGGTCAGCACGTAGAACCTTGTGCCTCACCAATGCCTGTTTTTTTCTCCTTCACTGATAGGACCTTCCCGAGATCTGGTCCGGTGGATCTGGGCTTCTGTTTTTCTCTCTGACATCCCTTACTTAGTCCATTTCCTCCTCTGTTGAAATTGTGTTCCTTCCCCAATCCTCTAGATTTCTTCACTTTCTTCAGAGGTTTGGCCTTTAGAAGACGCCTTTAGGGTGTGTGTTGGGCATTGGGACGGACCTGCGCCTCCTGAATAAAGATCATTCAGGTCCCACGAGCGCCTCCTCCGATCTGTAATCCCAGGTTCCTACTGCTACCCTCTCCAGACCTGTAGGTCCCTGTGATCCTCATCGGCACTAGGGACCCTTTTGGACTACTCGCCGCCAAGGCTCAGTCCCCGAGCCCCGCCTCTCAGCTCAGCCAATGGCCCGCTTCATTTCCTATAAGCCCGCCCCCAGGCTCCGCCCACTACCGCTCCGCCCCCCGTTCTGGCCTCTCAGGTCCTCCTGTTCACGCCCCGCCCCGCGTCTGGAGCGCGCCCGTCCTGCCTTCCCTCCGCCCTCTCACGCCCGGTTTGGCCTTCATTGGTTAGAGTGGGCTGGAGGCGGGGTCGCGCGGGCCCGAGCAGGACGGCCGCCATCTTGCGCGAGCCGGAATCCTGTCCCGCTTCTGCGGCCTAAAGTGCGCGCGAGTCGACGGCGTTCACTTGCAGCGGCCCAGCTGAACCCTCGCCCGCCGCCTCTCTGATCCGCCCGAGTCCAGCCCTCACGCCCTCATCTGGGCTAGGTCCGGCCTCCCCGCCGGGTCACGCGGCTGCCCTGGGGACGATGAACGGAGGATAAATGGTGCCCAAGGCAGACAGCGGTGCCTTCCTGCTGCTCTTCCTGCTGGTTCTCACTGTCACCGAGCCGCTGCGGCCAGGTGCGCGGCGCTGGGGGTGGGGGCGCGGCCGGGGCTGGGGCTAGGGGTGTCCTTCCACCCGTGGCAGCTGGGCGGCCACTGCGCCTGGGCAAGGCACAAGCGAGGCCTGGCTGCGGGCCTCTTGGCGTTCCCTGCTCGGGCACAAGTTGAAGTGTACCTGGGTTCGGAGCCTCGAGGTTTTCGCCTTTGGACCCACGTCAATCGAGCGCCGCGTGCTTTGGGAGCCACTGGCCAGAGTGGAAGTCAGGGGGCTGAGAGCCGCTTGCGGAGGCACCTGGTGTCCCAACTCTCCGCTCGGCTGTGGCTTTGTGCCAGTGTTTCAGCTCTGGACAGCGATAGCTGGTGGCTCATTGCCTCGTAAAGAAACGCTGCATCACAGAAGTCTAGCTTGGCTCAAAGGAGGTACTGGAATTCCAAACCCCGTGTGCAGGGGACAGAGTCTTCTCAGCGGTGCCGGGCACTTGGTGCTTTGTTGTGTGATGTGATTAAATACTTTTAGTACTCCCTTGGAGTTTTGCTTGTGGTGGGAAACCTCAGGTCTCTTTTTCTACCTATTTCAGATACTCATGAACTGCGCCAAGAAAACCTAACTAACTGCTCCCGGCTCTCCAAAGCAGGATTGATTTATCCATCAGGCACAGGAGTTCCCATACAGCCTCACTGTCACTTTAGGGATCTGCCAGAAAGTTTTTTATAAATAGCAGGGGTGTCTGTGAACTTTTAGGCGAAAGAGGTGCTTTAATATATTTATCATGTGTTCTAGACTTATCTTTGTACAGTGCAGTGACAAGTAGAGGTCTTAATGTTTTTAGTGGAGGGTGGTTCCCATGAAGGAACACCCAAGGCAAGTCTTCTGTGGGTGACATCGTGACTGGGTGTCAGCAGATGGGTGCTCCTGCAGCAGTGTCCAAGCCTAACTCCTATCCTGTAACATGTCGAAATGCTTGGCTTTGTGCCTTTGTCACATGTGGAAATGTCTGCTTGAGCCCTGCTGTTCAAGACCCTAGGCCAACACTGAGTGGAAGAAAGTGCTTCCCTGGGCTCCATGAGAGGAACTCTCTCTGCAAAGCACCCTACAGGATGTGGTTCTTTTGCCAGGCTGGCTAGTAGGTTTGTGGTTCTTGTGATTGAAATCTTGGTAAACTTGTATACATCTGAGTAGAGTGGATTGCCATCCCATTCTGTTTCCTGGGTCCCAGTTTTGCAGATGAGGTCTCTAGGTCTGGAAATGGAGCCATGTCTGCCTGCCTGCCTTCTGCCTCCTATTCCAGGGCCTGATCTTTTTTCCCTTGCTGGCCTGTTCACATACCTTGCCAACTGGGAGCAGTTCAGAAAGAACGTGGATGTTCTTACTGTCTGCCCATCACTAGAGATAATCAAATTCAGAAAACACAGCCCTCTCTATAGTAGTATTGAAGAAGAGAACAGCTGAAAGTTCTTCAGCAATTTCTGTGTGTTGAGTATCCTTGAGCATGGGATGTGTGAAGCAAGGGAGGGTCTCATGGGGAGCCCTCATATAGTCTAAATGGGACAGGTTAGTGGTAGAGGCCCCAGTAGAGGGAGTAATGTGATCTTGAATCTATGGCCTTCTAGGCTAGACTTTGGCTGCGGCCCCCAGTGTTGTCTTAAGTTGTCTGGTAAAACTCTGAGACTGCTAATGTACCCCCTGACGTGGGCAGCAAAGACAGGGATTGCTGGGCCAAATTTTTTTCTTGTGTGCTATTGTGTCTCTTTACAAATTCCTTCTGCCTGTCCTGGGAGTGCTGGGCAGTGTCTTTGTAGCTGGTTTTGCAACAGGAAGGTCCTTGCTTTCTGTCAAGGTCCTAGGTTTGAACCATATGTGTATGTGAGGAGAATAGTAGTTCTCTTAGGAACGAGGCAGAGGGTTTCCTCTCATTCCTGCCCAGTGTTACTTGTGAGGAAGGGCCAGGGCATTACGGGTTTCTTCTTTGGTGCAGGCTAGGCCTGTCAGACATAGGTGGGGAGGCAGTGTGTGGAGCAAGACCTGACTTGTCCAAATTTCTTTTTCTACTTTGTTTTTATAGTGCTGGTAATGAAATCCAGGGCCTTGCGCATGCTAGGCAAGCACTGAACTATTCTTCCAGTCAGTCCCCATATTTCTTCTAAAACGGTCTTGCTTGTTTGAAGTTGTTATATGTCAGATACTGTTCTAAACATTAATATTTGTGTTAACTTCTGTGGTCTCTGGAATTGTTACTATCCCAATTTTATAGACAGAAATGAAAATAGAGAACCTCATAAAGCTAAGTGACCCAGGTGAGGTTTTAATCCTAGGAGCCTGGCCCCTTTGGTCATTATACATCTTTGTTTAGGTCCTTGTTCATCCTGGCTGTTTTATGTGTAGTTTGGGCCTCAGAAAGACCTGTTATACATAAAGTTGGTCGGTCCGTTGGTTGATTTTTCAAGACAGGGTTTCTTTGTATAGCCCTGGCTATCCCTGACCATGCTCTGTAGACCATGCTGGCCTCAGACTCAGATCTGTCTGCCTCTGCCTCCTGAATGCTGGAATTAAAGGCGTGTACTTCGACCCCTGGCTTATAAATTGATTTTTAACTTCAGATGTGAAACCTCTGGCTACCTTTGTCTTCTGATGGGTCCTAGCAGTCCTTAAGGTGGTGGTACCACACTTCTTGCCTTCTTAATACTCTGCTCTTTTTTGTGGTTGGCCAATGCATTAAGGCCTATGGATTTGGGAAGAAAGAGAGTTGTACTTGTCAAACTTGTCAAAGTAGCTATGACAAGAAGCTGAGGTGGTACAGGGGCCAGGAAGGTTATGAAAGCCACTGCTGAGTTTTTCCCCCCATCTATGTAGGGAGTACAGCATTAATTGCTCACCCCAACTCCGTTGAAGCTCTCAATGGGAAACAAAATCATGCCATAATTTCAGCTATAGCTTTCAGGAATCCTAGTCCCTTCCTGCCTATAGCAGGCCCCTATAAGAGGCCTGGGCCACCTTGGAATATAATAGGATTGTTAGCTGTCTTCCTTGTATTCCAGCTATGCTACTGTGAGTGACCTTAAGTCACTTGCCTCTCCCTACTAGCTTTGCAGCTGGAATGGAAGTTTGGGTGTTCTGGCTCCTAATTCCAGATTCTTTAACCTCTGGAGTCTGGCACTCCAAGTGGAGTAGCTGGCCAATGATAAGTGGTATTTTCATTTCAAGTAGAAGGAGCAGAAGCTTAGACATGGCTAGACAGTTGGAATTCTGACCTTGATAATAAATTTCTGTGGTGTTCATTGATGCGCATGTTCACCCATTCACCCCTCTGCTGAGTTTCATGTGTTTTTCCTCTAGAGCCTACCATCTCATGACATTTTATAGTAGAACATTTATTTGACTTTTGAGTTAACAGTCTCTTTCTTGATTGGAGAACAACGAAACATGTTTTCTAACTTCACTAGCTAATGACCTGTTGTCCTCCATTTGAAGAAATCTTTTAGAGTTAGGCCTGAAAAAAAAAAAAAGAATGAAAGAGAAAATAATTTCAAAATCATGGAAAAATTATGAAAAAGCCAAATGACCTGTGTATCCTTTTGTCATATGGTCATATACTGAAACATGTAAGTGCCCCACCTCCCTGCTGAACCATTTCAAAGTAAGTTGCATCCATATGTCATGGCCCTTTACTCTGATCATATGGACCATTTCAGGGAACAGCAGGTGGCTTCCATTTAGCCCACCCCTGCTTTGCTCACTAGCACCTGCTTTGTGCCGAGTCAAGTACATAGGCCTCTAGGGTACAGGAAGCCTGTGCTGAATGCTTAGCCATGGTGGAGACAAGTAGGCATCAGCGTGTGAGTGAGTGCCTGCTTTGTTATCACAGCTAGTGCTTCTCAATAGGCAAAAGACGTGCTGAATATAGGCTTTGCCTTTTCCGTTGCCTTCCCTGGCCTAGTTCATAGACACTTCCCTCTTAATGGTGAGAAGTGGTCTGGGTACCAAGCTGTGTCCTAGCAGTGATGGCAGGTCCTCTGCATGTGGGTCTCTTAGCTGTCGTAGGTGTTCACACTATCGTCTTGGCGGTGATGGCAGGTCCTTCTAGGGGCAGTGACCTAGTAGGTGATTTTTTTTTCCCCGCCTGGTAGGATAAGCCTTTGACTGTTGGAGAGTTCTTTTGCCTTGTCTGGTCCTTTGGTAGGTTTTTGATTCTGAAATGTCTCGTTCCCACTGTTTCCCTGGTTCCCCTGGGGGCAGAGAGGACTTTTCCTGTCTCCCTCTTCTGTCTTCTGTCTGTCTGTCTGTCTGTCTGTCTGTCTGTCTGTCTGTCTTGTGTATATGTTTCTTTACTTTTCTCTTTCCTTTACCTTCCCCTTTCTAATATAACTTCTCACTAAGCTCTTTCTGCCTATGTGTCCTCCACTTCGGTCACTCTTGCCTGCCATGGAATCTGCCAAGGTTCCCCACACACATTATCATAGCAGACATAAGAATGGGGATCTAGATGCTGCTGGGATTACACTGATTTAGGAAACTGGAAGTAGATGGCTCCTCTTTAACAGTGGGTCACAGTCCCAAAGGTCACGTCAGACATCCTTCATATCAGATATTTACATTATGATTCATAACAGCAGCAAGATCACAGTTATGAAGTAACAACTAAATAATTTTATGGTTAGGGTCACCACAACACGAGGAGCTGTGTTAAAAGGTTGCAGCGTTAGGAAGGTTGAGAACTATGAACCCTAAAGGGTTCATGAACTTGCCAGCCTTGGGTAGTAAGTTTAGTTTATAGAACTACACATGAATTCCTCCAGTCCAGCAAACAGCCTTTGGTTACCTCCAAGGTATGAGAGCCACTATTGTACCTTTGGGACTATCTTGTCATGCAGGTCACTACTGTGCACCACAGGCTTCACAGTGTGCATAACTCCTTTGGATAGAATGAGAGCTAGTCCTCAGGAAGGCTGCTTCTGTGTCAGTTCTAGCTCAGTTTCTCTACTGTATGTGTCTAAAATATATGGAGTCTAGCAATTGGGAGGCAACAGCAATAGCCTGCATTGTTTTGAGAGTCTCTTGAACTCCCCTGACCAGCAATTCCAAGGGAGGTTTCCTACACCTGGTACTAAGTCTTTTGTTAGGTGGCTCTTAGGAGGAGCATCATCACTCCAAGTATTATTATTTTTTATTATTATTATTATTATTATTATTATTGGTTTATTGAGACAGGGTTTCTCTGTATTGCTTTGGAGTCTGTCCTGGAACTTGCTCTGTAGACCAGGCTGGCCTCGAACTCACAGAGATCCACCTGCCTCTGCCTCCCGCGTGCTGGAATTGAAGACGTGCGCCACCACCACCCAGCTTCACTCCATGTATTATAAACTCATATGATGTATATAATATGCACATGCATACATTATTTAAGTAAAGACACATATATATTTGAGACAGTTTCTCTCTACAGCCTTTGCTGTCCTGGGCTCACTATGTAGATCAGCCTGACCTCAAATTTATAGAGATTTATCACTTGCTTTGCTTCCCAGTGCTGGGATTAAAGGAGTTTGCCACTATATCCAGCTTATTCTTGGTGTCCTGTATTCCCTCCTCCCTCTTAATATCTCCCCCTCCTTCCCCAGATAAAGCCCCCCCCCCTTTCCCATTTTACCTTCATGGTACCTGGGTATCTTCTTTACCCTCCCACACGTCTGGTTGCTGACATTCAGCCATCCTGTCACTCAGCTATGGGGCTGCTTCCTGTTAGGTAGGACAAGCCTGAGTGTGGGCCTAGGTGAGTTAGCTGGTTTGAAAGCACACCCGGACAGTTACTAATTGCTCTTGTTACCCAGAAAACCTGCTTTAAGAGTTCATGGCTATTCTTTTTTGTGTGGGGGTGGTAAATGTGGGTATGGAGACCTGGGATCAACCTTAGCTGTCATTCCTATGTGTATATGTGTGTGCATGTGAGACTAGAGAGCAGCATTGAGTACCCTCACTTTATTCTCCATCTTACTTTTTGAAGCTTGCTCTCTCACTTCCTGGTGCTAGGATTAGGCACATGCTGTCATACCAGCTTCCTTCCTTCCTTCCTTTCTTTCTTTGTTTCTTTCTTTCTTCCTATTTATTTCATACTAGCTTTGTTTGTTTGTTTGTTTGTTTGTTTGTTTGGTGTCCTGGAACTAGCTCTGTAAACCAGGTTGGCCTTGAACTCACAGAGAGTTCTCACAGAGGTAAGCCTCTGCCTCCTGAGTGCTAGGACTAAAGGTGTGCACCACTAGCGTCTGGCTAGCCATACCAGTTTTTAAATAGGTATAGGAACCAAACTCAGCTCTTCAAGTTTGCACCAAAAGCTATTCTTGACAGAGCCATTTTTCCCATCCCCAAACTGTTTTTTGTTTGTTTGAGTCTACCCATTAGGCCAGCCAGGATCACTGGGGATCTGCCTCTGCTCCCCTGCACTGGGGTTACAAGCTTACACCGTCAGTTTTGATTTTCAAAACAAGATTTCGATGTGGAACTGCCCTGTCTGTCGTAGAGCTCTTTCTGTAGTCCAGGCTGACATTGAACTCAAAGAGATCTGTCTGCCTCTGCCTCTGCCTCTGCTGGAATTAAAGGCGTGCACCACTACTGGATTACAACTGTTTTTAAAAGTAGTTTCTGGACCTTGAACTTAAGTCCTTACATGGTTAGTACCCTACCTACTGGATGTTTTACTTGAGACAGGGTCTTTGCAGCCTAGGATGGCCTAGAATTTACTGCATAGCAGGCCTCAAACCCATGTTAATTCTCTTGCTCTACCTCCCAAGTGCTGGGATTATCATGAGCCACCACACCCAGCACTTCCTCTTTCTTTTTTAATTTTTATGTTGTTGTTATTGTTTTAAGATGTACTTTTACTTGTGTGTCTGTACACAGGTTTCCATGGAGACTAGAAGAGAGTGTCACTTAGATTTTAATCAGAAGCAGAAACAGGATCCTCAAGACCAGTGTGTTGGTGACATGATTTACCTCCTGCTTTACAATTCCAAAATCAGGTGACAGTATTGGGTAGTTGAGGATCCAAGTGCAGAGTCCTGCATAAAAGATAGGTGCCTGTCATTGGGTTGAGACCCTTCAGTGTTCATAGTTTCCAAAGGGTGGGCACAGCTCTTTTGGCCTGGTGGCCCTCTCAGGTCAGTCATTGGCTTCTGCGTATGATCTTGCCACACTGTCTTTGTCATCAGAAGAACCACCTGCATTGCATGCATTTCTAGAAGCTTGACATACAATTTGAACCTTCCTGTCACCTTTTGTGTGGACATTGTAGAGTTGAACCCTGTGATTATATTAACTGTTAAGACATGTAAAGGGTCATCTGGGTAGTGGTGGTGCATGCCTTTAATCCCAGCACTTGGGAGGCAGAGGTAGGTGGATCTCTGTGAGTTCAGGGTGAGCCTGATCTACAGAGTGAGTTCCAAGACAGACAGGGCTACACAGAGCCCTGTCTCGAAAAACAAAGAAACCAAAAGAGAAAAAAGGAAGGAAGGAAGGAAGGAAGGAAGGAAGGAAGGAAGGAAGGAAGGAAGGAAGGAAGGAAGGAAGGAAAAGAAAAGGGTCAGAAAAAGGTATTTTATTCAACACCCAGAAGAGTCAGACAGGCTCATGAGTTCCAGGCCAGCCTAGGCTATATAGTGAATAAGACTGTCTCTGACTGCTCTGTCCGAGGAGATGGCTCAGTTGATAAAATGCTTGCTAAGCAAGTTTGAGGACCTGAGTCTTATCCCTAGCAACCCCATTAAAGCGTCAGGAGCAACAGTGTGGGCCTGTGGAAAATAGAGGGGATCCCTGGATCCCTTCACTTGCCAGCTCATCTTGCTGAATTGTGAACTTCAGATCAGAAAGAGCTCCTGTCTCAAAGGAAGATCAGGAAAAGAAAAAGAGAGGAGGGGTGAGAACAATTCAGCAAAACACCCGACATTGATTTCTGACCTTTGTATGAGTCCATGTGTACACACACATACATGCACATTTAACTGTGGTGGCTTACAGTTCAGAGGTCCAGGCCATTATCATGGCAGAGAACATGGTGGCATGCAGGCAGACATGGTACTGGAGAAGGAGCTGAGAGTTCTACATCTGGATCCACAGGCAGGAGGAAGAAACAGTGAGCCAGTAGGCTTGGCTTGAGCTTCTGAAACCTCAGAGCCTGTATTCCAGTGATACTCTTCCAACAAGGCTACCCCTACTAATAGTGTTATTCCATATGGCCTATGGGGACCATTTTTATTCCAAACCACCACAGTGGATTTGTTTCCCTGTTTCTTGTCTTCTACCTTTTCATGTTGAGTGTCAGCTCCCAGTTATTTTTCCCCTAACCATGGCCACTGTTACCACAGTCCTATCATTCTATCCTTATTGCTCCCTTTTGCTACTTTGCCCAGCAGTACTGTCAGGAACTGAGCACTTGTCCTACAGTCTGTCTTGGGCCTAGCTACTATTGTCATTGTCCCTATGCCTCCACACCATATCAGAGCATCCCACACTCTGATAAGCCCTGGGGGTGTACAGACAAGATAACCGTAAATGATAACATACCTTTTCAGATGGAGTTTCTATTGTGTTGAATCTTGTGCTTATTTAAGATTCCAGAGGAGTATATGATATGCTGCTTTTAGGCTGTGTTACCTTTGAACTTTGCCAGAGATATCAGAACTCTGTGGTGATTACAATGCATGATAGTGTTCAGATCAAGAGGCAGGGGGTTAAGCTGCCCATTGCTTCTTGGCCTTAGATCATCTTTTTGCATGCCTCAGAACTGCTTCAGGAGTTGCCTTATTTAATATTTCCCTTAGCGGGGCTGGAGTGGAGCTCAGTGGTAGCATCTTGTCTAACTTATAAGACTCTGACTTCCACCCTCTACTACCAGGGAAGAGGGAGAATTTTGTTGGAGGTTAGTTAGCCTGGTCTACAAAGCCAGACCTCCATCTCAAAAAAAAAAAAAAAAAAAAAAAAACAAAAAACAAAAAAAAAACAAAAAAAAAAACCAAAAAAACAAAAACCGTAGTTTGTCAGGTAGTTTCTCTCTGCTATTTCATTTGGAAAACTGGTCCTCAAGAGGGATGTGGGGACCTCATCTCTTTTTTCCCTAAATAGGGTGTAGTACTTAAGAAGTACTTCAGATGGTTGTTTGCTAGATAAAAGGATGCAAAGTGTGCCAGACTTTTTCTTCTGGGCCACCAACCAGCTCCCAAAATCATGCTAACTTGTTGTTAGTTATGAATGCTCAGCATGACTCTTTTAACTTATCCTGTTACTTTTTATCTACTTTTTGCCTCAGGACTTTTTAACTTCTTTCTGTATATCTTACTTTCCTGCTGTCTCTTTGTGGCTGTGGGCTGCCTGGCTTCTGGCCCCAGGCATACCCCTCTTTCTCCTTGTTCTCATCTTCCCTTCATCCCTCTCATTCTTTTTGAGACTAGATTTCTCCTCCTGTTTATTCTCTACCCAACAGCCCCACAGCATAATGCAGCATAAACAAATCTTTGCCCATAACAGCATATATATTCCACCAAAAATATTTCATAACAGCAGTTTAGTTTTTCTTTTTAATTTTATTTTTATTTCATTTATGTGTATATATGTGGTTATGTGCTTTTTCCTGTTAATGCACTCAGTCAGGATCCATAAGGAAAATTAAGCACTTCATGATACTGCCATTGTTTCGTCTGCTTCTCATCTTACCACGTTGACATATTAGTGTTTCCAGAACCTACATAATATGTCTTTACTCTTGAAATTGATGAGATGAATGCTGGATGTGTTTTCTCAAAGGCTTAAAAAAAAGTGTGGTAAGCTATGCATCACATAAAATTTACTATTTTAATCATTTTCACTTTTGGTGTATTGAGGATTAAACTCAGGGGCCATGTAAATTCTGGGAAATACTCTTCTTTGAACTACATTCCCAGTCCCAAGTGTCTCTGTATGTGTATGTGTGCAGTGTGTGAGTATGGACATGCATGTGGAGGTCAGAGGACCACCTAGATATCTATCCTACCTTGTTTGAGGCAGGGTCTCTTTGTTGTATGTGCTCACATGAGGCTGCTGGCCTGCTAACTTAGGGAGTCAATCTCATGTCTGTCTGTCCATCCCCCCACCCCCATTTTGCCATAGGAGCACTGAGATTACAGAAGCACACTCTGTACTAGTTCCAGAATCTAAGGATCTGAACTCAGGCCCTCCATGCTTTTAAGGCAAGTGCTTTATAAACTAAGCCATCTCTCCAGCCCCTTAACTGTTACAATAAGCATGTGACCGAATGGCATAAAGTACATTCGGATTATTGTATAACTCACTACTGCACATTCCTGGAACTTTTCATCATACCAAATAGAAACTCTACCAGTTAAATAATAATTTCTTCTCCCTCAGCCCCTAGCAGCCACTAACCAACTATGTCTCTATGGATTTCTCTATTCTGGTCATTTTATATGAGAGGAATTATGTTGCATATGGGCTTTTGTGATTGTTTCTTTGACTTAGCATATTTTAAGGTTCATCTACATTGTAGCACATATAAGTTATTATTACCAAGTGATATTCTGCTGTATGAATATACCACATGAGTTGCTTCTATCTTCAGCTGTTGTCAGTGCTGATGTGGACATGTGTGTCTGAGTGAAATTGCTAGTTGATATGCTGATTCTGTGTTTGCATGGATGCCGTTGAGTCATCTCATGCTGCTGCAGCAGTGCTCTGTGGCTCCATTCTCTACACCCTTTCAGGACATTCTTACCTTAACAAATAGCTGTTCTTGTGAATATGAGTTGCTATCTGGTGTGGTTTGCTTTGTGTTTCTGATGACTAATGTTGCTGAGCATTTTTTTTATGTGTTTATTGATCATTCAATTTCTTTGGAGAAATATCTACATTTTTTTTTTTTTTAGTTTAAAATTGGGCAGTTGTGTTTTTACATTACTGTAGGAATTCTTTATATATTCTGAATATTAATACCTTACCAGATACTGAATTTAATATATCTTGTTCCATTCAGTGGGTTATTTTTCGAGTCTGACAGTATCCTGAGATCCACAAACTTTTTTTTTTTTTCCATGAAGTCACCATTGTGTTTTTTCTTTGATTTTGCTGTCGATTTTGTATCCACAAAATGGTTTCCAGGGCTGACATGGAATTATCTCCTATTTTCTAGGTGTAAGAGCTACAGTTTTTGCTCTTACTGTGGAAGTCTATGTTTGTATTAAATAAGGGCCAGCTTCCTTTTCAATTGACTATATAGTCATCCATAAGCACCAGTTGTTGAAAAGCCTAATGTAGTAATTAATGGGGCTGATGTAGTAATTAACTTTGTGTCATGGTGACAAAATACCCAAGAAAACAAGTTAAAGAAAGTTTTAATTTTAGGTGAAGGGGGTATGGTGGTTTGAATGAGAATGGTCCCCATAGTAAACTTGTATATTTGAATGCTTGGTCTCTAACTCCTTAGTTAATGGAACTGCTTGGGAAGGATTAAGGTAGGTGGCCTTAGAGGAGATGTGTCACTGGAGGTAGCATTTGAAGTTTCAAAAGCCCGCACCATTCCCAGTTATCCCTCCCTCCCTCCCTCCCTCCCTCCCTCCCCTCTCTCTCTCTCTCTCTCTCTCTCTCTCTCTCTCTCTCTCTCTCTCTCTCTCTCTCGCTTCTTGGTGCTAGAAGCTCTCAGATGAAAGCCCTCAGCTGCTTCTCCAGCACCATGCCTGTCTTCCTGCTGCCTGCTGTGCTCCCCAGCATGGCTGTCATGGACTCTAGCCTTCTGAAACCATAAGCCCTGACAGTGCTTTCTTCTGTATATTGCCTTGGTCATGGTATCTTTCACACCAAAGAAAGGTAACTAAGAAAGGGGAAAAGCTCAGGTTTTCCAAGGCTCAGTCTAAGATCTGATGCCACTTTGGATTAGAGGCAAGGTAAAATATGTAGGTATGTAAAGAAGGACATTCTCCTTGGGGCACAGGAGGGGGGATGTGGAGAAGAGATAGCCTTCCTTCCCAGTGACTTATTTACTCTAAGTAGCCCCACCTAATAACCCACTAGTGGTGAGCTCATCAATGGATTAACCAGTCGTGAGGTCAGAAACCTTGTGATTTACTTACTCCTCAGCCCTATCAGCTGAGGGCCCAGCCTCTAACATGTGCTTTTCAGGGACACATTTCATAACCTTGTACAACATTGTACATCTGTAAGTGGAATTACTGGGTTACAGTGAAAGTCTGTTTAGTACTTTGACCATGTATGTATCACGAATGATAAAAAACCCAGAGACAGATATTGGGGTTTAAGTTGAAGATCAGAAAAGTAAAACAGCCAGCCACTAGTTCTTACCTGTACCTCAGACTAAAAGGGCTGTCCTGTCTCCACAAATCCTGAGACTGCAATGTTCTCCACCAAACCTCAGACTGCCTCAGATTGTTTCTGTCTCTGCCTGCCTCCCTGGTGCTGGGATTAAAGGTATAAACTCTGATTTTCTTTTAGATTGATTCACTCTCATGTAGATCAGGGCCTTGAACTCACAGAGATCCATCTGCTTCTGTCTCCTGAGTGCTGGGATTAAAGGTGTGGCCACCACTGCCTGCACTGCCTGTCTTCTGTGGCTAACTAGTGGCTTAACTCTTTACTCTCATCTTCAGGAAAGCTTTATTAGATCATAAACAGAGTATCACCACACATGTGCTTGGGCTCTTGGGGAACTTTTTTCTGTCTTAATAAACACCACAGAAAATACTGATAGATAAAACCCACATAGCAAAAACTTTTTGAAAATCCTCAAGTAATTTTAGCACATAAAGAAGCCTTGAGTTAAAATGCATTAAAGGGTATAGGGTGATGTTTAAGAACTGCTGGTGTCCTGGGACTTCTTGTTTTGGCCATACACTTGTGTCATGACAGCAATAGAATGACAGCAATATAGTCCTTGGCTAGGAAGAGTTGAGCGGCTTCATGCCCAGCAAGGAGGCAGTCAAAAGGCCTGGGTATCAGGGTGTTGACAAGCCCAGATGCAAAGTAGGGTGGCTCTTTTAGCAACTTCCTATATGGTAGAAATTCATACTAGTTGCCTCTTGGAAGGACCAGACCAAAAAAGAAAGAAGGGAAAGGAAATGTTGATATGATGCTAACATATAGCTAGGTCCAAGAGAACCACCATCCAGCTCATTATAGGTGATGCAGACTCACTTCCTGGGGTTTGGAGTTCAGCAGCCCACTCAGGTGCTCCCAGCACCGACCCTTGCTCTCTGGGACAGTCAGGAAGACAAAGAACCTTCCTTCTTGACACTGGTCATCCACTGAGTCTTATAGGAGGGTTTTTGAGCAACACAGTTCCTTAGGGACTTGGAGTTAGTGCACGAGGTGGCAGTGCATGCCCAGCTCTAAGAACAATGTGCTTACACCTGCTTGAGGAGACAAGTACACAGGCCTGCTCACTGAAAAAGGTTAGACTGATAACCCACAGACCCTGCTGGAGTGAAGCAAGGGTTCCAGGAAGAGGGTGTGACTTGAAACCTGAGATCAGAAACCCCAGAGTAGTGAGGCCAGGTGTATTCAGCATGAGGAAAGACAAACCACTCTGCTGGAAGCCACAGCAAGGCCTTAAAGAAGTTTAAAGGAGCAGGTTTTAACCAGATCTGTCTGGTTGCAAAGAGTCAATGTGAAAAGGCCATGCTTCAACATCAACTCTCAGTGTCAGAGTCTGGGACAGGTGGCATGAACAGTCTACATAGGCGGTTCTCAATTGCAGAGGCTGTTAGAGCCTCAAGACTCTTTGCTAGAAGAAGTTTACAATACCCCACCCTCAAGCATTTTAGTTCTGAGGGTGAATAAAGCTGAGTGTGTGGAAATGAGGGGCGGTTTGCTAGAGCAGACATGCTGATCTCAAAATGTTTGCTTTCGAAGGAATTAGTGTGTATTTTAGGAAAGAAAATCTCACCGGATGACCATTCCCAAAGGAATTTGAGACAGCACATTGAAACTTCTCCAGGCACAGTGACTTGTTTTGTTTGAAACAGGACTTCTCTGTGTAGCCCTGGCTGTCCTGGAACTCATTCTGTAGACCAGACTGGTCTTCAACTCAAAGATCCACTGGTCTTGAACTCAGAGATCCACCTGCCTCTGCCTCCCAAGTGCTAGGATGAAAGGAATGTGCCACCACTACCTTGCTGCACAGTAACTTTAAAAAAAAAAAAGGTATGTGTGTACTTTGAATAGCACTGAGGCTTTTTTCTATAGAGTGAATACTGTTAAAAATGTTCTTTGGAAGTTTTGTTTTTGTTTTTTTCTTAGTTTTTTTCTCATTATAGTTTAGAAATTAATTTTTAACCAAACTGGAAGACCTGGAATAGCTTGGGAAGAATGGTGTATTCTTAATACTTGACTTAATGCTTAGGGATACAGACTTGAAGCTGAAGAGACCATTCCCACTGTTAGATCCTCATTAGATAAGTAGTCTTCGGTAATGTGTTAGTCCTGGGACTGTACTTAAAGCCTGACTCCTGCTCTGGTGCATCAGTAACTGCAAGCCAAGCCTGACTTGTGCAGGTAAGGAAGGAAGCTATACAGGAAGTGATTAATTGTGACTGGCCTCACTCACAAGGTCAGTGGGTTGGGCTTTTAGCCTCATTGGCAGTATCTTTCTCCTTGGAACTTGTTTCCTGATTATGTAAACTGAAATCTGTGTCATTGTAACATGAATAGTATAAACCCAGGAACTCATTGGGGTTCAAATTGAAGATCAGAAAAGCAAAGTAGCTGACCACTAGCTCTTACCTCTACCTCAAGCTGAAAGAACTGCCCAGTCCTCAATGTGGCTGGAGGATAATTCTGAGACTGAATACTGAATGCTCTGCTCCTATCTTATATACCTCTCTAGAGCTGGGATTAAAGGTGTGAACCTCAAATCTGAGATCTCCTTTGTGTGAGCTGTTTCTCTTTTAGACCAGATCAATTTCCTGTAGTTCAGCGTGACCTTGAACTAACAAAGATCCGTCTGCCTCTGTCTCCCAAGTTCTGGGATTAAAGGTTGTGTACCACCACTGCCTGGCTCTTTGGCTATGGCTAGCTTTGCATTTCCAGTGGTTTTATTAAATCATAAATAATATATCACCATAGTTCAAAGCAGTTTTAAAAAACAGCCTTATATCTACCTTACAGCTACCTTATAGTAATCTACACTTATTTAAAATGTAAGAGTTGACAAGTCCGTCCATCTCCCCAGGGTCTGATAATTTATTTGTTGCTCTTTTGTTGTTGTTTTCTGTGCATCTAGATATACTGGAACTAATTATGTAGATCAAGGTGAACTGACAGAAATTTGCTTGCTTCTGCCTCCCAAGTGCAGGGATTAAAGGTGTACTCCATTACAACTGACCTGTTACTCCTAAAGACTTATCTTTGACCAGACTCAGACTTAGAAGTAGATTCTCACTGGCTGGAGAGAGAGCTCACAGCTGAGGAACATGTACTGTTCTTGCAGAGAACCTGATTCAATTCCCAGCACCCACATCAGTCAACTCACAATTACCTATAATGCCAGTTTCAGGAAATCTGATGCCTCTGGGCGTCTGGGTTATTTTGATCATATTTACATACCCACACACAGATAAATAGACATATACAGAATTAGAAATAAAGTAACTATATTAAAAAAAAATAGGAGCTCTCAAGGAGGCCAGCTGTCTCTTGGCAGTCTGTGTTTCCCTTTGGCTTTCTCCTTTCTCTTGGTTAAAACTTTAGCATATTCTTTAGCCTCCTCAGTTTTCTTGGTGCATTGTTTCTTCAGAGCAACATGTCTGCATCTGTGTTGCAGGACATGTGGAATAACAAGACAAAAATATTGGGTGCTGTTGTTCCTGGGCTCCTCACCATCTTTGCTTAAGTGCTTCCCGAGAGCGCTGGAGGAGGCCATGTTCCTTACCAAGGTGGAAAGGGCTTTCAGGTTCCAATAGCTCTTTTGGGCCCCAGTCACGGAGGCTCAGCAGGGTGGCAGTTCAGGAATCTCCCTCTCTCCTTTTCTAAACATTAACCAAGTTGAGAACACTCAGATTGGCGTTCATAGTGCATCTGTGAATAGAATTGTGCTTCCTCTCTTGAGTTCTCCTTTGTCTAGAACAAGAATTCTCCTTACTCAACAGCAGGACACGCTGCTGTAGGTCATGGGAAAGGTGTTCTTCCATCACCGAGTCAAATAACCTAAGCATCAGCAGCTAGTCCTTGGCCACATGAGTCTCAAGAAGTACGGAGTTTAAGTTTGTTGTCTACTTCAGTGAATTTCTGACAGCTAGTGATTGGAAAGAAGATAATTCAGCATTGTCTTGGCACAGGGTACTGTGTAGCAGGCCCCACCCACCCACCCACCCCAAAAAAAAGAAAAAAAAAAGAAAGAAAAAGTTTTGATGTGTGTGGTCTATCCATTGTGGGTACACTTGTTCATATGCATGCATGTGGAAGGAGACCAGAGCTAGTGTGAGAATGTCTTCCTGAGTCGATCTCCACCTTACTTTTACAGACAGGATATCTTGCTGAGCCTAGCTGGAGCTTGCCATTTCTATTACACTGCCTGGCCAATAAGCTCCTATGATCATCTTCCACCACAGCCAAGATAGCAAGCATACCAGTTATCACCATAGATGTTCTCCTGTGCTCTTTATAGTCTCTCCCATTGCCCTCTCATTTCTGACCTGCTTCCAGTTTTTACAGATTGAGTATGCATTTTTTTTTTTTTTAAGTTTGGCTTTTGAGCCTGACCCGAAACTTGCTCTGTAGACCAAGCAGGTCTGAAACTCACAGTGATCACCTGCTTCTGCCTTCCAAGTGCTGGGATTAAAGGTGGGTGCTACCAATGCCTGGTGAGTATGCATTTTTAAGAAATTCAGGAACTCTCTTGAGTTCATATTGGTTCTTTTCACGTGGCATAAGTGAGTTCATCTGGCTTTTAAAAGTTTTATTATTATGTGTTGGTGTGAATCATTGACCCTGGAGTTAAAGTTGCAGGCAGTTGTGAACTCTCTCATGTAGATACTGAAAACTACTGTCGGGACTTCTGAGATAGCAACAAGCATTCTTAATCACTTATGTCTTTCAACACTCATTCCTTAAGAAAGAGTTCCATCTGGGCTAAAAGAGGGTGTTAAAATTGCCCTGGGACAGTTACAGTTATGCGCCACCTTGTGGTTCCTGGGTATCAATCAAGCCAAAGTCCTCTGGAAGAGCAACCAGAGCTCTTAACCTGGAGCTCGCACCTGAAGATTTCTTGTGCTTGCGTGCCTGCATGTGTGCATGCATGCATGTGGCTGGTTATGGATGTGCCCCTGGAGGCCAGAAAGGATCATGAGATTCTTGGCGCTAATGTTACAGATATTTTTCAACTTCTTGATAGGAGTGCTGGGCACTGAACTCTGTCGTTTGATATAGTAGTAAGCTGAGCCACATCAAAATCACCTTCTGGCATTCACTTTAATCTTGACACTGGAGGCAGAAGCAGAGATAGACAGATCTCGGTGAGTTCAAGGCCAGACTGGTCTACAAA
This sequence comes from Cricetiscus sungorus, assembly GCA_030556225.1. NCBI lineage: Eukaryota > Metazoa > Chordata > Mammalia > Rodentia > Cricetidae > Cricetiscus > Cricetiscus sungorus. The sequence continues at coordinate 41,457,955 of JANBXA010000641.1, forward strand.
GCAAGTTCCAGACCAAGGCTACATATAAAGTGAGACCCTGTCACAAAAGAAAGAAAAGGTTACAAAATTTAACAGAAGTCCATTTTATCTGTTTTATTTTGTGACTCAACATACATCTTTACAATCTTTGCCTGAACAAAAATTACAAAAAATTCCCACTGTTTCTGATCAGATTTTGATAGTTTGGAGCTTTACGTTTACATGTAGGCCTTGGATGTGTTTTGAGTTACTTTTTCTGGTATAAGGAACACAGCACAGTGCTTTCTAAATGGATAGCCAGTCATCCCATGTCCACTTGTTGAAATAGGCCTCTTCTCATGAGAGGGAGTGAAGACCTGTCACCATGGGCTTTTGTGATACCCCTTGATAGCTATTCTAGCCTGTCTTGGTGCTTCTGCCATTCTGTATTGTTCACTGTGCTTTTCTGCTAGATCCTGGAATGCTTTCACTGCTCTTAAGTTCTTTGCATTTCTACAAATTTTATAGTGAGTTCGACAGCTTCTGCAATCAGGACTGGTGGAATATTGTTGGTAGCATTGAATTTGAATCTTCTAATCCATGAATACTGTACATTTTCCCATTGGTTTTCAGCCGCAGTTTTGTATTTTCACCAACAAGATTTAAATGTCTCTTGTTAGGTTTATCACTTTCATTTTCCCTTTTTATCTTTTTCAGTTTATTGATTTATTATTTATTGAGACAGTCTTACCTTGTAGCTCAGGCTGGCTCTGGATTCAGCCCTGCCTCAGCCTCCAAAGTTCTAAAATTACAGGCATGTGCCACCATGTCCATCTTATATTTATTTTGTAATGCTGTTGTTTTTGGTGACTTTCTGAATTCTTGGAAGAGTTGACTTATATTTTGTGGAATTTTTCTAGTGAAGGAAGACATTTGAGCCTGGATTTCACTTTGTGTAAAGCCAAAGTGCTAACATTTTGACATTGTGATTTGACAATGTGGTCTGCAAATGTGTTGAGCTGTGTTCACAGTTGTCCTGGAATGCAACTAGTCTGTGGGCCTCAGTTGCACGCACCTGGTAAAGGTAAAGTGTTTCTTTTCAGTTGCTGAGGGTCAGACCCAAAACCTCATGAGTCCTAGGGAAATACTCCAACACTAAGCCCAGTGAGCTAAACCCTATCCCTTGTATGAAGGTTTTAACTAAATGGTGGGATTTCTTTTCAGCTGTAGGTTATTGATTTCCTTTTGCTCATGACAGAGCTTCTCATTCCTCACATGCTCTTTTACCATGGGTTACTTTTGCTAGTTGCAACAGGAAGGTACTCACCAGGTACAAGACCTGACCCTGGGCATTCCAGTCTCCAGACTAATTAAACTGTTGGCTTTAATATGAAGAGATACTTATATTATTATCCTACATAGCCTATAAATACACCAGGTTGCATTTCCTAAGTTAACAAATGAAACACAGGGCAACATGTCCTTGCTGTTTTGGAGACTCTTGGCATCTATCACAGAGTCTGAGGGCCCCACAATGTTTAGTGGTAAAGGACACTTGCTGAGTTGCTCATCATGGTGTTGGCTTTTTCCTTCAGATTTGGGTTTTGGTACTTGTTCTTGTGTTTTTTCATTATTATGTAAAGGATCTGGTAGAGGGATAGGTTTTGTGTGTCTATGGAATGTCACAAAAAGGAGGTAGCACACTATAGTCACACATGTCAGAGTACACTCTACTCTGCAATTGTAGTCTTCTGGAAGAAAAGAATATGTTGACTTAGGACAAACAAAAGATAAAACCACGCTTTGGACTGGAAATAGATGCTTCCAGACAGTTGTGTTTAATATCACCCTTTTTATTGTGATATGAGAAAAATACTGCTTTTAAAGTAAGCACATAGATTTTCATTCCTTTATCCATCATCTTGCCTCAATTACTAAACTGTTGTTTATAATTTACCTACTCTGTGGAAATTCTGTGATAACAGAAAGTGGATATGAAAAAATAATCTAGCCATTCTTCTATCTACACTATGTATATCTGTATATAAAATTAGCTTATGGCAACATTTGCTCCTTGACTTCTAATTGGTTATGTCACAGTTAAGCTACAGTGACTTAAAAATACCATAGTTGGAAAGTACATGTAATACACCTAACTGTCAAGCACTGTGGTTCAGCAGCATAGTGAGCAATTCTGTTTTGAGACCTGCCGTATACTGATTGGAATAGCTCAGATTCCAAATCAAATGTGATTCCTCCTGAATGTGAACCACCTAATCTGCAGTCACATATTATAAACTAGGAAGCATTTGTGCATAGTTTAGTCTTTTAAAAATATTTTTGTTATTTTATGTGTATGAATGTTTTGCCTGTATGTGTGTCTGTGCACCACAAGTATGCCTGGTGCCCATGGAGGCCAGAAGAAGGCATTGGATCCTCTGTAACTGGGGTTACAGATAATTTTAAGTGCTACATGGGTGTTAGAAATCAAACCCAGGTCCGCTGCAAAAGAGTACTCACTGTTCTTAACTGCTGGGGAGGCAAAAACAGGCAGCCCTGGAGCTTCCTGATAGCTAGGCTAGCCCTAATCAGTTATCTTAGGCCAATGAGAAACTGCCTCAAAAAACAAAGCAGACAGTGCCTGAAAGAGGCGTACACACACACACACACACACACACACACACACACACACACACACACACACACAAATGTGCGCAGGGAAGAGGGAAAGAAGAGAGTTAAACCCAAGGATGTATAGTTCAGTGGTACTCTGTGCTTTTTGGTGCTAGGGATTTAGTCCAAATAATAAATAAGCAAGCAACTTGTATGGAAAATGAATCAGGCTAGAGATAAAGCTAACTCTCTAGCTAGCTATCTTTGTTTTTTTGAGATCATTTTTTCTGTGTAACCATAGCTGTCCTGGAACTTACTCTGTAGACCAGGCTGGCCTCAAACTCACATCCACATGCCTCTGTTTCTGCCTCCTGAGTGCTAGAATTCAAGACCTGCAGTGGGCCAGGCCTAGCTAACTATCTTTAAAGAGTAGAGTGCTTGCCCTCCCTGTACAATGCCTGAGCTCTGAGCCCAGGTCAGAAACAGATGCCTGTTTGCTGGTGTGAGTCCAAAGGCCAGCCCAGGCTACACAGTGAGAACTTGTTTCTAAAGTTTAAAAACTTCAAAAACCTGAACTACACAAAATTGGAAAATTTAAGGGAAATGGACAGTTTTCTGCATAGTACCACATACCAAAATTAAATCAAGATCAGTTAAACAATTTAAATAGGCCTATAAGCCCTAAGGAAATAGAAACAGTCAACAAAAGTCACCCAACCAAAACAAAACCCAGAACTAGATGATTTCAGTGCAGAATTCTACCAGAATGTCAAAGAAGAGCTAATGTCAATACTCCTCAAATTGTTTCACACAACAGAAACAAAAGGAACATTGTCAAATTCTTTTTACCAGGCTACAGTTGCCCTGATATCCAAACCACACAAAGTTGCAACTATAAAGAGAATTACAGACCAGTCTCCCTCATGAACATTGATGCAAAAATACTCAATAAAATACTGGCAAACCAAATCCAAGACAGCGTCAGAAAAAGCATCCACCATGATCAAGTAGGCTTCATCCCAGAGATGTAGGGGTGGTTCAACATACACAAACCCATCATAGTAATCCACCATATAAACAAACTGAAAGAAAAAACCCACATGATTATCTCATTAAATGCTGAAAAAGCCTTTGACAAAATCCAATATCCCTTCATGATAAGGGTCTTGGAGAGCTCAGGAATACAAGGAACATTCTTAAACATAATAAAGGCAATGTACAGCAAGCCAGTAGCCAACATCAATCTAAATGGAGGGAAACTAAAAATGATCCCCCTGAAATCAGGAATGAGGCATCACTATCCACTCTCTCCATATCTATTCATTATAGACTCAGAGTCCTAACTAGAGCAATAAGACAACAAAAGGAGATCAAGGGGATACATATTGGAAAGAAAGAAGTTAAACTTTTGCTATTTGCTGATGATAGGCTAGTATATACGTGACCCCAAAAATTTGTCAAGAAACTCCTACAGCTGATAAACTGATTAATATAGCAGGATACAAGATTAACTTAAAAAAAAAAATCAGCCTTCCTATATACAGATGATAAGTGGCTGGGAAAGAAATCAGAGAAACATCACCCTTGACAGGGGTAACTCTAACCAACAAGTGAAACACCTGTATGACAAGAACTTTAAGTCTTTGAAGAAAGAATTGACGGAGATAACAGGAAATGGAAAGATCTTCCATAATCTTGGATAGATACGATCAACATAGTAACAATAACAATTGTACCAAAAGCAATCTACAGATTCAATGCATTACCCATCAAAATCCCAGGACAATTCTTCACAGACTTTGAAAGAACAATATTCAACTTCATATGGAAAAACAAAAAACTTGGGATAGCCAAAACAACCCTGTACAATAAAAGAACATCTGGAGGCATCACCACTCCTGACTTCAAATTCTACTGTAGAGCTACAGTGATCAAAACAGCTTGGTATTGCCTTCAAAACAGACAGGTGGACCAATGTAATCAGATTGAAGACCTTGATACTAATCTACACACCTGAGAACACCTTATTTTTGACAAAGAAGCTAAAATTATACAATGTAAAAAGAAAGTATATTCAACAAATGGTGCTGCATAACTGGATGTTGATATGTAGAAGAATGCAAGTAGATCTGTATCTATTCCCATGCACAAAACTCAAGTCCAAATGAATCAAAGACCTCAACATAAATCCAACACTGACCATCATAGAAGAGAAAGTGGGAAATAGCCTTGAATGCATGGGCACAGAAGAACACTTCCTAAATATAACACCAGTAGCACAGGCACTGAGAGCAACAATTAGTAAATGGGACCTCCTGAAACTGACAAGCTTCTGTAAGGCAAAGGACACAGTCAACAAGACAAAACAACAGGCTACAGACTCAGAAAAGATCTTCACCAACCCCACATCTGACAGAGGGCTGATTTCCAGAATACACAAAGATCTCATGAAACTAGGCATCAATATTCTAAGTAATCCAATTAAAAAATTGGGTACAGATCTAAACAGTGAATTATCAACAGAGGAATCTTAAGTGGCCAAAAGACTCTCAAAAGAATTGCTCAACATCCTTAACCATCAGGGAAATACAAATCCAAACAACTCTGAGATACCATCTTACAACTGCCAGAATGGCTAAATAAAAAACACGGATGACAGCTAATGCTGGAGAGAATGTGGACTAAAGGGAGCACTCCTCCATTGCTGGTGGGAGTGCAAACTGTATGGCCACTTTGGAAATCAGTATGGCAGGCCCAGTAGATGTCTCAGCAGTTAAGAGCACTGGCTGTTCTTCCAGAGGATCCAGGTTCAATCCCCCAGCTCACAACAGTCTGTAACTCCAGTTCCAGGGAATCTCACACCCTCATACAGACACACATGCAGGCAAAAACACTAATGCACATGAAATAAGAATAAATAAATGTGTGTATATATATTATTATTATTATTATTATTATTTTGAAAAAGGAAATCAGTATGCAGTATGGTAGTTTCTCAGAAAAGTGGAAATCAATCTACCTTGAAACCCTGCAATACCACTCTTGGGCAGATACCCAAAGAATGCACACTCACACCACAAGGACATTTACTCAACTACATTCATAGCAGCATTATTTGTAATAGCCAGAACCTGGAAACAATCTAGATAGCTCCTCAACTGAAGAATGGATAAGGAAAATGTGGTACATTGACACAATGGAATACTACTCAGCAGTCAAAAACATCTTGAAATTTGCAGGCAAATGGATGGAACTAGGAAAATTCGAAGTGAGGTAACCCAGACCCAGACCCCAGAGAAGCTAGGCAACAAGGAGGACCGTAAGAGAGACATACATTGATCTCCTTGGGAAGAGGAAATAGACAAGATCGCCTGAGTACATTGGGAGCATGGGGGAGGGGGAGGAGAACATGGGGGGGACAGGATGGTTGAGTTGGGAGAAGGACAGAGAGAGAGAGCAAGGAAAGAGATATCTTGATATAGGGAGCCATTGTGGGGTTATCAAGAAACTTGGCACTAGGGAAATTCCCAGAAATGCACAAGGATGACCCCAGTTAAGACTTTAAGCAATAGTGGAGAGGGTACCTGAACTGGCCTTCCCCTATAATCAGATCGATTACCTTAATTATCATCATAGAGCCTTCATTCAGTAACTGGTGGAAGCAGAAGCAGAGATCACAGCTAAGCACTGGGCCGAGCTCCTGAAATCCAGTTGTAGAGAGGGAGAAGTAATAATATGAGCAAGGGGTTCCTTTGGGGATACCCACAGGAACAGCTGACCCAAGCTAGGGAGAGGTCACTGACTCTGGACTGACAGCTGGGGAACCTGCATAGGACTGAACTAGGCCCTCTAATGTGGGTGACAGTTGTGTGGCTTGGGTAGTTTATTAGGACCACTGGCAGTGGGATCAGGATTTATCCCTAATGCACGAACTGGGCTTTTGGAGCCCATTCCCTATGGAGGGATACCTTGCTCAGTGTAGACTCAAAGGGGAGGCCTTGATCCTGCCTTAATGTGATGCAACAGACTTCATGGACTCCCATGGGAGGCCTCACCCTCTGTGGAGTGGATGGGGGTGGGGTGGAGGAACGGGAGGGAACTGGGATTGGTGTGTAAAATAAAATGATTGTTTCAGAAAATTATATTCAAATAAACTTTTTATTGTAAGGGGGAAAAAAATAGGCCATGCCAGGGTTGGGGAAGCAGAAGTAAAGGAAAAATCAACAAGAAGGGAAGAATTTGGCACTTGGCTATAGATACAGGTTGGTGGCTTGTTTTGCTGCATTAGTTTTAACATTTTTATCTTGTCAGAAACCACTGCCAGCTTTACCTTATTCAAACACATTATCTCAATACTACCTTACTTCTAGCTGCCTGCAGCATGCCAGATAAAGTTCAGAAATCTGGGTTTCTGAGCCTCAGAAGTCTGGGTTTCCAATTACTTGACTCCCATCTGTTCACACAATCATCTTGACATGCCTTCTTGTAAGCCCTTATTTTCCTGGAATGTAGTTACTGTTACGCCATACAACTTACCAAAGCATCACCTTCCTAGGAAACCCTACTCTAGTTCCATCTTCTTGGAAAAGTATTCCACAGTTCCCTGGCTAGAGATGGTTCTGCCCTTCACCTTGTGTTGGCATACCATTTAAATGTTCCTGGGAGGGAGGTGCTGTGTTCTGATGCAGGAATGTAGCCACTCTCCATCTTCTCCTTTGGGAACGTGTTCAGATCTCCCTGAGGAAGCAGGCTGTGGGCAGCCACTCAGCTTCTGAATGACTTTTCCCAAGGGTAACATGGAGTTCTGTCCTAGGTTTCTGCTTCTGTCCCACTTCCTCAACAGCCGATTGCCCTTTTGTTCCACAGAGCTTCGGTGCAACCCTGGGCAGTTTACATGTCACAGTGGTACCATCCAGTGCATCCCCCTCCCCTGGCAGTGTGACGGCTGGCCAACGTGTGAGGATAAAAGTGACGAAGCTGATTGTCCAGGTGAGTGTGTAGGTTGATCTATGTCTGCCACGGCCTCCCACAGGGAGGGAGTGTAATGAGGCAATCCATGTACTCTGTATACATTGGAGTCCACTTTTGCGTGGACTTAAGGTCTTCTAAAACTGTCCACACTAGATTGTTTCATTGCCCCCACCCTTCAGAGCATGTCTAAAAAGAGCTAAAGATCACAAGCAGCAGTCCTTTCAGTAACAGGGAGGTGGGTATTTCAGTTTTATCTGTTAGAGACAAATTCTCACCATCTAGCCCAAGCTGGCCTAGAACTCGAGATTGCATCCAGTCCATTCTGTCTCCCAAGTGCTGGTGTTATGGATAGATACCTGCCACAACTTGAACAGAAATGGGTGGCATGCTTGGTGCAGTGTGTCCTGTATGAGCTTTCCTTATGTTTCAGAAGCCGGAAGGCTGGAGTCATAGTACTCAGAATGCCCTGCCAGCAGCCTTCAGTGTATCCTTTGGCTCATGTGAGGATATCAGCTTTTACCAGGACAGTTTTTGTTATGGCTGCTAAGCTGTCTTAAGGGCTACAGAGCACCTTCAGTGTTAACCTCAGTCTCCTGTAGGTGGGAGTCAGGGTTGGCTACAGAGGTGAAACAGAAGGTAGAGGCGTCTATTTGACTCCCACTCTATGTAGCTGTGGGAATTCGATTCTCTGTAGTAACAGAACTGTGTTCCTCCAGAAGGTTTTGTCGGCATGTGACATCATTTCTAAGATGTGAGGAGGACTCTTCTCTTCTTAGATCACTCTGAAGAAGGTATAAACAACAGTGCCTACAGGAAGCAAGACTTACTTCATAGTTGCTTTAGGGAGACACCAAATGGCCTGCAAGACAGAATCTACTGGATACAGACATATCTGAGATACATGATACATGGCAGGGGCAAAATTGTATAACATAGGGCTGTGACAGTAGGAAGAAAATGAAATTGGATCCCTGATTCATAACACACAGAAAATGAAGGTTTAAGGTAAGGGGGGGGGAGAAAAAAATTATTGAAGACAGTCTGAATGACTATCAACTTTGATAAGAACATTAAAATCTCTTTTAAAAAAACAGCTATTTTAGCCTGGTGGTGGTGGCACACACCTTTTACTCTCAGCACTCACAAGGAAGAAACAAGTGGATCTCTGAGTTCAAGGCCAGCCTGATCTACAGAGTGAGTTCTATGACAGCCAGAGCTACACAGAGAAACCATCTCAAGACACTAGTAAAAAATGACAAAGATCAGCTGTAAAACAGATAAATGGAAGCCAGGGAGATGGCTCAGCTGGGAAAATGCTTGCTGTACAACCTTGAGAACCTGAGTTTGATCCCAGCGCTACATCTAAAGCAAGGCATTGTGGGCTGTAGTTGTTAACTGCAGCACTTGTAGAGATCAGAGGTGGGCAGATCCCTAGGTCTCACTGGCCAGCCCTAGCCAAATCAGCAAGCCCCAGGTCTCAGTGGGTGGTTACTAAGGCGTAGCTGTTTCTTAGAAAAGCTACTAGAAACAATGATTAAATATAGAGCTATGCAAGTTTGTTAGTACTCTAAAGACTCTGTAAGATGCTGTCTATACACCTAAGGATAACAGAAATTAAGATGTCTGCTAAACTAATTGTTGGAGAGAATGTGATGTCTTGGGACACTACCAAGGTTTGGGCACAGTGGTTAAATTGTTCTACCTGCTTTAGGAAACAGGTATTGTCTTTCATATTCCGTGATCTAGGATTCTTATTTGGAAGAATTTTGGAGAAATTCTTTTAGCATTTTTCTACTAACATCTTGGGAAACAAACCAAATATATGTGATTGCATGATTAAATGTATTGTGCCAATGACAGAGAATAGATGTAGCTATAAGTATCAACATTTATGTCAGTAGACAAAAGCAAGATGGCAGAAAATTGCAAGCAGCACACTGTAGATATGGATTGTTCTGTGATTTAACTTATGAGCATGACATCATACACAAAAATCATGGCTCAGTGGCAAAGCAGAAGGCTCAGGCATTGTGAGCTGAGCCCTGCAGGTGAGGTTTCTGTCATCACTGTATTTCATTGTGATGCTTGTAGCTTTTCCTCTTTAGAAAGCTGGTGTGACTTTTTGTTGTTATGTTGCTCAGATTGGTTTCAAACTCCTAGGCACACAATATCCTCCTGTCTTAGCTCCACATAGGCATGTAGGAGCAGAGGGAGAACTGACCTAGCCTAACAGACCAGTTGCAGCATGGCCCTGCTGAAAAGAGAGCAAATAGAAATGCATTTGTTCTGTGTGAGCCCTGAAAGTTGAGAGTTGACAGGTTCTGGCAGGAGAAATGAAATGGGACTGGTGAGATTCTCAGTACCGCATACTTCTCCACTCTGCACAGTTGATTCCTCCCGCCAAAAGATTTTAGGCTTATTTTCTAGTCCTGTGCTGTCCCGTGGTAGCAGTGAGTGCTTGTGTCTTAGGCACTTGAAGGGACAGTTTGGAATGAAGATGTGAGGGAAGGATGAAACAAGCACCATGGATGTAACAACCACAGTGCAAACCAAAAATGAAAAATATCCAGGGCTGCTCCAGTGACATGACTGCATGCTGAGATCCATCTGCTCTGTTTACTTGTTCAAGAGTGGTTGCATTATCTCTGTTAGCATTGGAGCCCCTGGACACCACAGGGAAGTCAGGGGGGTTGAAAATAGAATTGAGAAGATTATGTCCTGCCACAGACTGCTCAGTGGGTTGCAGGTCTGCGTGGAGACCAAGACTCGGATGACCAGGTCAGGAGTGGCTTCGGCTTGACAGACAGACACAAACACACCTGAGGAGGTTTGCAAACTGCTGCAAAGTTTCAGAATATCAGGTTTTTATACAGAAAGTTCAAAGAACAGATCTTTGGTCACAGTTTAAAGATTAAACAGGCATTCTATAGATGTCAACAATTCCCTTTGAAGTTTGATATCGTAAATACTTCTAAGCAAGTGCATAATTGGGAGCCTCTGTTTATTTTGGCCTGCTTGTGGTCAGCATATCAGAGATTTGATTTGTTGAGTTTAGAGGATAATCTTTGTCTCTAGATAGTAAACTTTTATAGTGTTGATTTAGGGGCCCTAAGATCTCAAATTAGAGTACTGTTGTGAGTCCCACAGCAGGTTTGTTGTGGGTGGGTTAATTACAGGCAGGGTCTCATTTTGGGCTGCTTCCTACAGCCTTAGCTCTAATTGATTTATCAGGCCCTGGCTGACATCTGAAGTCACAACTGGCGCCTAGGATCTGTGTCTGAAGGCACAGAGGGCAATACCCACTTATTGACTGCTGATCTGTATCCCTTTCAGTTCCTGAAACTATATCTAAGTGTTCTCTAGGCATCTCTGAATTACTAGTGGAGCTACAGGCTAAAATATCCAGGAATAAAAGGCAATATTGTTATCATAGCACAAAACACATCTAGCACCCATTTCAAACAGCCAGCCACACAAGCACCTGCAGGGACCTGAACCACTTTTCCCTGTGGTGGGAACCTCTGGACAGATAGCTATTGAAATTTCTCTCAGCCATTGCTACACTGTCTCCACTGGGGCTGGTGTAGCAATGTCCAGTGACTGTCTTGATGCTTTCTACCAGCCCTGTATCCCAGGAAGAGATCAGAAGTCTTTTCTGGGGACACACAGATGTGTCGCACAGGTAGGATAGGAATAGCCTTAGGAGAAGGCTCCCAGCATGGAACTCATTCCCATGCTCACTTTTTATGGCTTATCCATCTTCCCCTTAACCATAAAAAACAGTTGGTATTTCCCAGCTCTCTGGATGTTCCACAGACTTGACACAGCTTTCTAAGCCAGGATAGTCAGAACGGGATTACCTAGCTAACTGCAGGTGTGAAACAGTAGTTAAAATTCAGGATTGAGGCCAGCACCCTGTCTACACTGCTTACGGTCCCTGGTCTCTTTGACATGTTCCATCTGTAAAATGGGGAATAAAATACTGCTTGCTAGTAGGGTTGTTGGCAAGGTTAGATAATAGGACACATGGATATATGGTGCATAGAAAGGAGCACAGCACACATTGTTCAATGGAGATTGCCACTTGCTGTTGTTTTATTAATTCAGGGTAAAAGAGAACTTTAAACAATATATTCTGACGTAACAAAGTAGCAGTCTAGGAAATTCCAAGTCTTCACTCTGTCACAGAAACATTCCAAAGCAACTAGAGGCTGGACAGAGGGACTCTGTAGCAGCTCTGGGAAAGACTCAGAAGTCTATAACTACCAAAGAAACACGTAATAAAGAAAAACCCATGTTCAGCTACTATGGTAGTCTATGCCCACAGTCTCAGCTCTTGGATTGCCAATTTGAAGCTGTGTTGAACTACACAGCAAGTCCTTGTCTCAAAAACAAACAAACAAAACAAAGTCCTAAAGGACTAGGGGTGCAGCTGAGTTGCTAGAGGCCTTATTTGATCCCAGTATATTATGAACCAGATGTGTTCATACTTGCCTGAAGTCCCAACACTCAGAAGACAGAAGCAAGAAGATTGAAGTTCAAGGCCAGCCTTGGCTACATATTTCAGACCACCCTGATATATCTCTAATAATAAAAAAGCGTTGCATTGGGATATGGGTATGAGAGTGTTGAGACAGTCTCTGTGTAGCCAGGGAATGGGAATGGGCGATGTGGGCCAAGGTAGCCCAAAACTCACAGAGATCATGTACTTCTTCCTCCTGAACACCACCATGACGGCTCAGCATTGTTTTTGTTTCTATTTACTCCACTTGTTCCCAGTCCCCACCTCCACCTTGTGTCCCTGGCTATATGGGGCTCTCTGAGAAACTGACATGTATTTCCCTTGACTAACGTCTGATGATGTAAAGGAGCAGATGGAAAGATGCTATGAACAATGTAGTGCAGTGATCTTAAAAACTGAACATACATGGTGCAAGAAACTGAGCAAGAGATGCAGTATCCTATGACCCTAGGGTATCGATTCTCAACCAATGAGGGTTTTGAACTGTGGGTCATAACCCATTTGACAAGCCTCTATCTCCAAAAATACTTACATTAAGATTCATAACAGTAGCAAAATTAGTTATGAAATAGCAATGAAAATAGTTTCATGGTTGGAACTGTGTTAAAGGGTGGCAGCTGTGGGAAGGCTGAGATCACTGTCCTCCCCAGTCTTTGGAAAGGAAGGTAAATACATTTAAAGGCAGTGCATTTGGAACTCAGGAAAAGCTTACACGTAGGCTCTGACAAGATGCATGCCCAGAGAGAGCTGTGAAGACCTTAGAAATTTTATCTCACATTAGCCCTGCTCTAAGTAGGTATCTTTCCCAGCACAGAGCAGGCTTCAAAGACTGGGAAAGAGGGCTGCTTTTACAGAGAAAGGGTCTGTCCCTGTAGTAAGAGACCTCTGTTTTTTGTTTGCTTGGATTTTGTTGTTGTTGTTTTGTTTTTCAAGACAGGGTTTCTCTGTGTAGCCCCGACTATCCTGGAACCCGCTCTGTAGCCCAGGCTGACCTATAACTCACAGAGATCCACCTGTCTCTGCCTCCCAGGTGCTGGGAGTAAAGGCGTGTACCACCACCGCCCAGTTCAGATATCTCTCTCTCCTCTCTCTTTAAGACAATTGTTTATTCTTTGGCAGTCTCATCCTTCTTACCCACAGCTGTCTCAACCCTCTCTTCCCAGGCACTCCCCTTCCTGTTTCCACATTGTTATATAAGAAATATGAGAACTAAAGGAAAACTTGGACAGAGACCTACAACAAACAAGAAAGTAGGGAAAGGTTGAGACTGTTGCTCGGTGGTGCCCTGCTTTCCTAACGTGGGCTTCTGCCTCCTGTGGAGCTGATAAAACAGAAATTCCAGACCCAGTATGGCCACTCACACCTCTATTTAGTATTTATGGAGAGAGAGAGAGAGACAATCTCAAAACAGCATGATAGCAGGTGACACTCAGGCACAGTTCTGTAATCTCTAGGACAAGCTGAAGCCAGCTACCAGAAGAGTCACAAATAGGCACTGTACAGACACTAGAGAAAACCACATCCAGGAGCTGGAGATGCCTGCACACTGTCTGCCCTGCAGAGTAGAAGAGCTGTGCTGTGGCATGCCAGGTGTCATGAACTACAGGATAAACCCTGTGAGATAGATTCCTGTGAGACCTTGAGGAAGAAGACTAAAATCAGATCTGCACAGCACTCAACAGCTGAAATCCTGGGGGTAACCAAAGTATACACAGAAGCTTTCATAGATTTTAAGGAACACACAGGACACTGACAAGAGCATTTTAATGGGTGATTATTTGGAAGGGGGGGTTCTTGCTTGAGTTTTTTATTATTATTTGGGGGTTTTGTGTGTGGGTTATTTTTTCTAGGGGGTGGCTGTTTTTTAGTTAACTGTTTTCATAGAGGGTTTACCCCTGGTATTGACTGTTGTTGCAGACAGTATTCTGAAATGGGGAGGAAAACAGGTGAAGCCTTGCACTCCAAACACCAGGCTAATAAAAATGTTTCAGCTTCTACTACCACCTATTCTTTCCTGAAGAAAGGAGACCAAAATAAAATAAAAATCCGTCCAGTGATCTAACACAGATTCCAACCTCAAACACAAGTAGCATTGAGGCTCACAAGATGGCTCAGCAAGTAAAAGTGTGTGTCACAAATGTGACAACCTGAGTTCAGTTCCTGGCAAAAGGAAAGAACTGGATCCTGAAGGTTGTCCTCTGGGACACGGACACTCACACACACACACACACACACACACACACACCTTTAAAAGAAAAACACAAGAAATATGACTTCCGTGACATGTCTCATTAAAACATACAATCCCTGAATAAGGTCCTCTAGTGATAGTGACTTAGATGAACTTCTAAAAGAATTCAAAAGTATGTTGAAAACTTTTCAAGAAACAAAATAGGGAGAAGGGTCAAGTAATTAAAAGGAAGAAAGAAACAAAAGAGAAGTAAATTTTAAGGAGAACACAGATGAATGAGATAAAGAAGTCAATGCAGAATGAAAATAGAATAAAGAATGATACTGAAAAAGAAATGTGGTGGTGGCAGTGGCAGCTGCAGTACTTGGGAAGCAGAGGTAGGTGAATCCTTGAGATAGAAGCCAGCCTGGTCTACAGAGTGAGCTCCAGGACAACCAGGACTACACAGAGAAATCCTGTCTCTGTGTAGGGGAAGGGGGTTGAAATAATGAAAAGTTTGGTAAGTCAGATGACAGGCACATTGGAAAGCCTTATTAGTAGAATGGGCCACAGACAGGGCAGAACACCAGGGCTTGAAGACAAGGTAGAATTGGTGCATCATTCAAGAATATCAGAAAGATCTTAAACACATACAAATGGAATGGGCTGGGAACACTATGAGAAAGCCATGTGTACAGATTGTAGGCACAGAAGGAAAAGAATGCCATGCCAAAAGCATAAGAGTTATTTTTAGTACAAACAGCAGAAAATTTCCCAAGTCTATGTGTTGTAATTTAAGAAAGGCAGTGCGTACACACACACAAAGATGCCATGAGACAGGGTTCAAGCAGAGGGGTTTATTATTAGGGAAAGGGGAAGGGGGAGACCAGACTCAAGAGAGAGGAGGAAACAGAAAAAGAGAGAGAGAAAGATGGGAAGTGGGCAGGGCCCTTTTAAGAGGGACTATAGTAAATGTGCACAGGTGGTGCTCTTAGTGGCTGCAGCTGAAGGTGTGTCCTGTCAGAACCCTAAGGACAGGCCAGTACCAATGCCTGAATACTACTAACACTAGGGAAATTGAGATCCATCTAAGTACAAAAGTTAGATCAGAAACTCCCTACATCTACCCAGTTAAACACTAACTAGAGCAAAGAAAGTGTCAAAAGCAGCAATAGAGAAGGCCCGAGTCAGTTCAAAGAGCCCCTTAAAGCCACCACCCTGACTCTCCTACACAGACATGTGCAGGGGAGCTTAGGGGCAGATGAGCCATCCAGGCAGATGGGGCACTCCAACGTGAATGCATGCCTGGAGTTATAGAACAAGTTATCAGCAAGTTAAATAATGATTTCTTACTAAAGCCCCATAGCCAGAAAATACATAATTTCTAGTGGTACTGTTGCTACCCTGTGCCAAGTTCTTTAAATTGGTTCTGCTCTGGCTCAGCCAGACCAGAGGCTACCAGCATTTTAAGGCTGTGATACTTTTAAAACATCAATCAAAACTTATTTTCCAGTTTGTACTCACATGTATAAAGCCCCATAGACAGTGGCTGCACAAACACAGTCCTACAAGGTACAAGTTCAGATTTGTCTCTATGTTGCTCCTTGGTTCATGACTTAAAACCTGTACAATGAAGGGCTATCTACAGAGGAAGTGCTGCAGGTCAACACAGGTGTTCAAGCGACCAGAGTCCTGTGACACAGTCTGTCCTCTTGGGACTCAGCTGCCAGCAAAGGCAGGACAGGGTAATCCCCCTCTTTCCCTCCTCCTTTCCCTTTCCTTCTGCTCTACTTCCTCCTCCTTTCCATCTTTCCCTCTGTTGTAGTTTGAATAAGATGTCCCCCACAAGTCTCAGGCATTTGAATACTCGGTTCCCAGTTGGTGGGACTGTATGGGAAGGATTAGGAGGTGTGGCCTCAGAGGAGGTGTGCCCCTTGGGGCTGGCTTTGAGGTTTCAAAAGCCCACTCCATTTCCAGTTAACTTTTGTCTTTGTTTCCAGTTTGTACCTCAAAACATGAGCTCTCATGTACTGCTCCAATGTCATACCTGCCTACTGCCATGCTCCCCACTTGATGATTGGTCATGGTGTCTAATCACTGTTGCAGGCAGGATATTTGATCACACAGTGAACCTGAGATTGCATTATTTACTGGAAAAACGTGCTTCTAGCTGTGGTGTGGCTCAGGTCTAGCACATACTTTTTAATTCGAGCTTTCTCCTTGAATACTGTAAACAGGATTAAATAAACCTTATGTCAAGAGGTGGAGCAAGCAACCAGTTGCCAGGAAATGACTATAGAGAGTAAGAGGAAATCAGGAGAGAGACACAGGAAGTAGATGGGAGGGACATCTGGTTGGAGGGTATTTGAGACACTTCCAAACAGGGAAGTTCTTTTTTCTAGGACAGTGATGGAGGAGGAAGCAGCTGGGTGCTTTCTCTGCCTCTAGCAGGTTTTCACCCCAGTGTCTGGCTCCTGAGTCTTTACTGATCAGTAGAATGATAGAGACTTAGTTAAAAACAACATATCAGGACAATAGAAAAGTAACTAGACACCCCGCCCCCTTCCCTGCTATGCCATCTCATCTTCCTCCTCGTTCCCTTTTTCTTCTATGTGAAGGTGGAGTTCAGGGTCCCATGCTACAACTCACCTGATCCCCAATATTTAAGGATTTGTGTAGGAAAAACAAGAGAGCCTTCATGTAGTAATGGTTGATAGATACAGTTTAACTTTTAAACTTAAATACTTTAAATATTTCACATTAAATATTATTTCATAATGAGAGAATTCAATTAGGTATAAAAAAAAAAAAAAAAAAAGCTTAGGCCCAGGATTATACAGAGTCAGGTATCTAGAGAAACTTCATTCAATCAAGTGGTCTAACTGGAGTCAAGGGACAGTGTGTAGACGGCCATCCCTTATCACGTCTTCATTCTCAGGCAAGTCTGAGAGCAGCCATGCATAGCAAGTATACTACTGTTTGACTTCACCTCATTCTGATGCAGGTAGACGGGGAAGCGGTGGGCCCAGGAGGCACATTGACTCTGGTTGTCTTCTGTCAGTGACCTAGGGACTTGTTTTAGTCCACTCTTCCTTTGTGAGATGGGAGAAAAGTGTCTCACAGGGGTTGAATAACTCCCAAGGATCTGTGTGAGAGAAATGACCTGCAAGTTGTTAGGTCATTCTGTGTAAAACTAGAATGGGCCTTCTAGCTTCAGCCTCCAGTCCACACTCAGCCACACCTGGAGACCTGTTGCACACCAAGACCTATGTCAGGTTTTTGTATCCTGAGCTACTAGCCTGGTAGTTTAACAGCCTTGGGGGAACCTGCAGGTAAGTGGACAGCCAGGTGACACAGGCCAGTGACTGTGTGGTAGAAGACTTCCCCTGCACACTAACAGAATGTTTTCAGGTCTGTAAGTCTGGAGAGGGCAGCCCAGGCCTTAGGAAGAGCTCCCTCACCAGGCATTCCCATGGAGCTTGGCAGGAATGGCTGACTAGGAGTGTTTGCAAAAGGACAAGACCCTATTTCATAACATCAATAAAATAAAAGGTATAATTCCTCAGAAATATACTTGTCCTATTTGGTGTGAACATTGGTAGTTTATAGATATCCAGAGAAAATCCTGATGCCACACCCTCCTCCAGGCCTTTCCAGCATTGAGCTGCCTTGGACTTGGTGCTGGCAAATGGCAAGGTCGTGTCCTGGCTGCTGCTAATGGGCTCACAGCATGCCTCTTTTGCTTTCAGACGTGACTGGAGAAGCCCGTCCTTACCATGGGAAGGAGACCTTGGACCTGCGGCAGGGGCGGACCAGAGGAGGTGACCCCACACACTTCCACACAGTGAACATGGCTCAGCCTGTCCGCTTCAGCAGTAAGTTGCAGACCTGCCCTAAGGCAGTGCCCACTAACATGTTTGTTAGCCCACCTTAAGTTTGCAGCCTCGGTTAGCCCTGACTCTCTTCAGGCCACTGCTGGGGAACATGAATGAGGCTGCATGTGAGAGTGCATAGCTATAGCATGGAAGCAGTCTCCCTCTTTTAGTGCTTAGTCAATGACTGCTGAGCCCAACACAGTGCAGTGAGGAGCCCTGAAAAGTCAGCCACTTTCCAGGCTCCCAGCACACCTCACAGCACACACCAGCCTTGCATGGAGTCATAGTTCTTGGTCTGAATGAAGATGGGAAATGTACCCAGGCATGAGCTGGTGTAAGAAACTTGAAATAAATGCTGTCTCCTTACCTTCATGAAGTATGTCCTGTGTATACTAAGCCATACTGTCCCTGTGCACTCAGCATGCTTATCTGAGGCCTGGGCAGTGAACGGATACTGCTATCTCGCTTGCCATCCTTGCACACAGTATTGTCAACACATGGCTCTGTTAATAAGTCAGTCACACATACTTTAAATCTAAACGTGAGGATCGGGCTGGTGAGATGGCTCAGCAGTTAAGAGCACTGGCTGTTCATTCCAGGGCCATGGGTTTAATTACCAGCACTCATAATGTGGCTCACAAGGAAGCAACCCATACACATAGATGAAAATAAAAACATGGGCATAAACCCCTAATAAGTTTTACCAGTTTCATGGCATGTGGGTACATTTTTAAATAATATCTTTTGACAACTGACATAGCTAAGAGTGTAGGAGGGTACTCTAGCCAGGTGTTGGTGGTGCACACCTTTAATCCCAGCACTTGGGAGGCAGAGGCAGGCAGATCTCTGTGAGTTTAATGCCAGCCTGGTCTACATGGAGGCTTTCAGGCCAGCCAGAGATACATAGTGAGTGAGACTGTCTCCAAATAGAAACAGAACTGACAGAATGAATCTAGAGAAAGAGAAAGGGTTTTTGTTTTAGTTTTGGTTTGGTATTTTGAAACATGGTTTCTCTGTAGCTTTGGAGCCTGTCCTGGAACCTGCTCTGTAGATCAGGCTGGCCTCGAACTCACAGATGTCCACATGCCTCAGCCTCCCGAGTGTTGGGATTAAAGGTATGTGCCACCACCACCCATTGAGAAAGGGGGTTTATTAGAATGGCTTACAGGCTGTGGTCCAGCTAGTCCAGCAATGGCTGGCTACCAATGGAAGGTCCAAGAATCCAGTAATTGTTCAGTCCATGAGGCTGGATGCTATAATGCCAGTGAAGGAAAGGACTTGTCAGCAAGAGCTTGGGCAAGCAGGCAGAGAGTGGCTTAAATTATTTAATTAGGAAAAAAAGCCCATACACTAAAGCCCAGCCACTTGGGTTTCAGTGAATTCCAGGTGTAGTCAAGTTGACAACCAAGAATAGCATCAGAGTACAAACATTTGAATGAATGCTCAAGATCTGTGGAGCAGACCATAAGGTGTAAAGTGCCAATACTTCCTATGCCTAAGGGGCACATGAACGATCCGAGAACGAGAAGATGCTGGAGGTGTCCTGGGGATAGGGCTCTCACTACCTCAGCCTCACTAGCTATGGCAAAGCTCAGTGGGGACAGAGAGAAGAAGATGGAGGAAAGACAAGCAGATTTTCTAACTGTCAGGATGGGGATCCTTGAGCTGACACAATATGTAGATTGCATAGGTGCCCTTGCCTGGGGTAGTTGGTGATTCTGAGGTGTATCTGTTGTTGATACAGCACATGTAATTTCACTCTTGAAGTCAGGATCCTAATTTGGGGGACAACTCCCCTTCCGTTCTCCATGCTTCCTAGGGAAATGCCCAACCGGGTGGCACCACTATGAAGGCACAGCCAGCTGCTACCGGGTCTACCTCAGTGGAGAGAACTATTGGGACGCTGCACAGACCTGCCAGCGTGTGAACGGCTCGCTCGCCACTTTCTCCACTGACCAGGAGCTGCGTTTCGTCCTGGCACAGGAATGGGACCAGCCAGAGCGGAGCTTCGGCTGGAAAGACCAGCGCAAGTGAGTCCCAGAATTCAAAGTCTGTTTACTGCTGAGCACTCACTGGCAGCCCCCCTTGGGGAAGGCAGTCCCCGTCAGTAGAAGCAGGTAGAGATCTAGGGGCTTAGTTTGGCATCAAGATGAAATTTGGGGGCTTGTGAAAAAACAAGGAGTACAAGGCCCCATTGCTGCTTTGTGGGATCATGGACCAGTCTCTTTCACTGGTTCCCTCTGGATACAGCTGCACTTGGTGACTATGGCCAGGTTGTGCTAGTCTGAATCCCAATGGGCTGCTCAGTGGGTTTCTGGGCATAAGAA
Source organism: Cricetiscus sungorus (assembly GCA_030556225.1). NCBI lineage: Eukaryota > Metazoa > Chordata > Mammalia > Rodentia > Cricetidae > Cricetiscus > Cricetiscus sungorus. Next base: position 41,478,391 of record JANBXA010000641.1, read on the forward strand.
GGGTACGCAGGGGGGTGGGAGTGCTTTCTGATAAGTAAACCTGTCAGCTCTGCTGAGTGCTGCCTGTGGCTCTGCTCAGTCTTTCTTAGACATGTTAGGCTTCCAAGTGCTGATACATGTGGCTGTTGATGAGCTCAGGGGCATGTGCCAGGCCTTGCTCAGGCAGTCTGCCTAGAACCTGCCTCCAGAACTGCAGGCCCTGCTCATCTAGAGGAAGCAGAAAAGTAGCAGCCACCTCAAAGGCTCGGTACCTGTAGGGGCTTTTGTTTAGGGACAGGAATGTGCTGAAATGCTCAGGGTGCCACCTCTAGAAGCAATACCATGCACCCCATCTGTGCCATAAGGCGAGAGTTGGAATTGGCAGCCAGTTGTCTCCTCTCTAGAAGGAAGCACAGTGTTCACTGCCAGTCACTTGCTGCCTCCTAACAATGGCACAGCTCCATTCTACCAGGGGAGTATGATGACCTAAGGCAGGTAGCCAGAGGGCCATTTCAAGATAAGCTACATTTATGTCATGTGTGGCAAACCAGAATACTGTGCTGTTTCTTGTGTGCAGCTGCAGTGTTGGATAAATAACTCCTTTTTCTTGGTCCTCACGGGAACAGCCTATCTTCCATAGTGGCCACATGTGTGCATAACCTGCACTGCTCACAGCAGTTTTTACTGTGTGGTCTGCAGTGGCATGGCGCTTCAAGTGGTATCAGATCTGCAGGAGTTCATCTCTAGAACTGGAACTGGAGAGCTAGGACAGGGTGAGAAGGCACAGAGCTATTAGGTGCTTGTAGCATTCAGTCAGGTCCGTGTGCAGGTGCCTCAGTGTTTGATGGCACAGATTGGGAACGTGCTGCAGGCTTGAAAGAAGCTAAGCAGAAAGCAGTGAATGTGGTAATGTATGTTCACAGTTCTACATGCTCAGAATTGTGTTTCCATGACAGTATATCCAAGGTCATCCTGGCTTTGAATATGAAAGTTTTACAGCATCAGCTAAAAAGAACAGGCTTGGCGGGATACAAGATGTAAAACTTTCTGACCTGTGAGTTTGTTTAGAAAATGGATTTTATTAAAATTGAAAGCTTTAATGATTCATGTAAATAGATTTTCTTTGGGCACCATCTCACAAAAAACAGCAGAGACTTAGTATTAATTAGGAATGCTCAGCCTATTGCTTAGGCTTGCCCACTAACTCTTATAACTTAAGTTAACCCATTTTTATTCGTCTACATGTTTCCACGTGACTTGTGGCTTTTACCTCTCCTCCTGCATACCTGTTCACTCTGGTCCTGCTAACAACTCCTCCTTCCTTCTTTCCAGAACTCTCTCTGTCCTTAAGTCCTGCCTTCTGCCTAACTATTGGCCATTTAGCTTTTTATTAAAAGCTAAATCACAGTGACACATCTTCACACAGTGTAAAGGAATAGTCCACAACAGATTCATTTTAGAATTTTACTTTTTTAGAGGTCAGTATAACCACGAAAGCACATACACAGGATTGATAACTGAGTGGCAGAGACATAAATGACATACTCTGGGTGTAGTGGCACATGCCTGTAATTCCAGCTACTTAGGAGGTTGAGCCAGTAGGGTCAAAGCTCAGTGCAAGTCTATCCCAAAATAAAGAATGGTGCAGGAGTAGAGTGTTTGCCTTGCTCTTGGGACCAAAAAAAGATAATGTTCTCAGTTCCATTAAATACATCCCTGTATACATAGGTAGTCATCAATGGCTCATTTGCCCTGATACTGAGGTTTCTCTCTGTCCTGCAGGCTGTGGGTTGGTTATCAATATATCATCACTGGGCGGAACCATTCCTTAGAAGGTCGCTGGGAAGTGGCATTCAAAGGTAAGTATTCTCATTTGTTAAGTGTGAAATGGAACCACCCTGACTCAAGCCATTGCTGGAGTCTCCCTTCCTGCCTGCCTCCACCTAGTGGTTACTTCATTTGCAAGGTCACAGGGGGACAAGGCACATGGAAATGGGTTGCAGAGAGGGCACCCTGGGCCAGCATACTGCCTACCAGTCAGGCCCTGTGTGTTTCTGGGACCTTCTCTGGAGCTGCAGCAGACTTTAGCTCTTGGTAGTCCTCCAGCCCTATGGTTGGTGTTGTGTCCAGTTAACACCAGGACCCCCTTGAGTGTGTGACAGTCTGCTAAAAGTTGGACATGTCTATCCTCACCTTTATTCTCCACAGGCTCCTCAGAAGTGTTTCTGCCTCCAGATCCCATCTTTGCCTCAGCCATGTCTGAGAGTGACAATGTGTTCTGCGCCCAGCTCCAGTGTTTCCACTTTCCTACACTGAGGCACCATGACCTCCATAGCTGGCATGCCGAAAGCTGCTCTGAGAAGTCTTCGTTTCTGTGTAAAAGAAGTGAGTGTTGGAGGGCAGCCTCTGGTGTGCTCTGACCCTGTGGTGCTGTCACATGCCTCTACCCAGCTGGCCTCTAGCTCTGTGCCCTGGGCAGCCATAGGTATTCTTGACCCCCTGACCACAATTTCTGCTTTATTGGCTTCAGTGTTCCTCAGAAATTAGGGGAGAGCAGTGATCTCAGGATTTGCCAATCCTGCAGCAGCTCTGCAGCCCCCAGGGCCTTGGTAATTTTGCAGCTGAATATTCCCTTGACCCTGTCTGATCTGTGTGAATTCTCTTCCCTAGTGTATAGGATCAGGAGTCTCCTCAGCCCTCTGCCAACACATCCACCCACATTTTACATCCCTCGTAGGGTAGACACACCAAGCCAAGTTGGGATACCCCCACACACACCTCCACCACATCCTCAGGATAGGAAGGGGTGAGGAGGACGATTGGTCTTGATCTGCTGACAGTCACTGAAGTAATGGTTGAAATGAGGTGTGCTGTCAGTTCTGACCTTGTGAACTAGCTGTTCTCCTTTGCTGATGTGTTGGCACCCCTTCTCCCCTGCTGTGTCACTGTCAGTTTGTGTCAGCATCATGCTGCCAGGGAACAGGTTAGACTGGACCTCAACATTTGGCATGTGTTTTCCTCTCTCTCTGGCTGTTGGTCTTGTGGGCCTTTTTCTCTTCTACACAAATTTTAGATTTTTTGTTTTTCTTATTAGTTCTTTTAGTATGGGATCCTTTTAGATATCTCATGGACAGTTTTGGAACTTTGAAACCTTGCACCCAGATTTCTTGAGCTCTTCTTGCTTAGGAATTCTAAGCATGCATTTAGTGTGTCAACATCAGCTTAATGCTTTCTACAGTATTTTAAAATGTATCCTTGGGAGTAAAGGAATTGCATTTCTGTTTCTACTTTTCCACGAATATTCATTCATGCCACAAAAAATGCTGAGTTTTACTACAGAGTTTTTTCTGGATTTTAAAATTAATGTAGGTTTTTCTTCTTTAATCTCATCACTTCGTTCATTTTTTGTTAGGCTGCCTTTTATGATCTAGCTTTTCACTATGTTGCCCACACTCATCTTGAAAACCTGTGCTCTAGTAACTGTCTTCACCCTCCTGGGCAGCTGGGACCTCGGGCACTCACCATCATATTTGCTGTTTAACCACCTTTGTGGGGTTTGTGTATTTCACATTGCTGAATTTCATTTGTTGATACAAATTTTCATTTGTCTTACATTTCTTTTAACTCTTAAGAGGTGAGCCTGGCCTGGTACATTCCTTTTCTGTACTCTCCTTGGCTCATATTTTTGTTTTTTAAATGGAATTCAGTTTTAAGTTTATTGTTGCAACTTATCTTCATAATTCAGATATCATAAAATGCAAGAAAATTAGCTTTCCATAATATGTGAGTGGTTGGTGCTAAGAAATATCCCTAAGGCCCATGAGATGGCTTGGCAGGTAAAGGTGCTTGCCTGACACTGATCTCCATGCCCAGGACCTGGCTGGTGTGAGGAGAGAACCTCCCTCACCCTGTCTTTTGACAAGCACACATGCACCATTGTGCTTGATTATATGTGTGTGTGTGTGTGTGTGTGTGTGTGTGTGTGTGCGCGCGCGCGCGCGCGCGTGTGTGCGTGCGCGCACTTACACACAGAGACATAAATGTAACTTGAAATTGTAAAGGTTTTTCAAAATACAAATGAAAATCAAATAAGATCCAGTTATCAAGATAACTGGATATTAAACTGGATATAACTGGATACTTAGCATATTAAAAGTTAACAATAATTTGTATAGCCCTTATAAAAATAGTCATTCTGCTGTGCCTGGTGGCACACACCATTAATCCCAATACCACTGGGAAGTCAGAGGCAGGTAAGTCTCTTGAATTCTAGGCCAACCAGAGCTAATATTAAGACCCTGCCTCAAAACAAATAAATAAATGAATAAATGAATGAATAAGCATTTTGCCTTCATTAGGAAGGTGTTAGGTTTTGATTATACTGATTTTGGCTGAGGTTTTGATTATACTGATTTTGGCAGCCAGGTTGTTTTAAATACGAAATGGTATTGTAGTACTAGTCCAACCAACAGTGTTAACTATGCAAGTAATCAAAAGACATCCAAGAGACTAGCTTCTTAGCTCCTAAAGCACTTGCAAAGAAAACCCTTGGTGGGCTAGGGAGAGGGGGTGGGCAGCTAGGAAGGGGGATGGGCAGTTGGGGAGGGGGTGGGTAACTAGGGACAGGGGTAAGCAGCTGGGGAGGGGATGGGTAGCTAGGGAGAAGGGTGGGCAGCTGAGGAGGGGGTGGAAAGCTAGGGAGAGCGGTGGGCAGCAGGGGAGGAAATGGGGTGGCTAGGGAGAAGGGTGGGCAGCTGGGGAGGGGGTGGGTAGCTAGGGAGATGGGTGGGCAGCAGGGGAAGAGTAGGTACTGCTGGAGATATAACTGAAATAGAGAGTACTTGGTGGGCAGGTATGTTTATTGAATTATTTTCCTTGGCCTTTTTTTTTTTTTTTTTTTCATTAAAAGATAAGTGTGGAATATATACCAGCCCTGCACTGTTCAGTGGTTGTCCAACTCAGACATTACCAAACTATCTGCTGCCACCATCTGCTGTGCTAGCCGAGGCCAAAGCTTGAGAGCTCTCTGACCATCTGCAGACAGGCACCCTCTGGGGTAGGGAGCTGGGAAGGAAGCAATAGCACGAGAGCAGCAGGTGGGGTCAGCAGCTACCACTTCCATTGCCCAGGCAAACAGACTGGCTTGACCTTGTATCCGTGTTTATATTCATTTTGTAAAAGATATTGGGAAGCAGTCCCATACCGTTCTTTAAATCTGGAGGTGTTGACAGTAACCTTGTCTTTGAGTGTTTGCTAGACATGACCTTAAGGACCATCTGCACTGTGAGGGGAAAGCAGGGGTTAGAGAAAAATATCAAAGACAGTGTAATATACTTCCTTATTCCCTTGATGGTTCATACCTGTATTTGCCTTACCAATTCAACGTCTGTTCAAAATTAGAGATGCTGTGGACGCATAGCAATACAGTGTGTTTACTAAGAACAAATACACACTCTTGTATAAATGTCGTACATTTTTCAACTTCAGGATATTCCATTTGACAGTAATACCGTACCATCATTAACAGTCTATTCTAGTTTTGTTAGTGGTTCCAGTGATGGCCTTTTATAGCTGATTTTCTCCAGTCTGGAATCCAATCCAGAATCACACACTGCACCTGACTTCCATGTCCCTTGGTCTCATTTCTGTCCTTGAGTCTGAATCACCCTTATCCTTCTTATGTCAGACATACTTAAGAGCCTGTTGAGGGGCTGTTTGTTTTTCTCTTTTTGTCTGTGCCTTGTGTTTCTAGGATTCCTGCTTGGTCTTTCCATTTCTGGACTAACTTTTCCTTCTGTGATGGTTTGAATAAGAACTGCTCCCATAGGCTCGTGTAATTGAATTTGCCAGGGAGTGGTGCTACTTGAAAGGATTACAAGAATTAGAAGATGTGTCTCTAGGGTTGGGCTTTGAAGTTTCAAAAGCCCAAGCCAGACCTTCTGTCTCTCTGTCTCTGTCTCTGTGTCTGTCTGTCTGTCTCTGTCTCTTTGTCTCTCTCTCCTCTCTTTGCCATTAGAACCTTTATTGTATGGGCCCTTGACATTTGTGGTCTCTGGGGGGTGGCTCTTTGTTCTCTGTCATAACTGATGTTTTTTCTTCATTTTTCATTCGTGTATGGTAGAGACATGGGTGCTTGCAGTTTGGTCAGTGGTGAAAGAGATCCTTTATCCCACAGGAAGACAGGACTAGCTATTTTACCACACCGCAGCCTCCCTGTTCTGTCTGCTTCATCCTCCATATTTGGTCTGCCTCTGAGCTGCCTCAGAGACCTACTGACAGAACATCCCAGTGATAGTCATCTGTGACGGCTTATAGCCTGCTAGTGACAGCCCTCAGGACCCTGAGTCTCTAGGAAGTAACTTTCACCATTGTCTATTCTCCAGTGGGGCTGGCTCTAGCCTGGCATCTTTAGGGAACTTGAAGGTTCCTACAGCACGGTTCAGTGCCTGACAAGGGGCAGACTACTTGGCTGATTGTATGAGGAGCATATTGGCCTTATGTTTTGTTTTGTTTTTCTTTTTTGAAGACTGAGTTGAGAGTGCAGATAGAACATATAGTTAGGTGTGTTAGCCAGGATTCTTTAAGAGAACAGAACTGGTAGAATTAACACATACATGAAAAGGTATTTATTAGAACTGGCTTAAGGATACTGTCTGAATAGTTAGTTCAGCAGTGGCTGTGTACCCTGGGAAGACCTAGAATCCCCTAGTTGTTCAGTGCACAAGGCTGTCTGTAGCTCGGCAGTCCCAGTCTGTTAGTGGAGTCTTGGAGGGTTCCTAGAGAGCACCTGGTATCAGTCTATATTGGAGTCCTGAAGGAGAGTAAGGACAAGCAGGCAGTGTTTCCTTCCATGCCCTTTTATTCTGGCTGCCGGATTTAGGGTGGGTCTTCAAGCTTCAAATAGTTGACACATTCACATTGACAAACAAGATTAGCCATCACATTGGCGGTCATTGACTAGATTCCAACTGCCCTGGCTGGTTACTGCTTAGGTGGCCGAGCCAATGGCCTGTGTTGATGCCTAACCATTTTGGGATACTTAATGGTATCCTATAGTTCTATGGGTTCTGTTCCTTTCTTTCTTTCTTTTTTCTTTCTTTCTTTTTTTGTTTTGTTGTTGGTTTTTGTTTTTGTTCTCATTGTTGAAGCACAGAAGGTTTTATTTCTTCCCCTGAACAACAGTGGCCACGTGGCTGATCCCAGTCCTAACTGAGGAGAGCTGTAAGAATGCCTTATGTTCTTTCTAGATACCCCCATGCCATCTGGAAAATGGGACAAGCTTCCTTTTCCAGTTTCCTTCCTTCATACCCATGCCTTCCCCATGCATCTGTCACATCTGCTTGCTGGCTTCAGGGGCTGGTTGTAGCTCTTTCCCCTGCTCTAGTCCCCTAGGTCACTTCTGTGCAGTTTACTACATATGTCTCAGTTTCAGGGGACCATTTTGCCAAGCAGTACCTAGAAACTTATTATAAACACATTCCATTTTTCAAATAGTTGATGTTCATAACATCTGCATTTTAACATTTAGAAAAAAATCTCATAAATGAAGGAGGCCCCTTAAAAGTAAATGCTTCTACAGATACCTTTGCCCTGATCTGCCATTCCTGTTCTGAGTTGGTGGCCTTCATTTGTCTTGGCCAGTTGTGCTTTGTCCAGATGGAGTGTGGTGATTGCTTCAGATTCTTAGCATGCCGTAAGTGAGGACTTGCCAAAAGATGTGACCAGATGCTCATTTGCCCTGTTCTTGCCAAAGGTGCAGGTAGTTGTGGGGAATCAAGGCTCAGTGCTGCTGGTAACGTATACATATGTGCCCCTTGCAGGTCAGACATGTGTTGATATTAAGGACAATGTGGTGGATGAAGGGTTCTACTTCACTCCCAAGGGAGATGACCCATGCTTGAGCTGTACCTGCCATCGAGGAGAGCCTGAAATGTGTGTTGCTGCCCTGTGTGAGAGGCCCCAGGGATGTCAGCAATACCGCAAGGACCCTAAGGAATGCTGCAAGTTCATGTGTCTGGACCCAGGTGAGGCAGCTACCCCTTGCCCAAGCAGTGATGAGGACTCTCAAGAACTCGTTGTACATGACACAGCTGCAATGGCATGTCTACTTATATAGCTGACTCAGGGCTCCATGGGTATGTGCACTCACGTGCACACATACACACACACCACACATACACACATGCACACACACTACACTCACACACCACACACCACATATACACACATGCACACATACTACACTCACTGCACACACACATACCACATACACACATCACACACACACACACCATACACACCACACACACATACCACATACACATACATACACCACACACACCATACACACCACATATACACATGCACACACACTACACTCACAGCACACACACATACCACATACACACCACATACACACAACACACACACATACCACATACACACCATATACACACACCACACACACACCACACCACACACGAATACGGACACACACACACACACACACACACACACACACACATACACGTCACATTGCCTATTTCATTGCCTATTTCTCACTCTAAGGTAGTATTTACAAATAAACTTCAGTATTGCTGATTGTTTACAAATCAACTTGTCAGCTTCAGGCCTGTCTTTCATTTCTTAAGAATAAGACCTAAACTTGAAATTTACATGTGCATTTGAATTTCCCTCCTTGTATTACGGTAGACTGTGGAAGATAGGGAATTAAATAGTCCTTGCTTGTAGATATTGGTGTTTTAAAGATGTCCTTCGTGTTGAAGTGATGAAGATAAAACTCTTCATCAGCCAGGCAGTGGTTGGACACACCTTTAATCCCAGCATTTGGAGGCAAAGAGGCTGGTCTCTGTTAGCTCCAGACCACCTGGGCTACAGAATGAGTTCTAGGACATGTTCTCTATAGTGAAACACACACACCTCTTTACCACTAGGTGGTGCTCTAAGGTACACATTGTGTAGTCAGATTTCAGGATAATTATCTGTATTCCTTCCATTTGCAACAAAAGAATGTTCATGGGGCTTGGATAGTTTCTGTGATAGAGCACTTACCTAGCATGTGCAAGGCCTGGGGTCCTGTTTGCACTCCTGGTGGGAAAACTCAGCAGGTTTGAGTCCTGCTCAGGCATATTAGCACCCATGGACACCCTCTATGGCCTCTTTCTTTTCTGTACATCAGAGCTACTGACATCTTAGCCTCAAGAGGAATATAAATTAAAAGCATGAATTTCTTCTTTCCTTGGGTGCCACAATGATATTGGTAGGCCCTGCAGAATAGCAGCTTGGGCTTGAAGATTGTGTCCTCATCCTCCAGGAGCTCTGTGGAAGGGAAACTAGAGCTGGAGCATGAGGCCACAACTGTGAGTACTGTCCCCTGAGCAGAGTGCCATCATCGTCCTTCCCTAAGGATGATGCCAAGTAGGAGAGTGGAGGTGCCCTTTCGAAGCTGTGTCTGAGGCTAAACAGAAGCAGGCATTCTGCACATGTAGTCAGACATGAAGTAAGTGCAGAGGCCGTGCTTCTGGGATGCCCACCAGAGTGCAGAGAGCTTGGGATTGGGAGGTTGATACTTGGACCTCTTCCTTCCCATAGACTAGAATGTATCCACCCAGGGTCATGAAAATACAGATACCAACTGGGTATTTGCAAAGTTTCCTGTGCCCCTAATCACACTGTTGTAATTTCCAGCTTAGTTTATGGGAGTCAACTTGGAACTTTCACAGGCTGCATCATTGGAGTTCATGGTTCCACTTCTTAGGAGTCTTCCAGTACTCCCCTGCAGTTCTGTCTGGGCTCTGTAGAAATGACCAGATTATACAGGGTGGTACATTTGTGGTATAGTTAGCCTATCGAGCCTGACCCAGCCAATGGGGACTTCTCAGAAGAGCAGAACCCTTACTGTGTCAAGCAAGCCCAGAGCTTCTGCAGGTCACTTTCCTCACAGCTGGAGCAGCTGGTTGGGACCACAGACCTTGTCTTTCCCACAGAGGCCTTTGCTAGGGATTACTCACTTACACCAAGGACCAACCCTGCTATAGAAGTAGAAACAATGGGAACAGAATCTTAGCCTTCAATTTTCCCTTCAGCCATATAAAGGTGACTACTCTTTCTTCAGCATTTATTCAAGGCCAGAGTCATTGCCAGAGATGGAGAAAAAAAATAGGTATTTGAAGCAAGGAAGAAGACATTTTTTCCAAATGATATAATTACAAAGAAAGTCCTGGAGGATCTGCAGGACAGTTACTAGAACCACTAATGTGTTTAGCAAGGTCTTCAGATGGAATATTGATCCATTGTGTTTATGTATACTATGTTACAGCTAAATATTGAAGATGTAAAGAAAGCGCCACCTAAAATAGCCCCCAATAGGAAATGTCTGACTGTAAACTCTGCATACTGTATGTGCTGCCAGCATAAAACACTGGCGTAAGAACAAAATCAAAGACTTTAATAAAAAGAAGATACCAGCCAGGTGGTGGCACTTGCCTTTAATCCCACCACTCAGGAGGCAGAGGTAGGCAAATCTCTGGGAGTTTGAAGCCAGCCTGGTCTACAGAGCAAGGACCAGCACAGGCTCCAAAGCTACAGAGAAACCCTGTCTCGAAAAACCAAAAAAGAAATACAGCATGTTTGTGGATTAGAAGGCTCGGTATCACTAGTAGGTTAATTTTCCCCAAATTAACTATAGATACTGGTATAAGCCCAATCAAAAATCCACCTCATATGTTCCTAAGCAGAATTCTACCCCCACCCCCACCCCCCCTCAAGACAGGGTTTCTCTTTGTAACAGTCTTAGCTGCCCTGGAACTTGCTTTGTAGACTAGGCTGCCCTGGAATTCACAGAGATCCTCCTGCCTCTACCTCCCAAGTGCTGGAATTAAAGCAGTGCAGCCAGCACCCAGCCATATAGAATTCTTATATTCAGAATATGTAAAGAACTCTGGAGACCGGGAACATAGCAGTTCATAGTGTGTTTGCCTAGTATGCATGAGTCCTTGGATTTGAGCCCCACCCATCATTGCAGAGTAGAGCATGGCAGTGCAGGCCTGTAGACAGGAGGGCCAGAAAGAAGACCAGGGCTATCATTAGCTACAGAACAAATTTGAGGCCAGTTTGGGATATATGACATTTTTGCCTCAAAAAACAAACAAGCCCTCTAAAAAGCTCAGTAATAAGAAAATGCAACTATATTAAAAACATACTTCACCTAAGAAGGTATATATTACCATACTGTAAAGGACCTAGAAAAAATGTTCAGTATCAGTTATATGGGAAAGTAACACACATGGACTAGAAGAGAGTTAAACGATAGCACACATACTGGCATAGAGTGGACCTTGTGTGCCCCCAGGACCTTTACCTGCCATCTGATTCTAGTATAGCTCACTATAGGTGGCTTGGTCCTAGATGTGTTTTCCTGGTCCTTTGAGTGGAGGGGCAGTCCTTGAACTTATTTGTAGAACTGATTAGGAATTAGTCACTTGAACAAGATTACTTCCTTAGGCACTCACCTGGTAACTCGGTGCTGGCCTCCAGGGAATATACCTGTTACTGTCCCACAGACAGGAATCGCAGAGGTCATCAGAGGCATCCCAACAAGCAGATAGTTGACTAGGTGATCTTTTCCACATAGCCACTCCACAATTGAAAGCATCACTTCCTGGTCGTATGAGAAGAGGCAGAATAGATCAGCAGTTCTCAACCTGTGGGACCATTGGAAAATTCTATTTCCAATGGCCTTAGGAACTGAGACACCACTCAGTAGCAACGAAGGTAATTGTATGGTTGGGGTCACAACAACATGAGGAACTGTATTAAAGAGTTGAAACATTAATTGAGAACCTCAGGTGTAGATCAAGCTGGCTGGCAGGATTTGTTAGGGCTCTGTAGCCTGGCTCCTCATGTGTGAGTCGTGGAGTAATTTTCTAGGCTAGTCTTTGGAAATCTGCCTTCCAAAACTGTTGTAGAGCTGGGAAGTGGGCACCTTCAGATCTATTAGGTCACTGCTTCCAGGACGGGCCACACCCTAACCCATTGGCATGAGACTATAACTAGTTTAAGAGCACATTAGAAAACACCAGTCACACTGTGTGTGCACTTGGCAACAGAAGTCACCTACCTTCATACCTGGTATTACACATATCATCAATCATGCACCATTGGTAGACACATCTGAGAGTCCCAAGTGTGTACCACGTCCATCTTGGTGTATTGGCATACTGGACTAAGGTTGAGTGGCTTCCTGGCTGCCTGGTAATCACTGTCTCTGGCCTGTACTCACTATACCAGTAGTTCCCTCTTTAGGTCATGACCACCAAAAGAATGGAAGCACTGAGAAGGGCTCTACAGGGTGGACCAGTTGTTTCTTGGTCTCCAGTGCAGTGGGAAGGCAATTTAGCATCCTCTTTCCCCAAAATTTATCCAGAAAGAGGGAGCTGGTTCTGCCCCAGCCCCTCCTGCACCTGCACAGTTGTGCACAGGATATCTGGGGCTTCTTAGGGAAAGTCTGCTTCAGGGGTGTGCAGTGAGGGCTATGTTGCGTAGTATACAGTGAGATTGATTTCTGTGCTGTGGCTTGAAGACTCAGAGCTGCAGTGGAAAACTATTGTGAGCAACAGTGTTCACAGTAATTCTCCTTGTGAACCTCGGTTGGAAGGTGCCGTGTAGCAGCTTTGTCTTCCATGTGGTCCTCCAGTGAGCTCTGTAATGTCATTCTGTCGCTATTAGACACATACCACCTTGGGAAGGCACCTGGGCTCCTAATATGTCACAATTCAGCTCTCCAATGCCCACCAGTCCTAGAACAGAAGTCTGCTTCCTTGTTCAGTGGTTGTTGCAGCAGCATTTCACACGGTGGCCAATGAGAAAGAACCCGGGTGAGGCCAGGCAGTCACTGTGTCCCAGAGCAGAGAGGTGGCCCCGACTTGTGCGGCGCCTTTGGAAACTTCTGAGCTGTGTTCCCTTTCTTGCTTTGTCAGTGTTGTCACAGTATGTTCTCAATTTTGAGCAGTTTTCTTTTACCCTCTGTTCTAAAAAATTGTCAAGGACCGTATAAACAGCTACTAGGGTGGAGGGCGAAGGCTCAATGAGCCCAAGGCCTTGGCCCCAGCCCTGCAAGTTCCTTTTCTCAGAGCAACTGCTTTCCTTCTTCCTCACCCCTCCTCATAGATGGTAGCAGCCTGTTTGACTCCATGGCTAGTGGGATGCGCCTGGTCGTCAGCTGCATCTCCTCCTTCCTCATCCTCTCACTGCTGCTTTTCATGGTCCACCGGCTACGCCAGAGGCGCCGGGAGCGCATCGAATCCTTGATTGGAGCAAACTGTGAGTGCCCACCCAGGGCCACAATAGTGACCCTCAGCCCTCCTAGGTCTGCCAAGCTCCCCCCCCCCCTTCCCGGTCCTGAGCTGTATCCTCCAAGGTAGAGTCTGGTGAGATAAGAGAGAAAGGTGTCCCTCTGCAGCGACATGCTTGCTTGCCTTGGGGCTGAACACACCTCAGGGAGCCAGGGATGTGGGACACCTGAGGAGGTACTAATGAGCTAAAATTCAAGGTAGGCCTGCTACCCTCTCTGCTCTGTATCAGGAGCAGCATCTCTAAACATCCAGGCATTTTCTTTTGATGAACTTTGAGTATGGGCACCTGCCAGGGGAGGCTCAGATCCCTGTAGCCACATCAGGCAACTGAGATAATGTTTTAGCCAGAGTGCCCCATCTCCCTAACAACAGGAGGCTTAGGAGCAGGATGCCAACAGCTACACGGGAATCTCACCTGTTCTGTGAAGGGGTTCCCCAGTGTTTCCAGGGCAGGGTTGAAACTTGCTAACTAGGACCCTGAGTTTTCAGCAGTTGACTGCAATGTCCTCCTAATCTGCCTTTATGCTCATGTAAGTTTCTACAGTAGACAGAATTGGAGCTGGAGGCTACAGCAATGCCAAGGGTTTGCCCCTGTAGTCAAGTGACATAGTAGGAATAGGTGGGGTGTGAACACCTTAGTTGGAGAAATCCAGGGATGGGAGGTTCTGGCCAAATCAGAGTCTCGTGTGACTGGCAAGATGGGCAGATGGTTACAGGAGTGTGACACAGGAGTGGCAGGGACAGCCTTGGAAGGAGGCTCAGGAACCAGTAGCCTGCTACCAAATCACACAACTTCTATCCTGTTTCTGTTTTGATGTCTCAGTGCACCATTTCAACCTTGGTCGGAGGATCCCTGGCTTTGACTATGGCCCAGATGGGTTTGGCACAGGCCTTACCCCGCTACATCTTTCTGACGATGGGGAAGGTGGGACTTTCCATTTCCACGACCCTCCACCTCCTTATACAGCATACAAGTACCCAGATATGGACCAGCCGGATGATCCACCACCACCCTATGAGGCTTCCATCAACCCGGACAGTATGTTCTACGACCCTGCAGGTGCCTGTCTAACCCTAGGGAGAGGGAATATGGAGTTGTCAAGCAATCAGGAATATAAGACCAGGACCATAGGGTTTTCTGGGATCTGGGGACCTCCTTCCCTTCTCATCACCTTCTTAGTCTTTACTTTAGGGTCATTCTCAAGATTGCCCCTGCAGAAGGCACTTGGTCCTGGCCACCTTCAGGGTATTAAGAGTTCTGGGGCTCATGGGCAGCATTCTTCTCTTCCTCCTATGAGCATCTGTTAGTGGTTGGGCAGCCCTTGGCCTCTCAGCCCAGCTCTGAGCTTGTTCCGAACCATAAAGACACTACCGTAACAGTTCCTTGTGTTGTGTTGAAAAGTTGCTTGTTTCCCACCTGACCCTAGTCTAGCCTTCTAGACTGCATAGCTCAGGAGGAGTGCCCAGTGTGCTGCTTTCCTCCCTGCCCCTTGCCTGACCCATTAGGAATCCTGCCCTGTTCCCTATGTAAACATGCCTGGCTCGTCACAGACTGCACTCTGCAGCAGAGTGGGACTTTTAACACTGCTGTGGTCTATGGCTATGAGGATTGGATTCCTGCCTTCAGAGCCAATTGTCAGGCTATCATCAGAGAGGCTACAGTCAGAACTAGGGGCATAGCTCAGCTGGTAGAACATTTGCCTAGCATTCTAGAGGCCGTTGGTTGGATCCTCGGCACTGCAAAAGGGTTGAGACAAGAAAAACTTTTCATCAAGACTGCATTAGATAAATGCATATCTCCACTCTCCAGCCTGCAGGGCAGAGAGTAGGTATGGAGACAGTTCAGAGCCAAGGCCTCTGGTCACCAGCATTCAGAAACAGCCCAAAGTGCTAAGTAGATTTAGGGAATGGCTTTGTGCTAACACCAATGGTCCTCCAGGCTGCCTGCTCCTACCCAACCCCTTTGCTGTAGTTACCATAGTTCTGCTATGTCCCTGTGGAATCAGCATGGCTTCTCTCTGGTCTCCCTTTGTTCTGAGCAGTTGATTACTGCATCTCATCTACCACAAACAGTGGTCACAAGATGAACTTGTGTCTTCCAGAACATTAGGCTAGGATCACTCTAGGCCCTGTTCTCCACTCAGCAATTAGGAAGGGAATCCTCAGTCTGACCAGGCCCTCACTTGCTTCTGACATCCCCCTGGTCTCCTGCAGATGACGATGCCTTTGAACCTGCGGAGGTCAGCCTGCCAACCCCAAGGGACGGTGGCATTGAAGGTGCCTTGCCCAGGCACCTGGAAC
This sequence comes from Cricetiscus sungorus, assembly GCA_030556225.1. Taxonomy (NCBI): domain Eukaryota; kingdom Metazoa; phylum Chordata; class Mammalia; order Rodentia; family Cricetidae; genus Cricetiscus; species Cricetiscus sungorus. The sequence goes on from JANBXA010000641.1 coordinate 41,494,044, forward strand.
ATCCACTGCCCCCTGCAGATACCTCCTTGGCAGATCTGGAAGACTCCACAGACAGCAGCAGTGCCCTGCTGGTGCCTCCTGACCCTGCCCAGAACGGGAACACCCCAGCTACAGAGGCACCACCAGGTGGAGGGCGCCATCCCCTCGGCTCCCTCAGTACTGTGGTTTAGGTGACTCAGCTCATGGCCCCAGTGGGCTGGAAGTATCTGCTTCCTGTTCAGAAGACACCTATCCCAGTGGGAAGCTTGAAGGGGTCCTGTCGTAGCCTGAACCTGCCACATACTACCAGCAGCGGGTGTGTACATAGAAACTGAAGGCAGGCACCCCGAGAGAGGAACAAGTGCCTGTGTCATCTTATCTGAGGGCTTCTCAAACATGAAAAGCTTTGGGTCAGTCTCATTTTTAAATGGCAGAATGACACAGGTTTTCAAACCACACCAAATACATCTTTGGATGGGCTTGCTTAGTGCACTGTCTCACCCACAGAAGCCAGTCATCAACCAGTGACTGCACCAGTGTAGACAGCCACAAAGCAGGGCTACTGCTATGTGCAGCTCTCGTGACTCCCCAGAGGCATCAGAGCATCCAGGAACTGCTTCCGGGGAACGCATTGGCTGCTGCAGCACTGGCTCTCTGGGGGCATCCTCTTAGGGCCTAAATGGAAACATCGAGGTGCCAGTCCCTGGGAGAAAATTGGACCTGCCACCCATTTCTAGCTTTGCTTTGAGCCAACACTGTGGCAGCACTCTCCATGGCGTAGCTCTGCATGGCTCCCCAGGAGTAGACTCTAGATGCCTGTGCAGGGTTGAGCATGCTGGCTTTTCTCTGCCACGCTCTGGATCCCTGTATCTGCTTGCTGGTGAATAACCATTGGGTCTAGCCAGCCCCCTTCACCTTGTCTGTGCCATAAAAGGTTGTTTGTTTGGGAAGAGAATTGGCTCGAGTTGGCATCCTGTGTTGTCATCTGAGTCCACTTCACCCCATGGCCACTGCTGGAGCCCAGCATCTGCTGGCCCCTCCACAGCACTGGGTACCTGGGCTTTTTGCCCAGAGGCTCCTGTTGCCAATTCCATGTGGTGGTCTGGTCTCCCGGCACAGGCCTTTGGCATTTCTAAGGGTTGGAGGTTAAGCAAGTTCTGTGCAATTTTTAGCACATCCGTATCTTTTCTATGTTGGATGTCTGGATCTTTCTGTATCTATGTGTGTCCTCACATGGCTAAATGTTTGCAGGTAATGGTGGTTTATGGGAGTTCAGGACAGGCCCCACTATCCCACATGAGCCATTTGCCTGAGCTGCTTCCTAGGCTGTGGTCAGTGGGACTGTGACTCCTGTCCAGCTAAGAACACGAGCAGGAGAAACATCTAAGACCCTCCAGCTCTTTGGTGCTCGATCAGACATGCACAGTCCTAGGCACATCCTTACACTGCTTGGAAACCTGTTCCCCCTTCCCATAATGGAGCATCTTCAGACTGGATCCCCAGGGCTAACTGGAGGTATAAGATTTGTATGTCCCTGGATAATCTGTCTCAAGGCTGAACCCACAGGCTAGCTTCTGCCAAAGGGCTCTTGCCTCCTCTACCAATGGCTGAGAAGAACAAAGTTCATCATGCCTCCAGCAAGTATTGAGTGGTGTTCACTGGGCAGCCACGCTCTAGAACAGCAGTGGGGACCTGTCTTGGTGCCGGGCCACCCAGAAGAGTCTTAAGGACCACACAGCAGTGCCTCAGAAGGCCATATTACAGACTGAAATTCTCTGGGGACCAAATGACTGTTGGGGTTAGGGCCAGAGTCCAGAAGGCAGAGGTAAAGAGGGTGACCTAAAGTGGACCATGGTGCTGCTGAGGTGAGGTGGCCCTGACAGGACTGCCAGGGTCTGTCCAGCAAGCATTCAGGGTGGATGTGGCCTGTGTTGGGAGCTGTTCACACTTCTGTTGTTGCAGTTCCAAGCACTGGGGTCTGCCACCCTCTCCAGATCTTACTGGTGAATAATCCCAGGTCCAGGATTTTCTAAGGTTCATTTCCTTGCCCATCCCACAAGGCCCCAAGGGACAGGCCAAGCTCGTGGGAGGCCCCTTTCCCAGGACTGCCTTGCCACTATTCTGAGAGGCTAGGTGCCCTCTGACCTGCCTTGAAGTGGAATTTGATACTGTACATTGTCTCAATGCCTGTTTTTACATACTCCTTTCACTAAAGGTTTTAGTTTGGGTGTATTTTTGGTCAGGTTGGCATTAATCCTTTCTTAAGATGCTGTGAGAACCATTTCATCCAATGCCAAATAAACTTGTGTTATGGAAAAGGCATGGTCAGTCCTTGCTGTGGCCTGGCCCTATAGCCAGAGCTCTCCTAAGGTTTCGGTCCTTGTAGGCATCTAGCTGGCTTCTGACATCCCTTGGTTGAGGACCAGACAGCTAGGTTTGGAGCCTCCGTGCTCCCTCTGAAGTGTTGCTAGAGTGACAGGCAGGCTGGTGTATACTCTGGTTACTGGTGACCAGTGTGAGCTAGGCTGAGCAGGGAAGGGCATGGGACATCGTCCCTAGCCGTTCAGGTGGAGTAAGCTGCCCCTTCCATCAGAGCAGCTCAAGGTTCTCAGAGGGTGGAGCTACCTATTCCCAGGCTGGGCTGGACCATGCCTCCCTGCAGGGGCTGAAAAAGCTTGGGTCCTCTAGAGAGATTCTTATCTCTTAAGATTATTGGGTGGTCTTCTCTTTCCACAAATCCCAAGGTGCTAAAGACTAGCAGGGCTTTTGATGTGGGCTGGACCCCCTCCTGAAAAGAGGGGGAGATTGCACCCACCCACTCTGGCACTTGGGTAGGGGCTCAGGTGAAGAGCAGAGAAAGCATGGCAGGATCCACATGCTGTGTTTACTACTGTCGTTTCTGTGGGACACCAGAGTTCTTGATAGTAATTTCTGGAAGGAATCCTTAAGCTCACCTTCCTTTTAAAAAAAAAAAAAATGTTAATTTTTGTTTTGTTTTGACTCTGCATAGCCTTGGCTGTCCAAGAACTCACTATTTTATAGGCCGTGCTGTTGTCAAACTCACAGAGATCCAGCTGCCTCTTGTGAGTGCTGGGATTAAATGTGTATGCCAACATACCTGGCATAGTATCTCAATTTTTATACTTTTATATGTGTTTTGCATGAATATATGTGTGTGCACCACATGCATGCAGGAGCCCTTGGTAGTCAGAACCCAGGAACTAGAGTTACAGATGTGATCAAGCCTGTAAGCCTCACATTGACATGGCAGTGACAGAACGGGCTGTCACAAAGGCTGACAAGAGGTCAGGGTTAGGAAGGAACACATGAGTCCTTTGATAGGGAATAGGAGCTTCAGTCCCTCAACACATCTGAAGTAGGGCTGTCTGGGTCATCATCAGCTCCGCCCTTTTGTCCTAGAGGGACAAGCCTCCAGCCCACTTCCTGGTAGTCTTGGTTAATCCACAGACACATGGTGCCCAAGTGCAGAACTGTCAAGTGATCATTTGACACATCAGGAAGCCAGAGAGTCAGACACTTCACTACAGAGTGCCTGGGACTTGGGCATGGGGGCTTGAACCCCTGCAGTGTCTCCCAAGACCTTTTATTGGGGTAGTCCTGAGACAGGTGCATCAGTAGGAAGAAGGCAGCTGTGAACTTGGACTTAGGACAGGGATTGGAATCCCAAGTTTGTAGCAAGGCAAGAAACACCATGCATGCCTCCTCTCCCTAGCCTCTTAAGTCTTGGGCACTAGGACCCAAAGTGACCTCACCCCTTGAACTGATTTCTTTGGTGGTGGCTGTGGCATGTCACACTAGGTCCCTGGCTCCCATTTCCTTGGCTGTGAAAATAATAACAGATACCCTTCAGAATTAATGTTAACAATTACACTGGCTGCAGCAGCCCTGGACCAGCTCCAGACCACCTCTGTAACTAGTGGCTATACCTGGGCTCCACCCGCCTCAGCGTGTCCACAGGATCCTTATCCACACCTTCTCGTTCTCTGGCCAATGAATGATCAGCCTTCCAAGTATCCTGGTCATACTTTCCTTGTCCAGTCCAGTTCTCCAGAGTCACAGCCAGTGCTACATCATGTGGGCCCTGGGCTTCCTGCTCCTCAGCATGCAACCTGTGGCACAGGTGGACTCCAAGGGTGAGCAGCAAGGCTCTGCCTTTATCCTCTAGTGGTGGGGCAAGTTTGGGAGGAGAGGCACAGACAAGGGAGCAACCTCTCCTAACTAGCCTAGCCCCATCCCTGGACTGAGGCCAGGATGGAACTTCAAAGGGCCACGGGGTAGTTCTCAGCTCAGTCCCTGCCTCCCGTCTGCAGGTGCCTGGTGCTACGATTCCCAAGACCCAGCGTGCGGTGAGGACAGTTCTAACTGACTATGTGGATCTGTCTGCCAGCTCCTGTTATCCAAAGGACTGGGCAGCAGGCAGCAGGCATGCTATGATCATGTGTGTCTGCTGTGATCCATGGTCAGGGTCTGTGAGCCTGTGGGTGTGGCCAGGGGTGGTGTGGCCAGGGGTGGTTCCCAACATGAGTATGTAGCCATTTCCCAGATCCATCTATCCTGTCTATGGGGAAGTCTGCTTGCAGACTTGGTAGCTAAGTCAGATGGGTCTGGAGAGCCACTGCGGCCAAGTGTGGAGGGAGGGAGGGTGGAAGGAAGATGGTCCTTGGCAGGGAATGCTTGGGCATGGGATCCACCCTCAGTGCACTCCCAGACAGCCTCCTTGACCCTGCTGCAGACTCCAGTCCGTGTCTCCTCAGGCCCTACCCACTGGAAGGAGCTAGCACCTGCTTGTGGGGGCCCAGCCCAGTCCCCTATCAACATTGACCTTCGCTTGGTCCAGCGGGACTACACTCTTGAGCCCTTCATCTTTCAAGGCTATGATTCAGCACCTCTAGACCCTTGGATACTGGAAAATGATGGTCATACAGGTCAGCATCATAAGTTCAGGACCAATACATGGGCAAGAAAGAAGTTTCATCCATACACAGGGATCAGGGCACACAGAGGAGCTGAAAGGGCAGCTTCTCCAAAGAGCACACGCGCATACACACACACACACACACACACACACACACACACACACACACAAGTGAACAGAAACTATGAGAATGTGACACACAGGAATCCAAAGCAAAGGAGGCTCTACACACATTGTAGAGCCCTGTAAATGAAACTAGCCATGTCCAGAGGATAGTCAGTTCACACCTAGATGCAGTAAAGAAATCAAGGCCCTCATAACCACACTGCTGGGGCCAATTTGATCCCCACAATGGGAGGGGGGTTCTGCTGGGGAGGGGTAGACTCTCATATGCTCACCCACCTTCAGTGTTACTTCGAGTGAATTCATGTCAGCAGAGCTGCCCAGTGATCCGAGGGGCTGGGCTGCCATCACCAGGGTACCGGCTGCTGCAGCTGCATTTCCACTGGGGCAGCCCAGGGCACAAAGGCTCAGAGCACAGCCTGGACGAGAAGCGCAGCTCTATGGAGGTGGGTGCAGGCTGGACTAGAAGGAAGATGGGCACAGGGAACAGAGGACAGCTGGACACCACCTATGGTCTGTATTCCCTAGATGCACATGCTCCACATAAACACCAAGTACCAGAGCATGAGGGAGGCACAAAACTACCCCGATGGGTTCGCTGTGCTAGCCGTGCTGTTGGCGGTGAGGAAGGGCCAGTGTGGCTCCATGCATGTGTGGAGGGAACAGATCTGTTTGCAGTCTGGAGATCATGGGGCTTAGGGAGTTTTCCGGAGGTGGGGGCCGATGGAATGGAGTGTCCATGGGCATTATGGGAGGTGACCTTCCTCCACCCCCAGATCTCCCAGACCCTCCAACTGGGCCCTTCCCACTGGTGTCCCACTATCCTGTCTCACTACACAGAACCTCAAAGCCCCTCTCACTGGAATTCTCTCCAGGAGGAGGACAGTAACAACAACAATTTCTCTGCCATCGTGTCTGGCCTTAAAAATGTATCTTCCCCTGGTAAGAAGCAGGGTCCCATCTGGCTGGAAGGTGTGTGGGTGAGGAGTAAGCGTGGGGGAGGCAAGTTCCAGCTTCTCCCCCGCCATGCAGGGGGCTTTGTGAACCTCACGTCCACCTTCCCACTGACCTCGCTGCTGCCAAGTGCTGCAGGACTCTTGAGCTACTACCGATACTCTGGGTCTCTAACCACACCAGGCTGTGAGCCAGCCGTGCTCTGGACAGTCTTTGAAAACACCGTACCCATTGGGCGCACACAGGTGGGAGCCACTACCCCTACCCAATGTCAGGCTCCTTCCCACAGCTTCAGTTACCACTCCTGCTTTCTCTGCCTGCCCCATTGTGTCTTGACCTGTCTTTGCCCACCTTCAGGTAGCCCAGTTCCAGACCATGCCCCAGACTGGGCCACCGAGTTTGCACCCCAGACCGATCATGGATAATTTCCGTCCCCAGCAACCTCTTGGAGGGCGCAGGATATCAGCCTCTCCTGGAGCATCCATCCGGTCATCAGTCGCTACCCTGCCCTGTTTGCACCTGCCTCTTTGGGGCTTGGGAGTCGGCCTGAGACTCTGGCAGGGCCCTTAGGATCCAGGGGTGACTCCTGCTTTCACAATAAAAGATGCAGAGTGACCTTGGCCTAATGTGGCTGGGAAGAGGTGTGTGCCTAGGGGTCATGGGGACCATGGGAAGAGAATCCTGCTCCAACCTCATTGAACCTTCCTGTCCACACCACTGACAGTCTCCTGAGTGACTGCCCTCTTGCCCACCTCAATTATAGAAACTTCTTCCAAAACTGAGACCCACTCAGATACCCAACTCTAACACCCACCCACAACATGTTATTTTGATCAAAGGAAAGGGGTTGGAAAACCAGTACATCTCAGAACTGCCACCTATACCAGAAATTACATTTTATTTTAAAAACAAGCTGGTGAACATCAAAGGGGGTTGCTGTGCCACTTTAAAATGATAACCCGGGTTGCAATCCCAAGCCAGCCCTTAAGAAGGCACTGAGTTGGCTGGTTTTGGTGACAGCAAGCGCTATGAAACCATGCCCGGTGACACTAGGGAATTATTACCCTGTGGAAGATTTTCTAGAGAGAAGCTGGTGTTGTGTGACTGTTGGGAGAGTTCAATGAAGGGCTGTGTCTTCACTGACAACATGACACTACAGCAGGAGGGTGGCCCCCATTATCAATGGAGTGGTGGTGTCTAGCAAGCTGATGTCCAGTTCATTCCATGCAGAGTGGCACTGTCTCGGCTACCTACATCCCTCAAGTCTGTTACACGGTACACAGTTGACACTATTCTGGTGCATGGAGGTACTGCCCACCCCTATAACTTTAAAGAAAACGAAAGTGCAGCCATTTGCCTCCAGCCCCTCCAGGCAGGCAGTCGCAATGTGGTCCAGATTTTTCCCCAGCTTCAAGGCCAAAGGGGGCTCTAACAGCAGCAGCCTCAGTCCCAGGGGGCAATTACCCATAGCGCAAAGCCATCTACGCAGCCTCAGCCGCCCACCCTTTAAATAATGGAGCATCATTGGCGGCATCTGGGGAGTCTGTTACAGTATAGCACGTCAGCCAGTTTGCCCTCTTCTGGGTACACCGGAGCCCCTCAATCTCCTCCGCCCTGCACAGCCGCTGAAGGCACTGGGGTTCTCTTGTGGTTCTTCCGGGCCGTGGCTCGGTTCGCCAGGCCTTCGGCGGGGGCGTCCGGACCGTTCTCCGCGGTCCTCGAGGCCGAAACCAACGCGTTCACGGTGCCAAGCGCCCGCAGCAGGGCGGGACCACGGGGCTCGCGGCGGGCGGGTGGCGGCGGCGGCGGCAGCAGGGCACGCAGGGCGTCCAGCTCGGCCCGCAGCTCCGCGCGTAGCGCCTCGAGCCCCGCGCCCAGCTCGGCACGCACGGCCGCCAGCCCCTCCTGCAACCGCCGCTCGCTCACCTCCAGGACGCCCGCGGGGTAGGTGGCGCCGCCGCGTGGCTCCCCGCACACGGAGCATACGGAGCCCCCGCTGCGCGCCTCGCTCCTCTCGCTGGTCCCCGCCGCCCCGGCTCGCGCGCCCGCGCGTTCCACTAACCGCAGCAGTCGAGGAGCCTCGGCTCGCCCGGCCGCCTCGGCCCGCAGCTGGCCACGCAGGCGAGCCAGGCGGCCCGGGGCGCGGACGTCTTCGGGGACCGGCCCATTGGGCTGCGAGCCGGGGTCCAGCCGGCGGCCCACGCCTCGCCTCAGCGCCTCTCTAGCGCCGTACGCATTGCGCGCCTGAGTCCACGAGCGCCCGGGCTCGGCCGCCATGCGCTACCACCTGCGCCACTCTGCCAGCTCAGCCCAGAGAGCCTGGGCCCCAGCCTGCAGCCTAGCGACCGCTGGACCCGCGGGAACGCGCTCCTGGGACGTCTGTGGGAACGACCAGGCCTGGGGGAACCCCGGCAGGGCCAGGTCCCGAGTGGCTGGGGCTCCAGGGAGGCCGTGGGTTGGGGGAGGGCTGTGACAGTAGGCAGGGGTATTTGAAACTTGGCCCTAGGGACCATGTTGTTGGCTGAGGCCCCCATATGGGACTTAGATTAGCCTCCAGGCAGCTGCAATAGCACATGGCGCAGTGGCTGCTAAAGCCCAAAACACCTTACGGCCAGACTCAAAACCCACCTCACATCCTCTCATGTTGTCCTGACCACAGCAGGGATCAGCCTTCTCCTTCAACACACAATCCAGAGGGTGTGTGTGTGTGTGTGTGTGTGTGTGTGTGTGTGTGTGTGTGTGTGTGTGTGTGTGTGTGTGTGTGTGTTGTAAGCTAGCCAACTACTCTACCTACCTGACATTCATTCCCTATCCAAGCCACCCTAACTGCTCTATCTTGTGTCTCCTGCAGTCCGCACTCAACTACAAGAGCCATCCTTGTCACAGGCACCACCAACCCCAAACTCTTGTCCCTCTCCCCAACCTTCTGAGGGGCTCAGAGACCGCTATGCCTGAGCCGTCTCATACGGTGGCCTGCCCATATCCAGTTTAACCTAAGCAAACAACCTAGCCCCACAGGTAGACTCCGTGCCCCTCCCGTCTGCGGACAGTTTCTAATTATCCCACCACCACACGCAGCCTTCCTTGACCACAGTCTCACAACTAGTAACAGAAGCTTCCACCGCAAGCAATTTTCACAAGGGGGGGGGGTGGATTTCAAGACAGGGCTTCTCTGTGTAGCCCTAGCTGCCCTGGAACTGGCTTTGTAGACCGGGCTGGTCTCAAACTCACAGAGATCCACCTGCTTCTGCTTCCCACGTGCTGGGATTAAAGTCGCGTGCCACCACTGCCTAGTGGACACTTTTTTTTAAACGGGGTCTCCTGTAGCTAAAGCTGGTCTCATGTTCCCTATGAGCCTCCTGCCGATTGAGTGCTAGGATTACAGGCGTGTGTCACTATGCCCAGGTTATTCGGCCAGTGCTAGGGACCAAACTCAGGAGTTCATTTCTGCTGAGGAACCACTCACCTGAGATACATCCCCAGCTGATTTTATGATTTATTTTTAATTATTTCATGTGTATGATGTTTTGCCTGCATGTATGTCTGTGTACCACCTGCATGTTTGGTACCTGAGGAGGTGGTGAGCCTCCATGTGGATGCTGGGAATTGGGACCAGACTTTCACAGCCTTTAACCACTGAGCCAACTCTCCAGCCCGTTTTTGTTTAGTTTTGAGACAAGGACTTGTTAAGTTGTCCAGATTGGTCTTGAACTCCTGTCCTTAGGTCTCTCCTGCCTCAGCCCCCAGAGCAGTTGGGACTGACTTAGGCACACACCGTTGCTTCTGGCATACAGTGATTTTTGGTGACTCTCTATCCCTCCACAGTGAGGTGTCAGCCCACAGCTGGCTCTTCTGGGTTGAGTCTGGCACTGGACTAGGTCCTTAGTGTTGCTAAGCCTGCTGAAATGTTTGATAAGAGAATAAATATATGGATGCTCAAAGCTGAGCAAAGGAGCTCAACTGACCCCTGCTACCCGCCCTGACCTTGCTAACCTTTCATCTTCAGACTGTCTTTATTACCGGTTTGCTTTCTGTGGAGCCTCTCACTACTGCCCTGGTTCATCCCGCCCCTGTGCAAATTGAACTGTGCCTGTGTGTGGCACTCTAGAGGGCAGTATCTCCCCACCTGTCATCCCCATTGTACCCTTGGGGCCTTGTTAGCACTCTGGGTGCTCGGTGCCCTGGGACCTCCCCAGAAAATTATGAGGAGGGAGGTTTCTGCATAGACGGAACAGTGCTGGAAGGGGGCTCTGAATGCCCAGGTGCAGAGAGGTCTGCACATGTGCATATGTACAAGGGGGGCTGGGGGGACTGTCTGAGGGCCACCTGTCTCCCCTATTGTTAATTCACTGTAGCTCATAAGGGAAAGCCAGGAGATGAGAATGTGGCACTCAGCCTCTTAGACTTCCCCTGTGCTTGCCTTCCCTGTTCCTGGGACCGCCTGTATTTAGCCCAGGTGAATTCTAGAGCTCATTATTCATGCCCCTCCCCAAGTTGCTAGTTAAAATGCTGCTGACTAAACTGTCCCAAATCCCTGTCCTCACTCTCCAGGCTGTGTGACCAGAGTGGCTCTACCCTCTCTGAAACAAGTCTACACCCAGGAAGCTTAGCAGCTCAGAGGGTGACAGAGGGTGGGGATGTTAAAGGCAGACAGGGCCTGTGCAGAGGGCAGACAGTTTGGTGTTTCTGTATTTGACTCTTTTGTTATGAATTAGCTGAGCTACATACACACTGAGCCTCTGCAGAGAATTCCAGGTTGTCCCTTGTTAAGACTTCAGATGTGGGGAGCTCGAGCAGAGTTTGTGGTGGGAGGGGGTTTTGCACTTGTCTCACATGGACAAGTCCCTGGGATCTCGCCCCAGTGCCACGTGTGGGCGGGGTAAGGCTGTGTGGAGCCTGGTCTAGGTCTGATGGGTGGTGGCAGGGTTACAGCAGATGCGGAGGTCTGGAGGCAGAAGCAGGAATGGAAGGACAGACAACTGTGACCCAGATGGTTGCTCAGAGAGGCGTCCCCTACAAAGATGCTGAGAGCAGGGGCGGGGCTGGAGGGCGCAGAACGGGGAAGAATGGCAGGCTAGCTGTTTACCCTCCTGGGGCTTCTCAGAGCCAGTCAGCCCTTAGCTCCCACATAGGGAGGTTGACTCAGGCCAGGCCTAGACCAGGCGCTGTGACGTAGGGAGCCTGGCTGCAGGGTTGTCCCCATCTGGCTCCTGCTCTAGCCCTGTGCATCCAGGTGGGACCTCCTGGAAGGGCAGTCAGTGACCATGGCACTCATTAATTCTTGAACAAGGCGGGTGGGGTTGGGACACCTGGAGCTCCAGGCAGGGATCTAGATGGGGGCAATCGCTTTGTGTGACTTAAATGTCGTCACCATTGCCGCTGTTGCACCCTGTTGCTCTTAAACCCGGGCAGCCACCAAGATAGAATTTATTTCCCAGAACCAGAGGGCACTTGGGAGCCAGGAGAGCACTCAGCCATGTTGGAGGGGCTCTGGTGGCTTCAGAGGGAAGAGAGCTGTAGGAACTACTGAAGGGTGGGGAGGCAGCTTCACAGTCCTCATGAGGAGAGTCAGGGCACAAGTACCCCCAAGCCAGGCCTGTGATGTAGAGCTCTGTCTTCTCGGAGCGTCTGGCCAAGCTCGAGCTGGCTTAGTTCTTGGTGAAGCAGCTGTAAGCATGGGGCCCTTGAAGCCACCTGGCTAACTGTGGAAACAGACTGGAGGCAGCCACCTGTGCAGCCCCACCTGTGCAGCCCCAGAGCCTGGCACTGCCTCCCGAAAGTGGCGGGTACCAGAGGGAGTGAGCAGGGTCAGGGCACAGCTAGCCTTGCAGGGCCCCAGCTCATGCACCCACTCTGGTGGCCCTGTCACCAGAGTTTCAAGTGTACAAGCTGGACCTTGGCAGTCCTAACAAGCTAGCTCATTCTCAGCAAAGTGATAATTAGTATTAAAAAGCGGAGAAATGAGATATATTAAGTGTGGTGACATTGAGAAGAGGGACAAACAGTGCCCTGCCCCTCAGGCCATCTCTGGCAGGAAGTGCATATAGCTAAGGGTTAGTGTGGCCTGTGCATTACTGACCCATGACTGACTGTTCTGCTCTGTGGTCCTGCAAGGCTGTCTGATGAGCTGTCAGCACTTTCTGAAATCACTTTCTGGGAGAGAGCCCTCCGTCGGCTGCATCAGGCTTTCCCTTCCTCCAGCATAAAATTTCTGGGAAAATTCTAATTCCTTGTTTAATTGTTCAGACAGTCTGATGGCCCTGATGACGGAAAGGGGGCTGCAGACACCTCTTAGGATGACTGAGCTCCTGCTGAGGCAGATACAGCCTTAGTTTCCCCACCTGTCAGAGTTCTGGAAATGTCCATGCCATCAAAACGAGGGGAGGAGGCTGCAGGGGTGAGGGGGAAGAGATCTCTGGACTGGGGGAATCTGTTTCCAAACTGAGTGGAAGAGGCTGGGGTCCCACCTGAGGGTCACTTCGTGGTCCAGACCTTCCTCCCACGGGGCTGCACTTGGGCATAGCTTGCCCTGAACACCCCTGGGTATTGGACACAGAGGTTTTCTGGGAACTGTACCGAGGCAGGTGGCCCTGCAGGGGAGAATTCATTACTTGGTAATGACCTTGTCTGACCCCCTAATGAGTTCATTACCTCTTAATGGCTTTGTTTGCCCAGACCATGTCGTCAGCAGCCTCTCAGCCCCTGGAATATCTGGCCTGAGGTGGCTCTGACCAGTTTAGGCCTTGGGCCTTGACCCCTGTGACCTGTCTGGGACAGAGATGGGAATGGACTCCCAGACCCACCCCAGCACATATGGCTCAGCAGCCTCAGCTCCTACTGCCTGTCCCCTTCCCAGCAAATAGCCTGGGTGGAAAAGGCCTTTGCCCCATCTGTTTCAAGGGGAAACGATCCTTGCCAACCAAACTTTACTCCTGCTCCTGAAACTCCTTAGGCACACCTGTGAATTTCCTCCTAGGTTACGGTTTCAGCATGAACTGTGAGCCTAGCACATGACTCATGTCTGTAATCCAAGCATTTGGGAAGCTGAAACTGGAGGTCTGCTGTGGGTTCAAGACCAGTCTGTGATATAAAGTGAGTTCCCGGCCAGCCTGGGCTAGAGAGTGAGAGCCTGTCTCTGCAAACTGAAACGGAAAAGGAATTCTGAATCAGTTTCCCCAGGGCTGGATCCCCACCTCCGTCTCCACTTGTCCCAGATGGCCGTGACCTGCCCCATCTTCAACAAGACTCCCCCTTGCTTTCTCTCTGCAACATCTCATCACAGCCCCTCCCTGTGGCTCCACCACAAATTCCCACTTGTCGTTGTGTGTTTGGAGCTGAATCCCGTCTCTTCCTCCCATAGCAGAACCTATACCACCACAGTGCCCAACTCTACCCAGACAGCCCTAAATAAAGACCTACAGGATTATAATGTGTGGCTGAATCATTTTCCTATCACCACAGATATGAAAGGGGGCCAGCCCAGAGGGCTGCTGTTGCAAGCCAGAGTGTGGCTAACCACCTAGGATGTGTTCAGTTGTCTGAAGGTCTCTCAAAGTCCTCTGTCCCCTGCCTGCTCAGGTGTCTCTGTCATGGTCATCTTCCTGACCATGGATTGGACTTTACCATTGTTCCTGGTGAAGTGAGCCAGGGAGAGGAAGCCATGCCAGCCTGGGGCCCTGGCTGTGCCACTGAGGCGGGACACCTTCTCCTGCCCACTTTCCAGCAAGTGCCTGTCTGTGCCTGGAATATTGTGCTGTAGAATCTGTCACAGTGGCCTTCCCTGCCCCTTGTCCCTCCTTCTCCAAACTGCTCCTCTTCTGCCTGTACCCACTTCTCTGCAATCCCTCCACCTTGTCCCCCCTTTGACTGATGTCTGCCTCACACTCAGACTCTTAGAGAAGCACCTGTCATATTGCAGGCACATCATAAGCACTTGGGCTATGCTTCCAGAAAGAGAGGAGGGCTGCAGGGGTGAGGGGGAAGAGATCTCTGGACTGGGGGAATCTGTTTCCGAACTGAGTGGAAGAGGCTGGGGTCCCACCTGAGGGTCACTTCGTGGTCCAGACCTTCCTCCCACAGGGCTGCACTTGGGCATAGCTTGCCCTGAACACCCCTGGGTATTGGACACAGAGGTTTTCTGGGAACTGTACCGAGGCAGGTGGCTCTGCAGGGGAGAATTCATTACTTGGTAATGACCTTGTCTGACCCCCTAATGAGCTCATTACCTCTTAATGCTTTGTTTGCCCAGACCATGGTGTCAGCTGGGAAGATAGCTTATTTGTTAAAGCACTTGCTACATAACTATGAGGACCTGAGTTCAAATTCCCAGAATTCACAGAAAGCCAGACATGGTAGAATGTAGCTCTAACCCCAGCACAATTCATCCCTCCAAAGATGGGGGACAGAGACAAGAGAATCTCCAGAAGCTCACAGGCCAACTAGCCTGGCCCATGAAACCTCAAAGTGGGAGGCAAAGAATTTTCCTTAGCTTGTACTCCAAACCCACACTCACACACAGGAATACATACACACATAAACACACACAGGAATATGTACAAACACACACAGGAACATTTCCACACACAGGAACATATACACATACATTCACTTATAGTGACACACACACACAAACTCATATACAGGAGCATGTACACACACAAGAACACACACACACACACACACACACACACACACACACACACACACACACAGGAGTGTAGGAGGAGTTTTCCCATCCTGGGAGCTGTTTCCAAATTACCACACAGAGGACTATATTAATAGTAAATACTTGGGCAATAACTCAGGCCTAATAACTAGCTCTTACATTTTAAGTTACCCATATTGCTTATTTACCCTCTGCCATGTGGTGGTATCTTTATTAGCATGGCACGTTCATCTCCTGCTCCTGCTCCTGGCAACTCCAGACTCCACCCTTCCTCATCCCATCATTCTCAGTTTTGCTTTCCCACCTAATTTTATTCAGTTCAGCTACTGGCCAGTCAGCTTGCTTATTAAACCAGTCACAGTGACATCTAGTCACACAATGTACAGAAGATTACTCCATAGCACAGGAACGTGTACACACATACTCAAACAGTAATATGCACACACACAGAAACATGCACAAAGCTCATTCACACACAGAAACATGTTCACATTTACACACAGGAACTTGCACACACATAGGAATTTGCATACACAGAGGAACATATACACACAACCACAGGAACATGTATACACACACAGTCACACAGGAATATGCATACACACAGAAACATTCATCCAAGAACACTCATACATAGGAACATGCTCATGCTCACAGGAACATGCACACACACACAGGAACACACACACAGGAACACACACACACATGCACAGGAACATGTACGCATATACATACACCAGACCATACAATAAATTCGTGTTCTTTATCAATAAAGTGTGAGCCCAGGGCTTGGCATTCAGTAGCATTAAGTACATGTTTGGGCCTCTGCTCACAGCAAGGCCCAACCGCTGGTGCTGGCTCCAACTTCATGGCTCCTTCCTGGCCAGCCAGAGCCCAGGCCCCTCGTGCTCTTGTCTTCTTCAATGCAAAGGCTGAGGTTTGCCACCTGTACATCTTGGGAGGGGACAAGAGAAAGTGTGGCCCTTGGGCAGTTAGTGCTGTCCTCTAGCAGGAAGGGATCAGCAAGGAGACTTCAGCAGCAGGCGTCACCTGAGTGCTCACCACATCACCATCCAACAGACTTCTCCTGGGACCTGAACCAGTTCCTGTCAGACATTTTCAGACAATACTCCTCTCCCCCACCCCTGGTCCCCCATCAAGGGCTTTCCGTCCTGGCTTCTATCTCCAAATGAGAGAGCTTGAAGTTGGTTAATTATTTTTTTATTATGAGTTTACCGTAAACTGCAATAGCACACAAAACAGTCCCTGTTATGTGCCAAGCCCAAACTCATTACATAAACCGTTCCACCAGCTGGCTCCAGCTCTTCCTCCATCTCTCACAGTCAACTGTGTGTACATCTCTTAGTAGCAGGCACCTTGGTTTACCCTGTCTCTGGGCTTGAAAGGGGTATTATGCTATGTGTGGTCTTCTGGGACAGTGTGTGTGTGTGTGTGTGTGTGTGTGTGTGTGTGTGTGTGTGTGTGTGTGAGGGTGGGTCTTGTTTTTGTGCAGTGTTGTCTGCCTTGCTCCAAGCAAGTACCCTGACACTGAGATACACTTTAGTCCTTACTTATAAGGTTCATACATTTGTTTGTGTAGCTTTTGAAGGGTTCTAGCAGCTTGAGCATGGCAAACCAACAGGTTTTGCCTTTTATCCTTCCCCACCTTGCTAAAAACAGATTACATCCCTAACGCTAGCCACCGAAGTTACTTATTTGCCTACTTTCTCCTCCTGAGGCTGACTACCAAAGTCCAGCAATCAAAAGCCCCCTTTGGCTCACCTAATTAACATGCCCAATCAAAATCAAACACCTCATCCTAACACAGGTTTTTCCTTTCCCCTTTATAAGCTGCCATTTGCCTATATGCCACATCATCTGTCTCCTCTCTCCAGAGGCGGTTCTTTATCCCTCAAAGGTAAATATCCATTTCCCTTCTCCCTTTCCTCTTCTCTCCCTTGTTCCCTAACCCTGTACTCACCCTTTCTCTCTGCCTGGGCTAGAAAGGTTGGAGACTGCCAGGAGTCCCTGATGGTAGCATATCTGTATTTGCTCCTTACCGAGCCAGGGTCAGGACAGATATGACTGGCTATAGGCTGGTGCTAGGACCTTGGGGTGTAATCTGGAAATTGGCATTTGACATTTCCCCCTGTGGTGGCTTGAATAAAAATGGCCCCATAGGTCCATAAGGAGTGGCACTATGAGGAAGTATGGACTTCTTGTTAGAGCAAGTGTGTCACTGGGAGTTGGGCTTTGAGGTTTCAGAAGCTCAAGCCAGGCCAAGAAGTCGTGGTGCACACCTTTAATCCCAGCATTCAGGAGGCAGAGGCCCCTAGCTCTCTGAGTTCAAGACCAGCCTGATCTACAGAGAAAGTTCCAAGACAGCCAGGGCTACACAGAGAAACCCGTCTTGAAAAATCAAAACAAGAAAGAAACTCAAGCCAGGCTATGGCTCACTGTCTCTTCCTGCTGCCAGTGGATTCAGATGCAGAACACTCAGCTACCTCTCTAGCACAATCATGTTTCCTACTATGATGATAGTTATAGTCGGATTTCTCTTTGGGCCAGCAGACAGTTCCCAAATAATGACACAGAGACTTCTTATTAATAATGAAAGCTTGGCCTATAGCTTATGCTTATTTCTAAGTAGCTCTTATAACTTGAATGAACCCATTTACGTTAACCTACATTCTATCACGTGGTGTTGCCTCTCTTCCATCTTGACTCTCCTGTTTCCTTCCCATGTCTCCTGGCATCTCTCTCATGTGCCTAGATTCTTCCTCCTCCTCTTCCTTTCTCTCCCCAGAAATCCCACTTATACCTCCTGTTTAGCCATTGGCTGTTCAGCTTTTTATTACACCAATCACAGCAATACATCTTGACACATTGTACAAATATCACACAACAGATAAGGATTAAACTTTTGAACTGTAAGCCAGTCTCCATTAGATGTTTTTCCTTTATAAGAGTTACTATGGTCATAGTGTCTCTTCACAGCAATAGAGCCCTAAGACAAAAATTGGTGCCTGGAGTGGGGTATGTTTTTGTTTAGAGAAATGTGGACTTTGGAAACTTCAGATTAGAAAAGCAGTTGAAGTCCTTAAGTGGGACTTAATGGGCCATCCTAGTAGGAATGGAAGACAGTGGTGCTAAGGGTGATTTGAACTGTGAGGGTCTGATTCAAGTGGTTTCAGAGTAAAAGAATTTCAGTGTGTAGCCTAGAAACTATTTTTGTGATATTTTGACTAAGAATCTGGCTGCTTTATGCCCTTTTCTGAAAAGTTTGCCCGAGGCTAAATTCAAGAATTATGGATTGATAGTGGAACAATTTGAAAGAAAATGGTCCCTAAAGGGAGTGGCACTATTAGGAGGTGTGACTTTGTTAGAGTGGGTATGGCCTAATTGTAAGAAGTGTGTCACTGTGGGGGTGGGCTGTGAAATCGCCTATGCTCAAGTTACTCCCAGTGTCATAGTCTACTTCCTGTTGCCTGAATATCAAGATGTAGCCAGCACCATGTCTGCCTGAACGCCATCATGCTCCTCATCATGATGATAATGGACTGAACCTCTGAAAGTGTAAGCTGCCACCCCAATTAAATGTTTTCTTTTATAAGAGTTGCCATGGTCATGGTGTCTCTTGATAGCAATAGGAACCCTAGCCAAGAAAGAAGTTGATACCAGGAACTTTGGTATTGCTGTGATAGGCCAGACCATGCTTTTGTTTTGAGGAATTTGGATTTTGACATTTCGGTTAGGAAAGCAGTGGGATGCTTTACTAGTAGAATCATGGAAGCAAATGGTGCTGAGAATGATTTGAACTGTGAGTGGGGGGCTGGCTCAAGAGGTTACAGAGAAGTGGCTGCTTGTGTGCCCTTGTCCAAAGAGCCTGCCTGAGGCGAAAGTGAAGAGTTTTGGATTAATTCCGTTGGCAGAGGAAATTTCAAAACAGCGTAGTATAGACTCTTTTGTGTGGTTATTAGTGGTGACTCTAATAAAGATTTATAATGAAGAAGAGTAAGCTGAGGAAGGTAACTTACAAAATATAAAGTTTAAGAAGAAAAGGGGCACCAGGAAGTGGAATGGAGCTAAACATTCAAGGAGGTTCAAGGAGGTAAACAGTTAAGAAATGGAGTAAAGGGAGTGGTGACCTCAGGGCAGATCCCACACACCTAAGTATTGAACTTGTGAAAAGGAATTAAAGAAAAGCTTAGAGAGAGTGTGATGGCACCATCACACTCTCTCTAAGCTTTTCTTTAATTCCTTTAATTATAGGACTCAGAAGGTAGAGGCTGGCTGGTCTCTTAGTTTGAGGCCAGCATAGTCTACAGAGAAAATTACAGAATGGCCAAGCTTAGGCATTGAAGGAAATTATCAAAAACAACACTGGTGAAGAGGTAATTGGACAAGGGGACTATGTTCCTGCGGAATATTCCTTTACACTGTGTAAATATATGTCGCTGTGATTGGTTTAAAAACGAAGCTGACTGGCCTATAGCTAGGCAGGATAAGGTTAGCAGGAAGAACCAGACTAAAAAGAATGCTGGGAAGAAGAAAAAAGGCAGAGTCTGAGGAGTCACACATGCAGAGAGAGAAGCAAGATGAACTTGCCATGTTGAAAGAAGTGGTTATTTGGGAGCAGCTGCCAAGACAGAGAAAATCCACCTACATGTTCCAGTCCCAGCAAGGAACAGAGCTGGGCAGCTTCAGCTACATGGTTCTGGCTTTAGAGTTAAAGATAAAAGAAAGGGTTATGGATTTCCCTCCACATCTAAGGAAAGCACCTGAGGCCAGGCGTGTGTCGGGGTGTCCCTGAATGGAGGCCTAGAGAGGCCATTGTGTGAAGTTGAAGCCTTGATTTGCCTTGGAGACCCTAAGATGTTAGAGATGCCAGAGTTGTGGGATACCTGCCAGGGAGAGCTGCTAACAGGGGGTGGAACCAGCCCAAGAGAAAGAAGTGTGGTGCAATCTACAGAGCTGAAAGGAGTTGGAGATCTAAAGAGCACTTTGACACCAGTTTGGAGACTACCTGACTGGTTTCGGTCTTGCTTTGATCCAGTATTTCCTCACTATGCTCCCTTCCCTACATTTGGAATGGTAATGTATAGCCTGTGCCATTATATGTTGGAAGTATGTGATCTGCTTTTTATTGTAATTTTCAGGGGCTTGCAGTTAAGAGATTGCATGAGTCTCAGAAGAGACTTAGGAATTTGGACTTTGAAACAAATTTGAGACAATTATATACTAGAAGGACTTTTGAAGTTGTACTAAATGCATTTTCACATTGCAGGGACCAAGGAGTGGAATATGGTGATTTGATCAAAAAATGGCCCCCAAAGGGCCACTATTGGGCATCGTTAGGAGGTGTGGCTTTGTTGAAAAGGTATGGCCTTGATGGAGGGAGTATAAGACCAGACGTGGACTTTGAGGTTTCAGATGCTCAAGCCAGGCCAAATTCTCACTGTCTCTTCCTGCTACCTGTGGATCCAGATGTAGAACTCTTAGCTCCTTCTCCAAAACCATGTTGGCCTGACACCACCATGCTTTCTGCTATGACAATAATTAATGGGGAATGTTCTTTCATGTATATGTTTGTCTTATTGATTGATGAACAAAACACTGCTTGGCCAGGCAGGATGATAGGTAGGACTAGGAGACAATGAGGATTCTGGGAAGTATAGGCAGAGAGGAGTCGTCATGTGATCCCAGGAAGTGATGTAGCTGGGCAGAAACTGCCACTAGATAACCATAGAGATCTGAAGGTCTGTACAGACAGGCAGGAAGTGACATAGCTGGGCAGAATCAGAATATAAGCAGGGACAAACAGGAAATCCTCCTCTGCGGAGATGTTGAGCGATCGCTATGTAGGATGGTGGAGGAGTGATACCATATTGGGCATAAACGGGTAAGCTACGGCCTCAAGGCAGTATTGATTGATATAAATGGGTTAATAATTATGACAGAGCTAGCCAATAAGTTATGCTAGTCACCGGCCAACAATGTAAGTCTGTGTGTTATTTTTGGCTGACAGGGCTGTGGGACCAAGCTGGTGGGAAAGTGCTTGTGACAAATAATAGACTAAACCTCTGAACTGTAAGCCCTTTAAATGAGTTGCCATAGCCATGGCATCTATTCACTGTCATTGGACTTTCTTTGGTCTTCTAGCTCCCCAATGATGACCCAGAGATTTCTCATTAATTAAGAAAACTTGGCCTTAGCTTAGGCTCATTCCCAACTAGCTCTTATAACTTAAATTAATCCATTTATATTAATCTACATATGGCATCGTACAACTGTTTGTAACTTCAGTTCTAGGGGATCTATTGTCATCTTCTGGCCTTTTGGGTCACTAGGCACACTTGTGGTGCACAGACAAATATGCAGGGAAAAGACCCATGCACATAAAAGAAAAATAATAAAAAAAACTATTATCTGTTTATTCTGCGTATAGGTGTGTGTAGGTGTCTGAGTGTGTATATGGGTGTAGGCATAGGTGTGAGTGTGCATGTAGGGGCAGGTGAATAGATGTGTGTGTGTGTGTGTGTGAGTAGGTGTGAGTGTGTACATAGGGGTATGTTAATAGGTGTGTGTGTGTAAGTGTGTGTTCAGGTGTGAGTGTGTATGTAGGGGTATGTGTATAGGTGTGTGTGAGTGTGTATGTAGGGGTATGTGTATAGGTGTGTGTGTGAGTGTGTGTGTAGGGGTGTGGGAGGGTGCTCTATGGAGAGTACAACTCTTCAGGATTTCGTTCTCTGCTGCCACCTTGTGGGAACTGGAGGTTGAACTCAGATTTCCAGGACTTGCTTCTCCCCAACTCAAGCATATCCATCCCACTAGTATTTAACGTGCTTCACTTTTTAATAAATAGTAAAATTCTGATGTGGTGGCATACAGATTTAATCTCAGAACTCAGGAAGCAGAGGCAGGAGGATCTCAATGAATTCAAGGCCAGCCTGGCCCATATAACAATTCCAGGACAGCCAGGGATTCATAGAGAGAGCCTATCTCAAAACAAACAAACAAACAAAAAAGCAATGAACAGTAAAATTAAATGTGTACCAGAAGTTGTAAGATGGTTACTTTTGTTTTTAAATTGAGACATGTTCCCATTACATAGGTCTTAAATTCTTGGAGACCCTCCTGCCTCTGCCTTATGAGTGCTGGGATTAAAGGTTTGTGCTATCATACTCAACCAAAATAAAGTTGCTTTGATTTATTATCAATTATATTTGATTTGCACACCATTCCACACATCTACAAAGCCAGGGTCATGTAACTATTACTCAGGTACCAAGGGAGGTAAGCAGAAAGAACTTGAAAGGCCTGCTGTAAAGATCTCACAGCATATGAATAAAATTAACTTTCGATCAGGGATGGAGCCAGCCACTAGCCAGTTCAGAGGCCTGGGAAGACAAATACAGAGCCCAACAGGAAGGAATAGGGAAGGACTTGAAGTTTCCAAAGTTCTTTTTGGTTTGGGATGGCAGGAGAAACACTATTTTGCTGTGTCTCTGGTCAAAAAAGAAGGTCAGCTGGTTGCTTTGTAAGACCCTCCATACTCGGAGAAGGGCTTTGGCCATCTTTAATGAGGGTCACTGTTGCACCACCAGCCCCCATACCCATTACATGTCTTTCTCATGACCCAGTGTGGGTGGAACAGTGGCCCTTAACAGCAGAAAAACTTCAGGCGGCTTTCCTGCTAGTTCAAGAACAATTGGAGGCAGGACATGTGATCCCCTCCACCTCCCCCTGGAATTCCCCTATATTTCTGATTAAAAAGGCTTCAGGAAAATGGAGATTGCTCCAGGATTTGAGGGCTGTTTTTCACTCTTTATTCTTTCTTCTTTTAGCTATTTTGCTCTTTTTTCTTCTTTGTTCTTTTTGGGGGCCACCACCCAGCTCTAGAATGAATCATATCCAGAGAGACCTATTATTACTTATAAATGCCTAGCCTTAGCTTGGCTTGTTTCTTACAAATAGTCCCTATATTTTAGTTTTCCTCTGTACCATACCAGGTGACTCTTCTGACATGAGATAGACACTCTGAATTTTTCTTTAATAACATGCTTGGGTTTAGAGAAGGAGAGAGCCACACTATAACCCGGAATCCTGCTTCAATTTTAACTACAACCAACATTTTGAGATGTAATGAGATTTTGCTCTGTAGAAATAATTGTACCATTAGGCCAGATTATTTCTTGATAATTTTTTTCTAGATACTTCTTCCTTCTTTAGATGTCTATATGTCCAA
Organism: Cricetiscus sungorus; assembly: GCA_030556225.1. Taxonomy (NCBI): domain Eukaryota; kingdom Metazoa; phylum Chordata; class Mammalia; order Rodentia; family Cricetidae; genus Cricetiscus; species Cricetiscus sungorus. Next base: position 41,516,949 of record JANBXA010000641.1, read on the forward strand.
AGGTGTTTGACTTCTTCAAGATAGGTATTTTTATTTTCCTGTAAAGACAAAAACAGAACCCTTCCCTGACCCTCATTTGGTAAGTTTTCCTAACTACATGTTGAATCGCCAGTTGATGAGCTATCACTTTTCGAATCTTTATCAGTTTTGATGGTATCCATAGCTTTTCTTTTCCTATGGAAACAAAAGCAAAATCACTTTCACAACGTAACACATATACTGGTTTCCATTCTGAGGTCAACACATCTTTAAAGTACACTGGCTGATTTAACACAGTGGGTTTTTTTTTTCCCTATTGTCCACTGTCTCTCTGCAGCTGTTGTTTCTTTCTCATTAGCATTTAGAAAATTTAAAGTTAATAAAGCATTATGCATTCTATCTCTAGGGTCCTTATTACTCCTTTCTGATTATTAAGCATTTCTTTTAAAGTACAATTAGACCCTTCTATAATTGCTTGTCCTGTAGGATTGTGTGGTATACCTGTAATATGCTTTATGTTGTAATATTGGAAAAAAATGTTTCTTTTGCTAGAGACATATGCTGGAGCATTGTCCGTCTTAATTTGTACAGGTATTCCCATGATGGCCATAACTTCTAACAAATACATGATTACAGAATCAGCCTTTTCAGAACTTAAAGCAGTTGCCCATTGAAATCCTGATTATTTATCTATGGTATGGTATACATGTTTTAATTTTCCAAACTCTGCAAAATGAAACATGTCCAATTTGCCAAATCACATATCTTTGAGTACCCTTCTGGTTACTTCCTACAGATAGTGGAGTTTGGTTATACAAAGAACAAGTACGACACTTTCTTATAATTTTCTTGGCTTGCTGAAAAGTGATAGAGAAATCTTTTTTCAAACCATTGCTATTGACATGTGTTTCTTATGAAATTCTGAAGCTTCTATCATATTTCCCACCAATAATTGATTAATTTCATCATTACCTTGTGCTAGAGGGCCTGGTAGATCTGTATGGGATCTAATATGTATTATATACAAGGGATGGTTTATATTTCTTATTATTTCTTGTAACTGAATAAATAACAATGTCAATTCTGTACCATGTGGAATAAGTTCAGCAGTTTCAATATGTAAAACAACTCCTTCTACATTTTGAGAGTCAGCAATTACATTAAGAGGTTCTAAAAAAATTAATAATACCAGAGAATAGCATATAATTCTGACTTTTGAACAGAATATTAAGGGCTTTGAGCCACTTAAATTTCCTGACTTATAACCTGCCTTTCCTGATTTGTTTGTGTTAGGATGGAAAAATTTAGCCTAATTCCCCAGAAAACCCAGGAAGCTGGGAGTCTTAAAATCCCAAGCTGACGATCACCTACTTTAATGTTTACGGTAGTGAACAAACACCCAGAAGCCTGTGAGAAAGCAGACTTCCTGGGCTAAGGGCGGGGTTGGATACTTTAAAGTAATTGGTCCGCACTGGATGCTACGAGGTGATTGGTTCACAATGCTCGGGCTTTGCTGTAATCCTATAAAAGTTGTCTCAATTCTGTGCTAGAGGTCGTCCTTAGCCCTCTACCCTGCATGGCATATGGCTGACGGCCCCAGTATACTGGAATATAAAGGACCTTATGCGTTTGCATCAAGACCGCTTCTCGTGAGTGATTTGTGGGGGCTGCCTTTCCTGAGTGGGAGCGTGAGGGACCACGCTCTCACGGGTCTTACATTTGCATAAGTATAGAATGTAGGGGCTCTAGAAGTTGAAGAAACTTTTATTATATGAGATAAATACAGGTAATTCTTTTTATTAACTGGTCTCTTGCTTTGAGATATTTGTTACTTAGCTCCTCACCAAAATTACTGCAAGCTCTTTGCCAATGTTCATTTTCTGCCCATAAAGAGTCAGTTTCAGCATTAGTAAAAGGTATGATTTCTGCTGGGTCTATCCTCATTAATTGATGAAGTCTCAATTTTCCTTAAAGAATTAATTCAGAAACTTCCTATATAGATCTTTAATTTTTACTCTGTTTGCGTGGTAAAAATATCCATTCTAAGATATGATTCTGTCTTTGCATCAGAATTCCTGTGGGAAAATGAGTAGATGGCAAAATAACCAGAACACAATCCAGCTCTGTGCCCAAGCGACCCACATGTGCATACTGCAATTCCTCTTCTACCAAGGCCCAATTCTTTCTCAGCCTCTGCTCACTGTTTCCTTGGACTAGTTCAGTCCTTATCACCTTGTAAGGTTTGAGATAAATTACTTAGTTCTTGAGTTGTTATTCTGTTAAACTGCTTACGAATTAGTTCTAATGGCTGTTTTACAAAATATTGACATGACAGGCTTAATAAAAACCAGCCATGGAGTAGGCCTGAGTTTTGTTTTACTAGCAGGCAATGACCAATTTAAAAAACAAAACAAAACAAGAACAACAAAACCTGGCACCACCCAGGAATGGACCAATTAACATCCAAGGGAAAATATCTTAGGTTCCAAATGAAATACCATTTTACATAGAAGACCCTCAGAACAAGGAGTCTTCCCATTTCGGTCAGTACCTCCAAGAACTCAATGTCCAGTCCAGTTGATGCAACACGCAAGAGGTTTTAATGAATGGGGTATGTTTGCACAAATGGGCTCCCTCAGCACACAGGCTAGAGAAGCAACATTTTCTGGGTGCGGGTATTTTTAAAGGAAAAAAACCACCAGCTTAGGGAGGGGCTGTGACCCCCTGTCTGTTGAGTACGAGACCAGTCATGGGTTCTCCCCTTGAGGCCGGATGGTCTCAATGTTAAGATCAGCAGGACCTTAGGGTCTGGGGTGTGCTAATTAATCTTGTCTGGGCAAACCGTAGCTATCACTGACGGGAGGAGCAGTGTGAATTCCTGGTATCCTATTATCTTAGGACCTTGTGAGGGAAGTTGCGGTGGTTAGCAAATTCCAGGTAACTGATAGTGGTCTGGTTTAGCTTTTCAGGTCAGACTGTCATTTTAAGTGGGGGGCGGGGGGGTTCCTTAACTTTACTTTTGGTCTTTCATACACATCACCAGATGTCCCTTAGCCCAACACACACCTATCCCCTTCCACCAAGACACCCCTAGATGAATGTAAGACAAGCAGGGGTCCTAAACCTTACAAATCCACTTACCCCAAACTCTATGATAAAAACCCTACCCCAACATATAGGGCCCTGTGTGGACCCCCGAGGCGCCTTGAGCAAGCCTGAAGCTGCTGGCTAGAACTCCTTGCCCCAAGGCTGTTGTTGGTACTCTTTCCATTTTGATAACACACACCTCCTGACAATACACCTCATGGCAACACACATCTCATAGGGAGGAGCTAAGCCTAAAATTCCTGTAATTTTCCACTGTGCTGTAAGTATTTAAGGCCGTTCCATCCCCTCAATAAACGGCATTCAGCGGCCCAACATTGCCATTAAACGAATGACTCGCTGTCTTGTCTCTTTATTTCAATCTCTAGGCCTTCGCCCGATTAGTGGAACAGATCGTAGCACCGGCAGTACAGCCTTACTAGTGGAGTGTATGTGTTTCCAGTGACTGTAGCAGTTGGGGACTGGAGAAGGCATCCAACAGTTAACAGCACCTACTACTCTTTGCAGAGAATCTGAGTGTGATTACAGTTCCTACCTCAGACATTTCACACCCTCCCCTAATTCCAGGAGCAATTGATGCCTCTGGCCTCTGGGATATTATATACAAATATATAATTGTTGCACAAAGAAACAGTCAGACAAACTAAAGGAACCCTGCAAGGCAACTTCTTTTTGAAAAGAGAGGCAACAAAGCAGTCAGGAAGTGTACTTGGCTGTACTCTAGGTGCTAACTTTCTTTTCTCCATTGGCTGGGATCCTTTTGAGACTGCCTAGGTTTTATTTTGTTGTTTGTTTTTGAGATTTTATTTCTGGAAGAACAGTATGTCCTCTTAACTGCTGAGCCATCTGTCCATCCCTAGGATTGGCTGGTTTTGAAACGGATTAGCGGAGAGTCAGTGAAGGAAAGGGGGAGGAGTCAGTTGCTCCTGATCATCCAGGTCTGGAAACTCAGCAGGGTCTATGTATGAACAGCGTTCACCACGTTGGGGAAGTTAAAAGTGTTAGGAAACTGCTCTTTGTGGCGATCTGTCCTTGTGTTCATGTTCTCTGACTCTAGAGCCATCTGAGCATTCATTAGCCGTCCTTATGTGTGTCCCGGAGTTTATCTGCCAATTGTGTTCTGCTCTGCTCCCTCTGGCCCCTGCAGACAGAATCCTAACTCTGTCCCCAAGAGTGAAATGGAAGCAGGACGGGTCTGTGACGCGACAGGGAGAGAGCAGACCCTGCCTGTGTGTCCGTGGGCAGGCAAGTGTGGGGGAGACTGGAGCACCCTGGACCTGAGCTCCCTGGAGAGGGACCACTGAGAGGCTGCTGTTCCCGGATCCTGGCTGCAGGACCTGATCAGGTGGCTATGGAACGCTCAGTCCTTCAGTGTGGTGGATTTGCACAGAAGGAGGATGACTGAGAGGCCAGGCCAGACTACCTGAAGCAGCATCACATCTGGCCTGCTTGGCTGCCGAGCGAGCTGGTTTCAAACATGCTGATGAGCGGAGAGCAATGGCCACGTCTTTCTTGCTTAAACTGAAGTGTTTGGGACACTGAGAGGCAATGTTGACCCGAGGCTGTATTAGATTGTGCCAGATCGCGGCTCTCCCCACACTATACCTGTCTCCTCCAGATTTATGACTGCCCTGACGGTAAGTGGGCTTTCGTACAGCTGTGAGCCTGGTGGGTGTGGGTAAACTTGATTCAATTCTTGACTCATTTCTCCACCCCCTGCTCTTTCTCCCAAAAAGACTCCCCAGGATAAGTCAGACTGGGGACCTCTGGAAGTCAGATCTGAAAGGAGCGGCTGTCTTTCCTTCATTTACAAAGAGATAGGCAGTCAGCCATGGGTCCGCGATTGGGCACCTGCTTTCCAGTCCTAACGGAGCTCTGAAGAGTGGAAAGAGTGCCAGTTAGAGTCCAGATGATGCCTGAGTCCCTTCCAGCCAGGCTGTCTAGTGGGTGGCTCCGCTACCGGAAAATTGCTGGTAGCACTTTTCTCCAGGGTCATTTTGCTTACCTCCACGTGCTGGCCAGGCCTGGGGAGACCTCAGGGAACATTTTGGGGAGTTTACTGGAGTGGATCAGGCAGGGATAGATGGGAGCCCTCAAATGAGAATGATAGTAGAAGGGCCTGAGAGATGGTCAAGTGGTTAAGGGCACTTGATCTTCTTGCAAAAAAACTCAGGCTCAGTCCCCAGCATAAATGTGGTGGCTCACACCACCTCCGATTCCAATTCCAGGGAAATCGGTGCTCTCCTCTGGCCTCCTCAAACACTAGGCATGAACATCATGCAGACACTCATACACATAAAATAAATATTTATTCTATTTAAAAAGCCAATAGGGCCAGGCAGCAGTAGCACACATCTTTAGCACCAGCACTCAGGAGGCAGGGGCAGTCGGATCTCTGAGTTCAAGGCCAGCCTAGTCTACAGAGTGAGTTCAAGGACAGCTAAGGCTACATAGAGAAACCCTGTCTCAAGGATGGGGGTGGGGTAGGGGTGGTAGGAGTGCATCCCTGTGTGTATTCCTTGGAATCAGGCCTTGGCATAGTGTTTTCTTGGAAAGCCTGTAGATTTAGAGAATATGTAGGCTCAAGAATTGGCCCTACAGCCACTTGTCTAACCAAGTAGAACATAGATTCCCCCTTTATAGCTGTTGGAATTTGTTATCTCACTGAAACCACTTCTCCCCAAGGTATTTACAGAGACATGGTTAACAAGGAGGATATGCGGGAACACCAGGCTGAGGGTCTTTGTGTTTTTCCTTTTTACAGTGTTGTGATTCAAGGTGAAATATTATTACAGACAAAATATCATGGATTTTATCAAAAGCTGTGGAACATGCAGGTGGGCACAGTGGAGTGTATTCAGGGGGCTGAAGTGGAAGGTTTATGCTACAATTGTAAGTTTATGCTACATAAAAAGATCCAACTGTCCAGCCAGACAGTGGTGGCGCACACCTTTAATCCCAGCACTCGGGAGGCAGAGGCAGGTGGATCTCTGTGAGTTCGAGACCAGCTAGGACTGTTACACAGAGAAACCCTGTCTCAAAAAAAAAAAAAGAAAAAAAACACACACAGCTGTTCATGAATAAATGAGTCCACATGTTGTGAGATGTGTTAGAATATGCTCAGCTTGTATGATAGACTCAAGATATGACAACCAAGCATAGCATGTACTCCTTAATTGGAGCATAGATCCAAAACAGATGATAAAAGGCAATTTAGGACAACTGAGGAAATTTGCAATTGAGTTATATATTTAATACTATATTAGGTTTCTCGAGTGTGATATTTGATTGTATAAAAAGATAAAAAAATGAAGGTAAGGGTTTACCAAATGGTTTATCTAAGAAATGTCTGCACGTGTTCTGTGTGTATATGTGATGAGAGAGAGGGGGGGAAGTGGGGAGCTACCTCAATGTAGTAGTCTACTTCTTATACAGATGTTATTAACATCTTGTTGCATCTTGGAATGATTCGATCCACCAATCAAAATCAACCTCCCCCTAGTGCGTGCACATGAAAACTCACACACTGCACTGAAGCTTAGCTCAGGGCCTCACTCTGCTGCCCTTTTTTATTTTAGCAAAGGATCTCACTAAGTTGCCCAGGTTGATCTCAGTTTTGCTGTTCTTCTGCCGCCTCCTCCCAAGCAGCTCGGATCACAGGCCTGTACTACCCCACTCACTGTGCGCTCCCTTTTAAGGGCCTTTACCTTTGACACTTACTCACTCATGATTCAAGTTATGTGGTCTACCTGGAGATCTCCCCTTTTGGGGATCCTGTGGGTGTACATGAAGATACACATGTGTGTGCATGTCTATGCAGGCCAGAGGACAACCTTGGGGGACCTTCCTCAGGAGCAGTTCACCTTGTGTTTTGATACAGTATGCCTCACTGGCCTGGAGCTCACCAAGAAGCCCCAGGTTGGGAGTACCTTGGTATTGATGAGTTTCTGGCCCATAAGAATCCCAACACCTTCTCAGCCCCAAATAAACACACAGACACTATATTAGTTATAAAACTGTTGGCCGATGGATCAGGCTTCTTCTTGGTTAGCTCAGTCTTAATTATTAACCAATTTCTGTTAACCTATGTATTTCCATGTGGTTTATCTCAGCGGAGGAGAGTCTGAACCTGTTACTCTGGTGGCTCACATGGCAACTTCGTCTGCCTACGTTTCCCAGAATTCTCCTCCTCCCCTAGCTCTGCCTATACTTCTACCTGGCTAATCAGTGTTTTATTCATCAACCAATGAAAGAAACATATATACAGAAGAACAACCCCTATCACCTTGGGGCATAGAATTTGCTGAAACATTGTTTCCTTCCTCAGAAATAATCATTTTTAGCCTGCAGTTGAATTTTCTTGCAGTGATAAATTTTCAATAAAGTTGTTGCATTCTTTGTACCACATATTCAAGATTTTGTTCAGTTTGGTTTGAGTTTTTGAGGCCAGGCTGGCCTTGAACTCACAAAAGTGCTATGATCAAAAACATGTGCTACCTCGCCCGGCTATTCAAGGTATTTTTTTTTAAAGGATTTATTTGGGGGCTGGAGAGATGGCTCAGAAGTTAAGAGCACTGGCTGCTCTTCCAGAAGTCCTGAGTTCAAGTCCCAGCAACCATCTGTAATGAGATCTGGTGCCCTCTTCTGGCCTGCAGGAATACATGCAGGTAGAACCCTGTATGCATAATAAATCTTTTTAGAAAAAGGATTTATTTATATTTATGTGTATGGGGGGATAACACACTGATTCCTTAGAGCTGGAGTTACTGTCAGTTGTGAGCCCCCCAACATGGGTGCTGGGAACTGAGTTTAAACCCTCTGAAAGCATAGCTAGTACTCCTAAGCACTGAGCCGTCCCTCCAGATTGTCTTTCAAGTTTTTACGTTCGTAACATTTAGCCCTGGAAAATAAAACATTCCACCTAAGATATGTATTATAACTAAGAACGGGCTGCAGGGTCCATGGAGTTGTCAGGGTGTCACAGTGTCCATTCATCTCACTGCCAAGGCCCGAATGCAGTGTGTGTCAGTTCTCTGTCCTGTCCGTCAGCCTTTGCACAGTGCTTTCTACTTCTGAGGTCAGGTGCTGCTCACCCAGGGCTCTACAAGTTTCCTAATCTCAGGCTTTCTTGGAACAATGTCCTAGATGATTGAGAATGTATTTGTCATTTCAGGAACCAGTGACTTTCAAGGATGTGGTTACAGACTTCATCCAGGAGGAGTGGGGTCAGCTGGACGCTCCTCAAAGGGCTCTATATAGGGAAGTGATGGCTCCTCCAGCTGGGTGTCCGCTGCTGCTTTCTCACCACATTGTGTTAGGAAAGAGTCCTTTAGCACCAGTGCTGGTGAGTCCAGGGTCAGCCATGCCAGAAGTACCCACAGAACAGCATCCTGGCTTTGAGCTGTAACTGTCTCAGAGCCAAGCCACGTAAGAGAGAAAGGCTCTGGGCTGGAAAGATGGCTCAGAAGTTAAGAGCACTGGCTGCTTTTCCAGAAGTCCTGAGTTCAATTCCCAGAAACCTCATGGTGGCTCACAACCATCTGTAATGAGAAATGGTGCCCTCTTCTGGCCTTGAGGCATTCATGCAGGCAGAACACTGTATATATAATAAATAAATAAATCACACACACACACACACACACACACACACTCACACACACACACACACACACACACACAGAGGTAAGGTGGGCACTAGGAGCCTTAGCACCTAATTTCCTCCAGAGCTTTTGCAGTGACCAAGGGGGTGCCATTAAAGGACTTGACAGTGCATGCTGTGGTGGGGGCATCTGAGACTCTAACAGTTTGGGGCCCACAGGGCTCGTGTTCCTGGTGATAGCACCCCCCTTTACAGTGCCTGTCTCTGTTCTTGGGCTGTCCTTCCAGGCGTCTGAGGAAGGCCATAGCACATCCAGCCCTGATGCTTTCCCCATCAGGAGCAGGGCCTCCACCCCACAAAGCAGACATGATCTCCCATCTGCAACAAGGCAAGGAACCCTGGGAAGATCTCAGGAAAACCCCAAGAGAGACTTGTCCAGGTGAGCGTATGTCACAGGTCAGGGTAACAGACTCCTCCATATCCCTTCCCCCTGCCCAAGCAGTTCTCCCTGTCATAGTTTTCCTTTCTTCAGCCCTACTGCTTTGACCTTATCTGTGCCCTCCCCATTCCCCACCAGCCTTTCGGCTCTCTGTCACTATGGGGTAGCAGCTGTGTACCAGAGAATACGGTATGCAGGGAGTGTGGCAGTGCACAAAGTTAACCCACCTCTGCCTTTGATGAGTGATGAGGGGTAGGGCTCAGGGCAGAAGTGGGAGATAGAGGCAGGCAGCACCAGGAAGGGGTGGGGCAAGGCAGATCCTCAGTAGGAGGCTGACATAACTTCTTATTAAAAAAGAAAAATGGAGGGGGGCTTGTTGAGGCAGGATCTTACTCTGGCTTCGAACTCACTAAGTGGTCTAAGCTCACCTCAAACTCAGAGAGATCCTCCTGCTTCAACCTCCAACTACTAGAGTATATCATAACCTCTCAAACACTTTCTTTTTTTACTGATATCTCTTAAAAAGTTGTTTAATGAATAAGTGAGTGAACTCAGCTAAATTGAATAAACAATGAACACTGGCTATGTTAGGCCTGAAGCTTGAGAAACACCTTTTTGTGAGAAAGAGACCACAAATGATGAAAACAAAGTTACATGTTCTGGGCAAGAGTTCTGTGCCCAGGTAGGAGGAGATAGAGGTCAGGTGGGCCTCTCTGTCTTCACAGCTCCAGTCTCCAACCAGCTGGAGGTACCTCAGTACCACAGTCCCAGAGGTGGACTGTGTTTCCAGCTAGCTTTGTCTGCCTTCTTTACCAAATTTTTCTTCTTCTTCTTCTTCTTCTTCTTCTTCTTCTTCTTCTTCTTCTTCTTCTTCTTCTTCTTCTTCTTCTTCTCCTCCTCCTCCTCCTCCTCCTCCTCCTCCTCCTCCTCCTCCTCCCTTTTCTCCTCCTCCTCCTCCTCCTCCTCCTCCTCCTCCTCTTCCTCCTCCTCTTCTTCCTCCTCCTCCTCCTCCTCCTCCTCCTCCTCCTCCTCCTTCTTTTGGTTTTTTGAGGCAGGGTTTCTCTGTGTAGTCCTTACTGTCCTAGATTACTGTCCTGGAACTCTCTGTAGATCAGTCTGAGCTCAAACTCACAGAGATCAGCCTGCCTCTGCCTCTGCCTCTGCCTCTGCCTCTGCCTCTGCCTCTGCCTCTGCCTCTGCCTCTGCCTCTGCCTCTGCCTCTGCCTCTGCCTCTGCCTCTGCCTCTGCCTCTGCCTCTGCCTCTGCCTCTCTGCCTCTCTGCCTCTCTGCCTCTCTGCCTCTCTGCCTCTGCCTCTGCCTATGCCTATGCCTATGCCTATGCCTATGCCTATGCCTCTGCTTCCTGGGCTCTGGTACCGTGTCCAGGCTATTTCTTCTATCTTTTTGAGAAACACAGTTACATCTCACACTAACTTATACAGAACAAGGAGAGAAGGGCCTAGGTCAGGGAAAACAGTGGAATTACTCCTGGGTAGCCAGATAAAGGGTAGTATGCAGAGGTCAATGGTGACTGAGGAGAATGGGGGGGGCGGCTACCCTCCTTCACAGGCATCTCACAGAGTAGCTCCAGAGAAGACACCCCAGGAAGCAAATCCACCAGAGGCTCCAGCTATTCTGATGAACGCTAAAGAGGTGGGGTGGCAGGCCTCCTTCCTGGAGGCTCTGCAGACATATTCTATCCTGCGTTTAGATGAGTTTACGCTGGTACACTCTATCAGTGGATGTCTCCATTACTGAATTAGCGCCTGATCCCCAGACGTCCTGAGATGTGCCCTTGTCTCAGCCCTCAGGGGACTGATCTGAGTCTTCAGATGGGAGAGTCCCTTTGAGAAATCCTCCTTGTCACTTTGCTTTTGTGCCTTTGGACTTCTGGGTACTTTTTGGTTTCTACTTAATTTTCTAGTTTACCTGCATCTCCAGGTCAGGAATCCTGTCTGAGTTCCAGGGACATGCTAATGCTCACCCACAGAAAATTCCACTTTTACCTTTAACAGAGTAGAAGGCACAGCCTAAGACGATGGAAGAGGGCTGTCTCAGAAGCAGATTCCAAAGCTGCTGAAGAAGAGGCCAGGTTGGATGGGAGTCAGCCCTGACCTGGGAGCTGCAGGACGCTGTGTTGGGGAGCAAGCCAGTTCCTATTGTCAATGAGGGTCACATAAAGCAAAGTCATGGCAGACACTGTGGGTGTGAGGAGGCCTTCCACCTGGGGTGCTCCTTCTCCTCCCATCAAGGCCCTCCCACAGAAGAACATTCACCTGTCAGATGCAGCGGGACTGACCCAGAGCCACCAAAGGATAGGCCTTACCGGTCAGGACGGCCCAGGCAAACCCCACTGCAGCACAGGCAGCTGGGGCGGGCACTGACACTGAGGAGAGCATGTTTGCATGCAGCCAGTGTGGAAAGGTATTCCTGCAGGGCTCGGCCCTGGTGCTGCACTTGGGCTGGCACAGCTGAGAAAAGGCCTTCAAGTGCCAGGAGAGCGACAAGGCCTCCCCCCGCCCAGTACTAACCTCGCAGAGCCCCAGCACAGTCACACCAGCGAGAAGCCCTTTTTCTGTGGTGAGTGTGGCAAGGCCTTCAGCTGCCACTCATCTCTCAACGTGCACCGTCGCAACCACAAGTGTGACTTCAGCTGCAGCTCGCTGCAGCCCTACAAGTATCACTCCTCGCTCACACCCGAGGAAAGCCGTTCAAGTTCTCAGTCTGCGGGAAGGCCTTCCTTCAGTCGCCTCACCGTGCACCAGTACATGCACATCGGGGAGTAGCCTTTCCAGTGCCGTGTGACAAGGCCTCCTACCTCATAGTTCACCAGTGCATCCACACCTGCGAGAAGCCCTACAAATGCACCAGCGCGGCATTCCACCAAAACCAATGTCTTACCAAACACCAGAAGGTTCACTCCAAAGAGAAGGCTTCTAAGTGCAGTGAGTGTGGGGCGCTCTCTCTCAGTGGGAGCCCACACTCAGAGCACCAGAGGTTACACGCACTGTGAGGACAAACTTTCACTTACTACATGCCTGGAAAACAAACGTGTCAACCAGGGTGACACTAACTGGCTCCTAATTGGCTACTCCCACAATTTCCCAATCAATGTGTGTCATGAGCTTGCTAGGCTCTCAAACCCAGGCTGCTGTCCCTCCAAGTGATAAGGCTGGCCTGGTCTTGAAGTTGTCTCAGAAGCATTCCCTCTTACTAGATACAGTCACTCCCAGGGAAGGGACAAGCTGCAGAAGAGATCCAAGTCACTTCACCACTGTGCTTTCCTTAGTGGGGCCAGAGGTCACTAATGAGGGGTGTCGTGACACAGGGCTCGAGTAGCCTAGGCTGGTCTGTGCAGCTGAGAGTGCCCTTGAAGATCCTATTCAGTCCTCTTGTCTCTACCTCTCACACACTGAGATGACAGGCATGTGTGAGCCATCGTGCCTGGTTAACGCTGTGCGGGGGCTGGGAGTACAGGCAGCTGCAGCAGTCATAAGAGGATGCTGGGTCCCCAGGAACTGGGGTTGTGAACCGCCCAGTGTGGATGCTGGGAACTGACCTTGGGGGCCTTCTGAAGAGCAGGAAGCATTCTTAACCACTGAACCATCCCCCCCAGCCTCAGGCTTACTTTTTATCATAGTTCTTTGAGATTTGTTGGATATGCTTCTTGCTCCTCTTTCCAGTCCAGTCTTCCTGTATTCTTAAATCTGTCGATAATCAGTCCCTTGCCCACATCAAAACAACAAAAAACAAACAAAGCAAAACAAAACAAAAACAAAAAAAATTGTATACTGAAGAGACTTAAGAAAGATCAAAATTATAAGAACAAAAATAGAGCCGGGAGTTGGTCCCAGGACATGCTCAAAAACCACAGAGAAACCTTGTCTTGAAAAACCAAAAAAAAAAAGTATTCAGCATCCATCCCTGAAGACTTGGGGCCATGAGCACCAACATACATTTCCTCTCAGCTTTTTTTCTCTGCAGCTTTACCTAGGCATTATCTTCTCAAACATAATAAGGGCTGCAGATGGGTCCATGGGCAAAGTGCTTCTTGCCATGTAAGTATGATGGGCTGAGTTTGTATTTCCAGAACCCATGTAAAAGCCAAATGTAGTAAACACATGTAACCTCAGCACAGAGGAGGACAGGGACAGGCAGACCCATGAAACTTTCTGGCCATCCATCTAGCTGAATTGGTAAGACAAGACCCTCATGTTTTTTCAATCAATTTTAGCTTTGTGTGTGTGTGTGTGTGTGTGTGTGTGTGTGTGTGTGTGTGTGTGTGTGTGTGTGTGTGTGTTTGACCTGTATGTATGCTGGTGCACCACCTTCATACCTGGTATCCATGAAGGCCAGAAGAATACATTAGATTCCCTAGAACTGGAATTACAGCTGGTTGTCAGCTGCTGTGTGGGTGCTGGGACTCAGACCCAGGGCCTGTGGAAGAGCCCTTAACTGCTGAGCTATCTTTCTAGCCCCAGAGTCCCTGTCTTAAAAAGAAAATAAAGTGGAGCCAGACATGGTGCACATGCCTTTAATCTCAGCACTTGGAAGGCAGAGACAGGCAGATCTCTGAGTACCAGGCCAGGCTAGTCTACAGAGTGAGTTCCAGGACAGCCAGGGCAACACAGAGAAACCATCTCAAATAAATAAATAAGGTAGAGAACCATAATGAAATACACCGGGTGTCTCCATCTTCTTCAGGGGGCTCTGGAGAAAGACAGAGGCACCAGCATGCAGCCCTGAAGTCTAATCCCAGCACAGACACCTTCCCAACACTGCTGCAGAGACATACAGGATCTCTGAGCCTTGCTGACTGCCAGCCTAGCGCCAGATTCCTGAGAGATCAGAAAAAAAGGCAGAGGGTGATACAGCAGAACACCAGCTGTCCTCTAGCCTCTGCAAATGAACACATGGGTGCATACATGCACATACCCTAAACACAGGCTCACCAAAAACCAACTAGAAGTTGGAGTTAGAGGCACATACTCCTGCTCAGATTCCCAGCATCTGTGTAGAAAGCTGGGCTTGGTAGCATGCTTGCAATTCCAGGCTAGGAAAGCAGAGAAAAAAATGACCCCTAGGGCTTGTAGGTCTAGCAGAATTGGGAAGCTCTGGTATCTTTTCTCAAGAGCCATTTGCCTTGTTTTTTAAGACAGCATTTTTCACCCGGACCTAGGTCTCAACGGTGAGGCTACGCTGACTGGTCCCAAGTGTCTGCCTGCCCCCACCTTGTCAGTGCTGAGTTCAAGCATGCCTGTCACAATCACACCTTTTTTGTGAGCACTGGGCATGAAGCATGGGACCTCATGTTTGTGCAGCAAGCACTACCACCTGACCCATTCCCCCAGCCCCTTAAGCTGTATAAACAAGAGGAGGAACGAAACAGAGGGCTGATAGCTGACCCACTGCTTGGATTTCCTCATTTTTAACTTCTTACTTTAATGGGAGTTCTGATCCCAGTTCACAGGAATAGGTATCTGGAAATTCACTTGAATCCAAGAAACTATCCCAAACCCAGATTTGGATGCTGGGAAGAGTTCCAGAAAGATCCTTGGAGGGCCTCTAGTTTCCAGGTCACTGTTGAGAGCCCCAGGTTCTTAGCAGAAATTGCTCTCAACTTCCCAGAAATGAAAACCTTGAAGAGCCAGGAGTAGTGTGCATGAATGCAGGTCTTTGTGAATTTGCGGCCAGCCTGGTCTGCATAGTGAGCTCCAGGACAGCCAGGGCTACAGAGTGAACCCCTCCCTGTCTCAAATAAAGAATAAGAAAAGAAAACCTCGAGGGATGGAGAGAGGGCTAGGGTGAGGGGTGGCCTGTGACTGGGCTCCAACAGAGATCAGCCCCTTTGACTAACTAGGTAAAAGTGCTCACTTCACAAACCCAGACAGATCTGTGGCTGAACTACATTCTCCAAAGCTGTCCTCCGACCTCCACAGGCACACTGGTTTGTTGTGCATGCACTGAGATGTGCACATCTCATACACACAAGGATTGTGCCTAGTGGAAGGTCTGTGGGTCTGGCAGGCGCCCTCAAAGGGCGGTGAAGCCCTCACACTGGCTAACCCTCTTGCCTCACTTTCCTGTGCCTTTCCGTCCTTGCCCCTGGTACCCACCAGCCAAGCCGAGGCTCATGCTTTAGTGTTCTTGAAGCTGATCCTGTAGCTGGATACACGCATGAAAAGCCTGAGTCTGGACCCCCACGGCAGTGCAAACAGCACAAACAGCTGGGCTCTTTTTCCTCTAGGACCGCTCTGGTTTGGGCTCCAGATGTTGCGGCACTTGACCACTAGATGGCACCAGAAGAATACTTCTACCTCACCAACAAGGCCTTCAAAGTGTTCAGAGGTCCCTCCCATCTTTGGGCTTAAAATAACAAGGTGTCCTGCCACACACGGACAGGGTGTAATTGAAATGCCAGTGCCTTGCCTCTAGAACAAATGCTTTCATACTTGCTTCTCAAAGTATACATAAAGTCAGTAACGAAAGCCACTGGAAGCTGGATGGGGTGGTGCATCTCTGCAAGCTCAAGGCCAGCCTGGTCTACACAGACAGTGTCTTAAAAAAAAGGTGGGGGTTGCTCTGGAGAGATGAGTCAGCAGTTAAGAGCTCTTGCTGCTCTTGCAGAGGACCTGAGTCCCTGCACCCACACGGTAGCTCACAGCTCACAACTCCACTTCCAAGGGATCCAACGCTCTCTTCTGGCTTCCACGGGCAGCAGGCAAACACTCACACACATAAAATAGGCACTGAAAAGCCTCCAAGGCTAGAGTCACGCTGAGGTATTGGTTGTTGCTTTCGTGTGCTAGAGTCCTCGAAGAGTAACTGCAGGTCGTATTTACTGGCTGTGGCAGCCAGTCTCCAGGTCAGTGACTTGCATCAGATTTGAAGTTAGGTTGGCTTTTATCCAGCTGTTGTTAAAGGATGGTGTTTAAGGAGCCTCTTTAAAAGGGGATACTACCATCCATGTTACTTTGGGAAAGTTGGTATGAGGCATTACCACTTAAAAAGGAACCAGAGCTTCTGCCAGACTGTCAACCTGGATAAATTGTGGACACTGGGCAGTGAGCAGACCCGGGTCAGTGCTGCCAGGATCAAGACTGGAGCTGCTCCCATCATTGATGCTGTGCGATCAGGCTACTACAGAGTTCTGGGGAAGGGGAAGCTCCCTAAGCAGCCTGTCATCGTGAAAGCCAAATTTTTCAGCAGAAGAGCTGAAGAGGAGATAAAGGGTGTTGGGGTGCCTGTGTCCTGGTGGCTTGAACCACCCAGGGAGGCTAATTAAGTGCTAACATTTTCAAAAAGAAAAAGAAAAAGAAAAGAAAAAAGAAAAGAAAAGAAAAAGAATTGTAAAGCCACTGGAGATGTTAGATGTTAGGAACATAGCTTGGTTGGTAGAGTGCTTACCTAGCATGAACAAAGTCCTGAGTTGGATTCCAGCACTGTACGAATCAGGCATGGTGCTATATGATCTCAGACATGATGATTCATACAGAACTCGGGGATAGGGTATCAGAGGCTCAAGTCATCCTCAGCTATGAAGCTAGTTTGAGGCCAGTCTGGGCTACAAGAAACTCTGTCTGAAAAAGAAAAAGAGAAAAACCCTGGAGTATTTCTCATGTTGCTATGTGCAACAAGCACCTGGGAGGGGGCGCTGTACTCACGGACACTCTGCACCCTTCGTGGCAGCCACAGAACCTCAGAACTAGACAGAGGTTCTGGGACTGCACCTAAGAAGGTCTTCTCAAACATAGGCAGGCCATTTCCTTACCCCGAAAAGCTCTTTTCTGTCCCTCTCCCCTCTTGCTTTTGTTGTTGCTTGTGATGCTGAGGATTGACCAGGATGTCGTGCATGCTGCACCTCCTGTGTTTCTGGATCACAGAGCTCGGGAAGTCACTCAAATGACTTCCAGAACTATCTCGACTCATTTGGGTGTGCTTCAGGGTGTGAACACCACCAGGCTTTGTTGGGAACTGTGTGACCATGCTATCGATTCGATGGTCTTAGTGTCTGTCTACCCATGGACTGAGTGTGCTCTTCTGTGTGTCTGCATATCAGGCAATGGGGTGTGTGTGTGTGTGTGTGTGTGTGTGTGTGTGTGTGTGTGTGTGTGTGGTAGTCAATGTCTTAATATCCAGCATTAATACCAATATATTGGTAATAATTAATACCAATTAATACCAATATATTGGTAGAATATGAATATATATATATATACATATATATATATATATGTATATATGTCACAGGTTGTGTCACTGTGTCTCTGTACCACTAATGGAGTCTGTAGATGGTGGCAGAGGAATGTCCCTTGATGTTTTTGTCAGGTGACAGTGGTGTATATATTGCAAGTTTACATGTACTCTCCTGAGTGTGTGTTGACATTTTGACTAGTGCAATGGTATGTATTACAGGGGACATGTTTAATAGATGTGTTGAATGTTTGCCTCATGTTTCTGTGTGTGGTGGTTATGTGTGTGAGGTCAGCACTGGCCTCTTTTTCATGACATTATGAATTGTGTGTGTGTGTGCTGCAAGGAATTCAGTCTCTGTGGGGCAGGTAGCCCATGTGTTCATATGATATGCTCCAATTCTTTCACCACGCCTGAAATGTGTATGTTGCAGAATGTCTTGCATTCCTATGTCCGCTGGATTTGCAGTATCCCCTGTGCTTGGTGTGTTTTGAGGGCTAATAGTCCTCTGCATTGTGATGGGCTGGCTGGACATGTGTGTGGCAGAGCATATGTCCCTTGGTGTGTATGTGAAGTGCTGCAGTGTGTGTTGGAGATGGAGGTTTGTTTCTGTCTAGTTGCCTCTGTGTGTCTCAGGGAGTTCTGCAGCCTTGATGAGTATGTTTCTGCTTCTTTGGATGCAGTTATATGTGGGGTGTATGCTGCTGTGTGTTTGTTCTGCATTTCAGGGCTGCACTGGTTTGTCACACGTGTGTGTGTTGCATTGAGTGTGTTAATATTTCTGCACACAGTGGCAAATGTATTGTGCCACAAGACAAACAACTGCTGGTGTGTGTGCGTATGGGCGGTGCCTGGCACAGCCTGGCCTATCTGAGTGATGTGTGCTGCATCTGCTGAAAACCAGACAGAGCCCAGGCCCCTCTCCAGTCCCCACATTCCATTGTGCTCTGTGCTACAAAAAAAATTGGCGTTTTCCACAACTCATAATTTTTCCTCCTCAATCACTACCAGATGTGGGCTCTGTGGTCCCCATCCCCATGGCAACAGAGGTTCCAGCAGTTGTGGTTCCCTTTTGTGGCGCCTGCCCTGGGAGCTGGCACTACTGCAAGCCCAGAGGGGGTGGGGAATACCGGCTGGTGAAAGACATTTAAGGGGAACTCTTGGTAAGGGTGCAGGCAGCAAGACTGGCTGAGGGAAAGAAAGGCTCTTTGCTCTGGGATGTGCCCACAGAGAGGTTCCTGCAGGTCAGGCTTCCTGACAGTGGGAGAAGCCCCAGGCCAGGACTGAGACATTCTTGCACTGTTCAGATCAGAAGAGTCCAGACTAGGGGAACTGAGGGCTAGAATAAGGAATTGAGAAGTAAGGGAAAGGCCATTGTGGCAGGACGACTTGGTAGGGGCACAAAGTGGACAAGAGTGGTGTTTACCAAATGCCCCACACTACACTGGCTGTCCTGCCTTGGCAGGGCCTCTGCCCCCTTCTGGCTGATGCTGAGGCCAACTGAAGCCCCAGCAGCTAGTATGGCTTGGTGCCATTCAAGCCACAAGACCACAGCAGGAAGGGTGCCTTACTGGCCAAAGGAAGACATCTGGCACAGAGACAGCAGGACTGCCATCAGCCTGAGGCATTGTGTCCATCAGCAGCTCTGGATGTCATTTTCATTCAGGTGTGGGACCAAGACTGACTTCAAAGTGGTAGTCAGCTGGCCAGGGAACGAGGGTCCTGAGCTGCCAGCATCAGAGACAGGTGAAGCAGGAAGATGCTGGCAAATTTTGAGCTGGGCATCAAGAGATGGGAGAAAGTGCTGGAGAGCTGGCTCTGCAGCCAAGAGCATAGTTTGATTCCCAACACCCAGTCCCATAAGATCTTACATCCTCTTTTGACTTCTGTGGCACCAGGCATATACATGGTACACATACATACATGCAGGCAAAACACCTAAACGAACAAATATTTTAAAATTAAAAAACAAAAACATGGAGAAGCCACACCTATAATCTTGGCACTTGGGAAGCTTCGGCAGAAGTTCAAGGTCATACTGAGCTACAATCTGTGACCCTGTCCCAACAACAACAAAAAGATGGGAGATGGAAGAGTCTGCTACAGGCAGGACTGTGGGAGGGACCCAAACAGCTTTCCAAAACTAAAGGTCAGTCGGACCCCTGGAGGAGCACAGGTTCGAGGCTCAGAAAGTCCAGTTAGAAGTCTGCCAGAGGAAGTAAGGGTACTAGGGTGGGCTGGGGACAGACACAAATGGCTCAAGAGAAGGCCCAGCAGGCTGTCTTTCTGCTCTGTCCCCTCTTGAAGCATATGGAGACAGGGTAGAAAGGTTCCCATTGGGGACAAGGCACCCACTGAGGCAGACCACAGGCTCTGTGCAGTGGCAGACTGTGAGGCCTGGCTGCCCTTTGTCCCCACCTCTGTCTCACCAGAAACAGTTCTGTCCTCTGGATCCCCCCTAGCTCAGCTCCATCCACCCTTCTTCCCAAATGACCGCTCAGGACTGGTGGATTTTCATAGTTCGTGGACACCCATGATCTCAGGCAGGAAGTAATCAGAGCACAGGAAGTGGGGAGAAGCATTTTATTAAAAAGAGCTTTGGTTTGGCCCTGCTAGGAGGAACCCATTCTGGAGGCCCCAAATGGGATGGGAGCAGCCCTGCCCGGGGCCTATAAATACATCTAAGGCCACCAGAGTCACCCCTGGGGGTCCCACAATTGTGGGGTGGTGGGAGGCCATCAAAACCAGCTTGACAGCTGAGGGACTAGGGCTGATGGCGGTGGGGGTGCAGAAGGGACAAGCCAAGGTGCGCTGAGCCCCGTGAGGGGCAGAGACCAGCTCTCCTCCCCAGGTTAGGGTCAACCAGACACTCAGGAGCCCAGTCAGTGGAAGCAGCCTCTGGCTAGCTTTAAGAAAAAGACCCTACAGCCACAGGCACCAGGCCCTGGCAACAGAGGCAGCCGCGCTCCTGGCGTCAGGCAAGCACACTCTTGGCCAATAACAAGTCTGTAGGCTCTCCCAGCCACGGCCAATAAGACGCGGATTGCTAGAAAAGCTCCACAACACTGCTAGCGGGGGCGAGTAGCCAGCTAAGTGTCTGCCAGGCCTGAGCGCAGATCCAGCCAAGCAATGGCTGCTGGAGCCCGGGCCAATCAGACGCAGCCTCTTTCCGGGCGCTAGGTGCTTGGACCAATGAAATGCTTCGCTGCGGCCGCGCGGAAATCGACGCCGAGAAACGCGGGGACTAGCGGGGCTGTGAGCCTAGGAAGCTGCGGGTGGCGCGCCCGCCCTGCTCAGCTCCCCCGCCGCCTCTCTGCTCTTCTTCCGCGGCGGTTTCTGGATGGGGGTCTTCTTCCGAGGGGTCTCAGGCGCGGGTGTACCGGCCGCTGCCTTCTCGGGCGCCGTGGCCTCCGACGCCGCGGACGCGCGGGCTGTCGAGGCGGGCAGCACGGAGCGCTTAGCCTTCTGCGGCGGCGGCGGCTTCTCCCGCGGCCCCTCGGCGCGGCCCAGGCTGCGAGTCTTGTCGCGCAGCTCCGCTGCCAGCATAGAGGCGGCCTCGGGCGCGCTGCGCGGGGGACCACCCGCGTCCGTGGACTCCGAGAGACCCGGGCCGCGGCCGCGCGCTCGGGCCCGGGGCGGCGAGGGTGCGGTCGGGGCGGGGATCTCCTCGGTCAGGCCCGGGGGCTGCACCGACGTGCTGCTGGGAGTCCGTTTCCTCCCGCTAGGGCTCGGCGCAGCGACGCGGCCTGCGGGCGGCGGTGACGGGGCAGCCGTCGCGGTGCCCTGCTTGCCGTGGATCCAGGACACTTTAGGTTTGGTGGCAGGGTCGGGTGGCGGCGGTTTCTTGCGATCCGGCGACGGAGACAATGACAAGCCCCCAGCCTCACCTCGGGCCCGGGCCGGCCGGGCCTCGCGCCGGGTCACACGCGCGTACAGCGCTCCCCCGGGCCCCTCTACGCTGGACGCCGAGCGCTCGCTGTCTGAGGATGCAGGGAGGGTCGTCGCCTCCTCCACGGGCGCTGGGGTGCTCACGGGCACTAGGGACGCAGCGGGCACCTCAGCCAGAGCAGCAGGAACTTCCGGGTCTCGGCTGTCAGTAGTCGCCTCTAACAAGGGAAGGACAAGCGAGTCACAACATCCAAGAATAGCGCGTGGGTCCCTCCCTCCTCTACCAAGGCCCAGCTGTCTTTGTGTGGTGCTTCCATTGCATTACCACAAACTTAGTGGGAATCCCCTGGGTGTGGGCTGATGGCTGGGGAACGAGGAATAAATACTTTTTCAGGATTCAGGCTTCAGACTTCGTGCCCCTCTCCCACCACACCCCAGGCTCAGAGGCCCCAGTCATAAACTTTAAAAAGTAAGATTTCTGATGTGGGGATAGTCCGACTACCTACGTTGTCTCTTCTGCCACTCCCTATCCAGGTCCAGCCCCAGAAGTTAATGACTGATTGGGTACAAGAGATAGCTTTGTAGCTGCAGGCCTGTGGCCAACAACTGCTAGTTCTTGGCTTCTTGGTGCCCTGATTCTCACGTCTTCACCTCCAGCACAGATGGCAAGGCCTTCCGCTGTGCCAGAGGGACGCCCATGCAGGGCCACACTCACCCTCGTGGGGCACACAGTATACAGGGCCTTCATCTGTGGTGTCAAAGGATGAGAAGGAAGCCCTTGAGGACCACGATGGCGAGGGCTGCTCCAGCCCTGAAGGTGGTTCCAGGAAACTGCAGTTGAGTGTGTTCTCCAGGTCATGATGGGCCACTGAAAAATGGGAATGAGGCACAGTTGCCAAGGGTCTTGCCTTTCCCCCATCTGTATCTTTAATTAGCTAAATGTCATGACAGCCCCTCCAGGTTGGACGTGAAGTTCAACTGAGTCACATTAGGCCGCGGCTGAAGAATGGGTAGCAAGCAAACTCAATAGAGAGAAACAAAGAAGCTGGGTATGGTAGTGCATGCTGTAACCCCAGCACGGGAAAGTCTGAGGACAGAGGATCATTGTGAGCTTGACACTAGCCTAAGGTACACAGCTGAGTTCCAGCACAGCCTGGCCTATGGTATTAGACCCTGACTCAAAATCAAAAAGAAAGAAAAAGAAACGGGCTGCTCCTCCAAACCCTCGCGGTAGTTCATAACCATCTGTAACTCCAGTTCCAGAGGGTCTGATGCCCTCTTCTGGCCTCCACAGGCACCAGGTACACAAGTGGTGCACACCTACAAGAAGGCAAAACACCTTACACAGAAAATGAGTATAATTTTAAAAGATAGTTAAGATGTGAGCCAAATGCCGTCAGCTGGAGGAATAGACAGGTGTGAGGAAGCAGAGACTAGCACATGTGGCCCGGAAACCCACCAGGCTCTCTCACCAACTCCGGACTCTGCCTGGTGGGACTTGGGGGAACCCTGGAGTACTTCAGAGTCCAAATGTGCAGAGGCAAGACAGCTGCTGGGCTCAGGCTTCCCAGCAACCTTCGCACCCAGGCTCAGCTCTGACAGAAACCTCTGGTAGGAGGAACCAAAGCACTGTCCAGCTGTCCCCTTTACCTCCTAAGAGACTGAAAGGTCCCCCACCAATCCTCAGAAAGAAGTCGCCTAAAGGAAGGGGCCACCGACTTTTGTGCCATCAACATTGAACATCTGCTGTAGACTGAAAGGGACCAGCCTGCCCTTTTCCAGAAAGGACTCCAGTAACTGTTGGAAACCAAACTGTTGGGTG
Organism: Cricetiscus sungorus; assembly: GCA_030556225.1. NCBI lineage: Eukaryota > Metazoa > Chordata > Mammalia > Rodentia > Cricetidae > Cricetiscus > Cricetiscus sungorus. The sequence goes on from JANBXA010000641.1 coordinate 41,539,974, forward strand.
CTTTAGTATGGGGTTCACCTTATACACACATATATGCACTCTGCATATCAATGCAGGGTAGAGACCTACGGGTCAGGTGACCTGCCACACAATCACGGATTCCCATGCCTCCTGCATACCCCCAATATTTGCCCACACATCTTGCACTCCTTCCTTCCCCTACAGCCTCGCCCATAGCAACATCCTCGCTTCCTTTCCTCCAGCCGCACCTCTCCACTCCCACACACATTGAAATTCAAGGACCCCCCATGTCTACACTGAGTCTTGTACCCCTTTTCATCGTTTTTTAGAAACCTCCTGTAGTGGGTTACCCCTGAGCCCCAGGGCCTACATTCTCACCTACGACTTTGGGTAGCTTCTGTCTGCGAAGCGGGATTCGGGGCAGCTTCATGCTGATGCGGCTGAAGCTCCCGCAAAGGCGCTGAGGTGCCTTCTTCCTTCCAAGCGTGAGTTCCCTGCGGGGGCGGGGCCTGAGCGAAGGGGCAGGGCGGGACTGGGAGGGGCGGTTCAATCTCGGTGGGAACAGAAAGGGAAGAGCCGGAAGAGAGGATTGGGCCCTGCCCAGGGGTGGGGTCTATATTCAAGAAATACACCCAGTCGCTGAGAGCGTGCGACCTAAACCAAGCGGTGGCTGGGGGGGGGGGGGGGGCGGGCTTGGGGCCTCACCGGCGTGCCGGGTCCTTGCCTCGGCAGGCGCAGCAGCAACCGAGCAGCGAGAGCAGCAGGCCGAGGAGCAGCGTGAGCAGTGCGCCCGCGCCCATCACACCTTTGCGCTGATTGGTCTCTGTGGGGAGCAGCGGCTCAGCGCAGGATCACGCACCCCACTTCATTCCCAGGCCCGACGTTCTTCACCCACTCACCCAGGTGGCAGGCACCGGTGACCGGGTCGCATGATTCCTCGTGACAGCTGCAGGCCTGGGCGCAGTCCACGCCGTGGAGCCCGGCAGGGCATGTTACATTACAGCTGTAAAGTTTTGGGGTCAAGTAGGGCCACGGTGGCTCCCCAGAACGCCTCCTTCCCCTGCACGAGCCATCATTACTGGCTGATCTCGGGTGCCCTATCCAGGCCCCTGACTCCATTCTCTAGAGGCTGAAGCCCACCCTCACCTGAGGGCGGGCACTCACTTGATAACCACAGTTTGGAAATGTATGTGCTATCTATCTGCAGAAGAGAGTCTGAAGGATGAGGCGTGGTTACCAGGGACTGACTACTGTGCGAGTGGAAAATGGAGATCCTAGATCACGGACTGGCTCTACACCTATCTGTGTCACATCAGGATGCCACTTTGCCAGATTTCAGTCTGAGAGCAAGCTTCAAATCAGATACTGCCCCAAAGTGCTTGCTGTCACTTCCTGAAGCACCAGTCCCTGAGGTCTGGCTGGAGGCCCTAGTGTCAGGTACATATTCCCTATCCCTCTCCAGGTTCCCACTCACTGAGGTCCGTGAACACCAGGGCTGCAAAGGCAGCGCCCAGACTGGAAGTCACAGTGGCCGCTGCCGCAGTCTGAGCACACGAAGGCACAGTCCTCACCGTAAGTGCCATTACTGCACTTGGTCTCGCACCTTGGTATCAAGAGAGGAGGTGTGAGCTGAAATGTTAAGCCAAAGGCCACAAGGTCTACAGAGCCCACTGTGTGTGCAGGGACTGCATGGGAGCCAGGACTAGGGAGCTGCGTGTCTGGGATGAAGCAGGCACGGGCTGCTCACCGGTCGCCGATCCAGCCCGCATTGCAGCGTGTACACTTGCCAGTGACATGGTTGCAGGCGTGCCCATCGCGGCAGGGCGGGCAGCGGTGGCCACAACCCTCGCCATAGAAACCGGTGGCGCAGGGCTGGTCACATTTGGTTCCGTTCCAGCCGGGTTCGCACGTCACACAACGGCCATCAGCTACAGTGCACGGCTGCTGACCCTTGCATTGACCACACCTAGGAAAGGGTCAGGAAGCTGGGCTGGGTGGAGCTCCGCTTCACCCCTTAGCCTTCCCGCCACCGGGACTCCATGCTTACCGACGGCGACAGCCCAGGCCATAGAAGCCAGCAGGGCATGGCTCGCGACAATACTTGCCCCGGTAGCCCGGATCGCAGGCGCACGTGCCGTCTACCGGGTGGCACCGACCGTGAAAACATTGGCAATAGCGATCGCACCGTGCGCCGAACGTGTGCTCGCGACACTGGCAGCGGCCGCTTTGCTGCTCGCAGGGCGATGAGTTGCAGGCGCACTGGTTGTTGCAGCTGCGGCCCCACCAGCCTGCATGACACAGGCAGGCTCCGGTCTGTGGATCGCATCGTGATGTAGTGCTGCAGTAGCACGCGCTAGCGCATTGTGCACCCCACCAGCCCGGCTCGCAGCGGCACGCGCCGCTCCGCGGGTGGCACGTGCCATGCTGGCACTGGCACGCATGCTCGCAGCGCGCACCCCAGCGGCGCGCGTGACACGTACACTGTCCGGTCACGTCCTCGCACTGTCCGTGCGGGTGGCAACTGCACCTCTCCTTGCAGTCTGGCCCCCAGAACTGGCGTGGGCACTCTGCAAGAACCAGGGGGTTAGGTTGAATTGTTAGCCTGTGTACACCCCACCCTCAGCTCCGCCGTAGCCAGCCCCCAAAGCCAACCTACCCAATCTGCCTCCCTGCCTAATTTCTCTAGTTTCTCGCCAAGCTGCCCAATACACAACCCCACCTCGCCCCGCGCTCACTAGTGTCGCAGTTGGCACCGAAGTAGCCATGTCGGCAGCGGCACTCGCCTGGCCGCACGCACACCTCGTTTTCTGAGCACGTAGAATTGCCTTCGCATACCGCTGCAAACAAGAAGGGCTGAGCTGCCTTATTCGCTCTTTCAAACCTCCACCCTGTACCCGCCTGCCCAGGACCCCACAAAGCCCCACTCACCAATCCCACACTCATCCCCCAACTGCTTCCAGCCAGCGCAGCACGTGAGCACCTGGGAACTTCAAGCAGAGGAGGGACATCTGAGCATGATGTCCTTCCTCTACATTCCTTCCCCAGCCTTCAGGATGTCCTGCCTTGGGGAGGTGGTTGGATATCTAAGCCTGATGCTTGCCAGACAGTAGTAGGCAGGGGACTAACACATCTCTGCTGCCAGAAAGCAGATACCAAAGGAGCCAAGAGCAAGCCCCCAAATCTCATCTTAAGGGGCTCCACCATCCCATTGGGAAGCAGCGAGGCCAAGAAGGGGCTGCAGTGAATACAGAGTAGGAGTAGGGAGCCACCTCCATCTCACCACCTTTTGAGGATCTGGCACATTGCTGAGGGTTAGGGGTCTAGCCAGACAGATGTTAGGGATCCAAATATGGCATATGACATGACTGTGATGGCACCATTGCCAGATGGGCTTGAGGGCATCTGAATACCCACATGAGGCTAAAACTCAGGGTGGATAAGCATCTGTGGAGGGGGATGTAGCCAAGTGTAGACCCCTGCAGAGTTCCTCCAGAAGCGTCTCCTGGAGGCAGGCACATTGCTAGGCCAGGGGAACCATACATGCAAGTCAAAGTAAACTGAGGCCCAGTGCCTTCCAGAAGCAGAAAGGCTTGAGTATCTACTTGTATTTAATATTTTACTCGAGTTATTTGACCTTACAAAGTACATGCTATGTCAGTTTTCCAGGGGACACTGTGGAGATGAAACCTTGAGTTACGCCCCAGAGGCCAAATGTCTTAGTGCAGCATTTCAGGTGGCACAGCCTGGAGAGGCCTCGGGTGTGAAGGCCCTGTAGGGAACCAGGGAGGACGCCTCAGAGTTGAGTTTAGGTGTCCCCACTAAGGTAGAAGGGACAGTCACTGAAACCACAGCTTCCCAGAATACAGAGCCCAGACTTTTGCCCCAGTCCTACAGAAATGTGGATTCAAAACCCAGCATCAGGCAGGGACAGGCTGGAAGAAATGTCCCCACCAGTTTGGGGTAATGGTCATACTGTAGATAGGATCCAGCTGCCTCAAAAAGCCCCTTGCCCAGCCAAAAAGTTCTGTTTTACCTCAGATCAAAGTTGGGACTCTTAAACTAAGAGAACAGGCTTTGCATATTTTCCACAAATAAAAGTGGAAACCACAGGGGAAAAAAAAAGAAAGAAAGAAAGAGGCCTGTTTTTGCTGCCCCAGTGATGCCAAGGACCCCTTCTCAGAGAGACCCAAGTCCATCAGCCTATCTCCTCTCACTTCTGCCTGGTTCTAGAACAGGCTGTCCAGACAGTGCCCCTTCACAGTTACCAAGTGGCCCACTAGGAGCCCCAGAAACACTGATTCCTGTCTTTCCTGGCTGGCCTAGTACGGTTCTGTAGTTGGGAGTCTGGGTCTAGGACACTCAGTGGTGTTTATAAGTCTGTCAGTGTAAGTTGGAGAGCAGACTGCAGTAAGTAACCAGAAAACTGTGCATATCTTAGCTCTTTCTTCCTGCCAGACCTATGGGTCCTGCCTGTTCTTTAAAACAGACAACCATTTATCCCACACACAGTGTGTGTGTGTGTGTGTGTATAAATCACTATGTCCATGTAGAGGTTGAGGACGACCTGTGGGAGTCACTTTTCTACCAATTGAACTCGGATCATCAGGCATGGTGGTGGCACGATGTTCCTTTACCCACAGCCCAGCAGCCTCAGGTCCCACTCTTTAGCTTAAGAATCTGCAGCTCAGAGAAGTGCCTTGCCTGCACAGGGTGATTCCCAGTAATGAGAGCAGGCCACAGGAGGTAACACTCAGCAAAGCCAAAGCCCATCTGGGTTCACCAAGAACAAGTCTAGGACCATCACTGCAGACAAGCATGGCCTGGTGAATTCATCCAATAGCTTACAAAGCCAAGTACTTACTCCTAGAGCCAGTGTGTGGTGCTTCAGGTTGATGTTATGGAGGCCACTATCACAGCAACTAGCTCATTTCCCCACCTTAGAGCCCACTCATTAGATCTATGTTTGTCCCTGGTCATTCACAGATCCAACCAAGAAAGCTTCTGTCCCTACCCAGTTTTGGTTCTCTGGGTTCCCATGTCTGGCTCTCCTCTTGCCCACAGACAGGACTCTTCTGTGTCCTATCCATGAGAGCTTCTCCAGGGAGCTCCACCAGGCCCCACCAAGTCAGGTAAGAGTCATACCAAGAGACCTGCTCCAGTGTCGCCTGCCCCCTCAACACTAGTCTTGTTAATGCAACTGCCCACTGGATGACATGGCAACCTAGAGAGCTCAGGGCTGTCAAAAAGTAATCTCCCCTGTCCTCTGACTCTTCCTTCTCAGGTCGCCCCTGCCCCTTCCATGCTGGGAAGCTGAGACCATGCCCACACCAGATCTACTGAGAAATAAGCCCGCATTCCCCTCCAGAGTCTATGGAAGTTGGCCTCCGGCTTCCAGAGAGCCACCTTTCACCTCCCAAGTAGCCCATCTGCCCTGGTGCCTCACAGCTCATCCTTACCTGGTTGGGTGTCCCCTCTATAAAAAGCAGTCTCATTCTCAAAGCACTAGACCACCTCCTGTGTGCTTGGTATATCTTCAGCACGCGTGCACCCCCCCCCCCCGCAGGGCTTCCAAGGAACCTTCTAGAAGGGGGAGGGGTGTTGCTTGAGCTGTGTCCCAAATACCCTGCCTCTTTCTCTCCTGTAGGCCTGTGCTCATCATGGCAGGTCTCTCCTGATCATGCTAACTCAAATAACCACTTGCTGGCCAGGGAACTGGTCTCTTGCACTAAAAGGCCCAGTAAGCCACACAGTTTGATGTGCTGATTGAGCTCGCTCCTCTCCCTTCTGGACCTCATTCATCGTAACCACAAGTATGGCCCCAGACCTCTAGTGGGCACAGTCCAGAAACTGTTCTTCCCACGAACGCTCCATACATTGTCATGGCAACCTACCCCCACCTCCAGCACCCAGGAGCTCAGGACCTTCTAACCCCATTTTATAGAGATGGAGACAGATCCAGAAAATGCAAGTATTTGTTCAGGTCCAGACAGCCAGGGCAGTCTGCTGCCAGGGTATGAAGGCAAATGCTTCGCGGCTATGGGTTACAGAGACCTCCTGCCGAGGTTCTCTGGTAGGAATATTGGAGGCCAAGGGCTCCCCCACTCCAGCTTGACCCACCACCCCAGCCCCATCCCTCGGCCAGCCAGAGAAGGCCTGGTGCGGTCTGACCGCCCTCCCCAGGCACCGCCCCGCCTGCCTTGTCGCTGCATTCCTGGGGCCGGGGAGGCCCGGGACCAGGCGGCAGCGGCGATGCGAAGCAGATGGCTAGGCAGGCGGGCTCCCGCCTCCGAGGCGGGGCTCACTGCCGGGAGTGGTCTGCAGCATCTCGACCCGATTTCGGAAACCGCGCGGTCAGCTAGCAGCCCCTTGTCTACTTTACCCCTCCGAAACACTGCCTGATGGTTCGCACCTCGGGGAGGGAGTGGTTCTTAGACCCAGGGTGCCCCGGGGGCCCCAGCCTGGAGTGCCAAAACAGTCTCCCCAGCGTCCGCAGAGGCGCCCCACAGCGGGTTCCTCGCCTCAATGCAGAGATGACTTGAGTGCGTCGTGGATCGGACAAGTGGACAGGTCCCCGGGGTTCTGCACCTACTCCGAGTCGCTCTTCACCCTCCGGGCTCCATTGCCTTCTGCCTGGGCCTGTCCCACACCAGCTTCCCCAGCAAGATCCGCTTAGACACCCACCTCTGCGCACCCAGTATCCTTCTGTTCCCACGTCCTCCCATCGCGTGTCCATCATTGTCCTCAGCACTCTGGTTTCTGGTCCAACGTGAACACTGGCTTTTTCGTGCTCATTTCCACCACCATCCTCCTCCCACCCAGTCCTTCCAAGTCTCAAGACTTTCCCAGTGCCCAGCTCACCCGAGGGTTGCCCCTTCGCAATTCTCACCCCCACTCCAGGCTCAAGTCACTGACTCCGGGAGCCTGTGCATATGCTCTTCCCTCCCTCGGAATGCCCTTCCTTGGCTTTGAGAGTAACTCTTTTCTGGTCTTTCCTGACATTTCTGGACACCACATAGTACAACTTCTGGGGGCCCATGGCACTCCGCTATCCCCTCAGGCAATTTCTGGTCCAGTCGGCCCTCTGATGCACCCCGGAGGCCCAGGCTCGGCCTGGAACCAAGCCCAAGTCGCGAGGGGGGGCCCGAGGAGCTCGTGTTACCAGTTTAGCGAGGTCCTGGATACCCCGGACCGAAACGGGTCACACTACCCCCAGCCCTCTTCGCGCCCCACGCCTCGGACAGGCCCAGCTCCTACCCGGGCGCGCGGCACACGTTGCGGCCTCGAGGGTTCAACTCCTGGGGCGACGCGAGAGCAGGCAGCAGCCAGAGCAGCAGCAGCGGCGGCGGCGGCCCTCGGGCTCCCTGGCACCGCGCCGGCCCGGCCCCCCGGGACCCTGCGCCCTCCATGAGGCGCGGGTCAGGCGCGGGTGGGCGCGGGCGCGGGCGCGGGTGCGGCCGCAGCAAGGGCGGCCGGAAGCGGAGTGCGAGGCCGGGCGGGGGGCGGCAGGAGGGGCGCCGGGCCGGGCAGGAAATTCCACATCGGCTCCCTGATCCTGGGCCAGCGCGGCCGGCCAGGCGGCAGCGCCCGCCCTGCGCACCAGACCCCACCCTCCGGCCGCGCCTCCGCCCCTTTGCTCGGCCCCCGCCCCCACCTGGCCACGCACGAACTCCGGAGCGAACTTGGTGAGGGCCCGCGCAGCGCTTGGAGAGGAAAGAGCTGCGGGAGCCCGCGAAGGAGTCCTGCTCCGCGCCTTTTCTCCCCACTCGCCGCCAGGCCCCGGAATGAGGGGCCCCGGCAAAGTCCCTGGGGCACACACTGGCTTCAGGCCAAGAACCTCCAGTTGTCCTGTGGTGTGTGATGAACATCTCCTGCAGCACGCAAGAGACTAAACAAGATGTAGGCAAAGATCCGTGGAAATGCACTGGAGACCTAGGGAAAAGAGCTCACTGCAGAAAATACTGGAGAGGTGGGAGCAAAGGAACCAGCCAAGGTCTCTGATATGATGTGGAGGCAAAGACAGGGAAGGGGACACTGGAGATGGAAACTAAAACCCAGAAGCCCAGTTAAGGGGTAGAGAGGAACTGGGGTGCCCAGAACATGAATTCAGCTCAAGAAGGCTACAGGCTCCCAAGAGGGAAAAGTCCACAAAGTGGAATCAAGACTTAAGAATGGAGACTGTAGGGTAAAAGGGCCAGCCAAAGAAACACACCGTGGCCTTGAACCCAAAGCCTGTGAAACATTCTGGTTCTGAAACCAGAGCCAAAAATAAAAACACTCAGCTCCTGACCAACTCAGTAAAAACCCAACCAATCCCTGAGCATGAAATCTAGCCAATCTCTGAGCTTGTCCAAGCTTAGGAATTGAAATCTGACCAATTCCCTTCCTGGGAAAACTCGGCCTTGTAAGAAGCCCTATATAAGCCCCGGGCCTGTTCCTTTTGCTGCTGTCTTCTTCCATTTTGGCAGGGGCAGGCACCCTCCTGGATTCTTCCCTCCCAATAAATCTCTTGAAAGAGGTTTGGGTGAGACTTTCTTTGGCTAGAACAGAGCAGAGCAGAACTCGAACAACTTCTCTGGGGAAGCCCTCCCCTGCCTGAGCCGTTGTCACACCTGGGAAACCTTGCCCTGGAGCAGGGCTGTAAGCAGCTATGCTTATGGTGACTTCGTGGGATTACTTGGCTTCCAGCTACCAGGATCTCTTTCCAGAGACCCCTCTTATATCAGGACAAGCAGGGCCACAGGGAGGCTACTAAGTAGATTGATCTGCCTCTCCCAAACCTGCTTTTCAGGTAAGGGGAAGAAGTATCTGAGACTCTTGTCATGAGGAACCTTCAGTGACCTTAGTATGACATCAGCATCCCTGTAAAAAGAGTTGCAGAACCAGTGACCATCCTAGCGCCAACTTGACCATGACTAAGGCTATCCTCCCAAGTCTCTACATAAGCTTAGCAATGATACCCCTAGGCAAGGCAGAGGCTTAGGGCAGGATCCTTCTGTTGGCACTTTAATGCTATCAGTAAAGCTCTAGTTTCATCTCTGCCTTGAATTACTGGCTTCACCCCAGGATAGCTGAACACAATACCACAACCCAGGTCAGAGAGGAGAGGGTTGGAGCTGTACAGGTCCAAAAAGACAAAGCAGAAGAGCTTAGGAGGCAGGTTGCACCTCATTGGCAGCCAGGTCCCATCAAGGAGGAGTTTGTCTTTCTGCTTGAGGGGAAAATCGGACAATATCCTCTTGGGTAGCAAGCAGAAGGTACCTTGAGAATCAGGGGCAGGTGTAGAAAGGGAATCAGAGTAATGGACTGGCCAAGGCCATAGGCTGGGGGGTGGGGTGAGGGACCTTGGGTCTCTTCTCAGCCCTCAGCCTGACTAGGCTGGTGGTGCAGGGAGGAGGTGAGGCAGGTAAAAGGAAGTCTCCCCATGTGGTCACAAATGCAAACACTTCTCAGCCCAAGTCAATAAGCCAACCACTTCTGGGAAGCTGGGCCTGAGCCTTATCCTAAGTGGTGCCCTCCCCAAGGAGGCTTCCATGGCTGCCACTGGCAAAGGTTCCTCTAGTTGTAAGGTTCACCCCAGGGTTTATACTGACCTTACTGGACCTGAGGGGAAACCTCGGCTGGGCCAAGTTCCAATGGTATCAACTTACACTCTTCTCATGGACCAATTCCTAAGCTTTTCAGTCTGTGCAGGCACAACATGCATGAAACCCTTCTTAAGCAGGCCCTCAGTGTCACCTGTATGCCCCATTTACCCACCTTTCTAAGCCAGAGTGGGCTCCTGCCTGGGTACCTGGCATACATTGCAGGCTTGGAGGTCCAACTCTTGAGACGATTGTGGATGATGACTTTCGATGTTGTCTTACTTTCTCTGTAGCTGTGACAAAATACATTGACAAAAGGAACTAAAAGAAAACTTTAGCTGGGTGTTGTGGTGGCATGCCTTGAATCTCAGCACTCTGGAGACAGGACCTTTATGAGTTTGAGGCCTCTTCTACCTACATACCAAGTTCTAATACACCCAGGGTGTGTATACGTAGATACTGTCTCAAAAAATAAACAAATGAGAATATTAAAAAAAAAAAAAGGAGAGGTTTAATTTGGTTCAGTTTGAGGTTGGGAGTGGTGACAGTGGGCTGGGGGAACATCAGCGACCACACCCTCCTGTGTTTGCAGGCAGGGGACATAGGACTGAAGTGAAGCCAAGGATAGCTCTTATCCTGAGAGTGCAATGCAGACAGAGCCAGAATACATGGCCAGAAAGACCCATATGAGCTCAGAGGGCTCCCCCTACCCTTTGGGCAACCAGATCCCTCTGTAAACCTTGGTCACACTGGCTTGGGTGACAATAGTGTTAGAGATTGATGCACGAATTACTCTGAGACCTGCTAAACAATGTTCCTACTTAAAACTGGGAGATGACACCAGAGGAAATGGTTCTCTTCATGCAGGTGTCAACACTTGGGTGGGAGTTTGATATTATGCTTCTTTAAGGGCCCAAGATCCCAAGATAGTAAGGTTACAGATGCGGCTTGCAGGGAGATATCAACTCCAGGTCTCCAACCCACTACCTTCAGGGATCCAGAGTGACCAACTACCCTTTCTTAGCCCTTCTCTCTACCACACCCCCCTCGGTAGTATCCCCTTCCTTGAAAGGGCAGCAGTGGGAAGACTGGGTGTTCCCTCTACCCAGCTGGCCATTCTGGGCAGGAGGCCTGTGGCCTGTGATAGGAATTTGCAATTGAAGACCTTGTACAAACAGCAGCAAGGTGTTCTGGAAGCAAGCCTGATGTTTACCCTGAGTGCATCCATGCTGAGCACAGGCCATGCTGGACAGCTCCCAAAGGGGTAGGAGGTTCTGGTAAAGGTGGGTAGAGCTCTCACCCGCTAAGCTAATGCAGCCTCCAAGATGGCTAAGCTAATGCAGCCTCCAAGTTGATTTAACCCAAGGGTCATCTGACAAGCTTTTGGCAAGTCAGGTGGGAAAGTCTCAATTGGACCTGTGCCATCCCTCCTCTTGTACCTTAGGTCTGTCCTGAAAGATCAGAACATTATTGTCCTGTCCCACACTGCCTTTCCATTTTCATCAATGAATCATATTCTAGGCAAGCACTCCAGCCTGAGTGGCACCCCAGCCCCCAAAGCTTTCTACTTTAAGAATCCAGTAAACTCAATTATCCTGGGCTTTTCAAGGAGGGTGAGATTAGGTTATCCCTTCAGCACCATAGCCAGTCTGCACCAGCCAGAAGTAGGCTGCCCGGGAACTAGAGTGTATATAGGGCAACTAGAGCTGGTGAGCCACAGGGCAGACATCCTAGATGTCCTGACTAGGAGAAAGGCAGCTACTTGCCACCTCTGTTGGGGCAAGTCCTAGTCTCAGTGACCAATATTCTTTCAGATTGGGGTTCATCATATGTCCGAAGCAGGGTAGTGACTTCATGGTCTCTCAGTTCCCATGCCAAGTCCATCTCCTGCTGATTTAAAAACTGTGCCTCTCTGGATGCCACTCAGAGATGCACTGACTGGGGAGGAAAGACACCCAGACTGTGGCCATAGAAGACACAACACTTTTTGCATAATGTTTTATTTCATTTTCAACAATATTGGGTCAGAAACACACAGCTATGGGAGCATGTCCTCATCCCCCCATAGGAACAATTCCAGGTATATGATTTCCTCTGTCTGTCCCTTGAGAGCTTGCCAGTTGCTCGAAGCCCTAGCTGCAGGCAGCTGGAGCTGCTCACCAGACCATGTGGATCACAGGAAAAGGACTCATGAGTTTGGCCATGGCTAGAACTGCTAGCCCCCAGGACCTCTTGCAGGAGGGACCTTACTTAACCCATCAGAGGCCAGACTAAGGGGATGAAGAGGCCAAATAGAGATACCAGCCCTTCAGAGTTCACAGAGGATAGGCCTGATCACTCCCTCAGATGATAGCAGCCTTTCTGGAGAACTTTTCCTTGTAATATAGTTCACAGCCATAAAGTTTGCAAATGCTGGCAGCAGGCTGGTTGAAGAAACAAGAGTGGAAAAGGGTAGCTGGTGAACCAAGAGGGCCTGGGAAGGGCCCTACTCTGGAGCCTGGTATTTTAACCCAGGCCCTATGGCCTTCACTGTCCCAGTTACCCCCTCCCAAACACTAGGCATTAGATCCCTAGTCTTCACTAGAGTTGTCAAACTCCTCCCAGTCCGACACGCTCATTACCTCAGAAGCAAAGTCTGCATCTGCCTGGCTACGGTTGGGGGTCCCTCGGGGTGGCTCACAGAGCAGGGAGCGGGGCAGGGTGAGCACACAGGCTGCAAGGCCTGAGATAGAATTGTTCAGCTGAGGCCCTTCTTCCCAGCAGTCTTTCTCTATGTCGTAGATGTGCACGTAGCCTGTACGGCTGCCTCGGTTGTGAGAACGGCCACCCAGCACATATATCCTGTTGTCTAGTACAGCAATACCAGGTTCACCATGCCCAGCTGGAAGTGGGCAGACCGTTGACCACTGCCGAGATGTGCAGCTGTAGCAAGCCACCTGCAAAGCCAAGGTCAGGGTCAACACAGGCAGCTTCTGGGACAGGCTGCCAGCCCAGCACAGGTCACTTTTGTCATCTGCTACTCTCAGCCTCCCTTGACTGTAGGCCAACATCTTACTTCCTTAGCTAAGAGCACAGGAGTATCTCTCTCTCATTGTCTCCATATCCAGTCCTGCTTGTCTTCCAGCCCCAAGGACCCCACCCAACATCTTCTCCTTCATAGCATCCCTATTCATACTCGTGTGTGTGTGTGTGTGTGTGTGTGTGTGTGTGTGTGTGTGTGTGTGTGTGTGTAAGCAGTTATTTGCTTATCAATCATGACCACCACCCTTCTCATACATTGTTGGAAAAAAAAAAACCAATCTACTGGTAATCCAAGAAATGTAATACCAAAATATCACCTGTCAACCAGCAACCATGGAAGAAAGGAAATCATAAAACCCAATGCTGATGAAGGGGTAGCAAAGCTGGTTTGCCCCTGTCTCACATGTCAGGAAGGGAATTTAGTCATATGTATTAAGAGACACTTAAATCTTTCTTCAAGCTGGGTAGTGGTGGGGAACACCTTTAGTCCCAGCTCTTAGAGGCAGAGATAGTTGGCTTCTGGGAGTTCTAGGCCAGTCTGGTATATACAGCAAGTTGGGGTGCACATTCAAACCCTGTTTCACAAACAAACAAATGAATAAATACTGCCATGCAGTCCTGACTGGCTGGACTCTGGTGCATGGATTACACAGATCTGGAACCTGTGGTAGTTCTCATTTGCTCCCAAGTGCTGGGGCTACAGGCCTGGGTAACAATGGCTCAAAACTTTTTTTCTTTTTATTTATCTATTTTATGTATGTGTGCTCTGTCTGCATGCATACCTTCATGCCAGAAGAGAACATCAGATCCCACTAGAGTTGGCTATGAGCCACTATGTGATTACTGAGAATTGAACTCAGAACTCTGGAAAAGCAGCTAGTGGTTCTGAGTAACCTCTCTAGCCCTATGGCTCAAAATCTTATCTGTTTCACTAAGCAATCAAACTGTGGTTCTAAGTACAATAGGCAAAATAATGCCTCCTCACCCCAAAATGTCCTCATCCTAATCTTTGGAACCCATGAATGTGTTATGTTACATGGCAAAACTAACTTTATAGATGGGATTAAGGATTGTAGGTGGGGGTTTTTTTTTGGGGGGGGGTTCTGGATAGAACCATCTACATACAGCTTTTTTGGTTTGGTTTGGAGACAGGATCTAGATACATAATACTCTCTGACCTATAATTCTCTATGTAGACCAGGCTGGATTTAACTTGTTGAGATCTGTTGACTCAGTAGTGAGTCACTGTGGATCACTGTGGCCAGTCTATAGACAGTTTTGACTTAATGTTTCACTTAAAAAATTTCAGCTTTATATTACTGTAAATTTTGGCAGAATCCATGGTTCACAGTTTGGACTTGGCCTTTTCATGAGTTAGTTAACCCAGTACAACTCCTGTGTGATATTGGTTGAGAGGGTGAGCTGCAGCCTGTGTCAGCAACTCCATCTTGAAGGGAAACACCTCATGTGGCTAAGTGATGGCAGTCCATAGGTTAGGGTACTAAATGCATTTGTATGTGTGTGGAGGCCAGAGATCAACCTCATGTAATGTTCCTCAGGAGTCACCATCTTGCTTTTTGAGACAGGATCTCTCACTGTGACCTAGGCTCAATGATCAGGTTATTGGCCAGCAAGCTCCAGCCTGTCTTCAAGTCCCAGCACTGGGGTTACAAGCAGGCACCACCATGCCCAGTTTTTTGTGTTGTGGGAGAAACAGACTCTGGTCCTCCTGCTTGTATGGAAAGCACTTTATTGACTAAGCTATTTTCCTAGCCTTGTTAAATGTGCATCTGAGCTAGGATATTTTTTTAGTTTGTTGTATGACTATAGTTATACAATCCTATCATGAATGAAAGAACATCTTTAATTACTTAAGTACTCAAAAGAAAAAGAGAAAGCCAGACAGAAAGGATAGGAAGGAGGGCTCCACCTGTCCTTCCTGGCTTAAAAACAAAGTGGTTGCCATGAGGGAAGGCAGCCAAGAAAGGCAGCCAGAAAACTGGGATGTCAGTCCTGCAATCACCCCAGACTAAATACTACCAACAGGGAAAGATACCCCACCGACACCTTGATGTCAGCCTGCTGGACTTATGGCTGTGATAATAAATTCATGTTATTAAGGTTTCCGGCGATTTCTGATAGAAACTTACACACTAGGGCAGGTTCTACCTTGTGAGGAAATGTTATTCAGGTTGTCAAGCTCTACTCCGAGCTTCGAAATCAATGGTCTGGGATAGTAGCTAAGATTCGTGAACCTGAGAGAATCCAAAACACTTGACCAGCTCTTCAATGCCAGTATTATCCATATTGTAATGTGGAGTAAAGTTTAGACTAACCCAAATGATGTACTGATCTAACAAAATGCTGCCAGCTACCAGAGTGGGGGTAGGCAGCAGTTACAAAGCTAGCCCACTGGCACAGGCCTGTATTTCCAGCTAAAAAGAATAAGGGGAGATTGCCCAAGTTAAGAATTCTAACAGGGTAACAAAATCAGTTCAAGGCCAGCTTGGGCAACTCAGTGAAATTCTACCTCAAAGTAAAAAGTAAAAAGACACCTGTAGATAAACTCTGTGGTAGAGTTTCTCTAGCACATGTGAGATACTGGGTTTGATTAATTTCCCAATGTACACCCACACACCCACACCCACACCCACACCCACACCCACACACACACCCACACACGTGTTAAACTAGAGAATGCTAGGGACAATGCTGGTGAGAAAAGGAGATTTTGTGTCATTAATTTCATTTCACTGCATAGCCCAGGCTGGTCCCAAACTTGCAATCCTCCAACCTCAGACTGGAGTGCTGGGGTTACAGGAATGGACTACCACACTTGGTTTGGGATGCTCTTTAACTATGAACAACTAGAAGCAAGCAAGACTCAGACAGACTGAGAATTAACAGTACAGGTGGCAGGGATAAGTGCTTCTCATTTTTCTCTAGTCTTTGTTAGAGAGTCAGCAATTAACTTACAGACTTTGTCTATATAGCCCTGCCTGGCCTGGAACTCACTCTGTAGACCATGCCTGCTTCTGCCTCTGGAGTACTGGGATTAAAGGTGTGCATCACCACTGCCCAGCTGGATATGTTAACTTTTTGATGAAACATAGTAACCAAATGCACAAGTGAAACTACTATGGTGGTCATATGTATGCATTATACAAAATGTGCAGCACTTAAGTATGAGCCTTTATGTAAGCTGTGGGCTTGGAGTGATAGGAGTTCAACAAGTCTAACACATGTGCCCTTCTGGTGAAGGACATACATACATAGTAGGGAGGGTGCAATGGTAACTCCCTGGACCTTCTGCTCAATTCTGAGGTTGGCGGCCTGGGCCCAGCTCACCTGGTGCACATCCCTCCTGTAGCCAGCATCATTGTTGCTGCCTCCAATCACAAACAGCTTGTCGAGGAGGGCAGCCATGCCATGCCAGGCACGTCGTGCAGGCCCATCAGCCAGAGTGTGCCATGTGTTGCTTCCTGGGTCGTAGCAGTGCGTCTCTTTCAGATAGTCCTCTCCTCTACGACCACAGGTGATGTACATCTTCCCCTGCAGTGTGGTGCCTGCATGGGCATATACCTGTTTGGAGCAGAGTGTGTGTAAGAAGACAGTGAGATGGCTCACTTCCTATAAGCACTTGTTGCCCACCCCAAGGACCCTAGTTTGATCCCTATGATCCACGTGATGGAATTAAGAGAGCTAACTCCCAGAAGCTATTCTCTGACACTGCCAGGTCCCCTGCCACACACAAATAAGTACACTTTTTAGAAAGGTCTGCCAGCAAGAGTTTTTAATTGTAAAAAGATTCAATTTATCAGTTTTTCTTTTCATGGCTCGTATGTTTGACATCAAGTCTACAAACTCAGTTAGTTCATTTCCTGAACATTCTCTTCTGTTTTCGTTTTGTACTTTTGGTTAAGATAGGGTAGTGATGTACCCCCAGCACTCAGGAGGTAGAGGCAGGCAGATCTCTTTAAGTTTGGGGCCAGCCTCATCTACAAAGCTACAGCGAAACCCTGTCTTGAAAAACAAAGAACAAACAAAAAATGATAGGGTCTTGCTACATAGCCCTGGAACTCACCATGAAGATTAGGTTGAACTCAGATTCATTGTAACCCTCCTGACTGTTTCCTAGCAGTGAGATCACAGGCATTGTCATACATCTGGTCCTGTTCTGGTTCATTCATCTAAAGGGTCTAGTTTTACATTTAAGTCTATGAACCACTTGGAGTGGTTCCACACTACTCTTTGGTCCTCCCAGGCCTGGCTTAGATCAACACAATCCCAACACTGCCCTCCTTCCTCCTCTTCTTTACTCTTCAGGCTTTGTGTTCTTCACAAGGGGCTTCACGCTTGTCTCTCCCTGCCCTGGGAGGTCCTAACCACTGAAAACTGCTAATTTATTTTTAGGCCTTACTCTAGCACTTACTCAGATAGACATTCCTCAAATAATACATCTCCACTTAATCATTCAAGAGTCCTGAGCCCTCTAGAACATCTCAGCCTTCTTCATTTCTGTCACGGTAACTACTTCAGTGGTGCTTGGGATGGCTAATAAGTCTCTTCTGCAATCCAGCTGGTGAAGGAGAGTTTGCCATTTCTCAGCACTGGATCTCCATGACTTAGTACACAGTATGGAAGAGAGGACCACATGCATGAAGAATGAACACATGGAGTGAAGTTCAAGACTACTCCTCTGGCCAAGAGGAAGAACTGCCACTTTGCCCACGAAGCCATTACCACAAACCTTTCCCAAACCCCTGGAATAGGAGCTGCCAGCTCTCAAGTGCCCCAGCCACTTTCCATGCAAAATCTGCTCCTTTTTTTAAAACTAGGGAAGGGCTTCCTTCCCTGAAAAGAAGCCAAAGAGCAAGGATCTGGCATGACTGGAGCCTGTAGAAAGGATGACAGGAACTAGGCCTGCTCTGTCTGTGACTTGGTCAGGAGATCCTGATCTCAAGCCAATGAGGTCAAAGTCTTAATCCCCACAAGTCTGAGGAAAGGTGAGAGAAAAAAATGGCAGATAGTAGAAAGAACTCCAAAGCCAGAGTAGTTCTGCCCAAGCCCCTGATTGGGGCAGAGTTTTTTGTTTTTCAAAAGATTTATGTAATTAATATATATATATATATATATATATATATATATATATATGGTCCTTTCTGCATATGTGCCTGTCCACCAGAAGAGGGCATCATATCTTGTTTCAGATAGTTGTGAGCCACCATGTGGTTGCTGGGAATTGACCCTCTCGAAGAGCTAGTGTTCTTAACTACTGAGCCATCAATCCAGCACTGTGGGGCAAGTACATCCCCCACAGTGTAGTGATCACCCATCCCTTGCCCTGGGATCCCACAGTAGTCTGGGGCTACGCCAAAGTATCCCAGAACCAGAAAAAGAATAAGATGCACCCCATAAAGCATTACTTTCACATCATATACATAATTTTAAGCATCTCCAAACTGGACTAAACCAAGGTGCTATGCTGTATGTACATGATTATTATTGTCTTTATAAATAAAACTTTCAAAGCACTGTGTGGCCTCTGGAAGGTCCCGTGTCTGTTTTCCTGTAGGGAAGGAGTTTGAGGACAACATGTGAATCAGTGCCCTCCAGTCTCTTCAAGTTTTGATATATTTGGAAATCTTCAAGCTTGTGTCAGCAAGAACAGATAAGGGGAAAATTTCCATCTATACAGAAGTATACAGACGAGGTGACTGGCAATCTTACCACATGAAACTCATAAGGGGCACTGGTCTGACAAGCCCATCAGCATACTCAATACAGAATCCTGGGATAGGCATAGCTTCTGATTACTAGGCCTGATTCCCTGACCTGGGACCAGGACCAGCCTTGACACCTAGGCCTCTGAGTACAGCCCATGGAAGGAAACTGGGAAGACTCCTGTTGGAGGGCTTCCTTACCTCCTTCTTGAGTGGGGCCACATAATCCCAGGAGTTGGTAGCAGGATCATAGCGTTCCACCGCATTTAGGTCATTGTGGTAGTCACGGCCTGCCACAGCATAGATGTACTTGCCCACAACACACACACACAGATCCGCATGTTCCTGCTGCAAGGACTGGATCTGGAACCAGCGATTGTGCCTCGGGTCATACCTTTGGAGGACATGAGGACAGTGCATCACTGACTAGGAGAGAAACGGGCCTTTCAGGCCTACTTTCTACTCTCCCACTTCTTTACTGTAGCCTGCTCTGAACACCTTCCATCTGGGCCCTGGATAGGCCCTGCCCATCCAGAGACATGACAGAGGTTCATGGAGCACTGTATACTCACAACATGACCTGGAATGTAGCCAGGAACCTCCTGAGTTTCTGCCCATGAGGTGTACCCACTATAGGAACAACCTCTAGGGTTTGTATCCACCCAAATGTCCATCACAGGCTGTGGCCACCTTCCTCTAACCTGTACTCCAGACTGGGTACACCAGCCTCCTCCAACATTCTATTGTGTAAGGTCTGCAAAGTCATCCTTAGTACTATCACACCCTTGTTCTTAGATAGTCATAGGTTCCCTTCATACACCTGAAACAAACAAACAAACAAACAAACAAACAAACAAACAAACAAAAACAAAACTATACTGGTCTCCGATTGGTGGCTTCCCCAGGTGGGAAGTCTTCCCCACCCCCACATTCTCAGGACATCCTTCTTGCTGAAGTGGGTTTATCAACTCTCTCTTTGAACTGTGGTCAGAAGAGCAGGATGATATGAGATTCCAGGGACCCCATAAAGGAAAAAGATGAATGAGGCTGACTACATGGAGCCAGAAGATGGGGCATCTGCAATGAACAGTCCAGGCAAGAGAAGGGTGTGAGGGAGGAAAGGAGAAACACTCACGTTTGCTAACCCCTTGCTGAGAGTTACTACAGCTTACTTTCCTTTTACCAGGTCACATTATGTCACTTTCAAAGAAAATACAGTGTCCCTAAGTCACAGCTTTCCTTCCCTGACAACTGTAAAACAAAACAAAACAAAAAAAGTCTAACCCCCAAGCAACAAACATCATCCAGCCTTGCACAAAGCCAGTCCTGTCACTGCTGCTCAATGCTAGTCAGCCTAGGATGGCTGGTCAGCCTAGGATGCCTCTCCCTCCTTTTTGCTATGTCTTTTACCCTCTACTGCCTAAACGAGGCTTCCAATTCCTCCAGGGTACTCTCAGCTACCTGGCAGCGCCAACTGTCACCCACTGGTCTCTACTGTATTTAGAACCTGACTCTTCACTTAAACATCCTCAATAGAGCCCTGTATCCCTCATCAATACCAGCAAAACCCATGCTTCTATACTGACACCCACACCTAAGGCCTTCTATAGCCTAAATCCATTCTCATTTCCTGTTTTCTTTCGCCACACTAGGGACTGAATCAACAGCCACTGGATTCTAGGCAAGCGTTCTACTATCAAGCTACATTCCCAGCCTTGAACTTGCTACACAGACCAAGCAGGCCTTTTACTTGAAATCGTCCTGCCTTAGTCTCCTGAGCGCTAGGATTTCAGGTGCCCATGACTATGTTCAAATGACCAAGCTTCTCTTTATTGGATTCATTTTCTATTTTGTTTCTGTTTGTATTATTATGTATGTGTGTTGATGATGGGGGAGACTGACATGCCACAGCACGTATGTGAAGGACAGACAACAGCCTTGTGAAATCTGTTCTTTCCACCTTTGTATGGGATCCAGGGATTGAATACAAGTCGCCAGTATTATGCGGCAAGTACTTTTACTTCCTGAGCCTTTTGGGGGGTTTGTTTGTTTTTATACAAGGTCTCATGAAACATAGGCTGGTCTCGCATTCTCTAAGTAGACTGACCCCCCCTGTCTCTAACTCAAATATTGAGATTACAGGTGTGTTCCACCACACCTGGTTTCAATTTTCTTCTTAGACTAGATTATTAAGTAACATTTTTTTTCTAATTAAAAATAAGCTTCAGGAGCTGGCAAAATGGTTCAGTGAATCAGGGTGCTTGCTGCCGGATTTGACATCCGTCTCTGGAACCATCATGATGAAAGGAGAGAACAAACTTCTACAAGGTGTCCTCTGATCTCCATGTCCACATGCACACACTAAATTTTGTATGTGCCTATAGAGAGGACAAAGGTCAATGTTGAGTGTTTTCTTCCACTTTATATTATGAAATAGTCTCTAGAGCTCATTGTGGCCAGTGAAGTCTCAGGTTCTTACCCCTGCCACACACTGGAGTTATCACACCTGACCTTTTTTGTGGGCGCCCAGGCTCTGAGTAAAGGTTCTCATAGTTGTGAAGCAAGCTCTTTACAGACTAATCCATCTCTTCAGTCCAAAATTCAGTATGACATGTAAGGGTAGAAATTGGTCTAACTCTACTAGGGACTGAATGCTGTGTTCCAAAAAACATTTGTGTGAAATCTACTTTGGCAATATTCTGGGGTTTAATCCGGGCTTAAGGATAAGATCCCAGGATAGGATTAGTCCCAATTAAGAAGAGATGAAAGCTGGACAGTGGTGGCACACACCTTTAACCCCAGCACTCAGCGGACAGAGGCAGATGGACTCTGAGCTTGAGGTCAGCCTGATCTACAAAGAGGTTCTGGAAGGGTTATACAGAGAAACCCTACCTAGGGAGAAAAAAAAAGTGTCTTTTTTTGTACACTATGAAGATGTGTTTCTGTTCAATCAGAAGGCCTAAGGTGCCTTCTGATTGAACGGCCAATAGCTAGGGAGCAGAGAACAGGTAGGACTTCTGGCAGAGACAGGAACTCTAGGAAGAATCAGAGAGCTGGGGATTTGCCAGCCAGACATGGAGGGAGCGGGGTGCACAGTACTGGCCATAGGTAACAAACTACATGGCAGAACATAAATCAATATAAATGGAGTAATTTAAGTTTAAGAACTAGTAGTCCATAAAAGGTCTGACAACACCTTAATAGTGTCACTCCCTATTAGCTTATGGGAGCCAAATACATCCAAACTACCACATTCCACTCCCTGACCCCCAAAAGCATGTAACAATATCATAATGCAAATGTATTGAGTTCAACCTCAAAAGTCCCCATAGTCTATCACAGTCTCAACAATGTTTAAAAGTTCAAAGTCTCTTCTGAGATTCATGGAATTTCTTAACTGTAATCCCCTGTACAATCAAAACAAAAACAGACCACATACTTCCAACATATAATGGCACAGAATATATATTCCCATTCCAAAACATAGGGAAGGGAGCATAGTGAGGAAATACTGGACCAAAGTAAGACCGAAACCTCCAAACTCTGCATCTCCATGTCTAATGTCAAAATGTTCTTCAGATCTCCAACTCCTTTCAGTTCTGTAGACTGCAACACACTTCTTTCTCTTGGGTTGGTTCCATTCTCTGGTAGTAGCTTTCCCCAGTAGGTATCTCAAGGCTCTGGCATCTCCAACATCTTAGGTTCTCCTAAGCAAATTAGGCTTCAACTTCAGTTTCACGAAATAGCCTCTCTATGCCTCCACTCAGGAACAGCCCTGACACCTGCCTGGCCTGAGCAGCTTTTAATCTCAGGAACAAATTCCATAGCCTGTTTCTTCTATCCTTAACTCCAGAACCATGTGGCCAAAGCTGCCAAATTCTGCTGCTGACTGGGACTGGAAACTGGCACCCTCCTTCATTACATTTTTACAAGCTTTCTGTCTTTCACTGCCTAAGCTAGGCTCTCCTGAAATTAGATCTATAGATCAGGCTAGGCGCAAACCCAGAGATCTGCCTGCCTCTGCCTTCCCAGTGCTGGGATTAAAGACATCCATCACCACACCCAACTCTAAGGTTTTCTTTGGATGGAAACTTAGTTGGGTAGAATCTTGCCCTGAGATCACCATTCCCTTTATTCTATTTCTTAATCCATTTACCTCCTTGGACACAGGATTTAGCTTTATTCCACTTCCTGGTTCTCCTTTTTTTTAACCTGTACATTTTATATTTTCAATGGTTCAGCTTGCTCCTTTCCATTATAAATCTTCATTAGAGTTACCACTAATAATCACATGACAGAGTCTATATTAGGATGCTTTGAGATCCTCTGCCAACTGAATTAATCCAAAACTCTTCACTTTGGTCTCAGGCAGACTCTTCAGACAAGGGCAAAAGCAGCCACATTCTTTACCAAAATGCCACAACAATGATCTCTAGGGAACATACTAAAATTCTTCTCTGCAACTCTTGAGCCAGGTCCTTACAGTTCAAAGCACCACTGTCTTCTAGGCTCCTACTAGTATGGCTCATTAAGCAGTGGTTAAAACATTCCACTGCTTTCCTAACATAAAGTATCAAAGTCAAAATTTGATACTCCAAATAAAAACATGGTCTGGTCGGTCTATCACAGCTGTACCCCAGTCCTTGGTACCAGCTTCTGTCTTAGTTAGTTAGGGTTTCTATTGCTGTGAAGACACACCATAACAACGGCAAGTTTTTTGTTGTTGTTGTTGTTTTTTTAATGTGCATTTGTGTTTTGCCTGCATGTATGTCTGTGTGAAGGTGTCAGATCTTGGAGTTACAGACAGTTGTAAGCTGCCATGTGGGTGCTGGGAATTGAACCCAGGTCCTCTGAAAGAGCAGTCAGTGCTCTTAACCACTGAGCCATCTCAATCCAGTCCCACAACTCCAGAAAGGAAAATATTTAACTGGGGTGGCTAGCTTATACTCTCATTGGTTCAGTCCATTATCATCATGGCATGGTGATGTGCAGGAAGACACACAAGATGGTGCTGGCTCCATCTTGACCAGAAGGCAACAGGGAGTGGACTGAAACACTAGGAGGCATCTTGAGCACAGGAAACCTCAAGGTCCACCCCCAGTGACACACTTCCTCCAACAAAGTACACATACTAGTAGTTTACTCCCTCTGAGGGCCAATTAGATTCAAACTATCACAAAGAGGAAGAGATGGAACTGTTTATTATGTGAGGGTACAGCAAGAAAGGTTCCTCACCAGACTCAATCAGCTGACATTCCAGAACCAAGTGTTGATATTTAAGTCACCCATTCTGTGGTATTTGTTAAAGCAGCCACAATTTTCTGAGGTAATAATTTTAAGTTATATATGAACTGCCAAACTACTCTGAGAGGTAAAATCTAGGTTCAAAAAAAAAAAATGTATCAAAGGTCTCTGTCAAATTTAGCAAATTGTTTTTTCTTCAGTGTTCCATAACATTGTACAATGAAGGACTAGGGATTAAACCTAAGAGCGTTCTATTACTAAGCTATATCACCCCTAGCCCACTACTCTCTCTTTGTTTGAAGTAAGATCTCACTGTGTAGCCCGTGGTCTTTGTCTCCCAGGTGCTGTGATTACAGGTATGAACCACATTTGGCTCCTGGCCCTCTTTCCACTATTCTGTGACAGTGTTTCACTAACTTGTCTGGGTTGGATCTGAACTCATTCAATAGTCCAGGCAGACTTTTGAGCTGGTAATCCTCCTGCCTCAGCCTCTAAAGCAATTGGGATTATAGGTTCATCACTAGGTCCAACTATTTTAAAGGCTATTAAAACTTTAAATGCACATGGAGATGCTTAAGAAAAAAAAATACTATTTTATATAGGCAGGGTCAGACGACATATAACATGGAATAGACACTACTAGGCATAGCACACAAGAAAGTGTTCAATAATTTTATCTGGTTATAACTATGAAAAACGTACAAAGAATATTGTGCTAACTCCTATGGTTTGGACAATGCCCTCCAAAGTCCATGTATAAAGGCCTTGTGGTGTCTAATTTTATGTCAACTAGACATAAGCTAGAATCGTCAGAGGGGATACCTCAACTGAGAAAACACCTCCATAAGATCAGGCTGTAGGCAAACCTGCAGGGCATTTTTCTAATTAGTAATTGATGGAGGACCCAAACCATTGTGGTGAGGCCACCCCTGGACTGCTGGTTCTGGGTTGTATAAGAAAGCAGGCTGAGCAAGCCATGGGAAGCAAGCCAGAAAGCAGCATTCCTCCATGGTTTCTGCATCAGCTCCTGCCTCCAGGTCCCTGCCCTCACTGCTTTGGATGATGAACTGTTAAAGGAACTATGAGTGAAATACCGTTTTCAAGACACTTTTGGTAACAATGTTTCATCCCAGCATAGCAGCCCTAAAACCTGATCCTTAGAGTGGAAGTTTTGGGAGGTATTATGGTCCTGCTTGGGTCACTCAAGGGGAAATGGACTCAAGGGGGAGAGTGAAGCCTGTTATAGTGGCACATACTTCTTGTCCTAGAACTAGGCAAGCAGAGGCAGGAGGATCACTCCAAGTTCAATGTCAACCTGGGCCAGGCAGGACTACAAAAGAAGACATTGGGTGGGGGGGGGCGGGCAGAGGGTAACACCTTGTCTTTAGAAACCACAATACTGTGTAACTCTGAATCTTTGGTTACTACTTTCTCTGTCCTGGACCAAGATGCCCCCACCACAGCATCTACCTCAGTGGGCATACTCATATACTGCACAATCTTGGACTTTAAACTTCTTAAAGGATACAGTAAATAAAATTTTTCTCTTCATTAATTAGTTGCTTTAGGTATTTCACAGTACTGATATGAAGCCAGTATGTTGTATATATGAATTCAAAGAAAGAAAATAAAAGAAGTAGTAGAAACAAAGAATTAATTTGTTTCACAAGAAAATTTCTTACAGTTTCTACATCAGAGCTCTAGGACATACCTGCTAAGCACTGTCTCCTCAGATTGTAAAACCATTTTACTGTAAGATATTATTTTCTGATATTCCAAGAGTTTATATTTTAAACTATGACTAAGAAAAAGAAACAAACTCAGGAAAACCAAGTTTATGGTTTCAGTTACTGTGATATCTCAGCAATTGGGAGATGAAGGCAGAATAATCATGAATTCAAGGTCATCCTCAGTTACTCAGTGCTAGCAAGTTTAACCAAAAACCAAATACAAAAAAGTGGTTGGCGGGACCCCGGGCCTTATACGTGCTAGGGAAGCACTCTCAATTTTGCAAGTTTTGTGATGACTAGGAAGTAAATGAAATTTTCATTCTGTAGATGACAGACACCCTTAGTCAGCTGGCAGGCAGGCCTTGACTCTACTTGCTACACCCCCTCCCCCATAAATTTCTTTGTCTTTGATCCCACCTGCCATGATCCAAGTTCAGCTCTCAGCTGTCACTGCTCTGCAGAGATCTGCTTTGCAGCTCTCAACTGCTGAGGTAGGAGGGCAGTCTGGCCTTAGCCCCACAGCTGTAAGCAGAGCCCTGTAAGAAGCCTCCAGGCTTGATCTGAGGAGCCAAATTCAGCCATGCACATTGAAGACAGTATCCAGTTACAAAGGAAGTGAGTCATTTCCTTCTTTCTGAACCCTGTCATTCCAAGCATCTAATCACAATGTGTTATAGACAGGATTAAGTCTCACTAGTTTAACAAAGGTGACTGCTTCCTAGGGTCAGGAGACCAGAAATGACCAAGAATTGGCTGTTTTCCTCTAGGTTAGTATCACTGTGCTTGCTTGATTTGTCTGGCAGGCCAGGCCAGAGTCCAACCTCACCATACAGCCAAAGACAGAACATGAATATCAAAATGAACTGCAATAGCATCCAGCCCAGAGCTTCTCTCTACAACATCTCTTATCTTGTGGTAGGGACCAGGGGTAGCAGGAATTCCCACATGCACCAGGGTATGAACTAATAATGTTGTTCTGTCCAACGAAATGGATCTCTCGGATTATAGCTAGAAGCATCCTACAGATCAAGGCAGTCCACAAAACTCCCTCAAGGAAAACTGCCTCCTTACAAAATCTATTGAGTACATTCTCACCTGACTACAGACAGGGCCAAGGGGGGACTTAGCAAAAACTCAGTGATGCTTATTGGTCATTCCCACTCCTCTGTACTTAGACGTGGGCTCCAGCAGGCAGCATCTGGAAGACAGCCTGGCTAGCAGTTTGGAGAAAAGGAGTAGAGCCAACCAGCAAGAAACTTTAACAAAAGATACTGAAGAGCTAGACTGAAGATGGCAGAAGGAGCTAGCTCAGCATACACAGCACTCCCCAGCATGCTTCCTGAACACAGGTAGCCAAGGCAACCTGCTGCAAACAGCTGGGTTTCAGGATAGCAGGGACACAGGGGCAAGAAAGCAATTCTGATGTCCTTTTCTGTTATCTTGCTGTGGTCCACTTCCTCTGAATTCATCTGGACTCCATTACATGAAACAGGTATACACCAGAGAAGCTGCAACACTTATGTAAAAGGCAGATGCAGGAACCAGGCCTGCAGTGATGTGCCCTTGATAATGTGTTCCCTGAGCAGCCCACATAACCCACAAATCTGGAGTTGTCTAATGACAAAGGCAATAATGTTAAGTGCTCTTTCCTACCTCCAGCATCGGGACTCAGCTCGGAATCCTTGGACATTATTGTCCCCTCCAATCAAGTACACGAAGTTGTTGAGCACCGCAATGCCCTGGTTGGACATTCGGGGAGCCAGAGAGGCAGTGAAGTGTTTCCACTCTCCCAATAAGGGATTCAGGTACTTGGCCTGGTCACTGAGGATTGTAGATGGTGTGGAGTGAATGCCCCCGAAGCCCACAACACACTGGAAATCGGAGCGAAGCTCTGTCTGTGGGCCCTGAAGGCTGGGCTGCAGGCTCTCATTCCGGTGGTACATAAGGGCACTGGCCACTGTGTCCCTCAGTGGGCTAGGACCAAGCTTGTCATGCAGCCGCTGAAGGACCTCAGCTTCCATCAAGGGAAAACGCACAGTCTCTAGGAGCTTGGGAGGCTCATTTAGTGAGATCTGGTCAGCCTGTACCTGCTCCAGGGAGTAATGGTAGAGCAGGGCCCCTTCATACACCTCAGTCTCACAGGAAACCTCCAGGCGATTGCTGCTGAGGAGGGAGTAGACCTTCTCTAAGGGAAGCTGGCGGTACTTGTCAGTTCTTGAGAAGGCCACAAAGTTTTTGAGGATGTAGGTATCCAGTTGTTGGGTCAGACGGTTCAGGTCAAAGAGTTCTGCCAGCCGGTAGACATCAAGGATGTTCTCCTCATCCACCCAGGACATGAGGAAGTCACAGCAGAAGTGGATAATTTCTGGGATCTGTAAAAAGAAGGACACCCACTCAAGACTGAGCTGGAGAACTACATCTGGGTATGGGAGACAGTATGACAGCAGAAAAAACTTATTATGGAGCTGGCCTTCTGAGGTTGGGGACTGCAAAGTGGAATCTTCCCTTAACTGTCCCCAACCTTTTCTGACAGAAAAGTGCAGGGATTTCCTGCAGGCTTAGTTTAAAACCTGTCATGGGAACACAGGGCATGTTCTTAACTTTGTAGAACCCAATCCTCGTTTATAAAACAAGGATAATGTAGGGAGAAACAGCCTGAGGAGTACAGCGCAAACAGCACCTGGCACAGACAGGATTGATATATTATATCACCTGTTTTTAAATCAAAAGTGCACGAGGGAAAGAAGCAGGATATGTCACAGACTGTCAGAGTTTGAAAAGAGCCTGTGGCCATTCTATACCATGGGTACTCTCTCGAAGGGCCAAGGTGCTAGGACAAAAACTATAGCTGGCTCTCTTCCCTGAACAACCTCAGCATCAGGAGCCGGAGCAGGAACCAGAGGAGGAGCAGAAACCGGAGGAGCAGGAGCTGCAGAGCAGCCCCACCAGGACCATGCACACCGCACTTAGAACTGTCAGCAAGGCATCTCCAGGCACTTACAAGCCATGACCCAGAGCCACAATTTTTGAAAAGCTGTCAAACCATCCTAGGGCCTCTGCCTGAGCTGAGACCCACTCAGTTCCAGTGGGTGCAGGATTCCCAGGAGGCAGTATAACCTATCCTTGTACCCAGCTGCACTGGAGGGAGGGAAGGCAGGCCAAAGAGCCACTGAGGAAGGAAGAAGCTGAGAATTAGACAACCGAACCCTGATGGCTGTTCAAGGACATCTTGGAATTTGACAGGAAAAGCACAACAAAACAAAGAGAAAAGGAACCCTTCCTGGATAACAAACCAGGTACAGATAAAGTCTTTACGTCAAACCCACAGTTGCTTGTCTCCATCTCCCAAGTGTGGGGATTAAACAAATGCAACACTACATGTAACATATTCTTTAGGAAAACAAGATTTTGGAGTCTCCCTGAAAATAGAAACAGGAGGCAGCTCCCTTTACCTACAGGTCCTACCTCAGAGGTAAAAGTCCCCATAGATTATACATATACATCCTGACTGTATAGTGTCTATTGTCCTCAGACTCCCTATACCAGCCTAGCCCCAGACTAACTATGCAAATGACCTTGGAACTCCCCCTTCCCAACTTGGAGTGCTTGAATTACAAGTGTACATTTCCACACAAGAAGTTTTTCAAGACTAAGGTTCTTTATGTAATATCCCTGGCTACCCCAGAACTCATTTTTATAGACCAGGTTGGCCTCAAACTCACAGATATCTGCCTACCTCTGCAGATATTGTGATTAAAGGCATGTGCCATCACCGCCAGACTTGTTTTTGATTTTTTGAGACAGGATCTCACTATGTGGCATGGCTTGTCCTGGAATTCACTCTGCAGACCAGGTTGACCTTTGCCTCCTGAGTGCTGGGATTAAAGGTACACAACATTATGCCCACCTTTACCACATCAATTTATAGTATAACAACTATTTGTGTAGTATTTAACTGATATGGTATATAGAAATCTAGAGATAATCTAAGGTGTACAAGAAGCCTATAGGAAAGTTACATGCCACTGATACTCCATTTTATAAAAGGTCTTACCTTTTATAAAAGGGCTTACCCTTCAGATTTTGGTATCCACAAGTAGTCCTGGAACCAGTTCTCTAATTAGAATCACCAACAAATACCCACAGTATACGAGAAGTCTGCTAATAGTTAAAGCCTATCAATAAATGTTTAGAATATCTTAAAAAGACAACTCATGCTTCTTGCTAGGTGATATGCTAAGAGCTAAATAGACACCTACAAATGATCAGAGAAATACATAGCCATGTTTGATTCTCCAGGGTGCTCTGTAGTTCCTGAACATCTTCACTTGCCATGTTTAATTCCCTAGCCAGTTCTTCTAGTCCTCTTTTCCCTAAAACATTACTGTCCTGGGCCTGAGAAAGTAGGAATAGGCACTGCCATCCTGGAAATAACCTATCCCCTTGCACCAAGACTTCTGTTTCTCCATCCTTGGTCTTGTGGTCTGTTTTCAAAGCAGTGTGCCTCCACTGGGTGGAATCCTACACAGACACAGCTGAGGCCCATCTAGTACAGGATCTCCAACCAGATAGATTCAGAGTGGAACACACTGCCTAGAGCAAGTTTAAAATGCCAATTTTGCTTGGATTCAAATCCAAGACTCTAGAGACACTGTGAAGACTCACCAGATCCAGTGCAGGACATATCAAATAGGGGCAAACCAACAGCTGCAACACTCAAACCTGATTTGCAGACTCTATGACTTTCTATCAAATAAAAACTTGCTGTCACAATGTTGCATGTTCAAATCGCTACAGAAAAAAAATTTTTTTCCAAGAAAAGGAGTAAATTGGCCTACTGGTATATTCCCCCTTCCAATAGGATAAAATTTCATAAATCTTCCCAAATGTTTGTTTCTGCTTTTCTCTACAGACACATAATGCAAATGGTCTTTTTGTAGTCCCAGTCCAATTAAAGATTAAAGTTGGCTTTGGAGTTGGAATGTAGCTCTCTCCTTCTCTAAACCCAAGCATGCTTGTTAAAAGGAAAATCCAAAATCTCTGTCTCCGTCAGAAGAGTCACCTGATACGGGATCCTTCTTGGTTCTCTGAAGAAGTTGAAGGCTAGATAGTTACAGTTTTAGTTTTAGTTTTCCTTGTTTATCAGACTCAGAAAAGAAACTCACTAAAAAGGTATAAAGTATAAAAAATTGAGAGACATTTAAAGATAATTTGATAATGAAAATTAGAATAGAAAGTGAATTAGGTACAACCTTTTGGACTCACCAAGATAGGATAGATAATGGAATGATTTCTCTGAATTTGTCAAATGCAAATGGAGTAGACACTGTTAATGTACTGATTGCCTATATATATATATATATATATATATATATATATATATATATATATATATATATATGTATACAGTTATATATACATATATACATGGCTTTTCTTATATTAGTTATAGCCTTCTTTTTTGTATTAGACAAAAAAAGGGAATTGTGGTGATATTTTATTTATGATCTAATAAAATTTGTCTGGGAATCAGAATGCAAAGCTAGCCACAGTCATAGAAGCTGGCCAGTGGTAGCACACATTTTTAATGCCAGGACTCAGAAGACAGAGGCAGGTGGATGTCTAAGTTCAAGGCCAACCTGGGCTACATGAGAGTGAATCAGTCTAAAAGAGAAACAGGGCTCATGGCTTTCATCTCAGCACTAGAGAGAATATAAGGAGCTCAGGGCAGTCTCAGTGAGTCTGAGGAGCAGTGCAGTCTGGAGATGCAATCAGAGGACACAACTGCCCCTTCGGTCTGAGTATTGTCTAGTGGCTGACTGCTTTGGTTCTCTGGTCTTCAGCTTTAACCCCCATCTGTTTCTGGGTTTATATTATTCCTGCTACAGAAATAAGCTGGCTTGCTCTCCCCCACCTTCCCCTCCTTCCCAATCCTTGATGGTGAAGGATGCCATCCCTCACCAACTTGGCTTGATATCATCTTACCCAATGGACTTTGCCTCACCTTCCTTCTCATGGGCCTTCTGTGGGAATGATCAATGTGTACTCCCCTGGAGAAGCAGTCAGGTTCTCTCTAGCCTCTTTGCTGATCCCAGGTGGGGAGATTGGAGTTTCTTCAATAACCACCCTCTGCCTCCTCAGCTCTGGAGGAGCTGGGCCTATGAAATAGACAGGATACTGGGGCTGCCTGCCCTGCCTTGCTGTTCCTATGGACCTCCCAGGGCTCTTTAGTTGGAGGGAAACTCCAGTGCTCTTCTTCCTACTCTTTTACCACTCCTTTCAGCTGCTTTACCTGAAAGTTAGTTTGGGGCTTTAATAAGAAAGCAAGAGAAGGCAAGATTGCAAATTTAAGGTGAGAAAGAGAGAAAAAGAGAGAGAGGGAGGGAGGGAGGGAGGGAGGGAAGGAGGGAGGGACAAACACAGTGTAAGAAGAACTTACACTGTGCTGCAGGGCAGAGGATTCTCAAAGTCACTAGACATCACATAACATAGGCCATCACAAACACATACCTCGGGGTTGCCCAACTGTGATGTTTTTCCTAGCGGGGAAATCAGGCCAGAAGAAGGAAGCAGCAAAGAAGAGAAGGCAAGTAGGATATATTGGTTTATGTCTATAATCCCAGCACTCTGGAGGCTGAGGCAGGACTGCCAGGAGATTAGCCATCCTAGGCTATAGGCTAGGCTAGACTGAGCTATAGTGAGACTGTTTCAAAAAACAGAGGAAAAAAAGAGAAGGAACTGGAGAGATAGCTCAATAGTTAAGAACACTGGCTGCTATAAAAAATTATCCAGGTGTGCAAAGCATAAATAAAAAGGAAAAACACTAAAAAAAATTTTCCAGGCTGGACATTGGTGGCTCACACCTTTAATCCCAGCACTCAGGAGGCAGAAGCAGGTGGTTCTCTGTGAGTTTGAGACCAGCCTGGTCTACAAGAGCTAGTTCCAGGACAGGCTCCAAAATCACAAAGAAACCCTGTCTCAAAAAACCAAGCAGATAAAAAAAAAAAAAAAAAAAAAAGATCCAGGTTTGATTTCCATCAGCTACATAGCTATCTATAACTCCAGTTTCAGGGGACCCAACACCCTCTTCTGGCTTCCACAGGCACTGTACATATGTGTACAGGAAAAGCACCTAAAATAAAATTTTAAAAATGAAAAAGAAGAAGGGGCTGGAGAAATGGCTCAGCAATCAAAACCACTTGTTGCTTCTGCAGAGAACCTGGTTCAAATCCCCACACCAACATAGTCCATATCATCCATAACTGCAGCTCCAGGGGAACCAATGCCCTCTTCTCACATCCTCAGGTACCAGGTACACATGTGGTACACATACATATATGTAGGCAAAATGCTTGAACACATAGAATAAACAAATTTTTTTTCTTTAGGTAGAAAAAGAGTCAAGGGCAGAAGAAGCGGGCAGGCCAGGGCATTAGGAGAGACTCTGCTTCATTTCACAAGGCTCAACACCAAGGTACCCTCCCTGTTCCATATTGTGCCTCATTACTTGACCTCTTGACCTACCTCATACCAGTAGTCATCAGAGTTACCTGGAGAGCCCCCTCAGGTATGAGTCTTCTTACTTATTCAACAAGGCAACTCTCACCTGAAGTTGACAGGCAGCAACCAGGGTCTCCTGCACATTGCTCAGGCTGAGCTCTAGTTCAGAAGTGTATATGAAATGCAGGATTTGGCACATGGCATTGTAAGACACACCATGGATCAGGACCTCTTCCTGTTCCATCTCCTTCAATCCCCCAGCAAACATTCCTCTGTAAGGCAAAGAGATAAGACTTTGAGTTACTCAGTCAGGACTTCATGTAGGCCACAAAAAGCATTCAGAAGGGACCAAGAACTCTTAACAGCCTGCATGCCAAACACTGATTGCTCTGTGCTCTGAATAAACAGTTAGGCAAAGGAGAGTCAGTATATGGAAAGACCCTGATCAAGCTGTGCAGCCATCCTGGAATCACTTGGCTCCCTGTCCATGGTCCCAGGAACCCTATATGCACTATCTGGGAGCAGGCCATGCCTAGTTTGCTTGCTGTATCATCTACCAGTACAGTTCTCAGGTCAGACAGCAATAGTTAGAGTAAGTCTGGAAAGAATGTGTTAATGACAAATAAGTAATAACTGAGAGTCACTGCATTCTATATATTTAATGAGTGCTTATCACACGTTGAGTACTGAGGCAGAATAAAAAAAGAAAAATAAGGGAATATAGAAAGGGTAGGAAGCCCTTCACATAGAATGTACCTTGCCTTTCTTGTTGACAAGAGAGTCAAGAAGCTTTAATATAACTGGTAAGGCAAACTTGTCTACAGAGCTGTTAGTTATGTTTTCCTAAAGACATCTCAAACAAAGATACTAAAAACAACCAAGAGGGGCTGGAGAGACAGCTCAGCAGTTAAGAGCACTGGCTGCTCTTTCTAGAGAACCTGGGTTAATTCCCAGCACTCACATTGCAGCTCACAATTGTCTGTAGTTCCAGTTCCAGAGGATTTAACACCTTCACACAAACATGCAGGCAAAACATCAACGAATATAGAGTAAAAACAAATAAGCCATTGAAAAATATTAAGCAAAGAAGCCAGGTGTGGTGGCACACACCTTTAATCCCAGCACTAGGGAGGCACAGGCAGATGAATCTCTGTGAGCTATAGGCCAGCCTGGTTTACATAATGAGTTCTAGGACAGTCAGAGATACATAGAAGTCTGTCTCAAAAAAACAAACAAACAAAACCCAACAATAAATGAATTATGCTTACTTAGGGCCAAACTGTTTGAAACCTTCAGTTTAACTATATTAGCACCTCTCTCCCAAAGAACAATGCACCTCATAAAATCATTTTTTTAAATATTTATTTACTTATTATGTATGCAGTGTTCTGTCTGCATGTATGCCAGCTGATCAGCAGAGGGAATCAGATCTCATTTCAGATGGTTGTGAGTCACCATGTGGTTGCTGGGAATTAACTTCTGGGAAGAGCAGTCAGTGCTCTTAACCTCTGAGCCATCTCTCCAGTCCCTCATAAAATCATTTTATGACTCTATTTACAAAAGGAAATTCAAAGAGTAGACAGTAAGCCAGGTCATGTGTTTTACTTCTTTACTTTATGTGAGAGTGCATGTGCACATGTGCATGCATATTATAGTGCACACGTAGAGAACAATTTGCAGGAGTCAGTTCTCTCCTTCCATCACATGAATCCCAGGGCTGAATTCAGGCCTTCAGGCTTTGTGGCTGAAGAAGCCTAACTTAACATCAGTACAGCCATGACAGGCTTCAGGCTAACAATCCTGGAACTAGGCCTCACCCTTACAATAACCAGGAAAAACCAGACTTACCCTGCAGGGGACCAATCAGAATTGAGACAAACAAGGACTAGATGCTCCAGAACATTAAGAATAGCTTACCTAACTGGTACATAGGTTGCCAGTTTCCTTGCAGAAACCCCAGTACCAATCCCTCTTCCCACTCCTATCCAATCAGGAGTTCAACCCCCACCTGTATCCAGAATTCCCCTACCACTCAACCCCCATTCTTTACTCCTTAAAACCCTGCCACAGCTTAACTCAATGCTTTCCCTGATCCAAACACTGTGTTGGAACAGACGCAAAGTCCAAGCTTGAGCTTGTAATAAAGGCTCTTTGTTTTTGCATACGAACTCGGACTCCCGGTGGTCTCTGGGGGACTCATGATGTGGGCATAAGAGTGCACTGCCTGCAGAACTATTTCTCTGGCCTGAATTTTATTTAAGTTTTAAGCTTTACTTAAAATTTAAGTTTTATTTACTCTTAAACTACTAAGAACTGGAAGCCAGACCCTAAGGAGAAAGGGAACTCTTCAAGCTGCTGATGGCAGTGCTAGGCTTGGCCCCTGGCTACAACTGACAGTACTAAAGTTCTGGCATATACATTATACATTAAAATTGTTTCTTGAGATTCTATTTATTTATTTTCTTACTTATTTTTGATTTTTTTGAGACAGGGTCTTACTATGTAGCTTGGCCTGTCCTGGACCTCTTTCTGCAGACCAAGCTGACCTTGAACTCAGAGATATCTGCCTGCCTCTGTCTCCCAAGTCCTGGGATTAAGGTGTGTGTCACCACCACCTGGAAAGATTGTATTAATTTTTATGTAAATATTGCCTGAATGTACATCTTTGCACTATATGGTCCAGTATCCTCTGGGATCAGAAGAGGGAGTCTGATCCCCTGAGACTTTAGTTACAGACAGTTATGAGCTACCATATGGGTATAAAGAATTGAACCTGGAAGAGCAGCTAGTGCTCTTAACTGCTGAGCCATCTCTCCAGCCTCCTGACATACACATTTAATGAGGACAAAGGAAGAAGACAGATTTAGTTGCAGAGTGCTTACCTAGATAGAATTGGAATGCACAAAGCCCTAGGTGCCATTTCCAGCACAGAGGTGGGAAAGAAAAAGGAAGGTTGGGAAGATGGTAGCTGTTTAGACTGGGACACTCTCAGGAAGAGAGACCCACAAGAAGAGCTGAGAGCAGCACATCTAAAGTAGAAGAGGGCTTCCCAGATGAGGAGACAGGCACACAGATTCAGGGTTTTGAAGAGCTTTCTGTTCTACACAGCCAACCCAAGAAGTAAGGAGGAGGTAAGATGGGGCCAGACCAGCAGGCAGAGCCCAGATGTATCTCCAGAGCAGAACAGAATGTGTACTTGAATCCCAGTAGGTTAAGATGCTACTGTAGGGGAATTTTTATATAAAGTAGCCTAGAAAGGAGAGGCTGAGAATTGGTTGGGAAGAGGCAGAAAAACCAGTTACATAGAAGGCTCTTCTTGGGCCTGGCAAGGACAATGTTGTTGAACTGCAGCTGAAATGCCAGGGTACAGCTAATAGCCTGTTAACAAATTGATTCCAGGAGCACCTGGGGGACATAAAGCCCTTTGTGGGGCAAAGCAGCTGGGCAGATGGAGAAAAATTCAGGAAGAACTGGTTTAAACAAAATAATTGGGGGGGGGAGAGACACTACCATGTCAATTTAAGACATTCAAGCAGAGATACAACTGGTTTTAATTTGGACCACCAGCTTCTAAATAATGTCATAGTTTTTTTTTGTTTGTTTTTGTTTTTGTTTTTTTAATTATGAAAGCTTGACCTTAGATTAGACTTGTTCCCAACTAGGTCTTAAAACTTATATTAACCCATTTCTATTAATCTATGTCTTGTCACATGGGTCATTACCTCTCCTTAATACTGTACATCTAACTTCCTCTGTGTCTGGCAAACATCCTTAGCCTCTAATTCTTTCTCAGAGTTCCTATCTCTACCTGTACCTATCCTCTTCTGCCTAGCTATTGGCCATTCAGCTCTTTATTAAACTAATCCAGACAGGCAGTGGTGGCACACGCCTTTAGTCCTAGCACTTGGGAGGCAGAGACAAGCAGATCTCAGTGAGTTGTGGTGAAATCTCTCTGAAACTTGTTCCTAAGGTTGCTTCACAATCCAATCCTCCAGGGTCACCCCAGGGTCAGGCAGACTCTGAATTTTACTTTGTTTTTTTGTTTTGCTTTTTTTTTTTGTTTTTGTTTTTCTTTTGGAGACAGGGTTTCTCTGTAGCTTTGGATCCTATCCTGGAACTCACTCTGTTTGTAGAACAACCTGGCCTCAAACTCACAGAGATCCACCTGCATCTGCCTCCAGAGAGCTGGGATTAAAGGAGTACACCAAAACTTCCCAAATTTACTTTGTTTTTATTTCAGACATCAGAAAACCATTTCTTACATCTCATTATCTAGTACAGTGGTTCTCTACTTTCCTAATCCTGTGATCCTTTAGTACAGTTCTTCACATTATGGTGACTCCCCAACTATAAAATTATTTTCAAATAAATAGAAACAAAAACAAAAATTATTTTCATTGCTACTTCCTAACTGTAATTTTGCTACTGTTATGAATCGTAATGTAAATATCTGTGCTTTCCAATGGTCTTCGGTGACCCTTTTGGGTCATTCACCCCCTGAAAAGGGGTCTCCCACAGGTTGAGACCTCTGCTCCACCAGAACAGAAACATTCCCTCCAGAAAGAAGAGGCACTTAAAAGATTCTCCAAGGCCCATCTCCCAGCTTTTAGAAGCAGTAAATGTGTGCTGAAGAGATTCTTACAGGCTGGACCAGTGGAGTAGCCTCAAGTTGTGCAGAGTATGGGGTTGATGCTTTTGGAAGTGATCATCCATGCTAGGGCAGGCTTTTCAGTAATGTAACTGTTTTTGAGTCATCCTCACTCTTCGAAGTCATCAGTCATTTAGCCAACTCCAACTAAAGTACATTTAGGGTTATTTCACACAATATGGCTCTACCCCCATGTCATATCATAACTAGTAAAATTAATTTTCATAAATGTGAATGCTGAACCAAAAAGTTGACATGCATTCACAATTCAACAGTCCTATCCACCTGATCTTCCATCATTCCTCACACTGGAGCTAGGAACCTGACCCCCAAACCATCTACAAACATGCTAAGAACAGAAAATACAGGTTCTAACTCTGCCACCATGAAAAGAAATATTATCATAAATGGAATTAAAAGTCATTCCAATAGCCTTTCTGAGCAATCTAGAATTCTGCTGGTTCTCTGCTATAATCTCTTATCTATTGAAAGAGAGGACTTTTCAAGGGTGAAGGCAACTTTCTTCCCTCCTTTCCTAAGATTTCTGACCTGTAGAAATTTGGCAGATTTTGGTTTTGATTTAGATGGGTTTTTATTTCTGTTTTGTTTGTTTGTTTTTCTGATTTTTTTTTTTTGTTTTTGTTTTAGTCAAGGTCTCTCTGTAGCTCCAGCTATGTTGGAACTTGCTATGTAGACCAGGCTCACCTTGAACTCAGAGATCTGCCTGCCTCTGCCTCCTAAGTAAGTGCTGGGTTTAAAGGTGTGCACCACCATGCTTGGCTGAGAAATTTGGTTATTTGGTTTTTTGAGACAGGGTTTCTCTGTATTGCTTTGGAGCCTGTCCTGGAACTGGCTCTGTAGACCAGGCTGGCCTCAAACTCACAGAAATCCGCCTGCCTCTGCTTCCCAGGGGCTGGGATTAAGGGTGTGGGCCACCAACGCCAGGCTTAATTTTATTTTTTAAGATAATTCAAAACTATGTAGTCCATGTTAGTGTCAACCTTGTGAATGCTGGAACTATATAGGTGTACAGTACCATGTCTAGCTATCTATTTTAAGTGTAATCAAATATATACGTTTCAATTATTGTCACTATGTTTCTGACAAACTTAGAATGACTTTTCCCTCTGAAATTATATTAGCAAATACTTCTCTATATCTCCCTCTAGTTTAAGTGTTTAATGTTAAACACTTAAACTCAGGCTTGAGGGCTGGAGAGATGGTATAGTGGTAATGATCTGACTCATTAGGATCTGATCAGATTCCCAACTCAACAATAAAAGTTGGACACTGCAACAAGAGAACACTTCAAAAACTGGAACAAGATTCTAGCACTGAAAGAAGTCTAAGAGGTTGACCTTTGTCCTCTACATGGGTGGATACCATACACCCTCACATACATCAGACTGGTGGTGTAGCCCTAAGAGAGCACCTGTCTAGCATGTGCCAAGACTGATGGGTATGATCCTTAGCACTGTAAAACAAAAGTATTGATCCCTTGGCACTAACAACATTTGTATAAGCAAGCAACAAGCAAGGATCCAACTGTATTCTTCCAGTCACAATGGTGATACCTATTGTCCTTCCCTTGATTTTTTAGTCATTTTTGTCATGTGCAGAGTTCCTGTTATATTTGTAATATTTCTGAACCTCCTGGCTTCTTTTTATTTTTATTTCCTTCTCTTTCATCAAAGATCAAATCCTACACATTCATATTATAGCCATTATAGGACAGAGCTAATCTCCTTTCATTATTGTTGTATCAACACTTTCCTGACCATTGCTTGCTTTTTCTTTTCAAGTTTATAAAAAGTTTGTGCAATTTACCCCCAATAAACCCTCTTGGGAACATAGTGAACATTCAGATTAATGCAGAGAACTAGCTCTTTGCAAGGAACACAATGGCCCTTTTCTATGTCCAGTTATGCTTGGGTTCTCTTTCAGAGGCCTGGCGTGCTTCCAAAGTCCTACATACTAAGCCCAAGTTAAACTCATTTCCAGATTCTCCACATGTAGCCAGCTCTTGCCATTTCTCTTTGCTTTGTAGTTTGAACTTTTCAGAGCTGCAGCAGCAAAAACTTA
Source organism: Cricetiscus sungorus (assembly GCA_030556225.1). NCBI lineage: Eukaryota > Metazoa > Chordata > Mammalia > Rodentia > Cricetidae > Cricetiscus > Cricetiscus sungorus. Next base: position 41,579,464 of record JANBXA010000641.1, read on the forward strand.
CTTCCCTAGTTGACTTCTCCGCCTAGACCTCCAAGGTGCTGATAAGAGCAGATAGCAGTGCCCTGAGCATTGTCCCTGAGCAGTTGTGGGCATGGCTCACATACTCATAAGCCTAGCCTTCCAGAAACAGAAGCTGGAGAAATGCTTCCAGTTTTAAGCTAGCCTAGTTCATACATAGAGTTCTAGCTAACCAAGACTACATAAAAAGGCCCTTTGTCCCAAAACAAGCAAACAAACAAACAACCAAAATTAAATCAAATTTAAAAACAGGGCCAGGGCCATTAATGATGGTAGACTTTTAATCCTAGCCCTCAAAGACATAAGCAGGAGGCTCTCTATGAGTTCCAGGCCAGCCTGGGCTAAATAGTGACACTCAAATCTAAAAAACAAAACAAAAAACAGCAACAGGTGTGGTAGTTCACATTTGTTATCTCAGCACAAGTCTGAGAATAGCTGGAGCTACACGCCAAGTAGGTCATCTTGAGCTAAAAACCTAAGACCCTATCACCAAAAAACAAAAACTTAAAACCAGACATGATACTGCATGCTTATAATCCCAGATTATAATGAAGGCACAATTAAGGAGTTCAAAGCCAGACTGGGCTGGAAAAAAGAAAGCAGTAGTAATAGTAATAGAAGAAGCTACCACATGGGAATGAGGGTTGTGGGAGGAGGCTCTGAGATGTTTGAAAGCTATTAAAACTCAGTATGGGGGGAGGGGTTTGCTAGAGAAATGACTCAGAGGTTAAGAGCACTGGCTGCTCTTCCAGAGGTCCTAAATTCAATTCCCAGCAACCACATAGTGGCTCACACCTGTAATGAGATCTGATTGGTGCTCTCTTCTGGCAGGCAGGCATAACATACATGTAGACAGAACACTGTGTGTATAATAAATAAACAAATCTTAAAAAAAAAAAAACAGTATCAGGTGAAATCATACAATTCAGCTTAAACTTTCCCTTCCCGCCTCCCTTTTAGAAACAGGGTCTCAGGTAACCCAGGCTGGCCTAGAACCCAATATGTAATTGAGGATGACCTGATCTTCCTGCCTCCACTACTCACCCAAGTACCAGCATGCCCAGTTTGCTCGGTACTGAAGATCAAGAGCTTCATACATGCTAGGCAAACATTCCACCGAGTTATATCCTCAGCCCAGCTAAGTTCTGAGGCTGAAAACGGTATCAGAGATGTATGAGAACACCCTTAGACAAACCAGAGTATTTAGGGATAAAATGTGAGGGTCAAGCCAGGTGTAATGGTGCACAGCTTTAAACCCAGTACTCAAGAGCTATGTCTCTGTGAGTTGAAGGCCAGTCTGGTCTACAGAGCAAGATCCAGGCCATCCAAAGCTACATAGTAAAATCCTGCCTCAAAAAACAAAAACAAAATAAAAAAGTCTTACCATCTGGCCTTTCCTCTGAGATAAATCTTAAACAATGTTCATAAATGATGATCCAGGCTGATGGCAAAGCACTTTGTCTTTTAGCCACTATGCAGAATCAACATACAAAAATAAAAACCAGTAGGAAAAAAAAAATCCCCAAAGAAAAATAATATACATATCTTTTTTTGTTTTATTTTTACTTGTAGCAAAATACAACAATGAAAAAATGGATGTTTGCCAGGCATGGTGGTACATGCCTTTAATCCCAGCACTCAGGAAGCAAAGGCAGGTGGATTTCTGTGAGTCTGAGTCCAGCCTGGTCTACAAACAGTGCCACGACAGCCAGAGCTACTACACAGAACCCTGTCTTGAACCCCCCACCCCACAAACAAGATGCCTGTTTTGTGAAGCATTTCCCTCTGTAGGTCTCCCTTTGAGCCCAGGGTGACCTCAAACTCATAATCCTCCTGCCTCAGCCTCCTGAATGCTAAGATTACAAACAAGTACTACCATACTAGGCTCACTTAATTCTTTACTTATACATTTACCACTTTCTTATAACTCAATTTATGGTAAAAATATACACTTAAAAGAAGCTAGAGATAGAATTCAGAGGTATAATGTTGGCCTAGCATACAGGAGGCCCTGGCTTATTCTCTAGCATGATAAAGAAAAACCAAACAAACAAACAAACAAACAAAAAAAAACAACCAACCAACCAACTTGCCACACAAGATACTTCAAAGAGCCAAGCAGCAGTAGCCTACACCTTTAATCTCAGTACTGGGGGGAGGGGGGGCGCAGAAGCAGTCCAACAGCTACAGGACTCCTAGCTAACCTGCAGCTGAGCTGGTACTGCCGAGACCAGTGATGGGGGCAGAGCCCACTATCACTCCTTACCCTCACGTACTCTCTCCTGAGTGCTGGAACTAAAGGAGTGTGCCATCATTCTCAGCCTGTGGTAGCTCCTTTTAGTCATCAATGTAACTAGATTAAGGATACCTTTTCTAGCAGAGACTGGCATGAACTAAATGGACTAAATGGGGCAGATCAATCTCATCTCTGGACTTTGGACATAGGAACTCTGGCCTTTGCCCTTATATCAAACTCCTTGAGATTCTCAAGACATGAGCCTCACACTGCAAATTACACAACCTTCCTGTTTGAAGCACTCAGATTGCCTTGAGCCACACTATTGGAATGTCATGATTTATCAGGGTCAGACTGCCTGTCATAGGGTTTGTCCGTCTCTATGGTCACAAGTCAGTTTTCCCACTCTTCACCGACATAGCCACATCATGTTGATTCTGCCTGTCTGAAGAATGCTGACAATACAAGTCAGGAACTAACAGGAAGGAATGAGGGACAGACTCCAGCTACTAGTTCTTCCCAATGTGCCAAATACTGACATGGGGTCATTCAAGAAGCGTATTAGAAAGGTCAAAATAAATATGATCAAAACATATATACATGTATGAGAGTATCATAATGAAACCCATTAATAAAAACAATGAAAAAAATAAACATAGCTTACCTGAAGTAATCACAAGATGCAGCCAGGAGAATTCGATGAGCCTCAATGTGTCTCCCTTCTACCACCAGGACAACATCAAAGAGGATCCCACTGTCTCTCAGAGCAAGAAGGCCCCGGAGCAGGGCCTGGGAGTGCTGTGTGCTTCGATAGGTGTTGCTGACACAGTGTGAGTGGGAGGGCAGCTTGCACAGCTGAGCAAATTCCTGCTCCTCTGCCATCCTGACAGCCACAGCAGCCCTCACCAGTGCAGTCAGCTGCAAGACAGAAGGGACAAGGAGTGAGCACATAGGAAACTGCACGATGCCTCAGGCTGATGGCACTGCACCTATAGCACCTGCTACAGTGACTGCCCTGTGATTCCAAAGCCTTTATTCCCTGTTTCCTCTCAGCCATGGTCCCACTTGGCCTTCTGTCTTATAACCTGATCTCTTCATCCACAAGGTCTTCATCCTACTGTGCCACTTTCATGCTGCAGGAAAACAGATTCTGAGGCTGGCAGAATGACTCACACATGTAATCCCAGCTACTTGGAAGGCTGAGACTAGATCACAAACCCAGGGGCAGAAAACTTAAGAGAATAAAAAAAGGACAGGAGTGTGGTTCAGTAAAGCACTTGCCTAGCATTGGATCCTGAGCTCTGGACAGATGAATTTGGGGAGAAGACTTGAGGTAGGATAAAGACAGGGAAAGCTAAGAAGACATGGGAGAAACACACAGTCTCTCATCCCCACGATCAGGTTTATTTTTCATTAGCTGAGAGTTAAGAACGTCCATGTAATTGTCAAAACACCAAAAGATGGCCTACAACGATATTCCCTGCCTTTGAGGAAGATCTCAAACAGGAATACTAAAACAAGCCAGTTTGGTCTATACACCAAGCAAGCTCAAGCCAGCCAGGATACAGAGTAAGACCCTGTCTCCAAAAAAAAAAAAAAAAAAAAAAAAAAAGTGCTAAAACAGCAAATAGACTTTGCTTAAGGCCAAACCTGTGTGACCTTTGAGTTTATGGGTATTAGCTATTTCTTCTCCCTAAAGTTAAACAATGTACCTCTTTAGCACTTTACAATTTCACAGTTTTTCTAAAACATGGTTTCTCTGTGTAGCTTTGACTATGCTGCAACTCTCATTCTGTAGACTAGGCTGGTCTCAAACTCAGAGATCTGCTGCCTCTGCCTCCCAAGTGTTGGGATTCAAGTCCTGCGCCTCCACTGCCTGGTTTAAAAAGAAAATAACTAGGTATTAAAAGAGATGGCTTAGTAATTAAAAGCACTGGCTACTGCTCTTCTAGAGGATCACAGTTAAATTTCTGGGACCCACATGGTGTCTTATGCTGTTTATAACTCCAATTCTAAGGAGATCCAATGCCCTCTCTGGCTTCTACAGGCACCAGGCATGAATGTGGTGCACAGACATACATGTAGGCAAAACACCCATGCACATAAAATAAAAATAAATCTTTTGCTGAATGTCATAGCACATGCCTGCAATCCTGGCACTTGGGAGACAAAGTCAGGTGGAGCTCTGTGAGTTCAAGGCCAGCCTGGTCTACTTGGGAGACAAAGTCAGGTGGAGCTCTGTGAGTTCAAGGCCAGCCTGGTTTATAGAGGGAGTTCCAGAGAAACCCTGTCTTGGATAAAACAACAAAAATCTTTGGGGGGGGGGGTTGGACTAGAGGATGGCTCAAAGGTTAAGAGCATGTACTACTCTCTTCCACAGGACCAGAGTTCAATTCCCATTACCCATGTCAAGCAGCTCACAACTACCCGTAACTCCAGCTCTATAGGAATCTGAGGTATCTATAGGTAGCTGCTGTGGGTACCTGCACTCATATTCACGAAAATATAATAAACACACACACATACACACACACACACCACAACACATTTTTAAAAATCAAGACCATCCTTGTCAACATGTAAAGAGTCTGAGGCTAACCTGAGCTATGTCAAAAAACCAACTAACCAAACATGGGAAAAAAAGCAATAAATATTACCTTCTAAAGCTGGGTATGGTGGCTCAGGCCTTTAATCCCAGCCCTAGGGCGGCAGAGGCAGATGGATCTCTGTGAGTTCAAGGCCAGCCTGGTCTACATAAGTTCCAGGACAGCTAGGGCTATGTAGAAAAGACCTTGCCTACTATCCCTTTGCCAACACACACACACACACACACACACACACAGAGAGAGAGAGAGAGAGAGAGAGAGAGAGAGAGAGAGAGAGAGAGAGAGAGAGAGAGAGAGAGAGATCAGAAACAACTGTGCAGTCAGTTACTAGGGGTCTGGAAGCAATCAGCCTGGAGGTTAAGATAGGGCCTGTGACTAACTCTATGTTCTTTTAGCACAAGTCAGCCATTTAGGCCAAGAACCTTCTCTACCTCATGCCACCTTACTTACCATCTCCAGTTCCCTAGCATATCTTTAATAATAAAAATAAAAACAAGAGTCAGTGCAGTGGCTCAGTGGGCAGACATTAGCCCTATAAGTCTGGCAACCTGAGTTCAATGCCTGGAACCCACACAAAGATGGAAAGACTTGACTCCACACATACACTGTTTTGCATGTGCACATATACAATAAAAATAAATAAGTTTACAGATTTATTTTTGTGCAGTGTGTGTGTGTGTGTGTGTGTGTGCGCGCGCGCGCGCGGCGCGCGTGCGCAAGCCCTCAGAGGTCCTCAGATCCTTTGGAATGCAGTTGTGAGCCATCAGCTGAGGAGCTGGGAACAGAACCCAGGTCCCTTGAAAGAGCAGTAAGCACTTACACTACTGAACCATTTTACCAGCTCCAAATATGTACATTTTAAAATTAAAAACAAATGTTAACACAAAACTAGACAAAAAAGCCTTCTTACTACTGCAGGGGGACACCTCTCCCCACCACCAATCTTCTCTGCTGGACCTTTACGCCCTCAAGCCTCTGTGGCCTCCCATCACACGTCATCTCTCCTTGTCTCCTGGGTGTAGGACCTGTGGGCTTACCCACATTTTCCTTCTAACCAGACCTGGTTGCTTTCTCACAAGGCCCTAGAGATGGTTAGAGCTGTCCCACCATCTATCTCTGGGTTAGGATCTTTCTAGCTTAGAAACTCTGCTTTATAATAAGGCCTCCTCTCCTGACCTCTTCCTCTCCTTCAATCCATCCATTTCCCCAGGACATAAACTCCCAATGGCTCTCCAGAAAAAATTTCTTCCAACTGGTCTGGCTTTGTCAATTGTATACTACATTTTCTATGTGAAACCTCATAGCCTCAATGACAATACCCCCATCCCAACCCAGATAGGATTTCTCTGCGTAGTCCTGGAACTAGATCTGTAGACCAGGCTGGTCTCAAACTCACAGAGATCCACCTGCCTCTGCCTCCCAGCTTCTTTTTTCCTTTTTAAGTCTGTTTTGTGAGATCCTTTGGTCTTGACTCTTCAGAATCTTGCATAGCCATTCTCTTATTCTTCCAGTCAGTTTGGAGTCAGAGCATAGGAATGTTGTTTCAACAGATTTCTCTCTCACTTCATTCTCCAGGCTCTTCTGTTCAGGATGGACAGGAAACCAGAAATACTCTATGACAGCCATCATCCTCTAAACAGGACCAGGTCTGTTTCTCATAATCCCATTTTGGCCATGATGTAGCTGATCACATCTACCTGGCACCTTCATACAATCTCAACAAACATGCTCTGGTGGCGAACCTGTCTATCATTTCACTTGAAACCCTGTGGCACAAACATCTCAGGATTAGTTCTTATAGCTACATCTAATAACCATAAATTCTGGGTACTTGGCTGCTAGCTCCAAACCTCAGCTTCCTCATCACCACCACAAATATTTAGTCAGAAGAGCTTCCTCATCTGTGGGTGACTATGAGGATTAATTGCCTTAACAGACACTGACCCCCACCCCATCGAGTGGGGGGGGGGAGAGGCACAATCATCAGCTGAGCAGCCTGTCTGCCCTCTTGGAAAGGGATGGATGCCATCCAACTTTCTAAACAGCCACCACAAGAACAAGTAAAGTAAAACAAGCCTAACTCAGAAGTACTGATATAATAGGGCCACAAGTTTGAAGCCAGCCTGGAATATGTAGACTTGTCATAAATAAATAAAGAAGAAAGAGGTAGGACTAGAGAGAAGGTTCAGAGAAACTATTCTTGCAAAGAACTAGAGTTTGGTTCCCAGCACCCACATCCGGTGGCTCTGTTCCAGGGGTCCCGACGCCCTCTGCTGGCCCCCAGTGCTCCTTCACTCCTTCACGAAGACACATACAAGTACTTTTAAAAAGACAGACTGCAAATCTACAATATTCCTCCCTCTTTCCGTTAGCTTCTGCTTATAACTTCAGGCTCCTCCCACAGTCCATTGTATAAACATGTTTGACTTAAGGGATCCTATCTGATCCTGTCAAGACATCTCATTTTCCTCCCATTGTTTGCTGCTGCAGTTGTGCGCTGAAAATTACTTTAGAGCAATCTTCAACTTTTCGTTTATTGAAAAGGCATCCTCAACCCTCTGTAGGGCTCCCAGGCTCTCATTCGCACCCCAATCTTCAGCAGTACCACAGAAGATAAGCAACAAAAGAAAAACCAGCAGCTTGGAAAGAGCAGAGGAGGGAGTGGGTCCTTATTTCCAAGGAAGAAGTCTCCAAAGGGTGCTGACGTGCTCTGTGGCTTGTTTCCCAGGGAGCATCTCGGAACTCGGACTGACCCTAAGAAGCAGCCTTGGGCAGAAGGTGGCCCCGTTGCGCCCTGCCCGCTCGGTTCGTTGGGCCCGACAGGATCTAAAGTGATCCAAACTAGTACAACCCGGGGATTTTGCACTGACAACGCGAACTCTCCCGCTTCTGGGCAACCGCAGCAGTGGTTAGAGTCTGAGGTCACGCCAGGCGCGGCAGACAGGCCCGCCCCGGCGCCTGTTGCAATCACTGTTCACATAGCCTCGAGGGTCGAGGACTGGCCGAAGGCCACACTCGGACCCGCGGCTAGCGACAGAGCCTGGCCGATCGAGCTGAGACGGCCACGGGCCGCCTCATCCACGCCGAGGCCTCGGCCGCCCCCACCACGGCGCCAGGCCCGTGCCGTACGCCCGGGGTCGCCCCCCGCCGAACCCTCGCCACGTCAGGCAATCACCGCGCCCGCCCTGAGCGCCCGCGGCTCTTGGCCCCGTCCCCTCTCCCGCCGCCGCCGCCGCCGCCGCCGCCGCCGCCGCCGCCGCCGCCGCCGCCGCCGCCGCCGCCGCCGCCGCCGCCCCCGCTCCCTTCCCCGCGTGCAGAACGAGCTCGGCGACGCAGGCCGGCCGGGCCCACACGGTACACGCCTCGCAGCTGACCTGGTGCTGCCGCAAGCTGAGGCCGCTCTCGCAGCAGGCGGGAGGCCGGAGGCGAGGGCGGAGCCTCACCGTCACGCGGGACACCGCGCAGGCGCACATTGGCTTACGGGCGGAGGGGGCGGGGCGGGGCGGGGCGGGGCTAGGCCGAAGGGCCCGTAAGGGGCTTCTAGGCTGGGTTTGCAGGTCTGCAAGCGCTACCCATGAGGTGCCCTTTGGAGGTGCAAATCTGCGTCCTCCTTTTCCCATTTCTCCTTGCCTCAGTCTTACCCTCTCTCATTCTCTCATTCATAGCTTTTCTGTTCACACCCATTCATTTACCATCTCACTCATTCCGCCTCCTTTCATTCATTTCTTCATTTCTCCCTCTATTACTTCATTCATTGCTTCACTTGTTCCCTCCTCATTCCTTCCCGGCCTTCCTCTCTCAGTAGCTCTCACCCTCATTAATTGTCTTCCTTTCCCTTGACCTGATGATTCTCTGGGTTTCCTCAGTGTCAGTTGTTAAGCTCCCCTTTTTATTTCTGGTTTTTTAATTTGGATATTTTCTCAATGCCTTTTGGTTAGTTTGGATAAAGGTTTCTCTATTTTGTTGAATTTATCAAAGAACCAATTCTTCATCTCACTGATTCTTTGCCTTGTTTTCTTTGTTTCAATTTTACTGATTTCAGTCCTCATTTTGACTATTGCCGTCTACTCCTCCTGGGTGAGTTTGCTTCTTTTTGTTCTAGAACTTTCAGTTCTGTTAATTCACTAGTGTGGGATTTTTCCAGCTCCTTTATGTGGGCATTTGGTGCTATGAACTTTCCTCTTAGCACTGCTTTCATTGTGTCCCATAAGTTTGGGTATGTTATAAGGTCATTTTCATTAAATTTTAGGAAGTCTTTAATTTCTTTATTTATTTTTTTCCTTGACCCAGTGGTGATTCACTTGATCATTGTTCAATTTCCATGTGTTTGTGGGCTTTCTGAAGTTAATGTTACTGTTGAATTCTAACTTTAAGCCATGGTGATATGATAAGAAACATGGGGTTATTCCAGGGTTTTTTGTTTGTTTGTTTGTTTTGTTTTGTTTTGTTTTTGTATCTGTCTCAACAGATGCTTTGTTACTGAGTATGTAGGCTATTTTTGAGAAGGTGCTGAGAAGGTGGTATATTCTTTCGTGTTTGGGTGGAATGTTCTGAAGATGTCTGTTAAATCCATTTCTCTGTTAAGCTTTTGTCTGGCAGATCTGTCCAGTGGTGAGAGTGGGGTGTTGAAGTCTCTCACTATTAGTGTGTGGAGCTTGATTTGTGATTTAAGCTTTAGTAACGTTTCTTTTACAAATGTGGGGCATAGATGTTCAGAATTGAGATTTCCTCTTGCTGGATTTTTCCTGTGATGAATATGAAATGTTCTTTTTTATCTCTTTTGGTTGATTTTGGTTTGAAGTCCATGTAGGATAGCTACATCAACTTGTTTCTTAGATCCATTTGATTGGAAAAAATTTTCCAAACCCTTTATTCTGAGGTAACATCTGTCTTTGAGGTTGAGGTATGTCTCTTATTTGCAGAAGAAGGAGGAATTCTCTTTTCATATCTAATCTATTAGCCTGTGTCTTTTTATAGGTGAATTGAAACCATTTATATTGATGGATATTAATGACCAGTAATTGCTAATTCCTGTTACTTTTGTTTTTGTTGGTGGTGATGGCACTGTGTGTTCAATCCCCTCCTTTAGGATTTGCTGCTTTATGTTCACCTATTTCCTGTATTCTTGTGGACATAGCTGACTTCCTTAGGTTGGTGTTTTCCTTTTAGTACCTTCTGTAGGGCTGGGTTTGTGGACAGGAATTGTTTAAATCTGGTTTTATTATGGAATATCTTGTTTTCTCCCTTTATGGTTATTGAAAGCTTTGCTGTGTATAGTAGTCTGAGCTGGCATCTGTGGTCCCTTAGTATGTGCATAATGTCTGTCCAGGATCATCTGGCTTTCATTGTTTCCATTGAAAAGTCAGGTGTAATTCTGATAGGTCTGCCTTTATATGTTACCTGGCCTTTTTTATTTGCAGCTCTTAATATTCTTTCTTTATTCTGTATGTTGTTTTGATTATTATGTGGCAAAGGGTCTTTGCTTTCCTTTTTGGTCCAGTCTATTTGGTGTTCTGTAAGCTTCTTGTACTTTTATAGGCATGTCATCTTCTTCAGGTTGGGAATTTTCTTCTATGATTTTGTTGAATATATTTTCTGTGTCTTTGAGTTGGACTTTTTCTATCCCTATTATTCTTAGGTTCAGTCTTCTCATAGTGTCCCAGATTTCATGGATATTTTGTGTTAAGAATTTGTCAGATTTAACATTTTCTTTGACCGATTAATCTATTTTCTCTATCGTATCTTCAATACCTGAAACTCTGTCTTCCATCTGTTGTATTCTGTTATTTATGCTGGCATTTGTGGTTCCTGATTGTTTACCCAGATTTTCCATTTCCAGAATTCCCTAGGCTTGTGTTTTCTTTATTGCCCCTATTTCAGATTTCAAGTCTTGAATCGTTTCCTTCACTTTTTTGATTGTTTTTTCTTGGTTATCTTTAAGAAATTTGTCTTTTCCTCCATTTCTTTAAGGGAATTTTCATTTCCTCTTTAAGGGTCTCAATCATCCTTATAAAATTATTTTTAAGGCCATTTTCTTCTGTTTCATCTATGCTGGGATGTTCAGGTCTGCTGTTGTAGCACCAATAGTTTCTAGTGGTGCCATATTGCTCTTTATATTGTTGAGTGTGTTTTTTGTTTGTTTTGTTTTGTTTTTTCGACACAGTGTTTGTCTGTATTGCTTTGGAACCGGTCCTGGAACTTGCTCTGTGGACCAGGCTGGCCTTGAACTCACAGAGACCCACCTGGGTCTGCCTCCCAAGTGCAAGAAGTTACTTGGTCTTATTGTTAGGATGGAGGTTGGTTCTGGGAGGAACTGATCAACAGTCCCTCAAAAATAAGACATAAAAAATCAATGGGTTGGCCAGCTCAAGGTCCTGAAACAGGTATAAAGATAACTGTAGTGGTCATGATTGAGGAGGATAACAGGAGTACTCTAGGTAGGCCAACTTAGGACTCCAAAAAACAAGATAAAAGGTACAAATAGCTATTAATGGTCCATGCTAGCTAAGTCAGATAAAGCAAACTCAAGACTCCCTCTCCAGTGAAAGCATATACAGAGTGCTGTTACCCTTAGAGAGCTTCTCAACTTCATGTCCCCCCTTTTTTTAATTTGTTTTTTCAAGACAGGGTATATTCATGCATCTTTGTCTATTATTTATTTTTCTATTGCTGGGATAAAACAGAATGACTAAGGCAACTTACAGAAGGAAGGGTTTGTTTTGCCTCTGGTTCCAGAGGGATAAGAGTCTATCATGACAGGGAAATGTGGCAGCAAGTACCCGGTATGGCAGCAAGACATCTGAGAGGGACAGCTCAAACCACAGAGTAAAATGGGAAGCAAGTAGCTTTTGAAACCCAAAGCCAGCCCCTATGATGTACTTCCTCCAACAAGACCTAAGCCTTCCCAAACAGCATCACCAACTGGAAACTAGGTATCCAAAATCCCAAAAATGCAGGGGACACCTCATTCAAAATACTACAATCTTATATATCTGATTATAATAGATTGAAGCCCTCATTTTAAATGCAGGGGGAGGGTTAAAAAAAATCTTGCCTCTTTCCTAATCTAACCTGGGAAGGGATGACAGGAGAGAGAGATGAATCCCATGCATGACAATATAACAGAATAGATTAAATGGGGAAAATAAAAATAAATTTATGGCAGGTCTTTAATCCCAACAAATCTGGAGGCAGAGGCAGGGAGATCTCTGAGGTTGAGGCCAACCTGCTTTACATATTAAGTTCACATAAAAACAAATATAACAACAACAGTAATAATAAACTTACAAAGAAGGAACCATGTCTTATAGGAAAGAATAGGCTTTCCTTAGCTGGGCATTGATGTGCAACATAAACAAATCCCACAAACTCACTATGAGTTTGCTATGCCTTTGCCTATGATCCTTACTCACTTGCAAAACCAACCTTTCATCCTATCTAAGTTCCTGGGAGACACCTTCCTTCTCTTACTGCTGTTTTCCACAAGAAAGTTTTGTGTGTTTGGGCTGGAGAGATGGTTTGATGGTTAAAAGCTCACACTAGTCTTCCTGAGGACTCTTTGGACACCCACATGCTCCCACACTCATGTGCAGGCACACAGATACATACATACAACTGAAAAAATAACAAATCTTTAACATTTTGATTGTCAATAAGAGACACAGGAAGTCCAGCCTGAAGAGTAATTTCTAAGAAAGGATAGAGCAAGGTTCTGTCTTTAGGAACTCAAATGAGAGAACAAACAATGTCTGTAAGCACAGGATTCTCCCACCCATTGTCCTATAAAAACTCCAGGGCTACTTCCCCTGAGGAAGAGTGCTCTTTTCTGAGGTATATTGTCTTTAATCCAGTGTAGCAAGTCTCTAGTTCAATAAAACTACTTCCTCCACGGACCTCTGTCTCTGGTTTGTTACTAAAGTTAACAGATAGCATGACCTCCAAGCCCTAACACTGAGATGGATACTGTTGCTGCCTGGCTTTTCAGAGTGTACTATTGCTTACTTGCTCCCTCACACTATAAACTCTTGACTATTTGCTGGACTACTGCTTGCCATTGAAGTTATTCTGTTTTGTGAACATAGAAACTGTGTCTGCTGCTGAGGTAGACTCCCTGGAATATCCTCTCTTAGTTCACAGGAACTGTAGCCTCACAAACCAGGCCACATACATCCCTGAGACATTTCTCCCCAGCAAATGTGTGACAGGTCACCTGCAGGGACCCTGAGCATTTCTCTTCTCAAAGCTGTGACAAAAAGCTGACTCTTTACCCTCCGACTTCCCTTGTGCCCCCACTCTGCCACAGGAATCACAGACCACAAGCAAATATTATGCTACTTATTAACTAAGCCTCCCTTAGAAACCCGAAAGAACAGAATTCAATTTGTCTGCTAAAACTGAAGCTCCTCCAGAACCCCTTTCTATTGGGTATGGTATCTCTAACTCTCCTAATAAGTCCTTTTTTTTTTTTTTTTTTTTTTTTCTCAGACTACCTCTCATCTCTGTTGGATAATAGTCTCAGGTCTTGGGAAACTTGATTGGTCTCAAAACCCAACAAAGGGCTGACTGGCTGACTGACTGAGGTGCCTATTTAACATATCGAAGCAGACCTGAACACCAGGTTTTTCCAGCATTCCTCAGTCTGGTGATATCCACTCTGGACTCTCCCAGATATCCCTGTCTCTGGCTGTGCTCTCCCTTTTATCTACAATAAACAGTCTCCTCCACCATATAAGAAACCTGCCTGACTCGATTTTGAAGGCAGGAACCATTATTCTGTATTTTTAAAAAATGTTTCTATTTAGTGTGACAGTTGAGTTGCTCTCTGTTTCCTGGAACCTGACCTTCCCCAAACCATGACCTTGATTTGTTTTTGAGAGTAACCTTACCCTTCCAGACCCTTCCAGACCCCTCCTTAATCACGTAGTGGATGATCACTGTTGTGCCCAGGCTCTGAACTTGCCAAAATCACCAAGAGACCTGATCCAATGCAAAAGCAAAGAATCTTTTAATTTTACAAGTTAACTCTGGTTCCCCATCCACCCAACACAGCAGATGAAACAGGAGGACCCCAAGCAGCAGTGGGACAGGGCAAACATTGGGGTAGAGCAAGGAGGGAGTCTGGGGGTCTTCTAGTTGTATAGTAACAGTGTCAGGATTGAAGCACCTCCAGGCGTGGGCAACTTGTCCTGAGTTGATTGGTCAGCTACAGCTGATGTTGCTATGCCTAGGGGCCATCCCAGGGCAGTTGCTATGCTCTGCATTCCACTATTATCAGTAAAGCACATCCAGAGCCCGCCCACTAACTTCTGTTTGGTTCACTATCACAAGGAGGGTATCAGGCAAGGTCTTAAGCTCAGCACATCCTGCTGATTTAGGGACCTACATCTTCCTGGGTCGTTTCTACAGCCTGTAGCTGTTTCTACAGCTACCAAAACAGGGGACTGGGTGAGGGTCTAGGCTGTTCAATCACATGATTTTTTTTTTTTAAAGATTGTTTTGTATTTCCTTACTGCCCCATTGTCTCCCTTCTGTAAAACCACTCGTGATTTTACTCCTTGAAAGGGGCCCAAGCTGAGGTTGGAAGGGGGGGGAGTGGAGGCTGGGGATGGGCAGCGTGAGTGGAGTGGGAGGAGGAACTAGGATTAGAATGTAAAAAATAAATTAATTAAAAAAGAGTGCCAAAGCCGGGGCGGGCAAGAGGTGAATTTGGGCTTGCTCTCTTCAACCTGACTTGCACTGACCAGCTCTTGGGTTCACCCCAATAAAAAGAAAGCTTGTGGGGTTGGAGAGAAGGCTCAGAGGTTAAGTACTGAGTGTTCTTCCAGAGGTTCAGAATTCAGCTCCCAGCAAACACACGGTGGCTCACAACTCTGTGATGAGATCTGGTGCCCTCTTCTGGTGTGCAGACATTCATACTTCTGGTGAGCAAAATACTATACATAATAAGTAAATCTTTTTTTAAAAAAAATCAAGCTCGCTTCAAGTTTCTCTCAAATTATGCTAGTGATCTTATTCTCACGTTGGAATTAAAATTTTCTGGAGAGCCTCACAGCAAGATTCAGGCCACCCACCCAAATTCTCGGGGCTGCCTTCAGTTCATGGACTGTCAGGGTGACCATTAGTGCTGAGAAAAGCAGCAAGCATCTTCAGAGGCCTCCTGATGAGTTATAGTCTGGTTCTGATTCTGGGTTTTTTGTTTGTTTGTTTTTCAAGGCAGGGTTTCTGTGTAGCTTTGTAGACCAGGCTGGTCTTGAACTCACAGAGATCCACCTGCTTCTGCCTCCTGAGTGCTGTTCAACATGGCACCCAGTCATACCATTTCTGTAAAAAAGAACCTGTGATTTCAGGAATGACAACCAAGAACTTCTGCAGGAATCAGATCCCATCACTATTGGAAAACTTAAGCTTCACTTAGGGAACAGAATAGAATTACTAGGGGAAATGAGATCACAAGGTACTGTATTATTTTCTCTAGAAATTCCCTGAGAATTCATTTATCTGCACAAGAGCTGCTCAAGTAGCCCTGGTTAGATCCAGCTGTTACCAAGCTACAATACCCGCTGCAGCAGCTCTCCTGCCCGTCTCAAAGACCTCTCTATTCCCTGTGAGTCCCTAGCTCACAGGTAACCAGGTACCAAGGGCTCTGAGCTAGAGGAGAGCGTGTAATAAACGGGGTACTGGTGGCCATAATACCTGTTCCCCATCCACTTCCCTGACTCTTGCTTGTGCTGTGGCGGGTACTTCCTCCCCCTCTTCAGAAAGGTGTTGGAAAAAAAACTCCCATTTGTGACAGAAGACTCTGATTTCCTCTCTTCAGAGCCCCCACTGTTAGGTCCCAAAGAAACCAGGAAAAGTCTCATTCAATTACTGTGGCTCTTCCCAGCACTTCTCACTCTGCTCCTTAGCCTAAACTTCTCCATCCCAGAGGCTGCACTTCACTTCGCTTTCTTCAGATTCTCTTTCCTATATAATTCAGCCATTTTGGCTACACACTCTCTTGGTCTTCTTAGCTCCCTGTCTCCTCTCTCCCTCTCTTTCACCCCCACAACACACACAATTTTTTCATGACCCAGTCTGTTCTGCTAGCCATGTTCAGACTGGACCCTTCCAAATGCCTCTGTCTGTGTTCTCTCTTATATCTACAACAAACCTTTTCCTCAGCCATACCTAGGAGAGTCATGTCCTCAGTTTCATTCACCCACCATGCTGTCTGTCTCTGGTGCAGAGGCCCTGCCATGCTGCCCATGATCCTGAATAAATCTTGTGGCGTCAGGGAGACTCTCAGGAAGACTCCCATCTCGGCTGTGACCTTTCAAGACTGGCTTCTTGTTCTGTATTGCTTCCTTTCTTCAGGGCTGGGAAAGAACTGAGAGCTTCACAGGGCTCTGGCCCACACCTAGATCTACTGCCATCCCTGACCATGATCCCAGAGGCTTTATCCAAATTTCTCAATCTTGACATTGAAAAAACAACTCTGAAAATCTCCTAAACGTCCTGTCATTGAAACCGATTCTCCTTTATACAATTTTATTCATTTTCTTTCACATAAAATCCACAATAATCCCCCCCCTTTTTTAAACTTGTTTCTTTTGTTTTTGCAGTGGTAGTGGTTAAACCCAGGGCTTTGTGCATGGCTAGTAAGTGCCTGTGATCATGGTCTAGCTGTACTCCATCCATAGGTCTGCTTCTTAGTTTCTTTCTTTTCTCCCTGGTTGCTTTGAGGCAGGGTCCACTCTTCAGCTTATGGTGACCTGTAATCTAATGTGGTGGCTTCGAATTTGTGATAATGCCTCCTGCCAACCTTCCAAGTGTTGGGATTATAGTCATCAGCCACCGAGCCCAGGTAAACTTTTATTTTTTAACTTGAATTAATATATGTACAAGAGTTACAGTTTTACATGGGTGCCCATAAAGATGGCTGCACTCCATCTTGGCACAAAAGCAGAGAGTTCAAAGCTGTCAGCAAGACATAAGATCTAAAGTCAAAGGTGTGGCTACAGAAGGATGTTTTGGTTGTCTTAGTCTAAATAACAACAAACCTGAATCTGAGGTGTGGCTACTCCTGACCTCAAGGCTAGGGAACAAGAAGTTGGAGCTAAGGTGTGAACTCTTAGAATCAGTGAGGAAGAAAAGTCTGTTCTGTATGCATGATACTGTGTCCCCCTTTTTGGATAAGGTATACAAGAGTGGTGAAAAATAAACTCATGGGATTTCAGTATTTACTGATCTGCCCTCCTGACTTTTATTCTGTCTCTCTGTCTTTCTTTATTATCTATAGCTAGCCTTTCCCTCATCCATACTCCCCCACTCAGGTACAGACTTTGGGCCGCTCCGCTGGCTCCAATTACAGGCCCACAAAAACTGCTCCCGACAGTTTTATCAAAATTTGAAAGTTCAAATTATAGCTGCATGTGATGATTCATATCTTTAACACCAGTATTTGGGATGTAGAAGCAGGTAGATCTCTCTCTGTGAGTTCAAAGCCAGTCTGATCTACATAGTGGGTTCCAGATCAGCCAGGGCTACATTGTGAAATCCTGTATTAGAGGGGATGAGGAATTAAAATTATATGTAAAATATGCAATATTTAACATATATGATCTTTGTTTCCAAGATGCATTCTCAAATGCTGCAACAAGGAAACTGACAGTTCCCTGAAGAATGATAAACTTGTGGACTATGGAAGCTGTGTGGCTCCATAAGGGACTTCATCTCATCTTCTGTAGGCACTTTGGTCTCTCTTTCTGCCATCTCTCTGTAGCTATTGTATACCTTTAAATAATCTATCATATGGTCATTCTCAATACAAATGCAATTTATTTACAGAAACAAGGCGGAGGGAGAGACCAATTTTTTTTATATCCTATGTAGCCTTCTTTTATTCTATCATATAGTATTCTGCAATGTGTTGTCAAAAAAAAAGCCTAAACAAGTTTTTAAAAAGTTTAAAGCAAACTTGAAGTTTGTTTAAATGTAAAGTAATATTCAAAACCAGGTACATAAAAAATGGTTATAAAAGACTGAATGTTTGGCAGATTGGTGGTAGTGCATATATCTTTAATCTCAGTGCTTGAGAGGAAGAGGCAGATGGATCTTTGAGTTCAAAACTAGTCTTGTCTACAGAGTCAGTTCTAGGACAGCCAGGGATACATAGTAAAACTGTCTCAAAAAAAAAAAACAAATAAAAAAATGACTGAATTAGCAAAAATGGGTTAAATTTACAGAATACTTGCATGACAGGAAAACCCAGCTCAAATAGTTCCCTTGGATGAACTAGGGTTCTCTTGAACAGGGCACAATCTCAGCAAAATCACATACTAGCCTCATTTCAAGTCAAGGATTGTGATGGTTCATCTTGGTTGTCAACTTGACTACATCAGGAACTAACCAAAACACAAAAATTGAGGGCACACCTATGAGAGCTTTCTGTTTAATTTGAAGTAGAAAGATCTACATCTAATCTAGATATTTGAGGTGGGAAGACACAGATCTCTAAATCCATATCTAATCTGGGCCATGCCTTCTTCTGGAAGCCTATATAAGGGCATGGAAGAAAGAAGCTTTTGCTCTTTGCTGCTTGCTCTTGCCTTGCCAGGAAGTCCATTCCTTCACTGGCATTAGAGCCTACTTCATCAGGACTACAGCATACTTTGAAAATCAACTAAGTCATCCTGCCTTGTGGACTGAGCAAGTACTGGATTCTTGGACTTTCTGTTCATAACAAATCATTGCTGGATTAACTGCACTGCAGCCTGTAACTCTTTCTAACAATTTCTGTCCAGAAGTATGCTGGTACTGACTCTGGCTGCATAGGCCTGGCCAGCTTCAGCCATGTAGGCTAAACCAAAAAATAACCTCCTCGTTATCTACAGAAAAGTTAAATTAATTTTCATGTCTCATATGACAGATGACTAATAGTTAGGGTCCTCTAGAGTCACAGAACTTATGGAATGAATATATATATATATATATATATATATATATTATAGCACAGACAGAAAGGAAATTTATTGGAATGACTTACAGGATGCAGTCAAACAATGTCTAGCTGTAAATAAAAAGCCCAAGCATCTAGTAGTTGCCCAGCCCCATGAGGCTGGGTGTCTCAGCTGATCTTCTGTATGTGTTGGAATCCGAAGAAGTAGACTACAATACTAGTGAAGGATGGATGTGCTGGCAAGGCAAGGGCAAGCAGGTGAAGAAGAAACCTTCCTTCTTCCATTGCCCTTATATGGGCTTCCAGTAGAAGGTTTGGCCCAGATTAAAGGTGTGCCTTCCAACCTCAAAATCCAGATCAAAAGCATGTTGTCTTGCTTCAAGATCAGATCACAAGCGTGCCCTCCATTTCTGTTTGTAGTTCATTCCAATTATATTCAAGTTGACAACCAAGAATCACACAGGGGCATGGATCATCTTGCCCAGTGGAATCTCAGAGTCTTTGCCCACATCTTAAATATCTCAAACAATAGAGAGGCAAATAACAATGACTCTGCCCTTAATGTCTCCATAACTGACATACGAGGATGCTGAACAGGGAACCACTAGACTAGTATAGGACCTGCATGCTAGTTCAATTGGCCATGCCCTTTGCCCTGACATTCAATCCTTCTTAGAGAAAGCTAATTGCAGGGCTCACACCCCAACCACCCATGTCCCCTGATTAAAGGAGTATGTCAGACACTCTGTTATCAAACTTACAGCTTTGGAAAGTTATCCAGAATATCCAAGCTGTGTCTTTGAAAGTTTGTTTTGTATATGTATTGTCAACAAATGATTCTGTTAAATTTTATCCCATGCCTTTAGTTTCCTCAGTAGATGACTTAGATCAGCAGTTCTCAACCTGTGGGCCACAACCCCTTTAGGGTTACATGACTCTTTAACAGGGATCTTTTATCAGATAGCCTGCATATCAGATCTTTACATTACGATTCTTACAGTAACAAAATTACAGTTATGCAGTGGCAACAAAAATGATTTTATGGTTGGGGGTCACCACAACATGAGGAACTGTATTAAAGGGTCTCAGCATTTGGAAGGTGAACCACTGACTTAGATAAAGGAGGTTCTCTATAACCTGTATTCACCTGTGATGCTCTGAGAATATAGTCTGGCTCCTACCCAGACACAGAGCTCTGGGGCCGGCATTGGCAGCATTCTCACCTTGAAGCCTACAAGGAAGGAGTGTGCAGTCTTTGGCACCTGGTGGGGCCAGCCTGCATGCACTCTCGCCTTGAAGCCCACAGGGGTATGCAGGCTTGGACACTGCTGCTTGTGGATATTTTCTGAGGCAAAAGCTTCTTTAATTTGCTTATCTTGCTGTGTAAATTATGCCTCTAATAACATGTTTGATGTTAAGAAACATGCTTACTACGGTCAGCACATGGTGGCCTGGGCATTTATTCATGAACAAAAGGGTAAAAAGTTGGCTTAGCCCTTGTTGTTAGTTCAGTCCATGCTAACTGTAAATTATTTGGTATAGATTTGACATGACTGACTGCTTTCATCTTTCATCTGGAATGAAAGGGCTGTAGAGAAATTTTAAAGGATTTTTCTAATAAGGTTAAATTTTAGAAAAACATTGTAAAATAAATCATTTTCTCCTTGACAGGGCAAGAATATACTTTCTAAATTAAAAATAATTTCTTTCGGGGGAATACAACTTAGAATTAAATTGTCTCTTTATATAGTCTGACAATATAAATTAGATTATAATCATTATGTAATCTTCAAATATAGCAATCTGATGTTAACAAAAAATATGTATTGTCATGTTTTCAAATACTAGAGATATCCATTTAAGGTAATAGTCCCAATTTAAATTTTTTTCTTTTTTTCTTTTTGGAGACAGGATTTATCTGTATTCTTTTGGAGCCTGTCCTGGAACTCACTCTGTAGACCAAGTTGGCCTCAAACTCACAAAAGGTTCCCTCTGTCTCCCAAGTGCTGGTATTAAAGCTTCTTTTTTTTTTTTTTTTTTTTTTTTTTTGACTAATGTTAATCTTGATGTAAAAGTTTTCCTCATTAGCATTGTCTCTTGACATTCCCCACAAGGTTGTTCAGTTACTGCCTCTTGGCTTATGTTCTGGATCTTTGCCATCTGGTAAGCTTTATCATGGACTCTCCTTTGAGGCACTCTAACTGCCACTCTCCTTGTCACCACTGTCAGCCTTTAAGTAGCTCCTGAGAGATTGATGACCCCAAACTTCCAAAAAGGGTGACCTCTAAAAAGGGACTAATGAGCCATGGGCATCCAACTCATCCCTCTCCTTCTCACTGTAGACACTGATGTTAGGACTAAGAATGGGCAGTGGACCAAAGCATCCCTTCTGTCTGTTAATCTCTGTCTCACCAGCTCACATCAGCTTAGTATCCTTCAGGGTCAGCTGACTTCGTGCCTGCTGCAGTACTCCAAGCCTAAGAAGGAGCAGAGCTGGCTGCTGCTAAGGATGGGATCTGTGCCCTCCTTGAACTACATTGCTTCCATACTAACAAATTCTAACTGGTTTAAAATGTAGACTAAAGGTATAGGGACCAGACAAAATTCCTCTGTTTCCCTCCCACTTTCGTTCCTCCCCTTGGCCTCTCTTTCCTTCTTATTATCCTCACACCTATATATGCTTTCATAACATAATTTCTTAGTTGATTCTTTGGGAATTTCACATCATGCACCCCCAGCTCCATTAACTTTTCAGTCCCGCTATGTCTGTCCTTTACCCATGCAGTGGCCCTCCCAAAAAAGAAAATTTGAAAAAATTAAAACCAGACCAAACCAAACCAATCCAAACCAAACCAACAAAAGAACCACTTTGCTCCTCTGTCTTACCTGCCTCTCCAACACCTCTTCATTAGTTATAATGGCACTGGGACTCAAGGTGAGTCACATAGTATACCCCTTGTCCTATTGCTTTACTTAAAATGTTCATTTCACCGGTCTGGTTCAAAGCCTCTGGCTTCTGGCACACCATCATCAGTGGACCCTCACTGAAACTCCTCTTGGATATTCTACAACCACCCAAGTCATGGATGTCCTGCGTATATTTTCAGGACCAGTCCCTTCACATGCTCCAGCAGGTCAGGGATGGGGTGGATGTTAGAGTAGGCTGCTCCCAGGCTCTGGATGTGGGCCTGGGTGATAGCTAAGCTGGTCAGTCCTGGCTGCTGGAGCTGCCCCTCTCAGGTGAGGGGCCGAGCCAGCTCTCCCACACCTGAGGTAAGGGGTGGGCCAGCTCTCCAGAGTACAGGGGGCCAGCTCTCTTATTGAAGTGTCCAGTGGGGGGCAGGGCCAGCTCAGCAGGCCTTTGGATTTCATCTTGCATGGTTCCTATGCTCCTCTGTGTTTTCTGTGGTCACAGACATCAACACAGACTCTAGCTGCAGCTGGACCCAGACATGGCCCTCAGCAGCTCTGGCCTGGATGTCACCATGGCCATGGGTGGCAGCACAGGCCACCCAGACCAGTATGGCCCACCAGCAGCATGGCCTTCAGACAACATGGTCTCAGGTGGTCAACTAGACCCTAGGTATCTGCACAGTCCTTGGTGATAACAGGAGCCATAGATGTCAGTCAACTCAAACCCTGACTGCTGTAGGGACACAGATACAGACACAGTCCTCGGCAGCAGCCAGGTATGGATGTCATCAAGGCCCCTGGTGGCAATGCAGGTCACTTAGATTGGCATGGCCCCAGCAGCTGCATGGTCCCTGGACACCAACATGGACCTAGAAGATGGCCAAGACCCTGGGCATCTGTATGGCCTCTGATGGTAACAAGAGCCACAGACCCTTGCTGCAGTAAGGTCACATGGCCCTCAGCTGCAATTTGGGGTTGTGATGTCATCATGGCCCTAGGTGGTAGCACAGGCCGTCCAGATTGGCATGGCTCCAGTGGCAGCATGGCCCTCAGATACCAACATAGACTCAGACGGCTGACCTGACCCTGGGCATCCACAAGGACTTCAGTGATAGCTAAAGCCATGGATAGATATCAATAAAGACCCTGGCCGCTGCAGGACCACAGACCCAGACACAGCTCTTGGCAGCAGCTCAGGCTGGACATCGTCATGGCCATGGGTGGCAATGCAGGACACCCAGATGGCCCTAGTGGCAGCAGAGCCCTTAGATACCAATATGGCCATGGGTGACAGCCCAGACCCAGGCATCCCTATGGCATTTGGTGGCAGCATGGGCCATGGACAGTAACACAGACCCCAGCCTCAGTAGGACCATAGACCCAGATATAGCCCTTGCTGCAGCCAGGCCTGAAGGTCATCATGGCCCCAGGTGGCAGTGAAGGCCACCCATCATACCTATGTTTTTATCCTGTCTTCTAAATGTTTTACTTACTTAACTTCACTCTATACCAGAACAAAATGTTCTACACAAGCTCTCCCAAATAGTTTTCACCTTACAACAGTCTCTACTTGTTCTTGATATATCTGTAAAAAGAAAAAAGAAAAAAAAAAAGACTTTTTAGATGCTGTAGAGAAATTCTGGCTAAAAAGGGTCTTCATCCTTACACCCCAGGCCAGACACAATCTTTTACATTAATCCCCCCCTTCGATGCCCTGGAGCTAGCTCCCCACTTCGTCTGCTAGCTCAGTGTGGTGCAGCAGGACTAGTTAACTCCATAGCCAAGTCCTCTGTGCTTGCAGCCCTCTAATAATTATTTTCCAAGACTTTTCAGGAATACAGGACAGATTTTGCCTTGGCACATAGACTTATAGGTTACTGTAAATCCCATATCTAACGAGGTAACGATATGGTATTTTTATAGTAAGAGAAGAAGAAAATCAGAAATCAAAACACTTTTTAAGTATGGCAGTGGTCACATCAGTTAGGCAGATTACAGCAGAAAGGGAAACCTCTGCTGCCAACTTCAGTTGTTATCTGATAGCAATCATTTCCAGCGTTTGGGTTGTCAGAAGTTAGTGGTCTGTCCATTCATCCCAAAGGATTTACCTCACAGTCACAGGATGTTAAGTCACACATAAAAGTGAGGAATAATATTGCTACTCAAGGGGCCAAGATAGCCCAAGAGAAGTTGTCTCTTGACCAGCAGCATTCCAACTCTTTATATACACTGAAGTTCTAATTAGTCAATCGGTCCTTGTGCAGTATTTACCGAAGGCACAGCGTCTTTCCAGGAATGTCCATTCTTAGGTTCTACAACGCACTAGCAACATTTATCATTGTTGCTATGACAAGATACAGAACAAAATCAAATTAAAGAAGAAAGGGTTTGTTTGGGGCCATGGTTTAAGAATATAATCCACTGTGGCAGGAGGGCTTAGTATCAGGAGCTCAAAGAGGCTTATGACATTTGCACCTATGTAGCTAGAAGGTAGACAAAGAAGGTAGATAGAGATAAACACTGGTACTCAGCTCTGTTTTCCAAACTGTCAGTCCAGGACGCAGCCTAGGGGACAGTGCTACCCACAATCCTTAAAGACAACCCCAGAGGTCCAAATCCTGTCAAGCAGACCATCAAGATTTTTTTGTTTTGTTTTGTTTTGTTTTGTTTTTGTTTTTTGTTTTTGTTTTTGTTTTTTGAGGATAGGGTTTCTCTGTATTGCTTTGGTTGCTTTGGAGCCTCTTCTGGAACTAACTCTGTAGACCAAGCTGGCCTTGAACTCACAGAGATCCCATCCACCTGCCTCTGCCTCCCAAGTGCTGGGACTAAAGGCATGCGCCACCAACGCCCGTCCAGACCATCAAGATTTAACCTCAGACAGCAGTTCTTGGTATCTCTGCACTGAGATCAGCCCTCTATCCACTTGTCCAGGTGCAGGAAATAAGAAGAAAGAAGAGCTAGAAAGAGTGGGAGGGTGGGGAGGGGTGTTGTGTAATGCACATTTTGGACATGATGTGACCAATGCACTCATGAGCTTACGACATCTGTGGCCACCTGCACAAGACCTGCACAAACCAAGCCAGCCAAAATAACCAACAAACAGTTAGCAGTTGACAGTTTCTGGGGGTATCCCCACAGGTAGGTTGCCCATGTATTGGTGGATGATCCCTATACTGATGCACATGTGGGTGGCACTAGTTGGACTTAGTAGGTTATTTTTTAAAGGAATGGACATAAAGTTGGGTAGAGGACATTTGAAGGAATCTTGGGAGGGTTGAAGGGGAGGACTGAAGTGTGAATACCATTGTATTTTCTCTGTATACTTGTATGAAATTCTCAGAATATTTTGTGAAATACAAATTTTCAGTGATTTTGATATGTAAATGTATGTATGTTTTGCTTGCATGTGTGTCTGTGTACCATGTGTGTACCTGATGCCTATGGAGGTCAGAAGAGGGTACCAGATCCTCTGGGACTGAGGTTACTGACTTCTGTGAGACCCCACTTGTGGGTTCTGGGAAGTGGACCTGGATCCTCTGCAAGAACAAAATGTTCCCTTAAGCACTGGGCCATCTCTCCAAACTCACTTTCTCTCTTACAAATTTAGGGAAGATTGGTAGTAATACAATAAATTCCTGTTGTTGTTGGTTTTTTTTTTAATATTTTGAGACTTTTTTGAGACACAGTTTCTCTGTGTAAAGTTCTGGGTGTCCTGGAACTTGCTCTGTAGACCAGGTTGGCCTGGGCACACCTATGAGGGAATCATATTGATTGGGCCAGCTAGCTTCTAGGCATGTCTGTGCATGACTATTGAAGTTTGTGTCTCCTTGTGATTTTTTTTTTTTTTTTTTTTGAGACAGGGCTTCCCTGTATCACAGTCCTGGCTGTGTCAGAACTTGCTTTGAGAGTTTGTTGCCTTGCTTGACTTCCTCTTCTTCGTCTCTTCTTCCTGGGCATGGATGAAGTGTGGTCAGCCAGCTTCTGTCCTGACTTCCCTGCCATAAAGACTATCCCAATACAGCCATAAAGTAAAAAGGAAGCTTTTCCTTTCTTTCTCAAGTTGTTGTTGATCATGGTATTTTATCTGAGTAACAGAAAGGGAATACAGCACTGTTGGTGTAGCATTCTAGTTTCCCTTCCATTCTGTGGTGAGCACTATGACCAAAGACAACATGGGGAGGAAAGGATTTATTTGGCCTATGCGTCCTGAAAACAGTCCATCATTGAGAGGATTCAGGGCAGTAGCAAATTGGTCTGTTATTTATGACTTTTTCTGCTTCCTTTCCCAGGACCATCTGCCCATGGGTGGCACTGCCCACAGTGAGTTGGGCCCTCCCACTTCAGTAATTAGTCAATGAAATACCCAACACATATGCCCACAGGCTAATCTGATGTAGGCAATTCCTCAACTTAGATTCTCTCTTCCCAAGAGACTCTAGTTTCAATTTGACAAAATAGCACATATAGTTAGTAGCTGACTAGAAAAAATTGTAAATGTATTTTGTAAATTCATTACTTACATTTTGAAAATTTTAAATTAATTTGTTATTATTCAGTGTGCACATGGGTGGGTATGTATGTGAGGTCAGAGGAAAACGTTGTGCTGTTTGTTCCCTCCTTCCGACTTTATGTGGGTTGAGGATAGAATGGCCTATGCTCTATTCCCTTTTTCTCTACTGTGTAAAATAGTAGTTTTTCAGGCTGTGTCTTGTCCTGAGAGTTTCCATTTTACATGCAGTCTTTTAGTCTATTTTGAGGGTGGAGAATTATTCTCCTGGGTGGATAAGCATATAATATCTATCAATAATGTAATATATAAGTAAATAATGTCTATCTCAAAGAGCAGACTGATAAATTACTTATTGCTGTTAGTAGAATGGGTGCATTCTATGAATTTATCCAGATGAATTGAGACTGCAGGAGCGCATGGGAATATTGAAGTCATATTATAGAAACCAGACTCAAGAATTTATTGAACATGTCAAACCAACAAAATATGGTATAGAAATATATACTTTGTTTTGGGATGGATTTTCATTTGTTGATACAAATTTAAGGTCAATTTGTGACATGTATATTTCTCCTCTTGTTTAGGTATTGTGTTTATATAGCTTATTTAAAATGTATAATTTAGTACAGATTATAGACAATTACCTATGATACTCAAAACTTAACTAGAGTTAAATTAGTTAGGTTTTCAAGATACACAGAGATGTATTTGAGATGGATAGGCATTCTTCAAATATTTCAAAGACCTACAGAATATGGCATTTAAAATGGTTTAGTGTTTTTCTTAACAGAGAGGCATAACTGCTCCTGGCAACACCACTTGCATCAGAAAGGAAGATGGACACTGAAGAAATGTGCTATGGAGTTTGTTTCCAATATGGCAAGACTAGCCATTATAGCAAGATACTGCTCTTGTCTAGACTGTTTAACTTTATGCTCTATAAACTAGACATGCAGGACCCATAGAAAAATGACTGCTGAAACAAGATGGACATTGCTACAGGATTTCTGCTTCATGGATGAGTCTACCAGACAGCCAGACAGTCTGCAGGACACAGAGAAAAGTGACTGACAAACTGCCAATACAGGTAGAAAGTTTCCTACTTTGCTGAAGAGTCTGCCAGACATACTATGGCCTATAGGCTGAAGATAAAATATTACAGAAGAACTTCAGGTGACTAATCAGGTAGAAAGATGTCTCTGTCATTTCTAAGTTTATATATTATCCTTCTGTGGACAGATAGTTATGGTTATAGTTTTCCTTAGTTAAGATTAAAGATAAGTTACATATAAGACTTTAGACTCACAAAGATAGGATAGATAATAGAATATTTTCTTTAAATATTACTAATGTTAATGGACTAAATATTGCTAACTGGGATTCTTGATAACTGTTTTGTTATATATTTTGCTATGTTAAGGATAAAACCTTTCTTTTTATTTTAGACAGAAAAGAGGAGATGATGAGAGATGTCATTCTGTAAATAAATATGTTTCTCGTATTGGTTAATGAATAAAGCACAGTTGGCCAATAGGAAAGCAAGATAGGTGGGACTAGGAGACTAGGAGGAGAGAGGGAGAAGTAGGGAGGAGATTCAACATGGAGGATGGAGAGAGCAGAACTCCGGCCCCTCTCTCCTGTAAGATGAGACCACATGGAAATAGTTACATTAATAGAAATGGGTTATTATTTAAGACAGAGGTAGGCAATAATAAATACTAGTAACAGGCTAACCACTTTATATCTAATGCAGCTTCTCTGTGTGTGTTATTTGGGGCAGTTGAGGTGGTGGGACCAGACCAGAAGAAAAAACTACTCATAACAAAATGGCACCGGCAACGTGGCTACTAAGCACTTCTACTTAAAACTTAACAAAAGCTTAAGAAAGGGTTTTAGAAACAAAAGAACAAAGACAACCAAGGCTTCTTGGTAGCAGCATTTTTCTCTGTTGGACTCTGTTTTGCTAGAGACAAGCAGAAGTTTGTGCAGCTCCTTTAAGGGAGGTTTCCTAACTCAGCATAAGCAGAAAAAAAAAAAAAAAACCAAAAACCAAACAAACAAAAAACCAAAAAAATCCTGCAAGGGTTTTAAAGAGCTCTGCTAACAATTGAATGGTGTGTATGAGCAGCTGGCAATGACAGTGACCATATCTCCAAGCCACAGCATGCTGCTGGATGGCAACATAGACCAAGGCAGCAAGCACAGCTCTCAGTTCTGGCAGTAAAATTACCTCCCACCATCTTTGACAGACTGTGGCTAATACAGCTCTGACTTTCATTTTAGCAATGTTGTTGTTTACCAGATAAAGACTCATGGCCACAAAAAGATGAAGATTTATAGTAAAGACAGATTCAGATTAAGAAAAACATCTAAAGGTTTTAAAATATACAATGCCTTGGGAGAGAAAAAGAAACAGGATACAATAGTTTAAAAAAGAATAATAAAAAGAGAGTAGCTGGTTGTGGTGGCACTTGCCTTTAATTCCAGCACTCAGGAGACAGAGGCAAGCAGATCTCTGTGATTTCAAAGTAAACCTGGTATACAGAGTTAATTCCAGGACAGATAAAAGTTACACAGAAAAATCCTATCTCAAAAAATGAAAAAATAGAAGTAGAAGAAATAGAGTAATAAAAAAGCCATGTAAGGATGGAAAGCACAGAGAGAATCTGGATACTGTACAGTATTATATTGTCTTTGTGTCATTTGACTGCTGAGGAAATAACTGTTAAAAGAAATGCTGCTGGATTAATTCAATTTATATATTTTAAATATATAATTTATATATTTTTAAAATGCATTGACTTCAAAATTTAAGTCTAAGGACAGGTTACTGGGGAAAAGGATTTCTATTTTTGTTTCCACAGAAAATAAAAAGCTGTGGATTCCTTCCAGGCTAACATGGTTTGATCAAGCAAGATCCCCTGCAGCATTGTCCCTGGGACAAGGCAGCCTTGCAGATTACTACAGACAGGATTTCCACATCTTCTTAGGATCTCCATGACAGCGCCCCCTACTAGCAGGAAGCAGTTTGGAAAGAATGATGCCCAAATTCCCAAATATTGTTTATACATGTTTGTTTTTATTTAAATGGACTTGTTATAAATGGTTAAATCATATTATAGAAACCAGACTCAAGAATTTATTGAGCATGTCAAACCAACAAAAGGGTACAAGTCCCTCACTTGAAGTCTATGAAGTAAAGACAGCAACAGCCAGCATAGACTGTGCATGTGATAGCCTGTGTGGCATCAAGGTGGAGCACTCCTGCTTGTTCCTGGAACTCCATTAAGGTGGAGCACTCCTGCTTGTTCCTGGAGCTCCATCAAGTTGGAGCACTCATGCTTGTTCCTGGAGCTCCATCAAGGTGGAGCACTCATACTTGTTCCTGGAGCTCCATCAAGGTGGAGCACTCATGCTTGTTCCTGGAACTTCACCTCCATTTGGTCCCCTTCTGTTGATGCAATTTAGGATGTGAAGTAGTTTCTTCTCGGCCTTCTAACACAAGCTGGCCTAGTTTAGATGAGTTTACAAGCTGAACAAGTTTTCACTGAGCTCAGTTTCCGGCTGAAAAGCAGTGCTAATACCTTGGTGTGAGCCTACATCCTGATCTATAAGTGGTGAGCTGAGTAGTCTCTTTTCCTCCAGTGGCCAGTGTTTAACAAACATTAGGCATTGTTCTAGTCTTATACAACAGTGTGGATAAGAATGTCTCCTGGGAAGCGGTCTTTATCCTTCTCTCTCTCATACACTTGGAGATAGGCTCATTCATGCTCACCACATTGTTTTAACTCACCAGGAGGAAGAAGGCTTGATTATTGTTGAATTATAATTGACTTCTAATTGCCTGTATGAGCTTAATTGTGTTGGCATGGTTGGGTACTGTGGTACGGTACGAGGAACTTGCTTTAGTCCAAGACCAGCAGCTGCCTGTTGCTCTTCCATCAATTACCCTCAAGATTTTGGAGGAGTGCAGGACATTTCCCATTCTTTGATAATGTGGCGTTACTTGAAGGTCTCCCACAGTATGGCATGGCTCTGGCTCCAGCAACAGCCACTTTCCTTGATCTTTATTTTTTGAGGCAGGATCTCTCTACATATCCCAGGATGGTTTGGAACTCTCTGCTGTATAATGTGAAAGTTAATATTAGTCATTAAGATTTGAATAAAGAACCCTGTCCAGACTGGCCTTGAACATACCTACTACCTGCTTTTGCCTCCCAAAGGCTAGGATTAAAGACATGTACCACCATGCTTGGCAGTTTTTAATTTTCTTCTTAAGGTTCATTACACTCAGTTTGTAATCCACATATATTTAAGACTTTTCCAAAGACAAAGTAATAAATAAAGAACCCATCACAAGTGCTTTCTTCTGGAACAATAAACAAATGGATGCTTTTTTTTTGAGACACCATCTCTCTACATAGGCCCTGATTGACCTGGAGCTCACTATGTAAACCAGGCTGTCTTGAACTCCACAGAGATCTGCCTGCCTCTGCCTCCAGATTGCTAGGACAAAGAGAGGACTTATGATGACTTTCATATAGTTTGGGAAAATGAAGACTTACAAAATTGTTTAGTTACCTTGTAATCACTACTCTAAAGTTAAATCATGTAAACACTGCAAGGTGAACTCAAGACACACAACAAGCACAGCAACACTTAACCACTTAACAGGTCAAAATACTCAAAACGTCTTGCATTAAGGGATGAACCACTAAGAAGTAAAGAATATGGATTACAGAGAAAGCATGATCAGAAACTGGCTGTTGCTTTCCTGTTAAATATTGAGCTTGATGATTCAATGAGCAGAGAGCCTAAATTTAACATTGCTTTTTAGTGACTGGTTTTAGTACTAGTTTTATCTTGATATGTAGAATGTACATATATGTTAAATTAGATATTAAAATTCCAATATTATAACAGTATTTAGAAAAAACATGTATTATCATTAGCAATCATTCCAACAGCAAAATTAGCTGACCTCATCACTGACAACAAAATGTAAGTAGATTTTTTTATATTTATTAATTAAAAATTAAATTTTTTATTAATATAATTTAAAATTTTTACATGTCAATGCCAGTTTCCTCTCCTTCCCTCCTTCCCTCCCTCCCTTCCTCCCTCCCTCTTACCCCTTTCCCCCCTCACATGTGCTCTGACCACCCTCCCCTCCCATCCCCCCACCCCCATTCTACGTGTAGGGCTATACTATCCAGGTGGGGTCATGTAAATCTGTCAAGTCATTTGAAGTAGGGACTAGGACTTCTCTCCTGTCTCTAGGTTAAGGGAGTATCCCTCCATGGGGGATGTGTCCATGAGGTCCTTTTGTGCGCCAGGAATACATCCTGGTTCTACTGTCTGAGGTCCCTTAGACTGCTCAGTCCTTCTAGCTGAGACCCATATTCAGGGGGTCTGAGTCAGTCCCATGCTGGATTCCCAGCTATCAGTCTGGGGGTCCCATTAGCTCCTCCTTGTTCAGGTCAGCTGTCTTTGTGTGTTTCTGCAACCTGGTCTTGTCCTCTCTCTCTCTCTGCATCTGGATTCTAGTTCGACTCGGTGTTTAGTTATGAGTGTTTGCTTCTGTTACCAACAGGTACTAGATAAGCATCTTCAACAAATGGTGCTGGCACAATTGGATGATGCTATGTAGAAGACTGCAAATAGACCCATGTCTATCGCCATGCACAAAACTCAAGTCCAAATGGATCACAGACCTCAAAATAAATCCAGCCACACTGAACCTATTAGAAGAGAAAGTAGGAGGTACCCTTGAACAAATTTGTATAGGAGACGGCTTCCTGAACATAACTCCAGTAGCACAGACACTGAGATCAACAATTAATACTTAGAAGCTTCTGTAAGGCAAAGGACACAGTGGACAAGCCCAAACGGCAGCCCACAGAATGAGAAAATATTTTTACCAACCCTACATCTGACAAAGGGCTGATCTCCAAAATATACAAAGAACTCAAGAAACTAGTCAACAAAACACCAAATAACCCTATTTAAAAATGGGGTACAGAATTGAAAAAAGAATTCTCAATAGAGGAAGTCAAAAAGGCTGAAAGACACTTAAGAAAGTGCTCAACATCCTTAGCTATCAGAGAAATGCAAATGAAAACAACTCTGAGATACCATCTTACTCCTGCCAGAATGGCTAAAATTAGAAACACTAATGACCACTTATGCTGGAGAGGATGTGGAGAAAGGGGAACACTCCTCTACTGCTAGTGGGAGTGCAAAGTTGTACAGCCATTTTGGAGATCAGTATGGCAGTTCTTCAGGAAAATGGGAATTAGTTTACCACAGGACCCAGCAATTCCCCTCTTAGGTATATACCCAAATGACCTGCATCCATGCAACAAAGTCATGTGCTCAACTATGTTCATAGCAGCATTATTTGTAATAGCACATGGAGGACTTTGTAAGTCCCCCAGAGCACATGGGAATGGGGGGGGCTATTTGTAATAGCAAGAGACTGGAAGCAACCTAGATGCCCTTCAACTGAAGAATGGATAAAGAAGATGTGGCACATCTACACAATGGAATACTACTCTGCAGAAAAATATAATGGAATCTTGAAATTCTCAGGCAAGTGGATGGAACTTGAAGAAACCATCCTGAATGAGGTAACCCAGTCACAAAAAGAAGAACATGGTATGTACTTGCTCATATATGGATTTTAGACCTAGAGCAAAGTATCACCAGCCTATAATTCACACTACCAGAGGAACTAGGATACAAGGTGTATTCTAAGAGATTCATATATGGTCCCTCATAAAAGGGGGAAGGGACAAGCTCCCCAGAGCACAAGGGAAGTGGGGGGGGGCAGTGAATGGAGAGAGAACTAGGAAGAATGAGTCAGGGTAGGAATAGAAGACAGAAAAGAGAGAGAGAGAGAACATAAAAGAGGGAGCCATTATTGGTTTGAAGAGAAGACTGAACCTAAAGAAAGGTCTAGAGACCTACAAGACTGACTCCAACTAACAATTTGAGCAACAGTGGAAAGGCTACCTTTCCCTGATAGTAGATTTCATATAGAGTCCCGGCTTGCGCATGCGTATAAGGACACGGGGACTACATTTCCCACAATCTCCCTGTACTTCCGGCGTAGCCCGGCAGGGGGATCGCTCCGCTT
Source organism: Cricetiscus sungorus (assembly GCA_030556225.1). NCBI lineage: Eukaryota > Metazoa > Chordata > Mammalia > Rodentia > Cricetidae > Cricetiscus > Cricetiscus sungorus. Next base: position 41,612,821 of record JANBXA010000641.1, read on the forward strand.
CCGCGTTCGGGCCTGGCTCTGTGTTAGAGGCGGCGGTGGCGGCGGTGGCGGCTGCGAGGGACCCGAGCTACGGGCATGGACGTTTCGGGGCAGGAGACCGACTGGCGTAGCGCCGCCTTTCGGCAGAAGCTGGTCAGCCAAATGTGAGTGTGACCGGGGGCGAGGACCGGGTGGTGGGACTTTCCCCGCCGGGAGGGTGAGGCCGGGCTGAACCCACCGTAGACCCTGGCGGGAACCTGCGGGGTCCGCTGGGCGCCGGGGATGTGCTGGTGGTCCTTCTGCAGTCTCCCTGGCTTGTCTGGGCGGATAGGGAGTGCTGGCTAGTTTTCCTGGGGTCGAACTCTGTAAACCCAGCAGCCCTGGGTAGTGAGTCATCGTCCTGAGCTGCCTCGTCATTTGTGTGCTTGAATGCAAATTTTCCTCTGCTTAGATTCGCACTGAATACATAAAGAGAAAGAGGCAGTCAAAGATTTACCCGGGTTGCCACGCGGCTTGTTTAAGAAAAAGAGAAACAAAACAAAACCACATCAGTGAGTAGGACTCGGGGGTGGGGGTGGGGGTGGAAGGAAGGTAAAATTGGAAGATTAGCAGGTGTTTGGGCTGTGGGCAATGGGGACAGAGAAGAGAACACTATTCTCTGTCCACAAGGTGTGTGAACTTGGCCCAACCGTGCGTGGAGGAAGCTGCTGTGGAGGATCAGGGAATGAAGGGGCTGGGGTGCCCTCTGATCATGGAGCACTGCTGGGTGCTTGTTTCACTTAGCCCTTTTACTGAGCTTCCGGATGTGTTTAGAAAATTGCTTTTGGCATAGCCTTTTCCCTGAGGGTTGGTACTGTTGGTAAAGGAACAGATAGTACAGTTGTGTCAATGCTCGATCATGTTGTGGGTGCTAAAGTGTTAGATGAGTAGGACTGGAGCAGCCTGGTGACAGATTGAGCTCTAGAAAGAAAAGTAGGAGGGTGGCAGGCCACGTTTCCCAGCATATGACTGGGAAATCATCGTGAAGGACTGTTGTAGATGGAGACTTCTGGGTCTTGGAAGCAAATTAGTCAAGGAGACAGGCATGAGGGTGAGCAGGTGCTGGCATGGTTGGTGATGGTGGTGTTGGGCAAACAACTTGTATCCGTGTTTTACATGTGGTCTGCCTTGAGGTGGACCATCGGGAGTGTTGGGAAGGTCCCTGAGTTCCTGGAGATGAGTTAAAGGATCCAAGAGAGAGCAGGTAGGCAATTTTGGGAGTGTATTTGCTTTGGAAGGGTTGGTGGGGTTCTTTTTTCACTCACATTCCCTCTGCTAGATCACTGTTCATCATATGAATTGGTTGTAGAAGATATTGTTGGCAAAGATTATAAAGGTCCACGTTAGATGATGGAAATTGAAAGAGGAAGACAGATTCCAGAGAAAGGGGAATGTGTGGACACATTGGTGACTTACTGGATGGAGGGGGTGGGGTAAAGCAATGTGGAAGGAAGCTGGGCTAAATCCAGGAAACATCAGTACAACGAAAGGAGTTGGCACTGTATCAGTGGCTTGGTACCACCACAGGATAACTGCCGGACAGTTTTGCAAACAAGTGTTTTTGTTTTTATTTTGTTTTTGGCGTTTTGGACAGCTATGGCTGTCCTGGAACTTTGCAAGCCAGGCTGGCCTGGAACCCACAGAGATTCACCTGCCTCTGCCTCCCAGTTGCTGGGATTATAGGCGTGCACCACCACGGCGCAATGATGGACACTTCTTGATGGAACCTTTGGGGCCAAAACCTGCTTCCAACCCCATTTAAGCTGGTGGGCAAATTCTGCTGCTTACACTTGTAAGACTGAGCTATCCTCTTTCCTTCCTGGCCACTTGCCAGTCATTTTTTTCTGGAGTTTTTACTTTATGCATTCTTTGTGGCCTATTCTAACATTGGCTGATATTTATCCAAATCCAACTTGCAGAATATTCTCTGAATTTCACAGGTCAGTTTAGAGTAATGGAACATGATCTTACTATCTGTCTCCTTAACCACATCTGTAAGTCCCTTTTGAGGTATGGTCAAGGATAGTCACAGATTCAAGGGAGTAGGGCCTATGTATTTTTGTGGAAGTGGGCTGCATTTGCCTACTACATTCATGCGAACATATCAAAGGTTGACTTTTAAGAGCAGGTGTCTTAGTTTGCTTTTTATTGCTGTGAAAAACACCATGACCAAAAGCAACTTGGGAAGGAAAGAATTTATTTCATGTTACACATTTTCCCCACCATCAAGGAAAGTCAAGACAGGAACTCAACCAGGGCAGGAGGGGTTAGAGAGATGACACAGTAGTTAAGACCATTTGTTACTCTTGCAAAGTCCCCAGGGTTAATTTCAGACACCTCCATGGTGTCTCACAGCCATCCATAACTCCAGTGCAAGGAATCCAAAGCCCTCTTCTGACTTGATCAGGCACCAGGCATAAACTGGCATATCTCCATACATACAGGCAAAAGTTTTGTACACATAAAAAGTAAATAAAAGTTGGAGAGCTGTGGTGGCACGCACCTTTTAATCTCAGCATTTGGGAGGCAGAGACAGGCAGATCTCTGTGAGTTTGAGGCCAGCCTGGTCTATAGAATTCCTGGACAGTCAGAGAGATCCTGTCTCAAAACAGCAAAGCATATGTATATGCAGAGTAGCAAAGATTGGAGGAGTGCTGTCTACTGGCTTCTCCATGGCTGTTTGTCTGCTTTCTTTATAGCCCAGGAGCTCCTGCCAGGGGTGACACTGCCCACAGCGGGCTGGGCCCTCCCACATCAATCATTAATCAACAAAATTCCCCACAGGCTTGCAGGCCAGTCTGATGGGGGCATTTTTTTAGTTGAGGTTCACTCTTCTCAGATGACCCTAGCCTGTGTCAAGTTGACAAACAACTAAGCAAGCTTATTGGGTGCTCTCACTTCTTCGGCTTGCTTGTTTTCTCTCCAGGGTTTACCTTGCTGGTGACTCCAAGTTTTGTGTTCAGAGAGTTTAAGGATTTATATTGGGCTAATCTACTTTTTTTTTTTTTTTTTTTTTTGGAGAAAGTGTGTCTCTGTGTAACAGCCTTAGCTGCCCTGGAACTGGCTTTGTAGACCAGGCTGGGCTTGAACTTGAACTGTCAGAGATCTACCTGCCTCTGCCTCCCAGAGGAGGGATTAAAGTCATGTGCCACCACTGCCTGCCAAATCTACACATCTTTTGTTCTGACTTTTTCTAGTGTTTATACTGTTGTTTAAATTTAGCCATTTTAGGAAATACTTCAAACCCTAGTGATTTATAATAGATAAGAAACAATGAAAGCCTGGAGCCTGTGTATCTCTGTGGAGGGGGCAACATTTGCCAACCACATTTGGGTGAGCATATCAAAGGTTGTAGGGAGTAGCTCAGAAGGAGACCAAGAGTTCCCTGGGTTCTGTTGTCAGTTGTTGGGGAGCATGGAACTATCTGGAAGTTTCTGGAAACTTTTATGGAGAGGAAACACCTGTCACTGAGCAAGTTTGACAGTTCTAACTGGCAGTCTAGTCTTCTTAGCCTTCCACTGTGTCTACCTTTCTGGCCTTTAATGCACAAATGAGAGCAATGTGTAGCACAATGCCATCATCAGGCAGTTCGCTGCCTGTACTGTGGTTGATCTTTCCATTTTAGCATTCAAAGTTCTTCCTTTATGTCTTTGATTTTACTTGCTGGAGATTGAGCCCAGGGTCTTGGGTATGCTCAGCATATACTCTGATACTGATCTGCACCTCTAGCTACTGTCTCTTTTTAAATAGCTGTTACTAAGTATTTATTTAGGGTGTTCAGAAGATTGTGACTGCAGATTGTCTCTACTGTTGTCATGAGCTGCTTGCTCTTCTTCCTTTCAGTGTCTGCTTTGGTGTCAGATACTTAGAATCCGTCCCTGTCCCCTCATCTAAAGTGGGTCACCCTTTGGTAAGTTTAATTCAGCCCTTTTTAGTTTCTCAGGGTACTCCAGTCTTCTGCAAGATGAAGAGTACAGGAGGCAGTGTTTCCTTGGGGACCACGTGGTCAACCTCTCATGTCATAGTGACCATTGTATTAGGTGTTGTGAAACTGGAATCTTCCCCCTTTGTGACCTTGACACTGCTTGACCTTTCTAATCAGGTCCCTCATCTGTGAAATGATACTAGTCTAGTTTGTCTCACAAGGATGCTTGGAGGGACACTGGAGAGACTTCTGTGCAAGCTTTGTAAGATCTGTAAGATCTAGGGACTCACTGAGCAGAAAACTCTTCCAGTGACCTTGCAGTGATAGGAGATACTATGGCTTGGGTTGATGAAGATGGTATCTCTAAGCCTAGGTAGTTTGATACAGTGACATCTAAAGAAACCCAAAGGAGGAAAGTAGGTAGGAAACAATTGATTGGTTTGCATTGACTCTTAATTAAGCACACATACTCCCTGCAGAACTCCAGGAGAGACCCTTCTTACATCCTCCTGAGTAGGGCTTCCTTGAGGATTTTTGATTCATTTTTACATGTCCCTGGTCTTCAGGCTCTTGGAAAGAAACTGTGCCATCTGTCCTGCCATGTTTATGCCTAACATCAAGTAGGTCCACAGCGAATGCATGAGCAGTTAGTGAATGCCAGGACATCACAAACTACTTCTCAGGGTTTTTTATGTGTATGAATAAGCCACAGATTGATATTGTTCGCAACTTCTCTCTATTATATGTTTTGAGATAGTACCTCTCAGAGTCCAAAGCTCACTGATTCAGCCACACAGGTTAGCAGTAAGCCCCAGGGATCCTTCTCTTTCTACCTCTCCAGCTCTGGAATTACATGTTTGTGCATCCAGTTTTGTATATAGTTGCTAGATCTCAAACTCAGGTCCTTAGTACTTACGCTTTCCAGCAAGCCCTTTATCTCCTTAGCCTGTTCCTTTTTTTTCGAGATGGGGTTTCTCAAAACCTTTGGAGCCTGTCCTGGAACTAGCTCTGTAGACTAGGCTGGCCTCAAACTCACAGAAATCTGCCTGCTTCTGCCTCCCTAGTACTGGAATTAAAGGCATGCACCACCAACACCTGGCAGCTGTTCTCTGTTCTTAATTTTCCTGCTATGCAACCCCTCCCCCCAGGTAAGAGCCTTAATAAACTGAGCACTGTTATTGAATAACATAACATAAAAACTGTTATAATATATGCAAAATGATCATAAACTTTATATCAAAGGAAACTTACTTTTGAGGCTTTTTAGCTCTGGTACTCTTTTAGTGTAGCACATTTTTCTCTCTTTTTTTTGCTTTGTTTTTTGAGGTAGAATTTCTCTGGTAGCTTTGGAGACTGTCTTGGAACTAGCTCTGTAAACCATGATGGCCTCAAACTCACAGAGATCCACCTGCCTCTGCCTCCCAAGTGCTGAGATTAAAAACCACCACCGCCCAGCCATTTTTAAACAGATGCAGGAAGGAGTAGCTGCAGCTGGGGAAAGGTAGGTCTGTATTAGTGTTCTGGTAAAATGTTAGAAGGCCAAGGAGAACATGTGTGGGGGCAGGGCAGACAGGCATTTGCCAGTAATTTTTGGTGTTTGTCCACTGCCCCCAAAGTCTCATTTTTCATGGTAGCACATGCATGTCTTTAATCCCAGCACTACCAGCCCTAGGGTGGATTTCTGTGAGATTGAGGCCATCCTGATCTACGAGCTAGTTCTAGGACAGCCAGGGCTACACAAAGAAACCTTGTCTTGAAAAAACCTAATAAACAAACAAAAAGACAAGGGTCTCATGTAGCCCAAGCTAGCGTTGAGCTCATTATGTATCAGCGGTTGGTCCTGAACCGATCATTCCATACCCAGCTGTGTTGAGTTAACACATGTACCTTTTTTTTTGTTTGTTTTGAGATAGGATATCGCTTGGGTAGACTAGGTAATTTGAACTGGTGTGGAGATGCTAATATTGTAGGCGTAGGCCAGCCAGTCACCATGCTCTCAGAGCTGTATGCACTTGTTCCCGTTGTAAGGTGAGGAAGCAGGCCTAGAGAAGAGATCACTGCTGTTGTAGTTAGTTACTCTTCATATTACAGGTGGATGCTGATTGAACCATACTATGGTATTAAAGGCAAATAACTTTTATAAATACCCAGGAGAGCAAGGTTGTGTCCATTTCATGGACCTAGGTAAGGGGATGCTCAAAATTAATTCCAGCCAAGTGCAGTGGAAGCTTTCAGAGAGGAGTCTGCTGCTACTGAGTCTCCAGTTTATGTTAGGAATTCTCCATAGGCCCTTAGAGACTGGAGGATGAATCCCTAATGCTTTTTTCCCCTGTAGGAAAGCAAGTTGAGAGTTTCACACAGGCTGGCCTTGAATTCCAGGTCATCTACCTTGCTGGTATTGGGATTACAGTCACCACACCTAATTTTCTGATATGATCTTTGACCTCTTGCCACAGACTGAGCCCTACCATGAACCTCCTAGAGCTAATATACTTATATCCATTTTCTGATCAGAGATTTTTTTCAGCTGTTGCCTGATGGTGACCAAGGCTGTGGCTCCTTGAAGATGGTGTTGGACATTCTGAGGTTGGGGACTGTGGGTACAATATTATCTGCCTGCTGCAGTCACTAACTGGGGCAAAACCATTGCCTTAAAGCATTCCTTATGCTAATAATAGTTTCACTTAGATACCCAAGGGAAAATTTCAAAGGAATTCTAGTGAACTTTCCAAACTTCCAACTGGGCAATTAAAATCACAAAACTAAGCAGGACAGTTCAGAGACCCCATGTTCTATTTTTTTTGTACTCTACCTTTTCCCCTCAGCTGTTCTGATACCCAAGATGTGTTCAGTGGCTGCCCATTCTGTAGACTCAATTCTTGAGTGTCCAACCTTCCTCCAGGGCCTGCACCTGTGTGCCCCACCCTCATTCCACATTATATCCAACCAGGCTGCCTGTGAATCCTCAGATGAATCAAATCCTTTCCTTGATTGCTGTATGCCTTGTTCTGCCTGAAAGACCCATCATTTCTGTGGTTGAGCTGGCAGCTCTTCTTCCAGGACAGTGGGCCTCCTGTCCTGTCCCTTGTCCCTGCAAGTCAGTGAAGACAAGCTGTTTGTACGTGACTATTTGAAGGCTTGTTTCCTACTAGTCTTAACTCTATGGGGAAGGAACAGCATGAATGCTTTTCGAATTAGCATCCACTCCTATCTGTCCATGAATGTTAGAATGCGCAGGATTCTTGAGTATGTCTGACACACGTTTCATGAGCACTTTTGTGGGCCTGTTGAAATGTGGTGCTGGAGTTCACTGTTGGGTACTTAGCTTGAGTAAAGACAGAAGTGACACAGGAAGATGTTGGTCAATCAATTAAATCAGCTTGGGATACATGAATGAGGATGAGCCACATAGCAGTACTCTATTCTAGTAATCTTCAAGTGTCCATTTCCTTAGCCATTTCTTCCCAAGACATAATCCAAGAGTGTTCATATTTTGGTGAGATGGGATGCTCAATATTGCATCATGGAATGGAGTTTTTTTTATTTTTTAAGATTATTTTTGTTTTTTTGGTTTTTTTTTTTTGTGTGTGTATGTGTGCATGTATATATGCACTTAGATACAGGTGCCCTTGGAGCTGGAGCTATAAGTGCTGGGGATCAGATTTAATCCTCTGCAAGAGTAATATGCTCTCTTAACCTCTGAGCCATCTCTCCAGTTCCTAAAGTGGGATTTTTTTTTTTTTTTTTTTTTTCTCTCCCAAATAGGGTTTCTTTGTATAGTCCTGGCTGTCCTGGAACTTGCTCTGTAGATCAGGCTGGCCTTGGTCTTGAACTCGAGAGATCTGCCTGCCTCCTGAGTGGTGGGATCAAAGGTGTGCACCACTGCCTGGTGACTGTGATTTTTTATCAGTTGTGCTCCTGATTCCTGTGGAGACAGTAAGGAGTCCTTGGAACCGGAGTTACAATGGTTGTGAGCCACCATGTGACTGTTGGGAATTTGCCCAGGTCCTTTTGGAAGAGCAGCCAGTGCTCATAACTGCTGAGTCATTTCACCAGTCCCCTGTTCTCTTTGACACTGACTTAAAAAAAAACAAAAAAAGATTTATTTTTATTTTATGTGTATGAGTGCTTGCTTGCATGTATGTAAGCACGTTAAGTATGTACTTGGTGCCCTCAAAGGCCAGCAGAGGGAGGGTGACAGATCCTTTGGCATTGGAATTACAGATAGTTGTAAGCATTATGTGGGTGCTAGAAACTGAACCTGGGTCTTCTGCAAGTAGCAGTTGCTCTAAACTACTGAGCCATTTCTCCAGCCCATGGTGGTTTGTTTTGTTTATTTTTTGCTGCTGTTGTTTTGGTTTTTCAAGATAGGATTTCTCTATATAGCCCTTGTTGTCTTAGAACTCTGTAGACCAGGCTGGCCTTGAGCTCAGAGATCCACCTACCTCTGCTGCCCGAGTGCTGGAATTAACGGCATACATCACCACTGCCTGGCTCTTTTTTTTTTTTTTAATTTTAAACTGGATCCTGATGAGTAGTTCAGGGTTATAAGTCAAGATCTTTCCATTGTTGAGTGTGTTCCACCACACCTTTTCAAAAATGTGTGCGTGTAATTCTAGTACTTGCATGCAACTCCAGGACTTAAAGGCTAGTTTGGGCTACACTTACCAAGAAAAGATGATAATTAAGGGGAGTCAACTCTTTTGTTAGGTGTTCCACAGATAATCAAACAGACCTGATCCATGCAACTCCAGGACTTAAAGGCTAGTTTGGGCTACACTTACCAAGAAAAGATGATAATTAAGGGGAGTCAACTCTTTTGTTAGGTGTTCCACAGATAATCAAACAGACCTGATCCTAGAGAACCAAAGGAATTTACTGTTCCCCAGTGAGAGGCTCACTTCAAGTACCAACTAATTTCTATTTTTTTCCCTTAAAATTACTTTGCTTTTGAGGATACCTCCCATAATAGACATGTCTCTCTTCTTTGAAAATTATTTATTTATGATTTTGTTTTTCAAGACACTCCCTTTAGCTGGGCAATAGTGGCACATGCCTTTAATCTCAGCACTTGGGAGGTGGAGGCAGGCAGATCTCTGCGAGTTCAAGGCCAGCCTGGTCTACAGAGTGAGTTCCAGGACAGCCAGGGCTGTAACACAGAAAAACCCTATCTTGACAAACAAAACACTTACTTTGTCATTTTGGCAGGATGACCAAGAACCTCTGATCTTACTGCCCCCACCTCAGGAGTGTCAGGTTGGCATGCTGGGAACTGAACCTAAGGCCTTGAGTGTGCTAGGCAAGCATGCTCCAACAAAGCTGCATCCCCAGATCTCTCTCTCTTCTCTCTCTCTCTTTTCTTTTTGAGACAGAGTGTTACTGTGTAGCCCAGGCTGACTTTGATCTTAGAATACTCCAGCTTCAGTCTGCTGAGTGCTGCTGGGCTTAGAGGTGTCTACCACCATGCCGGGCTTCTGTCCTGCTCTTAAAATTTTAGTTTTACTTTTATTTTATGTGTATGAGGGTTTTGCCTTACCATGTGCATTCAGTGCTTACAGAAGCCTGAAGAGGATACAGGTTCCCTAGAACTGGGGTTGCTATGGTTATAAGCTTCTATGTGGTTATTGGGAACCTAATCAAGGTGAATGTAGTCACTTTACTTTCTGGGCTGTTGGTGTCAGAATGGAGTCAGGCTGTGTTGGGAAATGGCTCTTATTTACCAGGTTGTCCTGAGCAGTTTTCTTTTTCCTTTTTGGTTTTTCAAGACAAAGTTTCTCCATGTAACTGTGGCTGTCCTGGAATCTGCTGAATAGATGAGGCTGACTTCGAACTCAGAGATCTACCTGTGTGTGCCTCCCAAGTGGTGGGACTACAAGTGTGGGCCACTACCACCTGCCTGAGCAGTTTTCTTAAGTGGTGCCAATTTATACATACAGCAGTGTCGGGGAGTGTTACTTGCTTGATGCTTGGGCCTGGTGTTTTCATAGCATCTACCTGTATAGCAAGCAATCTTTTTGAATTTGAATGCACATTCAAATTTGAGACCCTCTCAGGTACAGTGTCACTAGGACTGAAGAGATGGTATTAGGGATAGCTTCTGAAGGAAGGAAAGGTTGGCTGTGGTGAGTGTGTGTATGTACTTGTACATGTGTGAGTGCGGTTGCATACATGAAATTGTAGCGCACAGAAGGGAAGCACAAGCCAGGTGTGTACCGTACAGAGAAAGCTTTGGTGCTGCATGGAGAGATGGGTGCAAGGTGGATGTCAGTACCAATGCTTCCGAGGAGAAATGTTCCAACAGCAGTGGTGCAGAGAGCACATTTGGAAGCAGTGTTCTGAAAGGGGCATAGGATGAGCCTGCTCTACAAGTAGAACCTGTCTTTGTTAAAAATGGGGTGAATGGTTCAGGCACTACATGAGTTGTGATCCTTGGATCTGCAAAGCTACTCTCTAAACTTCACACCCCACATCTGTCTGTCTGTCTATCTCTCTCCATCTCTCCTCCACTCCCCTCCTATGCACACATGGTAAAATTTTGTTTTTAATTTTTGAAAAATAAAAAGACTGTTATGAAAAGAGAGTAAGGGATCACTTAAGGTGGTTCTGTTTGGTAAGCAAAACAAAAACGTAGTCTAGAGAACAGAAGGAAAGGAAGTAGGAGCCAAAGCTTAATGGCTTCTCAGCCACTACTCCATAGAGTATCTCAAAGGCTCACCTCTGCTTCCCTCTGCTTGTCTTCCCAGAGAAGGGCTGTTGCATGAGGGGATACAGACTTCAGACCCTTAGCCTCAAAAGAAGTGGCTCTGTGGCAGCAGCCTCAGCCCTGCCTTTTTCTCTCTCCTCAGCCCTGCCTTTCTCTCCTGTTTTGGTCAGTATAGCCAGAATTTTGGGTGTAGCACTTCACTCTCTACCAGATAACATTATAGGGGATTGAAAAACAGGAAAGTGTTTCTGTAATCTTTCCGCGTAGTTGTACCAATATTGACATAGGGATACATTTCTCTAGACCTGTGTGTGCTTCTAGTGTGACTGAATGTCTATCATGTCGGTAGGCACACACACATACGACTGGATGTCTGTCTTGTTGGTAGGCATACATATATATGACTGAATGTGTGTTATGTTGGTAGGCACACACACAGACTTTCCTGAGTCCAGTTTTGAGTTGTAGTTTTTTTCTAGCCTGAGGCTGTTTTCTCTGTCTAGGCTGGTTCTAACTGGCCACTGTGTGCCCACAGCTTTCATTCACAAGAAGAATAGATTATGCATAGCCCTCCACCTCTTTAAGATAAACATACGATTTGATGCTTTTTGAGGGAAATACTTCTTCCACAGATCTTTGAACATTCCCAGAAAGTAGAGCTAATAGGAAAAAAAAACGTTCCAGAGCCTTTGGGAGGTAGCAGTGTGTGGCTAGTGCTCTGTCACCTTCCCTTCCAGGCTATTTTACCTCCCACCCAGGATGCATGTGATTTCAGCTGTGAGTGCTAATATCTCTAGAGATAGGGCTCCTTAGCCCAGCTCCGCAAAATCATATTAGCACAGTGTGCTGTCATTGCTTGCTGGCATTTGAGATGTTCTGGATCCCAGGCTGGCATCAGGTCAGAGGTCAAAGGGTCTTTCCAGCTTTTTGTTCTTGTTTGTGTGTGTGTTTGAGCCAGGGTCTTACTATCGAGCTTTGGCTGTCCATTAATTCACTGTGTAGACCATGAGCTCACAGAGGTTGGCCTGAGTGCTGTGACTAATGGCATGCACCACCACTCCCATCATCTTAGTTCTTTTAAGATTGGAAATACCAGAAGCTCATGTCATTTGAGCCAGCTTAGAGTTTAAAGGGCTGAAGGCAGGCTGTTCTTTAGGCTAGCCCTCATTGATTTTGCTCTCTGGCCTTCCTGGAGGGAACAGGAGGATAGTTTAGCTGAGCAGTTGAGAGAAGTGTGAAGAGAAAAGTGTGCAAGTCCAAAATACCTATTCCTGTATGAGGGCAAATAGTTAAATTCTGAAATATACTACTCTTTGTCTTGTAAACCTGGGGTTGGAGAGATGCCTCAATGGTTGGGAGTGCTTCCTGTTCAATTATGAGAACAGAAGTTTCAATCCCAGCACCCATGCAGCAAGCTGAGTATTTTGCAAACACATCTGTAACTCCAGCTCTAAAGAATTCAACACTCTTTCTGGCCCCTGTGTGTGCACAGATGTGCACCTACACACACATGAATGAATGAATATAAAGTCAGGGAACCTGCAAATGTGTTTATGCATGTCTACTAATAAAAGGTAGACATACTATAGTTTGGCAGATGTGCCTCAGCTGCCTGTGATGCCTAAGAGCCCAGGTGTTTGTTTTGGTGGCCAAACAATCGATGTCTCACTATTTACTTCCTTGAAGGTGAAACCACCTGGATACAGGGCAGTGAATTGCTGCTGTGCATTAGAAGGTGAGCAGTGGCGCTGGAGAGATGGCTCAGAGATTGAGAGCACTGGCTGCTCTTGCAGAGGACCTGAGTTCAATTTCCAGCACCCACATGGTGGCTCACAACTGTCTGTGATGAGATCTGGTGCCCCCTTCTGGCCCTCAGTCAGAACACTGTATACATAATTTTTTTTTTTTTTAAGGTGAGCAGTGATGTGGGTTGCTGCTACTCTAAAGACTGTGAGGAAGCAGAAGACTAAATGAGAGCCAAGCCTGTGTGGGGAGGACAGAGGCCTTTCCTCTGGGGTGTAGTGCCTCATTGAAGATGCAGCTAGAAGGCACCTTTCAGGTGTGTGGGCATGGTGACCTTGCCTACTTTAACACCCCTACCAACTTCTTATTCTGGGGCCTGAAGAATGTAAGGTTTGTTGCTAGGAGACAAGCTTCATGTCTTTTAGCTGACACAGGAAGGGTTAGGAATGTGAGTAAGATGGGAATAGAGCCAAGAGGGAGATGCTTGCCTAGCATACACAACCTAGACCCCATCCCATGCACCACAGAGAGAAAAATGAAATCAGATCTCCTCAGCAGTGATGTTCATTGTGTAGTTTTCTTTCTTTCTTTCCTTCCTTCCTTTTTTTTTTTTTTTTCTTTTTGTTTTTGTTTTTTGAGACAGTTTCTCTGTGGCTTTGGAGCCTGTCTTGGAACTAGCTCTGTAGACCAGGCTGGTCTCCAACTCACAAAGATCTAAAGATCTGCCTACCTGCCTCTGCCTCCTGAGTGCTGGGATTAAAGGCATGCACCACCAATGTCCAGCTTTGTAGTTCTTCTTAAGGATAGAAAGGCATTTTAATTTATACTCTGAGCAAGCAAGTTTCCAAATTTTTGAACTAGATTTAAACCTTAAGTTTTTTCTTCTAAGATTTATTTTACCTGGGGTCGGTGGCGCATGCCTTTAATCCCACCACTCGGGAGACAGAGGCAGGTGTATCTCTGTGAGTTTGAGGCCAGCCTGGTGTACAGAGCGAGTTCCAGGACAGGTTTCAAAGCTACACAGAGAAACCCTGTCTCAAAAATATTTTAAATTGTGTTTCAGGAGGTTGTGCATGCAGAGATGTGAGGGGACCAGAAGAGGATGTCAGGTCTCCAGGAACTGTAGTTGGAGGTGGATGTAAGCCACCAGTATGGGTGCAGGGAATCAACCTCTGGTCTTCTGGAAGAGCAGTATAGAGTCTTAGCCTCTGAGCCACCTCTCCAGTTCCAGGATTTTTCTGTTTGTGATACGTTATGAGCATTTTGTCTTTATAAAAAAAAAATCACTATTTATATTTTATGTATATGAGTGTTTTATCTGTGTGTGTATGTATATGCACGATGTGCACTTGTAGTGCTTATGGAGGTCAGAAGAGGGCATCAGACCTCCACACTGTAGGTGCTGGGAAATAAACATGGGTCCCCTATAGGAGCAGCAAGTGCTCTTAACGACAGAGCCATCTCTCTAGTCCTTTTCCATCCGCTACCTCCTTCTGAGACAAATTCTCAATATTACAGCCCTGATGGACCGGGAACTCTGAGACTTCTACTTCCTGAATACTGTGTTTAGAGTAGTGTACCACCACACCCAGGCTAGCCTAATGCCCCTATTCCTGATTTTTGGACAATGTCTTATTCTATAACCCAGGCTGATTTCAAACTTGCTTTAATCTTCCTGCCTTAGGTGCCCAAGTGCCTTATATTACAGGTCTGAGCTCTCATACCTCACTAATTCATGACTATTGTTTAATGACAGTATTATCTCAGTCTCTAGTCTAGGAGGACCTGGCACTCACTCTATGTGGTAGACTGGCCTCAAACTCCTGGAAATCTGCTAGCCTCAGCCGTTAGTCATAGAAGTGAGATTAGAAGGGTGAACCACCATATCCAGCTTTTATTATTTTATTCTCCCCCCCTCCCCCAAGACAGGGTTTCTCTGTAACAACCCTGGCTGTCCTGGAACTCTCTCTGTAGGCCAGGCTGGCCTCAAACTCAGAGATCTACCCATCTCTGCCTCCCAAGTGCTGGTATTAAAGATATGGGCCACCACCACCTGGCTATAGGGGCCATTTTTATTCAAACCATACAGCAGACAATTTAATTTTTAATGACTAAAGTTTTTTTGTGGCTGGGCTTGGTGGTACACATTTTTAGCCTCAGCATTCAGGAGTGACTTGCAGGATAGCCAGGGCTACATGGTGAGACACACTCTCTCAAAAACAAAAAGTAATAAATAAATGTATTAAGCTGGGCATGGTGGCACCTGCCTTTAATCCCAGTGCTTGGGAGGCAGAGGCAGGGAGGCAGATCTCTAGAGGACTTTGAGCCCAGCCTGGTCAGCATAGTAAATACAATTCCAGACTAGCCAAGGCTACATAGTGAGACACTCTTTATTATTTTTGTGTGTGTGTGTGTGTGTGTTGGGGGGTGGTGGTGTATGTGTGTGTGTGTGTGTGTGTGTGTGTGTGTGTGTGTGTGTGTGTGTGTGTCTAGGGGTGTATGTGTGTTTAAGTGTGTATGTTTGTGTGGGTGTGTATGTGTGAGGGGTACAGGTAGAGAGGCTGCGGATCAGAATCATGTATGTTCCTCTGTGAGAGTTCTCTGCCTTGTTTCTTGAGGCTCCAGGAGCTGCCTCTCTCTGCACTCCCAGCATACAGATGAGTGCCACCACTGGCATTCTATATGGTGCTGGGGACAACACTCGGGTCCTCATGCTTGTGCAGCAAGTGCCTTACCCACCGAGACATCTCCCCAGTCCCCTTAATATTTAGAATGCACATGAATTTCAAAAGTTATTGGCCCTCTACTTATGTACTCTTCTCTGAGGTAGCAACCATCTTTGACTCTTGTTCTCTGGCATGTGCCTGTGTTCATATTAGCTTGCGAATGCTGCTTCCTTGTGAGTTACATGAATGAATTGCAGACTTGCTTTGTAGCCCTATGCTCTATTATCTCACTTGTGCTCCCAGTGTTTGGCTGAGTAAATCAGTAATGAATGTTCACATTTTATGCCTACACAAATAATGCACTGTGCACAGAGGCATACTGCTGTTGGTCATTGTTTTTGCTTTGGGCAGGTGGGGAGGAGCTTTTCTGTATACTTATTGCTAATTCTTCCCATGTCTTTTTACTTGTCTCTCAGCATAATTAACCTTGAGCTTCTTGTTTCTGGGTTCTCTGTCAGTTACAGTTTTTTCCTGGGACCTATCTTCTATAGTGGTTTCTCATTGTTAAAAGGTAGGTAGGAATGGTGGACAGAGCCTCCCTCTGAATGCATGGAACAGAAAGGATGCCTTTCCTTTTCTCCTTGACAGATGGTGGTGAAAAGGTGGCACACATCTTTGTTATTTATTTCTGGTGACAAGTCTACCAAAACCTTTGTCATCCTGATACTATATAACCCTTCCTCAATCATCTTCTAGTACTTTATTACTTTACTGGTGGTTTAGGTTTTAAACATTCATGGTGAGGGATCTTACATGCAAGCTGTGTGCTTCTGTCCCAGGTGGGTGAACAGAATGTATACATAGAAGTCCACTTAGATAAGATGGTATGGACAGAAATTCCTTGCACTTGACAAGGGAGGCGGGATCAGAAGTTCAAGGTCATCTTCAGCTACATAATGAGTTCAAAGCCAACCTGGGCTACTTGAACTCTGTCTCAAAATCAAAATAAACAACAACAAAAATCAAGGCCAGATAATCCCAGCACTCAAGAAGAGGGTAGGAGAATTTCTGAGTTCAAGGCCAATCCATGATAGAACTACATAGAGAGACCCGGTCTCAAAAAACCACCACACAAAAAACCAAACAAACAAAAAATACAAAAAATAACTCTTAAAAATGGGGGAGCCACCTGGTTTTTGAGCTGAGGATGATGACACCCAAAGGGGAAAGACATCTTTGCTAGTCATCTGCAGGAGACCAGAGAAGAGGTGCACTTTTCCTTGAGTGTTAAAGAAGGCAAGCCAAGGAAGGAGCAGACATGGTCTGGGGTGGAGGACAGCAATGAAGAGAGTGGGGTCAAAGAGCTCTAGCACAGCTGAGTAGGTCCTTGGGTAATAGATAACCAGGGCCCTAAGAACAGGGCTTGAGAAAGGGTTGGGAGGGCTCAGGGAAGAAAGGTAGGAGAGACTGGCCTGTGCTTGTTAGCACAGCCATGGAAGGGTTTTTGTGCTGGAATGTTAGAACACCCCACTGTTAAGGGTACCCCAGATGAGTCAGTGCAGGTGGAGACAGCTTTGTCTGAAGGAGCTGCAGGGCCTCACAGATATACCTCCTCTGGGAAGACAATAATATTACTATGAGCTGGACTTGATTATAGAGGATGGATGCTGTCTTACTGTACAGGTAGGTTCTCTCACACTTTTTTTCCCTTTAACAGGGTCTCATTGCGTAGCTCTGGCTGTCGTGGAACTATATGGGCCTGACTGGCCTCAAAGTCACAGGGATCTCATAGAGATCCATTTGCCACTGCCTCCCAAGTGCTGGGATTAAAGCAGTGGCTCTCAACCTTCCTAATGCTGTGACCCTTTAATACAGTTCCTCATGTTGTGAGGACCCCAGCCACAAAATTATTTTATTGCTACTTCATAACTGTAATTTTGCTACTGGATGGGTGGGAAGATGGCAAAGCCTTATTCAGGTAGCCAGAAGGAGCTGGATAGCAGCCAGGTTTATTCCAGGGAGTACTAGACCTGGTCACAGCCTCTGACAGTGCCTGTGGTCTTACAGTAACCTTAGTAAGAGCCTGAGTCAGGCCAAACCCAAGACCTGCAAGGCTAAGGTGCTTGTCTGGGACAAAGTGCAGTGTAGAGGAAGGCTGAATTCTTTGCTACTTTCCACTCTACTTGACTAGAAATAAGCAAAAACATTTCAGAATACGGTTCACGGTCAGGGCCTGGCTTTATTAAATATGAAGAGACTGTGGAGGCATCGTGAATGGCAGAGCAAGATATTGTTCAGAGCAGCTCACAGCAGATCTGGCTTCTTCCAGTTGAGCTGGTACCCTGTCCATGTAGTATGGTGTGTTGTGGTGGTATGTGTCATCACCACCACATACTCCCCCCATATTCAAGCTTGTCAGAATAGGATTGTCTTTGGCCTCTAGCTAGGTTGATGCACCTTGAATTCTGGGTCTCTAACAGTTGATTCCCACACCATATATATCATGTGACATGACTCTGATGGAGGGTAGAGCTCACCCTTTAGCAAAGTCCCCTGACATCTGGTGATGCAAAAGAAACTTAAAGTAATAAAACTGATGCTGAGAATCTTTGTCTTTGATATTACTGGAAGCTAAGTGGTACCTGACCTTGACCAGGCTTGTTAGAAACTGTGGGAAAGAAAATGAAGTTAGGGCTGCTGTTTGTTAAGATTGACCTGGATTAGGTTCTATTCCCATAACAAAAGGAGACAGCCCTGATTTACAACAGGTCCTTAGGCCTTCAAAGGGCAGCCCAAGGGCAGCAAAGGTTTTCAGGAGGGGCCTAATTTGACATGTTTTCTGCTATGACTCTGACCCTGGGTGACAACTATGAAAAGAACAGCACTGATGTACTTAGGAAAGAGTCTGCCAGTGTCATTTGCTGTGTACTGCTTTCTCTGAGGGAGATTTAGGGTTGACAGCACATGTGGAATGTATAAGCCCAAGGCCTGTATAAGCAGGTAAAGTTTCTTCTTCCCTTTTGTGCATTAGGCAGACCCAGTCATGTGCTATTATTATAAAGAAAGAGCTTTATCTTTGTGTCTTTATTAACTTTGAGTAGCCCACGTGATTTCTCACTGAGAAGGCACATTAACTCAGTGTCACTGGTACGTTTTGCCTATTGCTCACCAAGCACATATCTTTGTCTGGGTCACTTATTGTGGTTTGTTGTCCTAGTGTCTCAAAGCTGTCACAGTCTGCTATGTCCTGAATCTGTCTGTTCTCTGCAGGAGGCTGCCAGGTGTTCTTACTGAGCATAGGCTGTACAATGTGATGAAAGTAACTGGTAGCAGCTTGGGAGAGCCATCTTAAGAGTCTGGCTTGGCCTTAGGTGACAGCTGCTTCCAACTGTATCATCTCAGGCTCCTGTGCCTAATCCCCTCATCCTGTGAATGTCTGTCTGTGCTACTCATCTGCAAGTTTGTGACTTGCTGCCCTCCCTTGGGACCTTGGTATTGGTAGATTATTCTATACTTTAAAATTCTTACTAAGTTTCTTTGGCTGTTTACCTCTCAGTTCCTTTTTCATACCTACCAGAAGACAGAAAAAGGAAGAGGTAGGGCTTTGGGCACACAGGTGAGGCATGTGTTAATCCTGAGATTCTCTGGAGAAAAACCAGCTCCACCATTTTTGGGTCAGGTTAAAGCAAGCTTTTATTAAAGTAATAAGTACTGACCAAGATGGAAATTGATCAGGAACTTTGAGCTGAGTGGTCCTAAGATTTGGGTTGTTGCAGCATTTTTTTTTTTTAATTATTTTATATGCATTGGTGAGAGGGTGTTGTATCCCCTGGAACTAGAGTTACAGACAGTTGTGAGCTGCCATGTGGGGGCTGGGAATTGAACATGGGTCCTCTGGAAGCCCAGCCAGGGCTCTTAACCACTGAACCATCTCTTTAGCCCATTGTTGCAGCTTTTGTAGACAAAACCCCTAGGCCACCTTACCATCCCAGGAAGCTTTGTTGTTATTTTTCAAGAACTACAACTTCCAGGACTCCAGGAAGTTACCTGCTCCTTGGGCTGGTGGGGGCTTACAGGTTCTTTAGGGTGTAAGGCATGCTTCTAAACACAGGTCGGCTTCATCTCAGTGATTTTGTTACCTACCAGGTGATGTTTCCATTTCCAATGGCCTTGCAGCCTTAGCCTTTTGCACTGGGTCTCCATTGGCCCCACTCCCTCACACTTCCTGTGGACTGGTTCTTAGTACTTCATTACTATTGTGTCTGCTGTGGCTTTCTCTTCGTATATTTGCTCCTCACCAGGATGCCTTGCAGGCAGGCACCTGCTGCTGCCATCTTGTCAGAGCTAGAGCTTCAGAAGTAGATATGGGAGGCCAGAACTTCAGATGTGCCTGTTAATGAAGGATTTAGCAATGTGATGTTTCATATTTAATTTAATTTATTAATTATTGTGGGTGGAGAGGGTGTATATGTGCTGTGACCTGCTGTAGGGATGAGAGGACAACTTTATGGTGCCACTTCTTTCCTCCCACTTTTTATGGGTCCTAGGAGTCAAACTCAGGTCAGCAGGCTTGTGCAGTACTTGCTTTTACCTGCTGAGCCATCTCACTCATCCAGTGCTGTGTTGGGTCCATTTCACCACTGATAGTTCCACCTCTGCTCTTTCCAGATTTATGGGTGCAGCTCTTCAGTAAATAGACTGTTGGTTTGTGTTTGGGTGGTCAGAAGGCTTTTGAGTACCAACTGGACTGGGCTTTTGTCCCACATTGAGTTAAACCTCAGAGCCCTCAACATACTGATGTGTTTACCAGCATGCCCAGTGTTGAAGAGAAGATAGGCTTCCAGCAGACCCGAGTAGCCAGGCTCCAGGCTCCCCTGGCCCTCAGCTTAATACCCTTCTTTCTTTTTATAGCTGTTCTTTCTTTCTTGTTTTTAAATGTTTTTCTTTTAAAGATTTTATTTACTTAATATATAGTGTTCTGCCTGCGTGTGTGCCTATAGGCCAGAAGAGGGCACCAGATCCCAATATAGATGATTGTTAGCCACCATGAGGTTACTGGGAATTGAACTCAGCACCTCAGGAAGGGCAGTCAGTGCTCTTAACCTCTGAGCCATCTCTCCACCCCTTCTTATTTTCTTTTATGTGTATGAGTGTGTTGCTTGTGTGTATGTATGCATATGCATGCAGTGCCTTCAGAAGCCAGAGAAAATGTATATTTCCTGGAATAGGAGTTACAGGTGTTTATGAGCTACATGTGGGTGCTGGGAATCGAACTCAGGTCCTCTGAAAGAGCAGCAAGTGCTCTTAACCACTGAACCATCTCTGCAGCCCCCCATACCTGTTTTTTCTATGTGTGTACAGGTAGTATGTGCTCTTAGAGCTCTGTTTGACTCATGTCCATAACTCTTTCCTTCATAGTGTGAAGTAGAACCTTTACTAGGTTAGTCCTGTATATCTGTGCATAAAATGTGTTTTAGATGTTTTGTTATTGTTTTATATTAGTGTGAACTATTTCCTGTTGCTCTCAGTAGTTAGAATTCTGAGCTGGTCTCTTTGGCTCTGTTAGGAAAACACAGACTCTTGCCTTAGGAGGAATGAGCTATGACATGTGTGGACTATTCATTTTACACAGGAGAAATCTAGAACTGCAGTCCACTGTACTCAGATGTAAAGTTGGGTAGAGGCTTAGGTTATTCAGAGGCCTAGAAATAGGGGCTGGTTGGCCACCCACTAGCCTAATTAACAATCTCAGTGATGATTGTGAGCAGTCTTTTGGGACATTTCCGTTGTCTTACCTGTTCCCCCTTCTTGTGACCCTGCTCTTACTCTGGTTAGCTTTGGCCACTGCCCTGCTGGGTGCCCTCTCTTCATTCCTCTTCAGAACTCAGCCAGGTTGGCTTTCTGGAGACAGCACCTGTCTACCAGGGGAGACCTGCTAGTGTATGTAAATATCTCTTTTTTTGTATTTCAGTGAGGATGCCATGAGGAAAGCTGGTGTGGCCCACAGTAAATCTAGCAAGGATATGGAGAGTCATGTGTTCCTGAAGGCCAAGACCCGGGTAAGACCCTGCTGGCCAAAGTCCCCAGCAGAACAGTTCCAAGAGGAGAGTGTTGCTGAAACTGAGACCATTCTCCTTGGATCCTGGAGAGGGGGAGTGCTTGCATGCTGATCTCAGATACACAGCAGTCTGGAACCTCCATGTCCGTGGAATAGGCAAGACTCCTAGATGGACACTGAGGCTATAGGTCCTGCATCTGACCCTGATCTCATTATTGACCCTGTCATGTGTATGTAGTTGGCTCCTTGTGTCCTACTGTTCCTATGAAGGCGAGGCTGGTGTTCATGCCCCACCAGGAGCTTACACATTCCTGATGCACAGGGGTCCATTCCTCTTTGATTCTTCTGTTCAGAGAGGTGGGCAATGTTTGGTAAAGTTGAGATTGGAACCTCCCAGGTAGAATTTGAAGAAGAATTTCTAGGCTGGTGCAGCACCCTGGCCTTTAGGTGACCTTCTCCTAATGTATTATTAGTTCCCAGGAGTGGAGGTGAGAAGTCAAACAAGGGGCTGAAAAGATGACTCAGTAATTACAAGACTATGCTGTTCTTGACAGGGACTCATTTAGTTCCCAGTACCCATGTAGGATGGTTCACAACAGCCTAGAACTCCAGCTCCGTGGGATCTTCTGTCTTCCACAGGCACCTGCACTCTCATGCACATTACCTACCCACCCTGCCCTTGTCCCTCACCACCCCTACCACCACACAGTTTTAATTTAAAGCTGGACGTGGTGATGCATAGTTTTAATCTTAGCACTTAGGAGGCAGAGGCAGGTAGATTTGAGGCCAGCCTGGTCTACATATCAAGTTAAACTGGCCAGGGCTACAAGTGAGAACATCTACACACAAATAAATAAATGAGTAAGCAACCAAAGAAATGAATAATAAGTAAATAAATAAATAAAGTGAATAATCCATTTTTAAGAAGTGATGCAAGGGCCAGAGAGATGGCTAAGGGTTAAGAGCATTGGCTGATGTTCCAGAGGTCTTGAGTTCAAATCCCAGCACCCACATGATACCTTACAACCGTCTGTATTGGGATCTAGTGCCCTCTTCTGGCCTGCAAGCGTGTATGCAGGCAGAACACAGTATACACGATAAATAAGTAAAATCTTAAAAAATGAAGTGAAACTGAAGTAGAGGTGAAGTATGCTTCTGTTCACATATATATGGAAGGACAAGTTCCGAGAGCTTATGGACTGTCTATGGGTGTATGACGTGCATTATTGAATTAAGGAAGTATGAAATTTGTCCACTTGTGGTATATAATTCAGTCATCTAGGATATTCTGAGTCATGAACAATTAATTATTGCAATATAGTGTTAAAATGTTTTACAGAATCCTGATACACATTGGCAGTCATCCTCCATTTCCCCCTAACCACAGCAGTCACTTATCTACTTTATTTTTATGAATTTTCCCATTTGAAACTTGCTATATAAACACAACCATAATGCTTTTTGCAACTTCTTTCACAAAGCATAATCCTGTCAGGGTTCATACATTTACCGTGTTGTAGTGTATACCTGATTCTTTTTATCCAGACAAGATTTCGTGGTATAGATTAGGCTGTCCTCAAGAGAAATGACCTGCTTCTGTCATTTATCACTGTCATTGTCGCTAAAGTTGCCAGTGACTTAGGTTCTGGTTGGTGGTTGTCTGGTCAGCAATGACATCACACATCTGTTTAGTACTTTTGACCATTGTAAAGTAAATGTTTTGTGGAGAAATGTCTGGTTTTATCCTTTGATATTTTTAAATAGTTCTTTATGTATTTGGATACATAGATCATCTAATTTGCAAATATCTGTTTAGGTCTATCTTTTGTAATGTTTTATAGTGATCCTGCTGTTGTCAGACTCAGACAAAGCATTCCACCACTTAGCCTTTTTTGTTTGTTTGGTTGGTTTTTGACCTATATTTTTGAGATATGATCTTTCTGTGTAGCTTTGATTGTCCTAGAACTTGCTATGTAGTTCAGATTGACCTTGAACTCACAGAGATCTGCTTGCCTCTCTCTGTCTTCCAAGTACTGGGATTAAAAGCATCCACAATAGTTAAAGGAATTTCAGTAAAGGCATCCACTGAAGTTAAAAGAATTTTGGTAAAGACTTAATGGAAGCCAGGCATAGTGGTGAATATCTTTAATCCCAGCACTCAGGAGGCAGAGGCAGGCAGATCTCTGAGTTCAAGGCCAGCCTGGTCTACAGAGTGAGTTCCAGGACACCTGGAACTACAAACAAAACAGAAAATGGGGGTTGAATTGAATCAACTGTTTCTGTTTCTAAAATGTAAACTTTATTGGTTTAGCTTTGTTTGTCTTAGTTCATGACAAGCCAGGCTAAAATTAGTGGCTTAAAGGAATAACCCTTTAGGTCTCCTGGGTCTGTGGGTCTGGAGTTGAGGTGGTTTGAATTGTCTAGCTTGGTATTTCTACTAGTCCATCTTCTGACTTTTCTTGGGGCTGCTTTTGGGGGGGGGAGGTGGGGTGAGTAGCTGGATTGGGCTTGATTGGGCTGGGCTGGAAGATCATTAGAAGCATCATTCATGATGGTGTGTTGCTTTTACTATGTGACCTTCACATAATATCACTAATGAGGTAGCTGAGACTTCATTGTATCACTGTGTTTGTGTTTCTGGAGGGAAGAGCTGGAACTTCTAGTCCTCAAGTCCTAGAACAGCCTTTGTATATAAGAAGTTTAAGGCCAGTGTGGCAGGTTCAGGAGGGGAAAGTTGCCTCTGCCTATTGGTGTGACCAGTGGCATGTGTGGATAGGAAATATAATGACTGTTGAATTTCTACCACAGAGACTAGCCACCTTAAGAGAGCTTTCTAGTGGCTGATGAATAAACCTTAGATCCCAAAGTAGGTGCTCAGAGGTTCCTTAGCTCCTCACCAATGCAGTTCACTCTGCCTTGATCTTCCACCTGTTTATTTTTACAAGTGGTGCCTTAGTGATCGCTCCTCCTTTGTGTGTGTGTGTGTGTGTGTGTGTGTGTGTGTGTGTGTGTGTGTGTGTGTGTGTGTGTGTGTGTGTGTTTTGAGACAGGGTTTCTCTGTATTGCTTTGGAGCCTGTCCTGGAACTTGTCTGTAGACCTGGCTGGCTTCGAACTCACAGAGATCCTCCTGTCTCTGCCTCCCGAGTGCTGGGATGCTCAGCTTAGTATTTCTTTTAAAGCTGTCTCTAAATCCCTAACTCCACCAGTAGGCCCTGACTAACTGGAGAAGAGCTGCTTGTGAGAGCCCTGTTGCCTAATCTTTCTGTATTCTTTTGTTTTGACTTTCTTCTTCTTCGTCTTTGTCTTCATCTTTTTCGTCTTCTTCATCTTCTTCTTTGTTAGATCTTAAAGCTTCTCTGACTGGCCTGGAGCTTGGAGAGATCAGCTTGCCTCTATCTCCTCCCATGGGTCGAGATTAATGGTGTACACCACTATACCTGGAAATGTCTGTATTTTTTAATAACTGTGTGTTTTAACACTGCTGGATGTCTGCTTGCCCTCATTTTACCTGCCGTTCCCCATGGAGGTAGATGCCTATTGTAGTGAGAGCCTTCCTGCCCAAGGATCCCTGGCAGTCCAGGTTCAGTACCTGCTCTGGCTCCCAAGACTTTGTTAGAATAGTTGTGAAAGAGATTTAAAAGGTAGCACTCCAGAGCATCGAGTAGAATGAGGCAGCAACCTCTTCTGGCTTCTGCAGGTCCTGCACTCATGTGTACCATCCTTCACATATACACATAATTAAAAATAAAATAAAATTAGAAGTCTTAGTGCTTCTTTAGGTATTTGAGGAAAATACCTAAAGGTATTTTAGGTATTTTAGGTATAAGAGGCAAAGGTGAAGTATTCTTTTAAACAGATCTTGCCTCAAGTTTGTTTGTAAAAGCATTGTAGGGTCCTGATCATCTGCAAATCATGTGTAGGTGTCACACCAGTCCATCTGTCTTCACATGGCAGACAGAAACCTTTTCTATGGGGCTTCGCAGGAGCCTGGGCACCTTTGGGAGCCTGAGCTGGCGCTGAAGCCTGGGCCTGGGCTTCTGAGGCCTCTGCCTTGATTTGAACATTGGGCTTTGGTTGGCAGAGCCTATGATCCCTAATCTGCTTCCCAAGCTTAGGGTGAGCAATGGAAGGATGACAGCTGAGTTTGTGGGTGGGCTCTTTGGCATCTTGGGTTTAACCACCTTGTTCTTCACAAGGGCCTTGATGGCCTCTGTGGGTGCACTCATTGCCTTTGCATTGTTTGCCTGCATCTTCTTCAGGCCTTTCTTGTTGTGTTTCTAGGCAAAGTGCATGCTCCTCAGGAACTTGGGGTCAACCCACTTAAGAGATTTGTATTTTTGTAACTGGGGTTTCTTGGTACCATTTCTGTACCATTTTCAGGATTGGTTGTGTGTGGTGTGGTTCTTGGACTTGTCTGGCCATGTCTGAACAGCAGCCCAAGGCTCCCGAAGTGCCTGAGACTGGAAGAGAAACTAGGTGAAGGCAATTTTAAAGCAGTCTGTTTCTTGTCCCCCCACCCCCTACCCCCCTGTTGTTGAGGGTTGAACCCAGGACCTTCTATGTTACTTTGCTAGTTCTCTTTATTTGTAAGATGTGAAGAATTTTAATACAAGACAAAGGATCCCATGGAGGGAGGACAATTTTAGAATTAATAATTATTTAAGTTTATTCATTAGGTTCTTTATAGTATATACTGTTAGCATAAATTTAGGATAATAAAGCTGAGCATGGTAATACACACTTTTAATCACAGCACTCAGGGATGAGAAGTAGAATATTTCTTTTGAGTTGAAGCCAGCCTGGTCTACTAAATGAGTTCTATAGTTCAAGGCAACTCCCACTCCAGTGATACATAAAACTGTTTTTTTTTGTTTGTTTGTTTTGTTTTTTTGTTTTTTTTGTTTTTTTTTGTTTTTTTTGAGGCACAGTTTCTCTGCGTAGCCCTGGCTGTTCTGAACTCACTCTATAGACTAGACTAGGCTGCCCTCAAACTTAGAGATCTGCTTGCCTCTGCTTTCCAAGTGCTATGACTGAAAGTGTATACTAACACTATCTGGCTAACAATTTTTTTTTAAAAAAAGATACTAGCTAAGCTTTCTAAGTCCTCATTCCTTAAACAGCTAGTGTGCCCCTCCCCTCCTCACTTCCCCAGTATCATTCTAGTTTGGTCATTTTATCTGTAGAAAAAGGTCCTTTATGGGAAATCAATTATGTTTACATATCTACTCTTTCTGGGTTGAGACTTCATATTTGGCAAATAATTTTGTAGACATAGCCAATCCATTTTCATATAAGCCCCAGCCCACAAGTTACACACAGAGAAAACAACGTAGGCATCCTAGCATTGGAAAAGAAGTGGGGGTAGAAACAATGCACAAGAGGGAGGTACTTGGTTAATGCTTGGAAGACTAATCAGGGTAGGGTCTGTGTTCTTCCTGCTGCCAAGGAGCTAAGTCTCAAATATCTGTTTTTAATTGGGGCAGCAGCAATGGTTGACATGGTCTTACATGTTCCTGTAGTTTCTTAGTAATTAGTAAAGGCTGACAGTATCTTATATACGCTCCTGTAGTTTCTTAGTAATTATCTCTGTCACATACAGATCTCATTTGTTAGTTATGTCCACAGTTTGGCTTCATAGTATTGTAGAGCTGACAGCACACAGTTCCAAATCCCAGGCCATACTCATCAAATATGAAAAGCCTGTGCATTTTACTTGTTCTGTGTCTGAGATGTTCATTAAGCTGTCTAAGCAACCATCAGCAGAGGGACTGGTACTGTAGTCCAGTTGTTGCTGACCAGTGTTCCTTGGCTGCTGTGCCAACTCTAAAGAGGACATTTCCTTAAGAAATAACTTTCAATCCTCGTGGACAGTCACTTCTGTCACCTCCCTCCCCAGCTACCTGGCTGGGACCAGTGCTCCAACTTTTATCTTCTGAACCGCTTGCATTCATTTGCCCTCTGAGTGCTGGGATCACGGGCTTGCAGTGCTGTCCTATCAACTGGGCTACTTTCCTGGCCATAGGCAACAGCTTTATGGCCTTAACTCCAAAAACACAAGCGACAGAAGAAAGGAGGCAGTTCCAACTTCATCAAAACAAACCTTTGGACTCAGCAGGAAAGGCACCCTCCATTCTATCCCTACCACCCTCATGGTAGAAGAGAGCCAGCTCCTGCAAGTTGTTCTCTGACCTCTACTTGCATGTCCATAGCGTGTCTATCTACATGCATATACAGTTAATTAAAATACAAATTTCTTGTGCATTATAGGATACATCAAGAGAGTGAAAAACAACTCCTGGCATTATATATATTAGCAGAAAATATAAATAATATTTGATGAGGATTGACTCTTTAGTTTATATAAACAACATTAAAAAATAGGCAAAGGATTTGAATAAACATTTCTCAAAAGAAGGCATAAAATGGCTAATGTGCACATGGGAAGATTCAACACTGCTGGTGAGTAGGCTGGTGAGGTAAAAACTCAGGGGGAAAAGCTATCAAAGAACAAACTTGTGAAAGTTGCCCTCTGACCTTCACACATGCCCAGTGACACAAAGTACCCACACACATATCACACACAAATGATAAGTGAACTAAATTAAAAATAACACTGAGATGTGGACATAATGACATACTCTTGTAATCCTAGCACTAGGGAGGCTGAGGCAGAAACATTGACACGAGTTCAAGCCAGAGATAGTGAGATCCTGCTTCAAAAATAAAGAAACCCAAACCACAGTGAGATACCAGTTCATACCTATTATGATGGTTATGCTTTAAAAAAAATATTATAGCCAGTAGTATTGTTGTACCTGTACTAGGGACCTGAGGCAAGAGGATCACTTGAACATAACATCTAAAGACCCCATCTAAAAGTAAAACGAAAAAGACAAGAAGCAGTGTTAACAAAATGTAGAGAAATTAGAGCTCTTTTACATTGCTGAGAGGAAAGGAAAATGGTATCCCTGCTCTGAAGAGCAGCAAATAATTCTCAAATAATGACTCTGTGTGTGTGTGTGTGTGTGTGTGTGTGTGTGTGTGTGTGTGTGTGTGTATGTATGTATGTGTATGTATGTATGTGTATATCCTTTGACCTGGAATGTCCTTTATGCTGCAAAATATGTTGCTTTTGTTGGCTGATGAATAACGCTGCTTTGGCCTATGGCAGAGCAGAATATAACTGATGGGAAAACCAAACTAATACAGGGAGAAAGAAGGCAGGGTGGAGAGAAGACACCAGCAGGCACTAAGGAAGCAAGACATGTAGAAAACGAGGTAATGCCATGGCCTTGTTGTTGTTTTGCTGCAGCTGCAGGCGATGAAACGCAAACCACAAAACTCAACAAAACCCACGTGGCATTTATTGGGGAAAGGAAGCAAAGGGAGTGGTAGATGTTGGCCAATCAGAAACAGATTGCCCCCCTTCTTTCCTAATAGGGTCTCACTTCATAGCTGAAATAATGAAAATAATGAATAAAGCTCCATAATTTCCGTTTTCAGTTGAGATTAACCTTATAGAGTTGTTTGAAAGCATCTTTCAACTGGAATTGTGTATGTTACGTGTGACTACCTTGGCTTCTCATGTCATTGACAGATAGTCTCCACTAGTGACCAGGTATGGTCATTGTTAAGTTTAAGATTCTTTTGCAGCTTTGCTGTGTCCTTAGTCTTCCACTGAGAGCTGATGGAGTTTGGGGGATTTGTTTCTGTTTTTTTCTTCTCTAACAGAAAAGGAACACAAAACAGAAAAAAAAGATGTTTGTTTTTCTCTTATAGTAGTCTGCCAACAACTTGATACTGATTTGTTTCTGTTGAGTTTTTCTTTTGGTTTCTGTCATTTTTTTCAGTTGTGAAAGCTTGACATGGCTTCTGAGTGCAAACCAGCAGCACAGGATGTTTGGGAAAGGCTGTTTCCTGCCTGCTTTCTGACACATTTGATACTTTCCTGTCACTTAATGTAACCTAAGTGACTGTATTCAAATCCCTTGGGTTTTTTACGAAAGGTGGTACAGAGTGGTAGGTGATAATTGGCGGTTTCCTTCTGATTTCTTGTGGGAGCTCATCTAGGCTGCTGCTGTTTGTTCTTCCTGCGGGACTGATGGGTATTTTCAAAGCCTGTGAGGCTGACACCCATACTTCAGTGTGTGTGAGAGAGAGAGAGAGAGAGAGAGAGTGTGTGTGTGTGTGTGTGTGTGTGTGTGTGTGTGTGTGTGTTTGGAGGGGGTTGTTTTTTGTGCATAAGTTCAGGCCTCTCATACACCCTGTTGCCAAGCTGCTCTTTTCATCATTTCTCTGTAAATTAGCCAGCAATAGTTCCTTTTAGGCATGTCTACTCTAGTTATGGGATTGTTGTTTATAATCTCATAATATCCAGCTTTGGATGTAGCCTGGACACATGAAATTGTGATGATGAGCAGAGCAGGAGGAGTAGAGGGATAAGGCAGTTAGTTATCTGCCCCTCAGCCTCTTTTCTCAATCATCCTGGAAGTTTTAGAGGTCTTTGGAGACAAAAGAAGGGACATACTCTCTTTTGGAACAGAGGCTGAGAATGCTCACACATGTGGGAAGGTGAACAGTCAAGGAGCAAAAGACAGCCAAACCTTGGGGTCAAAGGCACAATGACAGTAGCTGAAGTCCTCTATGGAATGCCTCTTTGGCAGTTCACCCACACACCCAACATATTTCTAGATGGCCAGCCCTTGGAGATGCATAGAATATGCTCTGCATGTGAGCCCTGAAACTAACTGCTTTCTGTGCCCCACCCCTCTATCCTGGTCTATAGAGATAATTGGACTTTGATGACTGCCATACTATAGGCCAGAGGTTGTGCAGGTCATCTCAACATGATATGTGTATGCCTGGTTCTAAGCACTGGAGCGTATGTGTGGAAAAGACTTTGGGGGCATAGTCTTGTGCTTGGTCCACTGTGTCTTGGGTCTAAGTAAATATGTATTATTCCTTCTGTAACCTGCTTCTTCCTGTCATGTCTTTTCATAGTAGTAGAAAAAGATTGTCAAACTCTTAAAGATCACAGGAGAATACAGTTCAGGCCTTTAACAAAAAGTCACATATGCACCTGTCTGGCTGTAGAGTTCTTTTCCACTGGACCTTGGCCATCTCATTTCCATTCCTGATTCTTTGACCCCAAACACCCTTGTTCCTATTCACCACATGATCATAACTTTGCTTCAACAGACCCTCAACTGTGGGGGTTTTGTTCATCCTTGGCAGGTTGTCTTTCAGTCAGAAATTGATGGGGCATTGAAAAGGGTGTGTTGACAGACCTCTTTAATGTCCCTCTGTTCCAGCTGTGTGTCCTTTCCTTCTGTCTGACCCCACCCCTTGGCGACAGATTTCCCCCAGCTTCCCACTACATTTGATTCTGTAGTGATTGCTTTAGCTAGGAAACAGTGATAAATGGAGTCTGCAAGGACGTGAGGGACAACAGCTGTAGACTGTCAACGTGTCCCAGGATGACTCATGCACATGGTAGAAACTGAGGGCCTTGTTCTTCTGAACTGCCGTGCTGGCAGAATAGCATTTCAGTGGAGGGAGGAAGAGATGGCATGAGATTTTAACCCGGGTATCTTTTTGTTGGCCTCAGTATAGACTCACAGTAGTTGTTTCCCTAGAAAACCCAGGAGTGTCCTTAGGTACACAATCAGTGGAAGGCAAGCCCCACTGGGCAGTTTCAGAAATGGGACAGCACAGAGAGAAGGCCTGTGTGGCATTGGTCTTCAGTGGTCATATCTGAGAGGAGCTTTGCTCATTTTATCATCTGTTCAGCTAACAGAAGAGCATCCCCAGTCATCCTGGAAGTTCTAGAGGACTTTGGAGAAGAAAGAAAGAAAGACCATATCTCACTTTTGGAACACTCTTGCAAATAAATACCTGTCTCACCAGCTGGAGAAAGGCCACCACAGTGTTGTCACAAAAAGCAAAAATATCAATAGTGTAAACCTTGTGACCTTGGGCCAAATCCTTGGATACCATAAGTAGACTCATTGAGTGCCCTGTGATAAGACGGTATTTGCAATGGACTTTCTTAGCTGAAGTGTTCTTATCACCCGAGGGGAAGCTTTCTATACCCTTCTTAGTATGTGCCTCTGAGGGGGAAACGACTGACAGCCTCCCTATGAGACATGAATTCCAGAGGAAGCCAAGTGCCTGAGTGGCTGTGGCCATCAAGGGATGACAAGGGGGGAGTCACATACCTTTACCTCTTCATTTGGGATTAAAGTACTTTCTGTTTTTACTTTTAGGATGAATACCTTTCCCTTGTGGCCCGACTCATTATCCATTTTCGAGATATTCGTAAGTAAGAGTTCATATTTTTGGGTAGCTGTGGTCTTTTGAGGGCCTGTTTTGTGTAGGAGGAACTCTCAGGCAGGCCTTAACACCTGAGTTAGAACATTGCATGTTTCTGGGCTCCCCACTCTCCATAGCCTTAGCCTCAAAAATGTGGATTTTGACTTAAATAGAAAAGTTGCTCTCACAGTGATTTAAAGTGGGCTGCTGTTCCTGCACCTTTTTATGACTTCCACATTTGTCATTTACTTTGTAATGGTGTTTTATTCCCTAAAAGCTGTTTGTGTTAATCCTAGAAGGTCAGAACTGTGTGTTTGTATGTGGCAGTCAGTTCCACAATTTCCTGTCCCTTCTGTCTACTGTACAGAGGACTCATACTTCAACCTTGTCCTCTGATTCTGAGGGGACTGTTAGCTGCCTAGTGAGCAGCTCCCTCCCTGCTTTTTTGTTTGTTTTGTTTTTGTATGTGTAGCCTTGGCTGTCCTGGAACTCACTCTGTAGATCAGGTTGGTCTCAAACTCACAGAAATCCTCCTGCCTCTGCCTCCCAAGTCCTGGGACTAAAGACGTGAGCCACCACTGCCTGGCACTCTCTGGTTTTTCAGAAGTGAGTTGTCATAACCTTCAGGGCAACATTGTTATCACATTTGTGTTAGGTAGAGGCAAACCAAGTGCTCCTGGATGGCCACAGTTTATGAAGGGCACCAGGGCTGGTAAACACTGAGTTCCAGTTAACAGTTGTATAGCTTGTCTTGATAGTTCCCCCACCCCCAGACTGTAGGTTGTAGTGGCAGTCACAGCTTTCAGTGTCTGGTCACTGAGAGCAAGAGAAGGCATTGTGAATTCTAACACTCAGAGATAATTACTTCACACTTCTTTTTTCCCCCAAGACAGGGTTTTTCTGTGTAGCCATGACTGTTCTGGAGCTTGCTCTGTAGACCAGGCTGGCCTCAAACCTCTGCCTCTGAGTGCTGGGATTAAAAGTGTGTATCCCCATGCCTGGCTACCCCACACTGACTTTTAAAAGTGATTACTAAATTATGTGTATGTGCAAAAATACATACACACACACACACACACACACACACACACACACACACACACATACATACATACATAGTATGTGTGTCTGTGTATGGGTACACACACATATGTGAGTGCAGGTGCCTATGGAGCCCAGAGGTATCAGATCCCCTGGAGCTGAAATTACAGGCATTTGTGAGCTGCTAGATGTGGGTGTTGGGAACCAAACTCTGGTCCTCTACCAGAGTAATGCATTCTTAGCCAAGTGTGGTGGCACAGACCTTAATCCCAGCACTCCAGGAGACAGAGCAGATGGATTTCTGTGACTTTGAGGCCAACCAGGGATACACAGTGAGATCCTGTCTCAAAATACAGGTCATGCTCTAAAACACACTGTCTTAAGTCAGTTTCTACTGCTCTAATAGCACATGACCAAAAACAGCTTGAGGAGGAAAGCATTCATTTTGTCTTACACTTTCAGGTAATAGTCTATCCTTACCAAGGACATCAGGGCAGGAACCTGGAGGCAGGAACTAAAGCAGAAGCCATAGATGAGTCCTACTTTCTGTCTAGCTATCCTGACTTGCTCAGCCTGCTTTCTTGTAGCACTCAGGACCACCAGCCCAGGGTGATACTACCCACAGTGAGCTGGGCTCTCCTACATCAGTCAACAATCAAGAAAATCCATTACAGGTTTGCCCACAGGCCAGTCTGGTGGGGGCATTTTCTCAGTTGAGGCTCCTTTTAAAATGACTATGCTGGATGGTGGCACACACCTTTAATTCCAGTATTTGGGAGGCAGTGGCAGTTGGAACTCTGAGTTCAAGCTCAGCCTGGTCTACAGAGTGAGTTCCAGGACAGCCAGGGCTACACAAACGCTCTCTCCACCACCGCCGCCCCCCCCACCCCCCGAAAAAAAAATGCCTACAGCTTGTGTCAAGTTGACGTAAAAATAGCCAGTATAGCCATTGAATCATTTCTTCAGCCCAGTTCCCACATTAAGTTTTTACCAGAATGGCAAGCAAGGCATACTTCACTGATCTTACTCTCTTTGGGGTATTAGGATGAACTTAGGGCATCTAGGAGAAGAGAAAGTCTGGAGAGCAGGCAGCTGGAGACCCTGGCATAGGTTTCCATGACCAACTCTTTGGGATAGTGGCCTGGGATGCTCATAGGCCACATGTTCCCATGGAGGACTAAGCAAAAGGCTCTGGACCACCAGTTGTTAGGACTGGGTCCGGCAGACAGGAGTCCCAGTTGTGAACAGTGTCAAGTAGACGTGGGCTCTCATCTAGAACATGGAGGTAACATCACTCACTTTAGAATGAGCTGAAAGTGGAGATGATGAGTTTTTAGCACTGCTCTTCTAGCCCCAACATGGCTTCCTATCAGTCCTGTTGGTGATTTAGCACCCATGCCAAGACCGTAGACTTGGGGGAAATTCACTGACATGAACCCCCAAGTTTTTTTTACCCTCTCTGCTCCCAGACTCTTTGTGTGCAACAGTGTTGGGGGTAGCCGTCTCCTCCCTAGTTAGAGTACCAGTAGCTCCTTGGAATTGAAGTTCTAGCTTCTGTTGGCCTTGTTTCTACACATGGTCAGTTGAGTTTTATTTTAGCAAATGATTCCTGGGCAGACACCTACAGAACTGACTTATCCAGGGAAATGTGTGTTTTATGCAAACCTGTTTACATTGGGGTTTTGTGTTTGTGTTTCTCTGTAGATAACAAGAAATCACAAGCTTCTGTCAGTGGTAAGTTTTCCTTTTGAAGTACAGTTTTTCCCAACCTCCAATTTGGGGTAGCAGGAATGAGATAGTGCGTGCCTTGTATGTGGGGGTCAACCACTTACTGGACTGGAACATTTAAAAGCTCTCAGGTGGAAGATGGTAGTTGTGCCCAGCCTCTTCACCACCCATTGCTTTCTTATAACTGAAATCACACCCAGTGCTTTTCCATCTTGTTTTATTTAGCAAAAAAGATCATAAAAATTTGCAAGGCATTGATCCATTACCAAGAAGAAACATTGTAGCCTATTAGTATAATAACCTATCATAATATGTCATAGAAAATAGCTATGAAAATTCACTTCCTCTATTTCTTTGTCTTTTGGGTGTGGGGGCATGTTTTTGAGACAGGTTCTCTCTCTTTATGTAGCGCTGGCTGTCCTATAAATACATGTACAGCAGGTTGGCCTCAAATTCATAGAAATTGCCTGCCTCTGCCTCCTGGATGGTTGGGACAAAAGAAATGCACCACCATACACCCAACTGTATTCCCTTTGTTTTGTCTTTTTTTTTTTTTTTTTTTTTTTTTTTGAGGCAGGGTTTCCCTGTGTAGCCTTGGCTGTCCTGGAGCTCACTTTGTAGACTGCTGACCTCAAAGACAAATCTGCCAGCCTTTGCTTCCCGAGTTCTTGGATTAAAGGTGTATACTGCCACTACCTGGCATATTCACTTTCTTAAGTTACAAAATTGTTTGTGAGTTCAGAAATATTTTATCCTTTAAGGAGAAATGTGCCTGTTGAATTGAACCCTGGGCTCTGCTTTTGAGCTGTCATCATGGGGTTTGCAGATCCATTCTGGCCAGCTGATCTTCAGCTTGCTGTCAGAAAAGGGTGTGAGGCTCTGTGGGAGAGTGCTTGCCTGCATGTGTAGGGTTTTGGGCTCTGTCTACAAAACCGCCACCCCCCCCCCAAAAAAAAAGTATACACTAGCACTTTAGACTGTGGCTGTAGGCTAACCGCCACCACCCCCCCCAAAAAAAAAAGTATACACTAGCACTTTAGACTGTGGCTGTAGGCTTACCCTAGGCTTGGAGCTATAAGTGCCTCTGCTTCAATAGCTCATCTGCCTGCAGCCCAGGGTTGATCAAGTACATATAGCCCAAAGAAAGCCCGACCTCTGTAGTGTTGAGGCATAGGCTCATTGGGCACCACCCACCCAGACGACCAGCCAGGCTATGCCTATCTAAAGGCAGATGTCTGCTGTGTTTACAGTGTGGTGGTGATGACATCTGGTTCGTTATCCTTGGTTGTGACATTGCTCACTGACCTACACTTGCTGTCCTGAGGCTTAGTGGGCATGGCTTTCCCCTCAGCACTGTGGAGCCCTCTCATATTCCTATACTTGCTCTGATATGCTTCTCCTGGCCTTGGATCTGTGCTGGAGTGGTGTTTTGTAAAGATTCGGCTTCAAAAAATGAGACATTGATGTGTCAGCCTACTTGTGCTCTCCCTAGGGAGTGCCTGCCAGTGCCATCTTTCTCTTCTCTAGCCACCATGTTCCCTGCGTGCTGGGAAGAAGGGTCTCCTACTTCAGTGTCTCTGGATGTCTGTGATGGGCTTCCCCGTAGGAGGTCTGGACAAGGAAGAAGGGTCCAGTCGCTAATTGACCTGACATGAAGTTGTGCACCTCACAGAGCTCCATTGTAACCCAGCATTAGGACACTGACACAGGCTGGGCTGACATGGAGTATGTTCCCTGGTCCTGAGGCTCATGTTCCAGCAGTACCAGAGTCTTGTCCTCTGGGAATTGGGGAGAATTTCAGGCCTCTGGCTACTCCTTGTTTGGGAATTTGAATTGGTCAAACATATAGGAGGGAGGAGATCCATACCTCAGGCCATTTACCTGTGCAATTGCCCAGTCTGAGTTGCTTTCCTCAGACACTGCCCTTGTGTTCCCACAGACCCCATGAATGCACTGCAGAGCCTCACTGGTGGACCCACCCCAGGAGCAGCTGGGATTGGCATGCCTCCTCGGGGCCCAGGACAGTCCCTAGGCGGGATGGGTGGCCTTGGTGCCATGGGACAGCCAATGCCTCTTTCCGGGCAGCCACCCCCTGGAACCTCTGGCATGGCCCCTCATGGCATGGCTGTGGTGTCTGCAGCAACTCCACAGAGTAAGTACTGTCCTCTTTGGCAGGTACACTGCATGCTGTTCTGTGTTTAAGGTGTTACTGGGAAAGGTGTCAAGTAGCATCAGCTAGCTGTGTCCTAGATAGTGTGGTGTACAGAGAGCACCAAGCCTCTCTCCTGGCTAGCAGGCTGTACAGAGAGCACTAAGCCTTCTCTAGATGTAGAGGTGTAAGCAATACTGACCTTCCCACAGGCGGGGCTGTGAGGATGGGGAGAGGTTTGGGTATTTGGGGGTTTGTGGTTGATTGGTTGGTTTTGTTTTTTGTTTTGGGGGATGTTTGTTGTTTGTTGTTCTGGTTTTTCAAGACAGAGTCTCTCTGTGTATCTGGTTGTCCTAGAACTCTAGATTCACCTGTCTCTGCCTCCTAAGTACTTACCTGTTGAAATTTCTGGACACAAATAAGTTGCATTCCTTATGCCTCCACAGTATGCCTGGAGTTTGTGCCTATCTACTGCTACTTTTATTCCACAGTCAATGTTGATTGTTCATTGTAGTCATTCATTCCTCCATTGGGTTCCCCTCTCTTAAAGGAGATGCTTTGCCCCTCACACCTTTCTGTAGGGCATGCCCTGATTACTGTGTGCAGTTGCCTGACTGGTACTTAGTTGTAGTCAGCTGCCTTAGTAGATTTGTGTGTGTGTGTGTGTGTGTGTGTGTGTGTGTGTGTGTGTGTGTGTGTGTGTGTGTGTTTGTTTGTTTGAGACAGAGTCTCCCTATATAGTCTTGGCTGGCCTTGAACTTGCTCAGTACTGCTTCCTCTGCCTCCTGAGTGCTGCAGAGATTATAAACTTGTACCCTGTTCCTGGCTACTACATGCTGTTTTACAGTAAGAGATTGCTTTAGAATGTTGGGATTGGAATGCTTTTGAGATTTATAATTTGTCTTGTAATTCGCTCTTAAGAATTGGTCTTAAATAAGTAACTTTCCAGAGCTTCAGTGGAGAGGCTGTGAAACCCTGTTCATACCCTCTCTTGCAGTCTGATGTTGGCCTACACCCTGTTTTCAGCTTCCAGGGGCCTGCCTGGGCAGGGTGGGTGGTGCTAGTTGAAAGCTGAAGTGGTTCTCCGTTTCTGTGTCCTGCTGTGCCCTTGCCCTTGCCCGTGCCTCCTGAGTTTACCTGAAGTAGATGCTGGTGGCCTCCTGGGCTGTCTTCCTGATGCCCCAGTTCAGGTCTTCAACCAGTGTCCCTAAAAGGGCCAGCCAAGGTCAGAGGTTGCAGAAATAGAAGCTGCTGATACACTTAGCAGTAGAAAACCTCCCCAGAGTCCTCAGGGCCCTGGTTCAGTCCTTAACACTGGTTGTGGTGGAGGACTTGGGAAAGAAGTTAAAATGTTGATAAGAAGAACCTCTTGGTGAGCCTGGTTACCTGAGTTTAATCCCCAGAGCCTGCATTTCGGAGAGAACTGTTTTCTGTCAGTTGTCTTCTGACCTTTACATGTTTACCATGATATGCATGTCCTCCCCATTAAATCAATGTAAAAAATTTAGAAAGTATATTTGTACTTTTTATTGTATGTAAAAGGTTGAAAACTACACATAAGACTTAGAAATAAGTTATACATTTCAAAGCACTAGGAAAAATGGAGTAAGAAACAAGCAATAAACAATCCAAACATTGTGTAAAGTCCAGTACAATTATCCAAAAAGACCCTTGGCAATTCAAAAAAGCAGAGGCTGGAAAGATGGCTCAGCAGTTAAAACATGTACTGCTCTTGGAGAGACCTAAGTTCAGTCCCAACACCCATATGGACTGGCTCACAACTACCTCTAACTCTGGCTCCATGGGATCCAATGCCTCTGACTTCTGCAGATATTTGCATTTATATACAATCCTCCCCCTACGATTTATAATTTTTTAAAACAAAACAAAAAAAAGCAAATGCTTGGAAAAATGAGAGACAGAAACTTGGGATGTAGCTCAGTGGTAAGAGTACCTGTCTAGGTGTGCATGTCCCGAGCTTCGAGCTTACAGAGAAGGGTGGAGGGAAAGAGACAAAAATGAATTGGAAGTACAAGTTAATCATAATGAAATGAACTAAGCTTTTCTCTTTTTTAAGATTGTGTGTGTGTTGCAGAGGCCAGTGGTGAAGAGGCCCCTGAAAGTAAAGTTACAGACAGTTGTGAGTTGCCCACCACTGGTGCTGAGAACTGAACCTGAGTCCTCTGGAGGAGCAACTGGGTTCTCTTAACTGCTGAGCATCTCTTTCTCCATCCTCAGTTTTTCTATAAAAGGTGGAATGTGATACCAGTAGTGTAAGACCCAGAAAAGTATGAAAATAGATGGTAAAGATATATTAGACAATTAATTACCCCTGTTTAGTTGGTAATGGCTAGTTAAACAGACAAAATTTGGTTCATTAAAAATTTTATTTTTTATTTTATTTATGTGTTTGTCTGCATGTGTATTTGTATACCATATATGTACCTGTGAAAGCCAGAAAAAGGCATCAGATCTCCTTCAACTGAGGTTGTTGGTGGTTGTGAGCTGCCATGTGGATGCTGGGAACTGAACTGTGTAAGCCTTATTAATTTCATAGTATTGTGGTTGTTCTCGTGTTTTCTGGGTATCAAAGTTAGAAGTCTGTAATGCAAAATAAATTTAAAAGTTCTCAAACCTATTAACAGTGGCTAAAAGAAATTGTTACAGCAGTGCTAGTGATGGAGAATCAGGGTCATTCATGTGTTTCTGATGAGAACACAGATAATTCTTTAAAAGTTAGACAGACAAGAGCTGGAGAGATGCTCAGTGGTTAAGAGCCACTTGTTGCTCTTGCAGAGGACCTAGATTCAGTTCCTAGCACCCACATTGGTTTGTTCATCACCTATAACTGCAACTTCAGAGAATCTAGTGCTCTGTTCTGGCCTCAGTGAGTACCTGGGGCATACACCCATACAGATAACACACACATACACATAAATAAAAATATTTTTTAAAAATGAAGCCTAGCTGGGTGGTGGTGGTGCACACCTTTAATCCTAGCACTCAGGAGGCAGACACATGTGAATCTCTGAATTGGAGGCCAGCCTGGTCTACAGAGTGAATTCCAAACCAACTAAAAGGAAAAAGGAAAAAAAAAAAGCTGTAGCTCACTCAGCTGCCACATCCTTAAGGGCATTTATCCCAGAAGAATGAACTTTTACATGACAACTCCATGTAGTTTTACTTAGTAGTTTTACTTACAATAGTACGAATCTGCTGTCACCTCAGATCTTACTAGTCACACTAGGAGGAATCCGTACTGTGTTAGACCATTTGGCAAATAGAAAGAAGGAACTACTGATGCCACTGTGTCTGGATTACCAGAGCCATGTGAATGGGTAAGCTCCAGTCACCAAGAGTTCATACTATCCTTATTGATTTATTTTATTAGTATTTTATCACCATTATTGTTATTGCTTTGCTTGGTTTTGGTTTTTCAAGACAGGCTGTCCTGGAACTCACTCTGTATACTAGACTGGACTTGAACTCACAAAGATCTGCCTGCCTCTGCCTCCCAAGCGCTGGGATTAAAAGGTGTGCACCATTACCGCCTGGCTTCATATTATCCTCATTTAAAAATTATATTTTAAAATGTGTCAGCCAAGCAAGGCCTTCGGTGCAAGGCTAAGTTAGCCCTCCTCCATGGGCTTCCTCACAGGAGGGAAAAGTAGATCCTAGCTCAGAAAGAAATCCTCTCAGATGGGCTCTTGATTCTGCACCACATTGTTGTTGTTGTAGTTTTTTGTTTTGTTTTTCAAGACAGGGTTTCTCTGAGGCTTTGGAGGCTGTCCTGGAATTCATTCTGTATACCAGGCTGACTTCGAACTCACAGAGATCTGCCTGCCTCTGCCTCCTGAATGTTGGGACTAAAGGTGTGGGCCACCAACACCCTCTGTATCACATTTGTAAAAATTGTATTTACTCATTGTGGGAGAGTTGTTTGTGCCACAGTGTGTGTGAGGAGGTCAAAAGACAATTCTAGGAGTTGATAGTCCTTCCAGAATGCAAGACCTAAGGTGAGGTGTATGGGAGGTAACAGTTGAGGGATACGTGGGTTGGAACTGTTGAGTGTCTTGTTGCAGTGGTAGTGACTGAACCCATCCAGATCTGTTGTGACCTTGTAATTTTATGCAGTATTACCACTGGGCTAAGTATACAAAAGACTTGTGTGATTTTTTTCCTATTGGCTTTATTGAAATACAATTTTGTTTGTTTTTGTTTTTTGACAGCCCTGGCTGTCCTGAAACTCGCTATGTAGACCAGGCTGGCCTCGAACTAACAAGAAATCCATCTGCTTCTGCCTCCTAAGTTCTGAGATCAAAGGTGTGCAATACCACTGCCTAGGAAAATATAATTCTTATTAATGCAGTTGACTCATTCAAGGTTCACTGTGCTATTAGTTGGCTTTTTGTTTATTCACACTTTTACAGCTGTCATCCCAGTCAGTTTAGAACACAGTAATTACTCCAGGAGAAGTTTCATTTCCTATCAGTGTTCACAGTAGCTTAGATGTGGAAGTAATTCAAGAGTTTATCAGTTCATGACTGAGTAGACAAAGCAAGTGTGGGAGTACAATAGAATGTTATTTGGCAATACAAATAATGCCAGTGAAGCTGATAACCTCCACAATCTGAGTGATCTTTTTGAATGCTATCTAAGTAAAAGGAGAGCACATGTGGTTTCTAATACCATTTGTATGACATGTTCAGATAGGCAAATTCTTAGATAGTAGTGTATTATTGCTTTCCAGAGGCTGGGTTCCTTGTCCATGTTAAAGACTCACGCTCCCTTTTCTCTTCAATGGTTAGAGAGTAATTCATGATGCTAAATTCCGTAACCAACACTAATGCCACTTCCTACTTGATGTGTCTGTCTCTCTAGTAAAGTACAGTGTTTGGTTGCCAGAGGCAGCTTTGTCAGTAGGCACTGGCTATTGCTGCCTTCCTTGTCATGTTGCTCTGGGATACCTGCAGGGTGGCACAGCCTAAGTCTAGATGCCCTCTCCAGCTCAGCTGCAGCTCCAGCAAGTGGCATTGCAGCAGCAGCAGCAGCAGCAGTTCCAGCAACAGCAGGCAGCACTGCAGCAGCAGCAACAGCAGCAGCAGCAACAGCAGCAGCAGCAGCAGTTCCAGGCACAACAGAATGCCATGCAGCAACAGTTCCAAGCAGTAGTGCAGCAGCAGCATCTCCAGCAACAGCAGCAGCAGCACCTGATCAAGTTACATCACCAAAGCCAGCAACAACAGGTACCAAGTTTCCTTGTTGCTGTACTGGGCCTTAGTCCTGTATTCCTTTAGCCTGGGAGTAAATGTCAGCCAAGGCCTTCAGTGCAAGGCTAAGTTAGCCTTCCTCCGTGGGCTTTCCCATAGGTGGGAAAAGTAGATCCTCGCTCAGGAGGAAGGCCTCTCAGATGGACTCTTGGTTTGTACCACACATCTGCTGTGTAGCAGGGTCTATATGCAGTACATACGAGCTAATAGAAGGAAGAAGGGAGGCAGACACCCCAAGACTCAGGATTCTTCAGTTATGTTGTTGGTACATTTCATCTTTTTGGGGGTGGGAGGTAGGTTATTTTCAAAACAGGATTTTGGAGCCTGTCCTGGAACTCACTTTGTAGACCAGGTTGGCCTCGAACTAACAAGAGGTCCACCTGCCTCTGCCTCCCTAGTGCTGGGATTAAAGCTGTGTGCCACCACTGCCTGTCTTCCTTTTTTTCTTTTCTTTTTAAATCCTTTTAACTTTTATTGATGCTGTGTGGGTGCCACATCATTCAGTCAGATCCCACGCATCTCCCCATCCCCTCACATCTACCCTCTGTCCTTGCAAAATTTAAAAGAAAAAGCAAAGACCAAACATAATAAACAACAATAAAAAGAAGACTCACATCCTGGAAGCTGTAGTGTGGCCCGTTAAGTCACACACTTTACCCTTTATATCATTCCTCTTTACTCGCAAGTGTTTGTTCCCATGAGTCATTGGAGCCATTGGTCTGGCTCATGACCTCTGGCTTCTGCTATACCATTGATAATGGGCTCTCACTGGGGCTCCTCTTGGATACCCTGTTGTTGTCCTGTGTCATGGAGATCCTGCTGTTTAGGATCTATAGGTTTGTTCTCTTCATATGCTTCAACAGCTCATAGATGAAGTGGATGTTGGGGTGGGTCAACTCACAGTGTTGGTTCTGGGCCTGGGTGGCAGCAGGGTTGGTCAGCCTGCCAGCTCTCCAGTAATCGCTACCCAGGTGAGTTCTCCAACAAG
The DNA here is from genome assembly GCA_030556225.1 of Cricetiscus sungorus. NCBI lineage: Eukaryota > Metazoa > Chordata > Mammalia > Rodentia > Cricetidae > Cricetiscus > Cricetiscus sungorus. The sequence continues at coordinate 41,655,422 of JANBXA010000641.1, forward strand.
GAGCAGGGCCAGGGCCAGGGCCAGTTCTTTCTCTCAAGGGCACATATCTGGCTCACCCACACTCACACCACCAGGGCCAGCTCTACTGTGCCCAGGTGAATTGCAGGGCTGGAGTGGTGCTGGTGGTGATGGTATAAGCACATGCTCATTCTCTGCTCTTCAGACCCTCAAGCCTGGTTCACCTATGCCCCAAAAGAGAGGCATTTCTTTTAAGGGCACATGTAACAACTGTTTTGTTTGTTAGTGTTTGGGTGCAGAATGAAAATTGTGTCCTTCAGGGTAGCGGTATGTCACCCTAGAAGTGCCCCTGCTCATAAGTAGTTTGCAGTCAGAATCTAGACATGCAAGTGTTGACTGAGGGAGAAAAGCCCAAAGAGGCTTGCTCTGTCTTCTGGCCTCCTCTGGCTTTGGAATCTCCTTTCCCAATGCTTACTGTTAATCTTTAGCCTTACATACGTTCCTTATGGTCATCCTCATGAGGGTCAGACTGCTGACCACTTCCAGAGACAAAGAGCCTGTCGGGAGAGGTACAAGCATCTGCTTTGCCTGAACTTCTGGCCTACCTGCTGTAGGACGTGGACCTATTTCACTTGAATCATCCTAGTTGTGAACCATTCTTTAGTTTAGTGGTCAGGGCACAAGAACAACTTGAGTTTGTTCTTAATGTCTATAAAACAGCTACAGTTGTTCTAAAGGACTCCAGGTCCTGATTTTGACATGCTGCCCTTCCCATTATGAGAGGCCTTCCAGGCAGGTCTTCCTGAAGGCTGTGCCATTTCACTTACCCAGGCTAAGACTAGCACCCCAGGGGCTGTTGAGTGGTAACTGAGTATTCTTATTTTTGTCTTCAGATACAACAGCAGCAACTACAGAGGATGGCACAGTTGCAGCTGCAGCAGCAGCAACAGCAACAGCAGCAGCAAGCTTTGCAGGCCCAGCCACCAATGCAGCAGCCACCAATGCAGCAGCCACAGCCTCCCCCTTCTCAGACCCTGCCCCAACAGCTGCAGCAGATGCATCATCCACAGCATCACCAGCCACCACCACAGGCCCAGCAATCCCCAGTTGCTCAGAACCAACCACCACAACTCCCACCACAGTCACAAAGCCAGCCTTTGGTGTCACAAGCACAAGCCCTCCCTGGACCAATGCTGTATGCTGCCCAACAGCAGCTGAAATTTGTGAGTACCCAAGGCCTATAGCATAGCAGCCACATCTCTTACGGTGTCATGTGTGGTATTCAGTTCCTTAGACTCTGTGGATGTAGGTAGCATGTCCTTTGTGCACCGACTTCAGGCAGGCAGCCTTTCCTATTCGAGTCTTCTTATCCAGCTCCATAGCACATGTAGGTGAGGGTGTGTTTCCTACAGCTGTTTCCATATACTTCAGGCTGTCACATCTTCTAAACTACATGGCTGATTTCAGTAGTGTCTGTGGCATGTCTGGTAGATATGGTTAGATTAAGAGGTAATTTCACAATGTGGGAGGATATGCTTATCAGCTGTTCTGTGGGTTTGTTTTTCTGTTGGTGCTGGGGCTTGAACCTGGGAGCTTTATGCAAACTAAACATGTGGTGTACCACAAGCTCCAGCCCTTTAGGCCTCATCATTACCATACTTCTGAGACAAGTATTCATGTAAAACTTAATGATTTCCTGCCTCATTGCGCATCTTGATATAAAGTAAATCTCACAGCATTCACAGGAAACAGACTACTGCCACCAAGACTAGTTGCCATGAAAAGAGACAATTTGAGCATCCTTTCTGCCCCTGAGGGTTTTGTGGCCTTTTCTACCTGTGATTCGCGAAGTGACATGGGGACAGGGATCTCACCTGAGCTGAATGTCACGATAAAGAAGAGTCGGCTGGGAGGGTTGTGAGTTGCAGGTATGGTCACTCACCAATTACCTGGAGCCAGCTTTTTGGGACCAGAGCTGTGTGTACTCCCTAACAGGGTGCCTACTAGAATTTGGGTCTGGCAGCTTGGAAATCTAAGGAGAAGCTCCCATTGTAGATCTGGCCAGGGCTTGCCCTGTACCTGTAGTGATATCTCCACATGGTAGTCCCTCAGTTATGTGTGTTTCCTGTCTTCCATTACCCAAAGTCATCTTTCTAGCTAAGCCATCTGCCAGCTGGCCAGCCTGCTTTCCTTCATGGAGTCTGGGCTTTCAGTGTCACTCTTACCAACTGAGCAGGCCCGGCCATGTGCTCAACTTGGGAAATTGTTTCTTAGCTTGTGGTTGTGGTTGGTCTTCATGGGAGGGCTGTCTTGTTTCTTGCTAGATTTGGGAAGGTGGGACTTGGTTTTACCAACTCATAGGCAGGCTGGTGTGGGCTATTTCTTTTGACTCTGTGATGAGACACAGACAGTAAGGTGACATCATAGCTCATGGTGTCATTACAGTCCCATGCCTCGTCCCAAAAGGAGGCTTCTTCTTTAAAGATAGACAGAGAGAGAGAGAGAGAGAGAGAGAGAGAGAGAGAGAGAGAGAGAGAGAGAGAGAGAGAGAGAAGAAGAAGAAGAAGAAAATGGTGGGGGGAAGGGGTTTGCTGCAGTTGGAGTGTAGAGGTCAGAGGGCCACTTTAAAGAGCCAGTTCTCTCCTACCACATAGGTGCTATGGCTCAAACGCAGGTCATCAGGCTTGGTGGCAGGCACCTTTACCCACTCAACCATCTCGCCAGCTCTGAAAGTTCCATTCTTAAAGCTCCCACACAGGTAGTGGGTGCTCTGCTCTCTGCAGGTTCCAAGTTGCTTTTTCCTTCCTCCTTCAAGGTCCGTGCTCCGATGGTGGTCCAGCAGCCGCAGGTGCAACCCCAGGTGCAGCAGGTGCAACCCCAGGTGCAGCAGCAGGCAGCAGTGCAGACAGCACAGGCTGCCCAGATGGTCGCTCCCGGCGTCCAGGTGAGGGCCTTGGGAGCCCAGGGTTTCTTTAGTCACTAGCAGGTGCATACCTGTCTATGCACAAAGCTCTGTGATGAAAATTCTGTTGGATTTGCGGCTAAGATGGTAAAGTGGCTATCTCTGCTTGGTACTTCTCTAGTGTGTGTTGTTTCTGTTTTTCCTTGGGTACCCTTACCTTCCTTCCTTTATAGCACTTGAAGGAGATGCTTTAGAGGAAAGCTTCAAAGTTCCATCCTCTTTCAGCCTCTTCTGGAGCCACTGAGCACAGCTGCTGGGATGGAGGGCAGCTCTTTAGAGGGTGATAGGAATGATCAGGGAGAGAGCATCCTGGGCTTGCTACCCTCAAAGACTTGCCTTCTGTAAGGAAAGTGTTTTACAACATTCCTGTCACCGGCAGGTCACACCTATTCTTTGCATGTAAGATGTCAGTGGGATGACAGCATGCAGGAGGCTTGGGCTAGCGTTTCTTGGTGTCTGAGGAATTGAACCTCTAGGTCCTTGTGATTTGCCTCAAAGATCTGCTTCATCTTTGCATTGGCCACAATTCTTCCCACCAAGTAGGCACAATGAGAATCCTGACTTGGGGCTTAGCCATGAGCTCTGGCAAGGCTTTTGCTGGGTCCTGTTCACAGAAAGTATCAATGACTACACGGTGTCCCCTCCCAAGGCCTGTACTGAAGTACATGAGCTGGTGAGCTCAGGGTCCAGATGTATGATCATGGGTCTGGTGCTTAGGATCATTCTGGCATCATTCTGCATTGTTAAGGAGTGTTTAATGACAGCCCTTCCTGGTCCTCAGTGGTATATCTGCACGGGTACCTGAGGAGAGGTGTCACTGCACAAGTGACCTCAGTCCAGGGTTCTTGTGCCACCCACACACTCAGATTAATGTGACCTTGTGTGAAAACACCATGGGTTTCCTGCGTTTGACCTGGGGAAGCCAAGCACCTGTGGGGTGACAGTCCATTTCCCATCACTACTCTATGTCTTGGGCTTCTGGTGGCTTCTTCCTTTTGATGAACTGTGCAGAGGAGGTATGGCTGAGGGTCAGCACAATAGTGACACAATGACTGCGCTGCTGCTGGCAGCCATTTTTCTTGTCACTTTATGACCTTCTCTCCATTGACCTAGGACTCAGAAGCTATGACCCTCTGCATTGCTGGCTCAGCCCAGTAAGAAACATCTCTTAGAGTTGGACAAGTCGTCATGAAAGGACAATAGATGCCACTGGTGTTGGCCTGTCCTGATTGTTTGCTGGCTTCCTGCTGGAGGAAGTATGTATTCTGTTGCTAGCCTTGTTGGTGTCTTGTCTGTCACCCGAAGCAGGTGTGGCCATGTGTGCTTAGTGCTCCACAGCAGGTCTCTGTGTCAAGTGCACACATGGCTTCCTCCCTTCAGTCCCTTGCCCCTGCCTTGCTACTGTGGGAGTGTGGCCAGCTGTCAGCAGTCACCTGGAGCCCACAGCGCTTGTCAGTGTCCCTTCTACCCCAGTGGGAATCAGTGTCAGGTGCAGTTTATGGTAGGCCCTTCCTGATCAGATGGATAAGAGGGAGATGGCCATTCTGGTTTATTTCCTCATGGAATTGGTTTTTTAAGGACTACGCTATTGGTGTTTTGGCGTCTCCTTCAATGCCTTCTTTGGGCCCGTGTTTCTAGTACCCTGTGCTCTTCAGTCCAAATGTGATGCTTTCAGAGTCAGTCCTGCCCCTGCTCATTTTCTTTCTCTTTAAGATTAATGTAATTACAACCTCTTTTTTAAAAACTGTTATATGCATATATAGCTAAATGTATGTATATAAGTTATATATCTAACCTATCCAGTAACCTATCCAGTCTAATGCACTTGTATGTATGTTTTGGGAACTGATCATTTAGCACTCAGCAACCAGTTGATGCGCTCTTCCCTGGGAAGACCACTGCTCATGTCCCAGATTTCCTCAGTTGCCTCTGTGTAGGTTGAGGCCTCATAGCTTTTCCCTGTCCACTTTGGCATGTCCATTGGTATCATCTTGTCCAACTCACATTTGGGCAGTCTGGTTGGTGAGACTTTATGGATGTAGTGTCTGATGTTACTAGAGACATACTCTCTCTGATCGTCTGGTTCTTACAGTCTTTGTGTTCCTCTTGTGAAGTGTTCCCTCAGCCATAGGTGAGGGAGAGTTTTGTAGATGTATCCACTGGGCCTGGGCTTCATGATTCTGCATACTGATCCACTGTTGTTTTCTGTAATGTTCTCTACCTGTTGCAAAGAGAAGTTTTCTTAATGAGGGGTAGAACTACACTTCACTAGTACCGAGTAGTTGGCTAGGTTTACAGTACAAGGCTTAATTTCCCTCTTGTTAGGTCAGTCTTATGTCCAATTACAAAGCTGTTGTTTACTGTCCCGGTTATGTGTGCCACTACTCTACTCTTAGGGTTAGTCTGCATGCTGGTCATTGATACGGTTCATAGACATCATAGCTGGATAGGGCTGTTGGTTGCCTTCCTCTTTGGAAGGAGGTACATGGTGCTTTCTGGTGCCTTGAAACCTAGTCTTTAAGGAGGGGGCCTTTGGGTCATTTCCAGTTTGGGGTCCTGTGGACTCTGTTTCTGAACTCCACAGTATCTTCAGCAAATGGGGCTTGTTCTCCACCTGTGGGGGAGGTAACCAAGGGCAACAGCAATAGACTGTATGTTTGAGAATCTCTTGCACAGCCCTGGCCAACATCAAAGAAGGCTTCCCATGTCTACTATGGAGTTTTGTTAATGTGGTCTTTGGGGCCTTAAAGGGCTTAAAGGGAACACTGTCATCCCTGATGAGAAAAGTTCATTAAAGCACACGCATGAGTGTGTGTGTGTGTGTGTGTGTGTGTGTGTGTGTGTGTGGTGTGTGAGTGAGTGATTTTTGTATATCTATACATGGAATTCACTTGTAGGTTATTTATTTGGGGGGGGGGGTAAATAGTTAATAGCATGATTCTTTGTGTCTTTTCAGACATCCTTATTGTTATTTCACGTACCTACCTATCCACTTCTGTATTTGCCTCCCTCCTCCTTGCTGAAAAGCCCCTTCCTTGTTTTCCCATTCTCCATAAAGGGATCATTTGTCCCTTTATTCCCCTTTGCCTTCCTCCCACCTTCTGTATTTACCTACTGCGTCACAGTTTTGTGGGGCTGGTTGGTTGGTCTCATTGCATTGTTTGGAGAGGAGCATGGCTGGGTGGCTTGGGCATGATAGGCCCTCCTGAAGATGGGCTCTGGAATCAAGGCTTCTTTGAAACCCAGGTTGCCTCAGTGTCAGGAAAAGGCCTATAGTACTCTTATCTGTGAATATCTGTGAAAACAGCAGATAAGTGCAGAAAGTAGAGTTACACTAACTAGAGAGGAGTTAGTGTAAGAGAAGCACCCAAGAAGCAGTGGCTGCTGTTTCTGGTTTTTCACGTCACTGAAGTTGTACTGTCTGCAGATGTTTTATTTGGACTTGCCTCAGGAAGACCTGGCTGACCTTGAGCATCTCATCCTTTCTCCCTGTGAGAGTTTAGGTCCCAGGTGCTCACCACACTCAGTGTATGCAGGATTGGCAGAGCCAGGGATTTCTGCGTGCTAGATGAGCACGCCATCTATCCCAGCCCTGTGCAGTTTCTGTGTGATGTTTCCCACATGGTGTGTAAAGCATCCGAGGTGATGGGTGTGGAGGGAAAGGTCATTTTGGTCCTAGGCATTTACAGCTACTTGATTCCATTGCTTTTCGGTCCTTGTTGGGGTAATGCCTCTTGACAGGGAGCATGTAGTAGATGGAAGCTGCCACTTGAGGCAACTGGAACATAAAAGAAAGGAAGAAACTACGCTTGGTTTCTGTAGTCATACCCTTTAGTAGTTACTTTTTCTGTTGCTGTGGTGAAATACTCTGACAGAAGAAGTTTGAGGAGTTTTTCTGGCTCACACAGCTCAGGGTCCAGTCCATAAGGTAGGAGTCAAAGTTGCAGAAGCTTGAGGCAGCTGGCCACATTGTATCTTACAGTTAAGAAGCAGAGAGCAGCCAGGCATGGTGGTACACACCTTATTCCCACCACTCCAGAAGAAGAGGCCTGCAGATCTCTGAGTTCAAGGCCAGCCTGGTCTACATAGTAAGTTCCAGATGTAGTCTAGCTACATAAAACAAAAACAAACAAAACAGAAAGCAGATCAGTGGATGCTTGTGCTCAGATTACCTTCTTTTGTTATGTAGTTCAGGCTCAGCCCCAGGAGTGGAGTCATGCACCTTGGTTAGGGTAGTTAAGGTAATCAATCCCTTACAGGGTTGCTGGGAACTTGTCTCCTGGGTGATTCAAAACACCATCAAGTTGACAGTTAACACTATCACTTCTACACACACTGGCCTAAAGTAGAGGTCCCATCCCTTCCAGTAGTACTAACCTGAGAAGTGGGCTTTAAAAACATTTTTTTTAGGGGCTCAGTGACCAACTGCTTTTCCAAAGGACCCGAGTTCAATTCCCAGAACCTACATGGCAGCTCACGACTGTCTGTAACTCCAGTTCCAGGGGACCCTATACTCTCCCAACGACTTACATGCAGGCAAAACACTAATGCTCATAATATAAAAATAAATTAATTTTTAAAAATGTTTTAAAAAGTGCCCTGCTGTGGGGACTATTTAACCCCAACACTCAGGAGGCAGAGGTATGAATGAATGTCTCTGAATTCCAGGACAGCCAGGAAAACCCTGTCTCAACAAAACAAAAGGAAACCTGTGAGCTTGGTAAGCAAGTGCTCCCCTACTGATCATCTGCCCACAACCAAGCTTCTAAGGCTTGTGATTTGAGATTAGAGAGCGCCCCCTGCAGGTAGAGACTCCTGGGCAGCCTTATTGGAGTGAAGCTGTCCTTACTGCTGTTGTCAAGTATTGCCTTGTTTTTGGATCTTGAAGTGATTTTAGTGTATGGATGAGTTCAAGATGGTTTTTTGTAGCTTCTCAGGAGTGGTCACAGGGTGGTTTCTGTGGGCTATTGCATAGCATGGCTAGCTATCTAATTAACCAGGAGTTCAAAGACAGAATTTCCTACCTGGTGCCCATGTATTCTGCCTGGATGAAGACACCACATGTCACAGCTTTGTGTGTGTGAACTACCACATGCCACAAAACAGGCCACCACCCAGCCCTGTGAAAGTTGTTAGTATTCATTCCTGAAGTGTGCCCTTGGTAGCAAAGGTATCCTGATAGATAGAGCCTATGCCAGTGCCGGGGTGACAGGTATAGTGATATGTGTAAGGATGATAGCAGAGCGCTTTGCCTGGGGTGAATGTTCTAGAAGGATCAGCAGCCCTGCTTTGTTTGTTTTTCTGGCTCTTGTCTGATGGTGTTCATGTTGCTGGGAGAGATGAAGTCACCTTCAGTGGAATTTATTGGGGTCCAGCAATAAAACCAGAGTAGAGTATATCTTTATTTTCCTATGCATTGGCCCTTTCACTTTTTGTTCTCCTAGTAATACAAAACTAAGCAACAACTTAGGTGACAAAGAACTGGCAACCAAGACAGACATCTGTCATGTGTGCACACACAGTATAGTTGACTTAGTACTGATCTTTGACTGAACCTTGACCCAAAGGGTCCCTATAGTGGCCACAGCTGGGAACTAGGCTAGCTGCTCTGGTCCTTTCATTGGAATTCTTTTGCAGTATATTGAGGAGTACAGAAAATTGTACTTGGTAGCTGCTCATCTGATTCTGTGAATGTTTGCAGTGCTTTCTGCTGGGATCTCTGCCAGGAACTTCTTGTCAGAAGTTCTTTATAAAGAAAACCATCAGGGCCTGGAAAGAGTGTAGTGTCTGTTTTTAAGGACCTGGGTTTGGTTCCCAGCAACCATGTGGTAGCTTCCAGCATGTAAAACTAACTCTCTGTTCTGCCCTCCCAAGAGTACTGTATGTTCATGGTGTACAGACATACATGTAGGAAGTCATACATAGGAAATTAAAGGAATCTTTAAAAATAAACCAAACAGATCTGGAGAGACAGCTCAGAGGTTAAGAACACTTGTTGCTCCCCCAGAAAATATGGATTCAGTTGCCAGCACCCATATGGTAGCTCACAACCATCTGTAACTCCAGTTTCAGGGGATCCAATGCCCTCTTCTGACCTCTGTAGGTACTAGACATGCACATAGGTATAATATATTCATATAAGCAAAGCCATAAATATAAAATAAATAATCTTTAATTAATAAGAAAACCAGCCAGAAGGTCCATAGTGTTTCCTTCTCTGTGGCTTTTCTTGTTTCTGGAGACAAGTTGGCACCTCTCACCTCACATAGTTTTCTTCTGGATGCTGTCATTTGGAAGGAGATGCTGTAGATGGCACTGGAACCACTGGTTGTGAATGGATCTTCCTGAGTGACCACCAAGTACCTTTATCTCGTCCTCATCCAGGGTAGACAGAGGGTGCTTGAACACCTAGTCCTCTTTGTATCTGCAGTGACCCTTTGAGGGATGGGCTGTTTGAGGCAATACTCCTGGTTTGAGAGCCACCATCAGAACCAACAGGTTTGTTTACTGCAGGATGGTGAGGGTTGTGCCTTTCATGGTTCTTAGGATGTTCTCTTTGGAGTCTTCTGTGGTGCTTGCTGCATGCACCTCCTGTATGTGAACATGAGCCCTTTGTGTGATGCCATGGCCCCTCAGGCCTGTCCTGGAGCCTTGTCACTAGCTGCCTTTGCTGCACAGATTGAATCATCTTCAGTACCATCCTGCTGTTGTAGCCCAACTCATAACTTCCGGGGACTCAGTGGTTTGTTTTGAGGCTGGGTCTTACCACGTTGTCCCTGCTAATCTCTTAACTCCTGGGTTGAAGTGATCATCTCACATCTGTTAATTAGGTGTGTTTTGTTTTGGTGGTTAGGTCCTACTTTCTGAACCAGGTTGTGTTATTTTGTTCTAGTTTGTGACATGCTGAGTGCATGGAAGCCTTGTGTTCCAGGAGTTAGGTTGGGTTCCATCCCTACCTCAGAACACAGAGTAAGGGCAGCCAGCCCCAAAGCCATGACAGTGATAGCCTGCCCTTGGCTGGCTGTATGATCAAGAAACAGAAGTTGACCCAGGGAAAGGTCTCTGTTGGCCTTGAAGCTCCTGACTCTGGGGTGTTTTTATGTCCCTGTGGAGAGCCCTTCATCATTTGTGAGAAAACTCCTTAGGAGAACCCCAGGCTCTCCTACCACCCACCCCCCATTCCTCCATACTTCCAGAACCAGTATCCCCAAGAGTCCAGATAAATTGGTTTGCCTTGGCCTCCAGGTGCATGACTAAGAAAATGCTGTGTTGAGCAGGTTGCTGCTTTAGTGACATGTCCTCTTTCCAAGTTTGTCCCAAGAACTTGATCTCCCTAAACTGCCACCTGAGCAGTCTGGCTTTGACACTGCCCTGACCATAGGATGTGTTCTGCCTACAGCTCAGAGGTGTGTCCAGTACAGCCACTATGGGACTTTGGCTAGTAGAGTAGAGGTCTGGCTTACACTCTTAATACCTCTTCGATCTGCTCCCTGAGCCTACAGATGTGTGCTTGAACGTGTCCCCGAGCATCCCTGCACTTCTGTGTCATTTTAAGGGGCCTCACCTCTGTGGCCACTCTACGAGGCTACACATACCCTCACTTGCCATGCACTGCAGTTCTTGTTGCAATTACCTTGTCTGTTGTCCCTCTATCCTCAAAGATGATTGCTGAAGCCTTGGCCCAAGGCGGGATGCACGTAAGAGCCCGGTTCCCGCCCACCTCCACCATGTCTGCTGGCCCATCAAGCTCCATCTCTTTGGGCGGACAGCCCACAGCACAGGTATTTACAGATTGGGCTTCGTACAGAGCTCGGCCCAAAAGCTTGGGGTTCCTCTGAGCACCTCCATGAAGCATACCTACTTTTACTGTCGGTGACTTCCTTTCTGGTGGCTTTCAAAGCAAGAAAACAAGGGTTACATTTTGTTTGAGGCTAAGCCCTACTGGTCAATCTTTCTTTCTTTTAAGACAGGGTAGCCTGTGTAACTACTTACTAGGTACCTCTGTGTAACCCTGACTGTCCTGGAACTCACTCTGTAGACCAGATTGACCTCAAACTTGAGCTCTGCCCACCTCTGCCTTTTACTTCTAAGTTCTGGGACTAAAGGCATATATCACCATGCTTGGCTCTTACTGATGTTTCTTCAGGGGCTTTTTCTTTACTTTAAAATTATCATACTGCTTTTGTTTTCATGGTAAAATAAAACAGAAGACGTAGGTAGGAATGCAGTCAAGTTGGCAATGTACTTGCCTAGCACGCACAAAGCCCTGGGTTTGATCACTAAGATCTGCGTATAAAATTGAGTGTGGCGATAATTCTAGAACTCTTGAAGTAAGTTTGAAGCCAACCTGGGCTCTACTCCCTGATACTGTAGCACTGTGTGTGGCTGGCTGTTTTGTTTAGACCAAGCATCTGGTCCTCAGTGGTACCAGTCACATTTTAAGTACTTACTGCTGTTTAGTTGTGTGGTCTAGATTACTGCAGACACAGCCCTCATGAGCAAACATTTTGCTAGGCCAGAATATTCTAGAGTTTGCTGGGAGGAGTGAGTCATTGCCAAATAGAAACTTGGTGGACTATATTCTGTGCACTTCATGATTTCATGGAAATATGCTGTACACTACCATGTGGAATTTGGAGTCACATCCCCCCACACCTGTGTATTTATTTGCTTAACAGCATTTTGTATGTCAGGCATTGTTTTGAAGATTATGAGGGTAGACTGGTGTTAATATTCTTTCATTACAAGGCTTTCCATTTTAGCAAGTTTATTGTAAAAAACCTGATCACTAAAAGAACTTTAGAATTCCTTTTCCTACACAGGAAAGCACATCTATGATTCTAGCAGATGGAGTTGCTGCCCTTGCATGAGGGCCCACATGCAGGAACAATCCCCCACATAGTCAGATATGAATAGTTGTATAGCTTCCTCCAAGGAGGGTGCAGAGGCCTCTAGCTCAGTATACATTGGGTTTTCAGAGTCAGGTGGAATTGTGGGGATAAATGACTTAGCAGTACAGAAGACTGTGTAGAAACTGAAGGTCCCCAATATTTTGAGGGTATGATATATACCAGATCTTGAGTGAGATTCTTTGTGTGTAGATCCATGTTAGTTCTCATTGTAGCAGGTAAATTCAAGTGGAAAGAGCTGGGAGTGAACGTGTTGAGGATCAAGACCCAAGTCCTGTCAGTAGATTATCCTAGGAACTCTCAGCCCTGCTTTTGTTGCTGTGCTCTCTCTTCTGACAGAGTCTGTCAATGTCTCTTAAACTAGGTTCTGCCCTGGGCCTCACCCTGCCTCTATTCCTATTGTGAGTAGCTCCTGAGCTGTAAACTGAAATAGGTTTTAGAATCTATAATACTTCCTAACCCCAGAAGGCAAGAAAGTTGGTTGGAGGAGAGGAAAGAAAGAGAAAAATAGGTAGAGGCTAAAAAAAAGTACTTGGAAAAATTTGAATCACCCTCATAGAACATTGTGGCTTGATTGACTGAACCATCACTGGTAGATGACAACTTGATTCCACCCAGACTTACTCATTGCCCTCCTGTGAAGTGCTGGCAGGTAGGGGATGTATCCATGCAGCCATGGGGTAGTGTGTTAAAGACAAATGCAGCAGTTGTTGGAATTGGGAGCGGTAGTGTGGCGAAGGGACATAAGGCAAGGTTGTGCTTTGCTTTGATGTGATTTTTACTCTATTTTTTGTTTCATTTTATTTTATTGTTTTTGTTTGTTTGGTGGTTTTTTGGTTTTGTTTTGTTGTTTTGTTTGTTTGTTTGTTTGGGGGTTTTTTTGGAGAGAGAAAGACAGACAGGGTTCTCTTTGTAGTCCTGGCTGTCCTAGAACTTACTCTGTAGACTAGGCTGGTTTTGGACCCAGAGATCCACCTGCATCTGACTCCTGAGTGTTGGGATTAAAGGTGTGCACCCCCATGGTCCAGCTGGTTTGATTTTTTTTTTCTTTTTTTCTTTTTCTTTAAAACACATTCATTTTTGCTTGCCTGCTCAGAAGATAAAGGCCCTAAGAATACTTAAAGTAAGAGAAGTCAGTGGAGAAAAGCCTGGAGACTCCCCTCTGGTCATACAGTACAACTGTCTGATTTCAGCCCTTCCTGCCTTCACAAGGGTCAGGGCAGCAGCATCCACATTGCCTGTCTGTGATACATGGTGAATGTAAGCAGACAACACCATGACAAGAGTGGTCCTTGGTTCTCTGGAGTGGGACTCCATGTTCATGCTCAGTGCTGGGTCAGGAGCAAGGACAGTTTTAAGTGCTAGGCTGGTATAGGGTTTAGAGAGGAACAGCATCATTGTGCCATCCTGTCTTAAGGTTCTCTGTGGCCCTTTGGACTAGCCTCCCTCCCCAGCTGTGGTCCCACTGACCTCCCATTCTTTTCCAGCAGTCTACCCAGATTCTTCCTGCTGACCCAGCTGTGATGTGTAGTTCCCCACATGATCTACCTAGCCGACTGAAGCACCATTGTTTGTGGTGCCTGGGCTTTCCCTGTGAGACCCTGAGCAAGCCACCTCCCTGATCACCACAGTCCATGCCTTTAACATGCAAGTGGCAGATGGTTTGCACAGGTCTGTCAGAAGCTCTTCCTCAGGTGCCACTCTAGCTTTTGTTAGCACTGTGACATGCCCATGCCTGGGACAAGAATGTGACCTGAGAAAGCACAGCCAGTGCCCATCTGTCCATCCCCCTACCCATCTGTTGTGTCCCTCCACCCCCAAGAGGTCCCTTCTCTGACCCAGGAGCAGCAACGCCCATCTGGTTCTTCTTCACACTCTGCTCCTTGCTAGGTCACTCTGCCTAGAGATAGTCTGTGGGACTCTTCTTGTACCAGGGGTGTCTGTAATGACTAGGACTTGACTAGTTGGGCTTTGGCTCCTAAAAGGTTCTTCTAGGGGACTGGAGTTTCCAGATCATGGAGGTTAGGGTATCCTTGGTTTGTTTTCCTTCCCATTAGAAATCTTTTCTTTGTCTCTCATCCTCTGGGGCAGCCAAAGAATCCAGGCTGACCCCATACTGGGTCTTCTGGGAGTCCAGACCTGGTGAAACACTGGTGGGGTTTGCTGGGGCACTTGCTGTTTAGGTGTATCTAGAAAAGCCTCGTGTGTAAATAGGCTGGATGCAGTCTGGACTCCAGAGGCCTTGAAGTTTCTAGACTTGGTTAGGGAAGGAGAATCATGATCCTGGAGTCCAGGCTTCCCAATAGAAGAAAGACCCTCTTTTGTTTGTTTTCTTTTTCAAAACAGGGTTTCTCTGTGTAACAGTCCTAGCAGTCCTGGAACTAGCTCTGTAGACCAGGCCTGCCTCTGCCTCTCGAATGTTGGGATTAAAGGCATGTGTCACCACCTCCTGGCCTGGAAGAGACCCTCTTGTCCCCAAAGGCATGGCCCTATGGCTGGGTCCTGGGATTTTCCCTACATTGGAAGCTTCTCTGTCCCCCATGCTCTACTGATTATTGCTAGAATACTGCATTTCTTAGAATACTGCATCATGTCTTGGGACAGCTGCTTTGATCTTTGCTATGTCCTCAACAAGGGCAGAGGGAGTCAAAAAGCATTTGTCCTGTGCCCAAGTGTTGGTGTTAAGGTGGGACATGAACTGTGAGGTTTCTTCCTACTATGTGACCCCCTTCAGTCTTGTGTCCCTCTGTGTGCCTAACTGTCCCATGTAATATACCTGAGCTTTAAACTGTGCCCAAGGATAGCTGCTGCAGCCAGTATCAAGTGTGTAGGCAGTTGGCACAGAGAAAGAGAAGGGGTTCCTGAACCCCAGCCTTTTTGTGTACCATCTGTAGTCTGCATGGAACTGTATGTTACTGGGTCTTTGATAGGACACGGGTTGATTCCAAGCAGGGTTTTTGGTCTGTGTGACATGTGCCTCCCGTGTCCGTGGATTCCTAATGCGTCCCAGCACCACAGGTGTGCTGGGTGCTCATAAGAACTTCATGTCGTCCACCTAGTGCACCTCGGGCCTCCTTAAGTCAGGGTTAACTTCTGCTCATAGGAAGGCTGGGGTGACTGCCCAGCAGCTCCCCACTGTGCAGGGTTTCTTGGTCACAACATGATAGTATTGTCTAGGCTGGGCTTCTTTTTTTTTTTTTTTAAACTATGTGTTTATGTGTGTATCTATGTGAGGGTTTGTACATGTGAGGGCAGTACCCACAGAAACCAGAATGTGAACTGCTCCAGGAATTAAATTTGAGTCTGTGAGCTTAGTCAGTGGTTCTGAGATGACTGAGCAGGCTACCATCCCAAGCCCCATGTCATCTTTGACCTGGCCAGTGTGGGGTGAGCAGGTAAGAAGTGCAAACATCATTTTCCTTGTTGAATCCTGTTCCCAGTTGAGAAGTTAAGAACCTATTCACAGATAGTAGTCTTTGCCCGACAGTCCCCATGATGTGGCAGAGACAGTGTGTGGGGTGCGACCCCACATGGGCATCAGTGTCTAGTAAACTCGGAGAGGCAACCGATTGACTTGGTCTGTAGAACTTGCTGACCTGTAAGCCATGGGACAGGCTGTGGGGTTGCTTGGTGCACAGTGATTGACTGGGGTATAAGAGGTTCTCCCTTGGATGTGTGGGGCCTTTCAAGTTGGTATGGCCTCCAGGGTGTCCCAGGATAGTAAGATAACAGTGGGCAGCATCTTACGCTTCTCTGCTGAAAAGTGGGGGCACGTACATCCTGTTGCCTTTGCCTGGTTCTGTGATTTCTTCAGTCCTAGGAGTTCTTAGATAAAAGTCAGTGGCCCTGGTGCTAGTAGTGGTACAGTCTGCCCTGTGTCTGTTGTGCAAATGTGCATTGACAGCAGAGGACAGCCACCTCTGTGGACAGAGCCAGGCCTCTGAAGCCATCCTTAGGTGCTCTGAGCCCTGGGAGCTCTGATGAAAGTCACTCATCCCTTCAAGTAGGCTCTGTCAGGCTAGCCAGAGGTGCTGTGGGGTCAGTGTGGTACCACTTATAGACATGCATGTGGCTCCTTGGCCAAGTGGGCCCAGGTAAGATCAGGTGACACAGCAGCATCTACACAAGTCACAGAGCAAGTCACCTTCATCCAGGGCTGTGTCCTTGGAGCTAGAGACAGACTAGAAGACTCCTGGTGGCATACAGAAAGACAGTCTCCATAGGCTAGCCAAGGGCAGTCTTTACTGACCCTCAGCGAAATGTTTCACATTAAACAGTGTATGATAGAGCATAAGGCCTTCCTGGGCTCTCTCCTTACACACTAGTACTTGAGAAACAGTCCTTTACCACAGCTATCCCAGTGCAGAAACCTGAAGTCCTCATGCCCCCCCCCCAAGGCCTATTGGGTACCATGCGCTCTGTGTACCCAGAGGCGAGGCTTTTGCCTTGGTGTGTAGCATCTTGAAGAGAAAAAAGGGTAGATAAGATGGGTGATGGGGCCAGGGGGTGCTTTGGGCAGGGTGTGTGTAGCATGGAGCTGGATAAATCTCCTCACTTCCAGGTCAGCCAGAGCAGCCTCACCATGCTGTCCTCACCATCACCAGGCCAGCAGGTGCAGACCCCACAGTCGATGCCCCCTCCCCCACAGCCATCCCCACAACCTGGCTCACAGCCCAACTCCAATGTCAGGTAGGCTGCTGGGGGTGCACACATGTGTCCTCCTCCCTCTACCCCAGCCTCAGAGCTGGCATGGTGTTCTGGGCTCAGACCTGTTTTTATTCACTTGGCTACAGCTCTGGCCCTGCTCCATCCCCCAGCAGCTTCCTGCCTAGCCCCTCACCACAGCCTTCTCAGAGCCCAGTGACAGCACGTACCCCGCAGAACTTCAGTGTTCCCTCTCCTGGACCTTTAAACACCCCTGGTAAGTTGGCCCTGGGCTGGTTGAACAGCTGTACAAGGTGCCTAATGTCCCTTCCTCTCTCAAGGTCTCAAATTGTGTAGGGCTCATGGGACCTTCAGACCTGTTGTGACATCTGCCCCACAGCTTGTATCTACCAGACTTGCCCCTCTTGTCCCCTCCAGTGAACCCTAGTTCTGTCATGAGCCCAGCTGGCTCCAGCCAGGCGGAAGAACAGCAGTACCTGGATAAGCTGAAGCAGCTGTCCAAGTACATTGAGCCCCTGCGACGCATGATCAACAAGATCGACAAGAATGAAGGTAGGCTGGCCCAGACTAGGGCAGGACCAGGACTTCCAGGGCCTGCTTCTTAGTGCCCCCTTTCTTTCCCAGACAGAAAAAAGGACCTAAGTAAGATGAAGAGCCTGTTGGACATTCTCACTGACCCCTCTAAGCGGTGAGCACTGTTCTAGGGCCCTGGGTAGGGCTGTGCTATACCACACAGCTCACAGTCCCCAAGACTTGGTGACAATGTGGGTTTAACAAAGGGTCCAGCAGCTCTGTGGGCCATACTTGAAGCATAGATGGCTTCACAAGTAAGTGTGTGCCGGAACTTCAATCCTGTCTGCACTATCCCAGTATCCACCTTTCAACCCTGTTCAAGGCTTCGTGGGCCTCACATTTCCACCTATGACTGTCATACTGTAGTTCATGGGCCACTGTGCTAGGTCTTAGCTTGTTGTGGTCCTACCTTCAACTACCCATGACAGGTGAGTCGAGTCTGCTTTTGGGCTCTCCCTGACTTGCCAGTGACCTTTTGCTGTAGGCCCAGCTTTATAACTAGTAAACTAGTTATAAAGATGAACACTGGCTGCCAGGCTTCCAACTGCTGCCTACCAGCCACAGGGTGCTGTTAACACCAGTGTTTGGGACTGTGTACATGGATGTGTCACAGCTCAGTTCACCTTAGGCTGTGCTGTCCTTAGGAGGGTCCTCCCAGCTGTCTGTCTAGTAGTCACTGCTGGGTGGGGCCTGTTGGAGCAACACGGTCCTCCAGAGCCAAGATGGGGCTAGAGCTGGCCCGGGAGAGATCGAGATGTGACCTGCTGGGTCTGTTCTGGAAGAAGCTAGCTCCTGTGATGGTTTCCAGTGACCGGGACCCCAGAGGCTACCTGGATGATGATCGAAACCAGCACCCAAGTGTCACCTGCTCTAGCCCTTCAGCAGAGTGTCAGACCATGTGCCTCTCCTTAGGTGTCCCCTGAAGACCCTGCAGAAATGTGAGATTGCCCTAGAGAAACTCAAGAACGACATGGCTGTGGTGAGTGGACCCCAGGGGCCCTTTCTGTGGAAGGAGTTTTTATGGTCAGGAGTTAGCGCTGTCAAGGATGGAACCTGACCTGAAAACACTGCGTAGGGAAGCAGGGAGGGGAGAAGTCACTTTCTGCCTCCAATCCTGTGTCTGCCAGCTCTGCTTGGGGTGAGGGCACTGGGGTGGGAGTGAAGATGCAAGCTGGAGATGGGCTCAGTATCAGCTACCGTTGTTTGTACCCTGTTAGGGTGGGGGCTCTTGAGGACCCTGGGGTCTAGAAGACCCCTCAGAATGATGATGCCTTGAGCCCAGGACACTGACCTTGACTTCCCATCTTGTCTCTAGCCTACACCCCCACCACCACCAGTTCTTCCAACCAAACAGCAGGACTTGTGCCAGCCACTCCTAGATGCAGTCCTGGCCAACATCCGTTCACCTGTCTTCAACCATTCCCTGTACCGCACATTCGTGCCAGCCATGATGGCCATCCATGGCCCACCTATCGTGTATGTACACCTAGGTTGGGCCTAGTGATAAGCAGCAGGCCAGAGGCTATGTGACCTCTGTATAATCACTTTAGTCTCCTCCTCCAGGTCCCCAGTAGTGTGTTCTCGGAAGCGCAGGTTTGAGGAGGATGAACGGCAGAGCATTCCCAATGTGCTGCAAGGTGAAGTAGCCAGGTTGGACCCCAAGTTCCTGGTGAACTTGGACCCTTCTCATTGTAGCAACAACGGCACTGTCCACCTGATCTGCAAGCTGGGTAAGTGTTCAGGGGTGGAGGTGAGTGGTTTACCATCCATGCTGGAGGCCAGTCACCAGGGCCTTCAGGCTGCACGTTTGCAGATGGTCCTGTGCTTGCACAGTCTGCCACGTTGCTGCTGTAGCTTCGTTTTTCATTCCCTGCCCCAATTCCACCAATCCTCAAGCCCGAGCCACAAAAGTAGCTGTGGTTGTTAGAGGTCCTGGGGAAACAACTGGCAGCAGCCCATCCGCACAGGTGTTCCCTGCCATTAGAGCCTGAGAGTCTCGGGCCTCTGGGTCTGCAGCAGGCTTCAGTGGAACCCTGTGGAGGGCAGAGAGCCCTTTCAGGAGCAGGCTGAGGTGAGCAGGGTTGTGTTGGTGCTTTCCAGGCCAGGTCATATGTACAGTTTTTGTGTCACAGATGACAAGGACCTTCCTAGTGTGCCCCCACTGGAGATCAGCGTGCCTGCTGACTACCCTGCTCAGAGCCCAATGTGGATCGACCATCAGTGGCAGTACGGTGGGTGAAACTAGAGAAACCATCTGGAGCCCCAAGGCAGGCAGGCAGGCAGGGGTCATCTCTGGGCAGCCAGTGTCCCTATACAGCAGAAAGATGCTTCCAGTCACCCCAGTGGGCAGGGTAGGCTTGACAACAGTTGCTTGGAGATAGAAGAGCCACTTTGTCCTTTGCCCCTTGCCTACAGTTGGAGGGCACCTGTCAAGTGGGAGAGGGCAGTCAAGTTCATGATGCTTCTTTGGAGCGATACCTCACCACCACGGAGCACTGGGGACTAACGAGTGGTGCCCTTCTCACAAGTGGTGCAGGAGCTGCCTTGCCAGGCTTGGCCCTCACGGGTGCCACTGTTGTGTTGCAGATGCCAACCCCTTCCTGCAGTCGGTGCACCGGTGCATGACCTCCAGGCTGCTGCAGCTCCCTGACAAGCATTCAGTCACAGCCCTGCTCAACACCTGGGCCCAGAGCATCCACCAGGCCTGCCTCTCAGCTGCCTAGCAAACTTGAACTTCTGGCTGCAGATTTTACACCGCCTACCAGTTGTTACTAGGCATTGGCTTCTTCAAGGGCCTGGGTTAGGTTAGCTCTCCTGCTTTTTTCTCTCTCGGGGGTCTGCCAGATGTTCCCCATGCTTGTGCAGTATTGACCAGATAGCTGTGGAGCTGGCTGCATGAGGGCCTGCAACCTTCCCAGGAAGGTTTTCCATGGTTTCTTCCAGAAGTCAGGCCCACACTTCCTATAGCCATGCTTCCTGCAGCCCTTCTGGACTCCGTGTATACTCAGTAGCATGAGAACTCAGGTCCACCTAAGCGTCTGTCACTATACCATTGTACTTGGGTCTGGAAACCCTCACTAGATAGTTCTCCAGTCACAGGCATGTGGACACATGACAGGAATACTTGTGCATGTGGGGCACAGGTTTCAGTTTGAAGGAAAGGCCAGTAAGGCGGCAGCAGACTCTCTGCCGCTAGCGGGACCCCTCATAGTGCTGTGGGGAGGAGGGCCACTGGGTAGGGGCTATCCGTGTGTCAGTGCTGTGAGACACGACTGTCACTGGGACCCACAGCCTCAGAGCACCATATTCTTACTCTCTCCGCCACCAGGAGTACGGGCTTCCTTCATAATGCTGTTACCATGAGGCACTTGCCACACTCGGCAGCAATGGGCAGCTCTGATGAAGAGAGATTTCCCTTTTATATGTGCACTACTCTGTCATATGATTCTTATAATAAATTTATTATTCCTGTGTTTGTCAGGAGCTTGCTGCCATCTACCTTTTTATGAGTCTGGGCCCACTGTTGGGGATGCTGTCCATCATGGGAGACCTTGGGTTACAGACAGTGCATCCTGATTCAGGCCCAGGGCTTGGTCCAGTTCTACTGAGTTTAATGCAGGGAGTGGGCAGTGGTGCTGTGAGATCTGTGCTGCTGGGCGGGAGTGGGCACAAGCTGACCTCTTCTGGGTGACAGCTGCTGCTCTAGGGTAGTGTGACCTGGAGAGGACAGTTCTGCCTCAGCTGTTGTGCTGGGAGCCCTCAAGCAGCTCAGCCCAGCCCGACTGTTGTTCAGGCATTGGGTGTCCAGGCAGTACAGGACAGTGTCTGATATGAGAAGTTATGCCTTCAGGCCAGTCCAGTAACGAAGCCAGCTGTCCCCAGAATGCCATTGAGGCTGCTGGTGCACAGCACCAAGGGATGCTATGATGTGGCTGCCAAGATAGGGCACTTCCAGAGCAGCTGGGGCAGCTGACAGCTGTGAGGAAGAAGGCTTAGGACTTGGAGAAACAGTTTTTATTTTCAGTCAACCGGTAGGAGAACAACATTTTATAATGTGCTTTTGCATAAATGCAGAAGTAGTAAAATAATAGAGAAAATAGACAGTTTCCTCAGTTCCGAGAGCAAGTACTTTATCTGTCATGGGTTCTGTCTGTCTTGGAATTTCGTGTGGCTGAAAAGTAGGGTTGGTGTGAACCACCATCGAGGGAGGACGGCCGGGCTCCCGGGCGTCTGCTCAGCAGCACGGAGCGGTGCAAGCGCCGGCTCTGCACTACCTGTAGCCTTTTCTGCCGCTCAGCAAAGTTGTTTTTCAGGCTTTGTTTGAGCGCAGGCAGGATGGCCCGCTCTGCTGCAGGCATTGGGCTCAGGATTAGGCTGGGTGGAGGAAAGGACAGTCATGGCAAGCAGCTGCCAGCTGCCTCAAGGGTACCCTGGACCAATGGCTGCACTGGAGCAGGGCCTGCCTGACTTTACCTCTGAACACCCTACCCTCCTGTCCATGCAGCATCAAGCTGTGGGGGCACCCACTCCCTGTGCCTGGGACTCACCACTTCTTAGAGAGGCCCTTGGCGGTGACCTTGGGGAACTGCATGGCCTCCTGGTCCCTAGGAAAGGAAGTTAGCCGTGAGGCCCACACCTCCTCTGGGCTGGGACAGGGCACCAGGCACAAGGCACTCACTTTGGAGAGCCCAGCCCAGCCTCCTCAGCTGCAGCTTTGGGCCTTTGGGTCCCTTCCAGAAGTGACTTGAGGTGCTGTAGCTGAAAGGCAGGGAAAGACATGATGGGTACAGTGTCCTGTGCCACTGACATTCAGGGTCACATGCCTGCCCAGGACCTCACCTCCTGGGCCTGCAGGAGGTTGGCGTTCCACAGCTGACGGATGACCACCTCACACTGCTGCACTGTGGTGGGCTTGCGCATGTGCGGGGGCAGGCTCAGTAAGGGGACCATCCCTGTCCCTTGCCGGCCATGGCTGCCCCCCACCAACGTAGCCCCTGAATTAGAAGCCTCTGCATCCTCGTCTCTGAAACATTACAGCAGCCCAGAGGCGACCTGTGGGAATGAATGGTCTAGCCACCCACCCACAACCTCCCTGGGGCAGCACCCATGCCTGCCAGTGTGGAAGAGACCTATTTCCACTAGCCAGGGCGCTCTGGAGCCAGCTTTGGCCCGGTCTGTCTCTTTGGCTGTACTGAGGACACAACCAGCTAGCTAACCAGGTAACCCCACCCAGCATGCTTCTTGTTCAGAGTGGATCCAGGAGTTGGGGCTTCAGAGAAGTAGCAACCTGACTTCTGGGGAAACTGGGGTTCCAGAGTTTGGTACTATTAACCCATGCCTCCCAAAGGCAGACTGATCCGACATGTGCTAACTCCAGTCGTGTCGGGCCCAGGAATCCAACTCAAGTGTTCTTGGTAAAAACAAACTAATAGCCAGGTGTGGTGGTACACACCTGTGATCCTCATTCGTAGGAGGCAGAGGCAGGTAAAGGCCTATGGAGTAAATTCCAGGCCAGCCAGGACTGAACATCAAGACTCAAGACCCCCAACCCCTCCCAGCAAACTAAGTAGGAAGCCAAATCAATTTTGTCTCTTCTCTGAGAAAACAGTAATTTAGGGGTTTCCACTGGTCCCCTGTAGGTGAGGTCAGCCAGGGGTCATGGCAGGACGTCCCCAGGAGAGAGGAAAAAAGTAGTGTCCAGTACATGGACAGCAACTTGACAGCTGCCTGCTCCCTGGAGCCTATTTTCATCATAATGGAGTCAGGTCCATGGAGATGGAGACAAAGTAGCCTGCTGGTCCCAAGGTGAAACCTAGTAAGGGTAAGCTCGGGGCCCGTGGGTACGGCCTGGCCCTCGGGTGCAAGCAGGCCTTACTTGGCCTGTCCCTGCGCCCCAGGGACTCTGTCCAGCTTGCTGCTGTGGAACAGGGCAGCACTGCTGAGTGACTGCTCTCCCAGGTCTGTCTTCTGGAGGGCGTCAGACTTCAGCTCATGCTTCTTGAAGGAGCTGGGCTGGGGCCTGGTCTTGACTTGAGAGTTGGCTGCAAAGGCACACCAACAGGGCCATCACAAAAGGCCTCAGAAGCCACAGACCCACTCTCTAGGATCAGCCAATGGACCCAGGAAGCCTTGACCCTGCTCCAGTCCTCCACTGTCCTGGAAAGAGGGAGACACTCCAGAGGGCTACAGAGAAGAAGGAATAAGTTTTAGAGTGAAGCCTGTGGTGGTGCCTGCTGAACGTGCCAGGAAAATCAGTGGTGGATGCTGGCTTCTTTTGGGTAGAAGAGACTGTAGAACCCTGGGATCTGACCTGTGTTTATTTCCAAAGCCTGCTGGTCAGCTGGGGTTGCTTCTAGTGAAGTCGCCTAGCCTCCATAGGAGGTGAGTGAAAGAAGAGGCTCTCCTTATTTTGTCTAGGCACGGGGTGGGGGCTGTGGATGGAGAACATACCCTCCTTCCAGAAGGAAATGGGCCAGGGACTTGCCAGCTGCTTGTAAATGACACAGCTACTCACTACCCTACCTGTGTGGGCCTGCTACATCATCTGACTGTGCCACACCGGCAGCCAGGCCTCCTCTCAAGGACTCCTGGCCCACAGTCCCCTCCTGGTGTTTTTTTTTTTACATAGGACATTGGAACTGCCCCCCCACCCCAGTTGCCAAAGAGAAGGGTTTTCAACTCTCCAGGCAGCACTTCCCACTGGCTCCCCAGTCTGGGGGCCCCTGCTCACCAGATGCGGTGGAGTTTGAGGCAGACTTGTTGGTCTGGAAGCTGGATGTAGAGATGCTGCCTGTGGGGAAATGCAGGGTCCAGTCCGAGAAGCCATTTCTTCCCCATACCTGGCCCTTCACGCTCAAACAGGGCCTCCCCAAATCTGACAAGGCTGTGTTCCACATTACCTCATGGTAGCTACACACCTAGATGAGTCCCCACAGGAGCAGTTACTCCTGGAAAGGCTTCTGCAGGGGCCAGCTACAAAGCAGAGGACCTGCGGCCAAGGGAGCAGCAGGCCCTGAGGCAGCCTCCACTCCCACCTCTACACCCTGAGAGGGCCACCATTAACTACCGGTGGGGTGATCAACTTGTGTTGCACAGGGCTCAAACAGTATGCCAGGTCATGCTGTCCTGCTGAAGGAGCCCTCCCACCACCTGTTCTCTGAATGTCTTCACAAAGGGGAAGCCTGGGCATTCCAGGACTCGGGTGTTTCCAAGCAAACAAATATCTTTAACAATCAGATCGCCAGATGACCTAAAAGCTTATTAGAGGAGAGAACCCAGGAACTCACTTGATGAGCCCTTGGGCTGTGCTGTTGGAGGACCAACAAGAAGACCAAAGCCACTGGCTAAGAGGAAGTTCTCAGGGCCCTAAGGTTGCTGTGGAGATAGCAGGAAGAGTTCCCAAAGTGACAGACACCTCACTCAAGTGTAAGGAATCTGTGGCAAAGGGTTGGGGATCCAGGAGCAGGCACCACAGCAGCCATCAACCTACCAGAGGAATGAGGTCCAGGGGATGGGGGCTGCCACAGGAGTTCTGCTCAGCCTCCCTACTGTTGCTACTGTACAGGCCTCATCTTGCCTTTGGTGCTGAGAGCAAGCAAGCCAGCAGTGGCTGGGGAAAGTGGCATGTATCCAAGTGCCCAGAACTGGTCCTCCCTGAGTTAGCATGCAGGGCTCAGTGCTGCCACATGGGCACGAGTGGCAACTCCCAGGGAGCAGCTGAGTCCTACCTTTTTTCTGAGGCTTCTCATTCATGATTAGCTTGTAGTGGAGATCTGAAAGCAAGCAAATACTCATTATCACACCTAAAATCTACAGCCACTCAGAACAAGTGTGATCTCTTTCCATGGGTCCCACCAGCTTTTTCCACCAAGCCTTTACCTCAAGCATTTCAGGCCAGAAACACCTCTGGCTGATCCCTGTCATCCTCAACAAAGACCTTACTCACTGGGCCAGGGACCGGAGCCCCTAGCAATGCGTTGGTGGGGTGTGATGTGGATTAGTCATTCAGACATGGGGAGAGCCTCAGGAAAGCATCAAAAGTGGGTCCTACATTCCAGGTAGACAGCATCAGAGAGAGGGAGAAACTGAGGCCACAGGCCCAGGGTGGGAGGAAGCTGAGGAGCCATAGCTAAGGTGTGAGTTAGAGTGAGAGACAGTCATGTCACACAGAGGGTGGAGAGCACGAAGGGTGCCCCTGCTGGAAGGGATGTGGGGCAGTACCCAAGCAATCCCTGCCTATAATCTGTATGCGATTAGTTGGTGACCATTTACCATCTGCTCTGCTGTTTAATTTCCGCAACGGTTTTAAACAACGAGGTGGGCCACACATATCCTGCTCTGGGCAGAGTGCACAGAAGGGTCAGCGTCTGTTTGGGCTGTGGGCATAAAAGGACCGACCACGCGAGGACTGAGCCTGTCGGCAGGCCCCACTAAAAGAAGCCGTCCGCGTTCCTCCCTGCACCCGGAGACTGTTCAGAGTTGTTGGCCATAGCCGTGGCCTTCAAGCTGTAAATGCCCGGCCAGCACACAGAGGCTCACCTTTGTTCTCCCGCTTTAGGTGCTCAATCTCTTCGTGGAGTTTGACCAGCGTCTCTGAGTGCTGCTGTTGTAGGAACTGCAAGCTCTTCTCCAGGTCCAGGACCCGCTTCTGTGGCTCACTGAGCCCGAGTGGAGCGGGCTGCGCTCCCGCGTGCTGAAGGCCGACGGGAGGGCGCGGGCGTGGGCGGGTCGCACTCCGGGAGCCTGGGGCTGCGGAACTGAGGGGCCGCGCCCCGGCCGCCACCCCCGCCCCGCTCATGAAGGTGCTGCCACCGCCGCTCTTTCAGTACCCGCTGCGGGAGCCTGGCGCCCGGTCGCCATGGGAACGGGCGCACCGGAGAGGGCGGGGCGCGCCATGGGGCGGGGCCTGCTGCCGCGTTCGAGTCAAAGAAACGCGCATGACTCTTGAACCCGCCAGAACCGACCGCCTTTACAGATTTGTGTGCGGGTGCGCGTGGCCACCAGCGCTCCATGTCGCGTTCTACTCCCCACCTTTAGCTTTTGAGCTGCTCTCTCTCCTCGTCGCTAGCTGGGCAGGCCTGCGAGCCCCAGGATCCCCGCATCTCCCTGTTGTCCTGTGCTAATATCCCGGGTGTACGCCTTCCCTTCTCGCTTCTCACATGGGTGCTAGGGACTCGCATTGAGGTCCTCATACTTGGGACTTCCACAATGGCTTGGCCGGTGGAGTTGTGGGGAATACCAAAATGATGTTGAATATCATAATCTTTGCAAAAGGCAGCACAGCTATAACTTGTATAGGCAGACCCATTATCAGTTTTTAGAATATTGGGAATGCCCATGTAAGCAAAGGCTTGCAAGCAATGTAAAATAACATTCTTGGTTCTTTCTCCAGAATGAAGGGAGGCAAAGATAACTTTATAATAGGTATCCACAGACACCTGCATAAATTTTAACCTACCAGCCGACCCCAAATGGGTGACATCTATCTGCCAAATGTCATTAGCTTTTAGTGCTAGACGATTTACCCCCATCATTGCGAACAGTGTGGAATGGTGCACAAGCAGGACATTGGGCTGCAATACAGGTGGCAACATCTCTGGAGCAGCCAGTGTGGAATTTTAAAGAATTTGGCAACATCTCTGGAGCAGCCAGTGTGGAATTTTAAAGAATGTGCATTTAGATGATATCTATTATGAAGTTTAGAAGCCATTTACTCCAAGGAGCCAATAAAGTCCCTAGTCAGGGAATCAACAACTTGGTTGCCTCTTGCCAGTGGGCCGACAACCCAGTATGAGCACAGATATACCCAACAAAAATTGGGCATCTATGTCTCCAGAGTAAATTTACAATTTTGTTAGCCAATGTTGAACCTGGGAGGTGGGTGCCATGTATGGGGCTGTCTCCAAAGGTGTAATGATGTTAGCCACATAAATGCTGTCAGTGTACAAATTCAAGGATTCTTCGGGTATAGCTGAAATGCCATCAAGCAGGCTAAAATCTCTGCTGCGTGTGCCGACACCTTGCCAATAGGCCTTTGTCTTTGTTCTCCGTTGGAGATCACCACAGCATAGCCTTTGGAGGAGCCATCAGAAAACACTATTTGTGCCCCAGACAGCGGCATTTCATTTACTATTTTGGGGAATATCGTCGGATGTCTCTTAAAGAAGGTGAGCAAAGGGCTGGGAGGATAATGACAATCAAAGGAAGCATTCATAGACGACATAAATAATGCCCAGCCATCATGGCTAGTCTGTAAATGTGATAACTCTTCTTTATCATAAGGCACGGTGATTTTATCAGGTGATTCCCCAAATATTTGAAGACTTAGTTTATGAGCCCTCATAATTGTAATACAAGCTCATAGTAAGGGGAAACCACCCTTTTAGGAGAGGCTGACAGGTGTACCCAATATATAGGCCCCGTCTGCCAAAACACTGCTGTGGGTGCAAAATGGGAGGAAGGCTGACTATAATAATCTATCTGTTAAGATGAGCTTCATCAATACTCTGTAAGAGTAGTTGTAGGGCTGCCTTGGCTGACTCTGTAAGCTGCCTAGAAGAACCAGGATCTGAGTCCCCAGGGAGAAGATCATACAATGGTTTTAGATCACCAGTTTTAATGGAGAGAGACAGCCGAATCCATTGTATGTCCCCCAAGAATCTTTGCCAATCATGTAATGTAAGAAGATGAGAACAATCAATTTGTAACCTTTGGGGCCTTAAGCCAGCTTGATGTATCATAGGCCCTAAATAAGTGTAAGGATGCTGTTTTTGTACATTTTTAGGGGTAATAACCAACCCATATGATTCTAATTGCAGCTGTAATTCAGCAAAGGCTTCAAGGCAAACCTTTTCTGGGGGGCAGCCAGCAGAATATCATCCATGTAATGTATAATATAGAGTGTGGGAAACCACTGTCTAATGGGATCTAGGATAGTGGCAACATAGGCCTGGCAAATGGTGGGACTATTGGCCGTACCCTGCGGGAGCACTGCACAATGAAAGCGAAGTGCAGGTTCAAAAAATTAATAGATGGCAGACTAAATGCTAATCTTTGCCAATCTTTCTGATGTAAGGGAATAGCAAAGAAACAATCTTTAAGATCAATAACAATAAGATGCCAATTTTTTGGTATGGCCACTGGAGTCGATAGTCCCGGTTGCAGGGCACCCATGGGTTGCATGGTGGCATTTACCACCCGTAAATCCTGTAGGAGTCTCCATTTTCCAGATTTCTTTTTAATTAAAAATATGGGAGTATTCCAAGGGGGTGTCAAGGGCACAATACACCCTGCTGTTAGCTGTTCCTGAACAAGTCTGTGAGCCACCTGTAATTTCTCTGTTGTTAAGGGCCACTGTTCTACCCATACGTGATCATCAGAGAGCCAAGTTATAGGTATGGGTGCAGGCAGCCTAACAGTGACCCTCATCAAAAATGTCCCAGCCCTTTTTTTTATTCCCAGGGGATCGGGTATCTTTTGGAAGGGCAGTGAGTGGCTGAGTTTCTCCCTGTGCCCCCTTACCTAGACCTAGGCCTTGCTGCCACCCCATCTTATGCATCATGGCAAGCTGATGGGAGATGTTATTTTGTAAATATGTTTCTCATACTGGTTAATGAATAAAGCACTGTGGCCAATGGGAAAGCAAGATAGGCGGGCTGGGAGACAAGGAGGAAAGAGGAAGTAGGAAGGAGGAGTCAACATGGAAAGCCCAGAGAGGTAGTACACCAGCCAGCCGCTCTGGCTGGTAAGATGAGCCACGTGGAAATACTTAGAATAGTAGAAATGGGTTAATAATTAAGACAGAGCTAGCCAGTAAGGAATAAGTAACTGGCCAACAGAGTTGTATCAAATATGGAGTCTCAGCGTGTTATTGGGGCAGCTGGCATGGCAGCAGGACCAGACTGCCGGCGGGAATAACCTGCTCGTAACAGCAAGTGCCTTATTAGGTTTGGCGGTAGGCTGAGTTGTGAGGATCACTCCCATCTCTAGTAATAAATCACGTCCCCATAAATTTGTTGGTAAGTCTTTTTTAGCACATATGATTGAACGTAGCCAGAATGCCCTTCCACGTCTTGCCATTTGAGAATCCTAAGGCTCTTTTGTGGTATGGCCTGCTCTATGCCTTGTAGAGTGGCAATGGCTGCCTCCTTAGGCCAGGTAACAGACCACGAAGCATCAGACAGAACTGAAACATCAGCTCCCATATCCAATATCCCTCTGAAGGGCCTTCCCTCTGTGTAGGGTGAGTTGGGGAAGGTCTGTTATAGTTGCTACCCAGAAAGCAGCAGGTCCCGAAGAACCAAAGCCTTGGTTCCTACATTTGGCCCGGAGGGGTCTACTAGTCAGTGGGAACCCAGGAAGCAAAACCAGTTGTGCTATACGTTCCCCCTGTGGGATGGCAACCACTTCGTGCATCACAGAGGCCATAATTTTAATCTCTCCCCTACTATCATGGTCAACAATCTCTGGGTGTATTTGTATTCCTCACAGGAGTGTACTAGAGCATCCCAAGATAGCTCTATGGAACTAGAGGGCAGGGGTCCATGTACTCCAGAAGGAAGTGCCTGGATACCCATTTCAGGTGTTAAAATTGCCCTGGTGGTGGGACTGAGGTCCAATCCTGTGCTCTCTGGGGTGGCTCTAAATTGGTCGGTGAGGCAAAGGGGTTGCTTTGAGGGAGAAATCGAATTTGTCTGCTACCCGTGGAGGGAGTCATTGTCCCATACACATTGGTTCTGGGGCCCTGGGGAAGGGCCCGAGTCCAGTTTTCTGAATTAGAATTGGGAGGGAGGGGTTTGCCCTCCACATCAGTCTTAGATCTGCAATCATTTGCCCAATGACGCCTGCGATGACAGCGAGGGCATAAGCCTGGTCTCCTAGTGGCACCCTGATTATTGATTGGACATTCTTTGTGGAAGTGACCACAAAGATGTCTTTCCACATACAAAACAATGTCTATTCTCCCTCTTTAGGTTGGGGTCCTTCAAGGGCCCCAGCGGGATAATGGCAGCAGCAAGTACCATCCCTGCATGAAATTACCATCTATATTCCTGCAGATCCTAATGTAATCATTGAGACTTTTATTTCTGTGGGATCAAAGAGCCTTCTTGCAGTACTTATTTGCATTCTCGAAGGCCACTTGCTTAACTATAGGCATTGCTTGTCCCAGTCCTCCAAAGAGCCGTTGGCCAACTGGATAAGCTGATTCATACTCATGGAAGGGTTCAGAAGGTCTTTGAAGGAGCTTGGACAACTGGTCCCCCCCCCCCACCTTGCTTGGAAGCTCCTTCCAGGTGTCTGTTGCAGTCGCTGCTATTTGAGCATAAATGGCAATGTCATATTGCATTTGCTGTTGGAGGGTAGCATGTTGCCCTGTTCTGGTTAACATGTCAATATTTCTCAGAGGCTGCCCAGCCTGATCATTCATTTGGGCCATTTGTGAACATCTCTCCTGAAATTCTTCCCTCTAGAGAAAGTACTCTTCCCCCAGACACGGTAGCTCGGCAGAGCTGCTGCCAATCACTAGGTGTAAGATTCAAAGCTGTAAAAGACTCAACGAGGTAGACAGTAAAAAGGGCGAGTCCCATAACTCACAGCAGCTTCCTTCAATTGTTTAATAAAGTTCAAATAAAGTTCAGGGGATCGTGTCCTCGAATGATCTGTCTAGGGTTATTGGGGTTAGGGATCTCAAACACAAGAGCCACCGCAGGGCAAAACTGAATTCCCCTGGTGGGTGCTACATTGAGATATTGTGGGACAATTTTATGTTGTCAAGTAATTGTTAGTTCCTTATCCCTGCCTAAATATGGTGGGGGTGCGAGAGAGATCTCACTCAATTTTTCCCTAAGACGGGTCCTTTTAAATTTTCTCTTTAGAACATCAATTTCCTCAAGCAGAAGTTCTTCCTCTGACCTTTCAGAGTTGGAGTCAGTTTCACGTTCTAATTCAGAGAGAGGGGGATAGTCTGGTTTTTGTCTTAGGGGCCCGGGATTCACACTGGTCCTTGAGTCACACTGGTCCTAAAGCCTCTCCTTGGATTGTCTCTTGAACTTGGGACAACCTCCTGTTGCTCCCCTCTAATCTTCCTCATCACTGCCATCCTTAGAGCACAATAATTTCCTGGTTTCTGCCTCCTGAATCTCTTGCGACAGCTATCTCCTGTCTGACCCGGACCTTGTCGGTCAGTAAGGCACCTTAACCAATCTCCATAAGGAGATGGTTGACAGTGGGAGTGAATTGGGACCCTCTTCTCTCGATTTCTGGAGGTTGAGACATACCCCTTCCCAATCAGGGAAATTTAAACCTCCTCCAGTAATGAACCAGGGATTTGCCTTTTCTATGGATTTGATGAAAGCCTCCAAAGTGTTACTCTTGACTGTGGTTCCCTGTTCTTTCAATAACTTTCTTAATTGATATTGAAGTTCCATTTTTCCTGGGGAATTACCCATTGTTGCTAATCCCAATAAATGCCCCTGCCGGCTTCGAAATGACTCTGTCCACTTACCTCTCTTTCGTGATCTCGGTGGGACCTCCAATTGCCGTGTCTGCACAGCCTGGGTTCGAGTCACGTGGAGGGCGTCAGGATTAAAGTCACATACACACAGCAGTCAAGATCAGAAGGCTCTTTATTAAAGCGGCTTGGAGGCTTTTATACCCTGGACTCAAGAAGGGAGGGGGAGACAGCAAGGCAGTTCCTCATGTCACATGCCTGGGTTCAGGCCCAGTCATCATGTTCCCTGAAAGGGCTTTGTCAAAAACAAAAACAGTTCCAGGAACCTGGGTGGAAAACACAACATCTTATCTTGCACAAACATTTGCATGGCTAACAGCTGTTTCTCAGCCATCTCTGTGTGTGGGTTGTGTACCAAGGCCTCTTAGTTCCCACAGGCCCACCTGTTTAGACCGAACCACCCACAGAAGGCTAGGCCTACATTAAAAATCAAGAAAAGTTCCACTGGTTGAAGTTCACTTTCCCTGGGTATTATCAACTGACAACTGAAGTTAACTATGACAGCAGGCAAGGACTTACTGGAAGTCTAACAGAGTTAAATTCCTCAAACCCACAAGATAGAAGAGAACTCACTCCTTCAACTTCTACTCTACCTCTAGACATACAGCATGGCACACATGCAGGCAGTCTATTCCTTTACAGCTTAAGTGAATATAAAACAAATTTAACTCTGGGGCACGTGGAGGAGTAGTCAGGGTGGATATGACCAATTGTGAATACATTATGAAATTGTCAGAGTAAAATAAAGATTTGCCTCATAAATATTGATTGACAGGCTAGATGGTGGTGGTATATTCCTTTAATCCCAGCATTTTGGAGGTAGAGCAGGATTTCTGTGTTCTGAGGCCAGCCTGGTCTACATAGTGCATTCCAGGACAGCCAAGGCTGCATAGAGAAACTCTCAAACTCCCCCCCCAAAAAAAACAGGTGATAGTCAGGGTTATTGATAAGGGTAGTTATTCAGAAGCTTTAATCTGAGAACACTGGACCCCCCAAATGGCAACTGCCCCTCCCTCATAAGGGGCTGTACTCCTGGGAAGATGCTGCCTTGGAGCTGCTAGTATAGATCCAGACACTCCTGACTCTTCTGGGAGCTGGAGAGATGGCTCAGCAGGTGGTCAAAGGCACTGCATAAGACTGGAGTTTGTTCCCAGCACCCGCCAGCACCTCATCTGGCCTCCTCCAGCAATGCATGTGTGTGATGCACACACAAGCAACATATTCACATAAAATAAAAATAACATTCCTTAAAAAAAAAAAGTTTCTGCAAGTCAGAGGTGATGCTTTTCCTGGAGGGGCAGGAGCGAGCTCTGAGATGCTGAGACGGGAAAGGTCACAGCTCTCGTTGTCAGCCAGTGTTAAAGTGAATCTAACACACACTAGGGATGAGACAGGGCTCCCAGGCAGAAAGGGTTGGAGTGAGGTAAAGAGGTGCCATCATGTTCAGTAGCTTGTCCCATAGTTCCCGAGTGCCCAGGAACCCCATGCAGGCAAATGTGCTAAAGATTCAGCCCAGACAGTTAAAGTCTCCAAAGAATGGTTTATTTGGATCCTTGGTCAGTTATGCTTTGGTTGACTTTTGGTCATGGGTCCCATGATGTATTGTGAAATTACATTGAAATACAAATCACAGTGCTAAAACTTTAAAAAACAGCCGTATACACCCAGGACAAAGGACTGCCCTCTAAAAACACTGGAGATACTGCTGTTGCTAGTGTCACCTATGGAATGGAGATAGGCCTTTGGTGTCTGAGCTTGGTTTTACAGGTGAAACCAATGTTGTTGCATTTTATGTCCACAGAAGCTGGTAGGACCCAACTCCATTCCCAAGAGGCTGAGGACCAGCGGCCATCTTCAATGCTTGTCTGCCACATGGCACTGTGGGGCCTGGAACCCACTCTAAGTAACACCTCCCCTAATGGCTTGTGGCCCATGCGCCAGGCCCTGACCTGCCATGCCTGCTGCTGCAGATCTCCTGAGGCTTACTAGCTGGGTGAACAAAGACCAAAGGCAGTAGCAAAATAGATGTTTACAGTACATCAGGGGCTGACTTTTTTGTTTCTCCTTTGAGGGATGTGGAGCTTCGGTCCTGGTATTTCACAGGGAGAGAAGAGATCACAAAACCCATTCTGCCCACCTCCCAGAGTCCTAGGCAGGATCAGCTCCCACAGAGCCCAGCCCTAGAAGCTGCTGTGGGAGCACAAGTTCCTGAGCTCTGCACAGCAAAACAGTAAAATGGTTACCAAGGCCTTGATTACTAGCTCAGCTGCTTGTGGGACCTTGGGCTGAAGGTGAGGACCGATGGCCAATACTGATTGTCCTACAGAATGGCTCCTGAACCTGACATCATCCCTTCCATGCCTAGTCTGGACCACTGTCCCTTCCTACTTTAGGTTCTTCTGAATAACTCCGTCTTTGCAAGAACTCTGAAGATGACCAACCCTCTGTTCCTGGCTTCAAAGCAGCCTGCCAGGGCCTCTCAGACCCAGGAAGGGGACATGTGAATACTCCCTCCAGTCCGCTCAGGAGAAATGGCCAGCGGGTCAGAGCTGGTGCAGCTTCCCCCGCTCAGTGAGCAGCGTCATAGCTACGGCATAGAGGAGGTAGCCGAGGACCAGGAGCAAGGAGCAGGGCAGAGGCCCAATGCAGAACAGAGAGGCCACAAAGAAAGCCATCAGGAGCACGAGCAGGGTCCGGTAGCTGCCTAGGAATCGCAGGCTGAGCCTGGGGCCCCGGGTAGGACTGCTCACCTGCCTCCGGCCCACAGGGCTCAGCAGGTGTCTGTTGCTCAGTGCTGGCTCAGTGAGGTGATAGCGACAGAAGCTGCCAAGGAAGTCATTCCTGGAGCACAGAGATGCCATCTGGCCTGCAAACTGAGTAACAAACAAGGATTCAGCAGTGTTGGGGACTGCAAAAACCCTCTCTTCCAGGCTGCCTCTGGGACTAGGTGCTTCCCACCGGCTCACTCTCAGGGCTGTGAAGGGGAAGACGCTGCCTAGGGCAGGAGTACTCTGGAAGTGATATCCAGGAACATCCCAGCAGCCCCTGGGCTCACTTACTCTGCGGTTGATGGCAGATGACAGCCGGAAGAGTGCTCGGACCAGACTGGTGATTTCGTAGCTCCGGATGGGCTGCAGTTCTAAGTCCCCCTGGTACTCAATTTCAAACCTTCGCAGACCATTAATGATCTAGAAACCCAGGCAGCGGGAAAAGTTCCGAAAATACATCTTGGCAAACAACATGGGCAAAGGGGTAGGGGAGCCAAGGACAGATCATGTGACCATTATGTACCCCTGGTGACAGAAGTGGTAGTGGCCTGTTAGTCACCTACCTGGTAGCGGCCCAGGGGTGTAAGGATGAGTCCTTCTTCCCCAACAATGCAATCTGGTAGCTGCTGCTTCCCATTCTCATCCCGTGCATTCCCCAGGGCAAGCGTGAGTTGGGCCAGCTGGGTTTCACTGAGCTGCCAGAAGGAAGGCCTCTGCTTTCAGAGGGAATTTCAAAAGGGAGGAAGGGGAGAGCTCTTCACCCGTACTGGACTGAGTCCCTCACTGAGAGAAATGTGTAGGACGTACTCGGAATATCTGACGCAGGTACTCCAGGGCCTTCTCCAGGTACTCATCTGTCTTGCGGACACTGTCCTGACCCATCTCATCCAGGTCATTGCCTGGGTAGCAGCTATTTGGGTCTGTGGTGCCAAAGCCCAGCCACGACAGGAAGGAATGGCTAGCTGGGCTCTCCACACACTGATCAGAGATGGACTTGGCAGTCTGCTTGGCCTGTGTGATGAGCTGAGCAAGGCGTAAGACCTGCAAGGGAGGCACAGGCATGGCATGGGCTCAAGGGAACACCCAAGGAGGTGTCACTGCTATATGGGCAGGGTGGCCCTGAAGAACTAGGTCTATGAAGAATGCCCAGTCAGAGCGAAAAATGGCATCTTGCACGCCTTTAATCCCAGCACTCAGGAGGCAGAGGCAGGCAGATCTCCGTGCCTTCAGGGCCAGTCTGGTCTACAGAGCGAGTGCCAGAAGAGGCTCCAAAGCTACATAGAGAAACCCTGTCTTGGAAAAAAAAAAGGAAAGTGGCGTCTTATGATTTACGATGTGGATGGTCTTTGTTATGAGAAAATAGTAGCCGTTACTGGGGAGGGGAGGACTTGGAGCATCTACTCAGTACCTAGCCTTTCTTTCTTCCTTCTGGTCCAGCTGGCCTTCATTGCTTCAGGGACCTCACATAAGGATGGGCTTTGGCCACTCACCAGGGTCCGGACTTCAGGACCAAACATCGGGGTGTATTTGCAGTCTTGGCCCTCCAGGCTGTAGACATGGCTCTTCACCTTGAATGAGGCATCTGTCACAACTGGGGGCCATGGTGACAGGAAGCTGCTGGTGACTGTGAAATGCCGATGCTGGCGGTGGGGAATGATGAGCTCTGGCTCCAGGAACAGCTGCTCTCCTAGAAAGCAAGATATGAGCCAAGTGTGGCACCTGCTTCCCGGGAGCCACTGGTACAGTTCCTGAGTAGTACCTCAGGGCTCTGTAGCTTGGGGACCCAGTTCCAAGTGCTTAGGAGCCCCAGTAACACCAACAATAGACAAGTGCTAGGACAGCAACCGCAGCAGCAGCTAGTGCCTCTCACTGCCTCCCAGTCAACAGGAACAAACAGCAGTTCTGAGAGTTACATCTTAGAGCTCTGCTGCCCATATCTCTGAGTTCAGTGCAGCCATTACCTGGCTGCCAGCACTAGGAATGGGACAGTCAACCAAGCTCAGAGCTTTTATTACACTTCTGATGTACCCCCAAAGTTCCCGAGCCAGCCTATTCTAAGCCACAGTGAAAGTCCTTGACCCTGCAGCACCCTTGGGTTCCTCTGCGCTGCTTTGGCAGCTCAGGCCCTATTCAGTGGGGCTGGCCCCAGGCTAAAGACTCACCTTTCTGAATCATCTCAGTCAGGTTGGGTTGGGCAAAGACCTTAGCCACTCTGAAAACCATGAGTGCATTCTTGGGGCTGACCAGGTCTGTGCGGAGTGCCCGATTCAAGAAGCTCACAAACAGCTTGGTGTACATCAGCAGGTTTTCCTGGATGAAGGGTGCCCTGGAGACGAGTGGCAGGATGGGGGACAGCCAGAGGAAGACTAAGCACGGAGCCACACTGGTCCTTACTCTCTACAGATCACTCCTCCTGATTCCCCCAGCTGTTGCCACCATACAAGGGAGTCACAGACATTAGGCAGGAGAGGAGTGGAACACTTCAGTTGTCTGGTATGACTAAGCATAGAACATAGTGCCCTTCTCAAGAGGCCATGAGCATCACAGCAAGGTCTGCTGGAACAGGATATGAAGGGCAAGACCAAGACCCAAGAGATGAAAATCCATTGTGACCCCAGCACCACAGGAATATAAGAGAAAGGGACATGGCAGCTGCTCTGTGCTGCTAAGTGAAATGGGGGCCTTTGAGATGATCATGGAGCCAGGCTAGGCCAAGGCAAGGAGATGAGGTTCCATAGTCCCTCTGTGCCCACTGTGTAAGACTGAAGCACTACACACCCAGTCTTGTGCACACTTCTGCACAAGAAGCCAGTGGCATCACTGGGGCAGGTGGGCTGGGGGCACTCACCATTTCTCCGACACACACCGTGGCTGGGAATCACTGCTCTGAACCTGCTTCTCAGGGGCATACCTCCATGGCTGCAGGTAGCTCAGCCACATCTCCAGGACCTAGTAAGGGACATATGCACCCTGAAGGCCTGTAGTTGTAAGTTAGCGCACTTGTTTTAGACGCATCCTTTGATGGTCTGGACCTGACCCATAAAAAGATCCTGCTGGGCCTGGATTTTTCTCCGACGTCAGTGTAGATGCCAGTGAGCAGCCCTTCCTACATCCTCACTACAGGAACTCAGTGCCTCAGACCAGCCCCTTAGGGAGGGTCATGGGAGCTGAACATGGCTCTTCTGTCCCCGGAGTCAAGAGCACAGCCAGACTCACCAAGGATTCATCTCAAAGGCCTGTGATGATAGCCCTCCTATTTTGACACCCACCCCACAGGCTGCCAGCATCCCAGCACACAAAGCATGAGTGATGGGAAGGACAGGTGCTTACAGCTCTGAAGGATGCATCCAGAGGCCAGTGGCCGAAACAGTGCTGTAGGAAGACATACAACTTCTGCTGGACAAACCGTGGCACTGCAGCCCTGTGGGGATGAGAGGGTCATGAGCTGTCACTTGCCAAGGGTGGTGTGCCTGCTCATAAGGCCAGCCCTGGCCTGTAAATCTGTTCTGCCTGTAGGGAACACGGAGCACTCCCCTGAGGGGATATCTGTTTCTAGCCCTGTTCTCCAGGGGGGCACAGAGGTCAAGAACACAGTGTGTACATTATCTTTGAGGTCAGACCTTAGCACCAGCCTACCTCCTGGCTGAGGTAAGGGGTAAGACAGAACAGCAAGGCTGTGAGCCCTGGCCTGGCCAGCAACTGCACAGGGAGCATCCAGAGAAGTGGTGCTCTGCATGCATACCTTTATGCCATTAGAGGGCAGCAGATCCCACCATAGATGGCTGTGAGCCACCATGTGTTTGCTGAGAATTGAACTCAGGGCCTCTGGAAGAACAGCTTAACCTCTGATCCATCTCTTCAGCCCCCAGAGTGGTGGTTCTCAACCTGTGGGTCATGACCCCTTTGGGAATGCACATCAGATATTTACATCATGGTTCATAACAGTAGCAAAATTGCAGTTATGAAGCAGCAACAAATCACTTTATGGTTGGGTCACCACAACATGAAGAGCTGTATTAAAGGGTCGTAGTGTTAGGAAGGTTGAGAACCTCTGGCCTACAGGGCAGCCTTTAAGGGCAGAAGCAGTCAGGAAGCCCCAGCCCTCTGGCCTCAAACAGGCTAACAGAGAGCAGTCACAGTG
This sequence comes from Cricetiscus sungorus, assembly GCA_030556225.1. Taxonomy (NCBI): domain Eukaryota; kingdom Metazoa; phylum Chordata; class Mammalia; order Rodentia; family Cricetidae; genus Cricetiscus; species Cricetiscus sungorus. The sequence goes on from JANBXA010000641.1 coordinate 41,693,907, forward strand.
GGGTAAGGGAAACAGAGGCCAGGAGCCCTACCACACCCCACACCCACCGCTTGAACTCCTCCAGAGGGCTGGTGGCATGGGAGTGTGTCGATGGTGAAGCCTGGTCTGGCTTCAGGCTGTTGGCAAAGGCGTGCAGGTGCTTGAGCAGCAGGCGCACCACCAGCACGTGCTCCTCAGTAGGTGTGAAGGACTCCTAGGGAGGAGGAGGGTCAAGGCCAATGAGATCTAGTGGTTCTGCAGCCCCACACGAGACCAGTACCAGGCCAGGAAGGTCAACCTGTGCTGCTGGACCTGCACTGACACCAGTTTAGAGCACTGAGTCGCATGACTTTGTGCCTGCTCTGGGTCGGCTGGTGAAGCACACCAGTCAGCAAACAGCACCTCACACCCCACCTTTGCAACATCTGGCCATGCACTCTCAGACACTGCAGCCTGTGCTGGGCCTCCAGAGCATGAGAACAGGTGGACCACTAGCCCACCTAGGCTCTGGATCCAAGGTCGTCTGGCTGCCTCCCAACAGGGGCAAAAGCTCACCTTGCTCAAGTGAGAGAGTTTGTTTTCTCCCCAGCTCTTTCTCCAGCCACAAGCTCAGGCCTGCCCAGTTGCCTGTACTAGCCACAACCAGACGGGGACTCAACCCTGGAGGAAACCAGGGAGTTACTTCCACCACTGCCAGCAGACCTGAAGTCAGCTAAAGTCCCCAGTACTACAGCATTCATTCTCAAGCTTGTGAGGTGAGCTTTAGACACACACAAACACAAAATCTTTGGACCACAAAGCCTGTCTGGTTGCTGAGCATCATCTGGGTGTAGGTAGTACTTGTAGGGCAAGGAGTAGAGCTGCCATCTGGAGGCAGGAGTGAGTCAGTCAGGCAAACCCTCTCCCTGCATCCTTTGGGCCTTGATGACTTGTGGGGCTAAGGCTGGCAAAGGGCTTGGCCCTGTGGCACCCATGAGTTCAGGAGACCATACACAGGCTCTATGTACAGCACATTCCACTCAGGCCTCCCTGTCATGAAAATGCTTCCACAATAGTTGAGCATGATGGCACACAGCTACAATCCCAGCATTTGGGAGGCAGAGACAGGGAACTTGCAAGTTCTAAGACATCATAGCCTACACAGCAGGCCAGCCAAGGCTACATAATAAAACTGTCTCAGAAAGAAAGAAAGAAAGAAAGAAAGAAAGAAAGAAAGAAAGAAAGAAAGAAAGAAAGAAAGAAAGAAAGAAAGAAAGAAAGAAAGAAAGAAAGAAAGAAAGAAAGAAAGAAAGGAAGGAAGGAAGGAAGGAAGGAAGGAAGGAAGGAAGGAAGGAGAGAAAAAGGCCTCATATTCAGGTCACACCACACTAGCTATAAGGAGGGTTGTTCTCTTCTGTTTATCTTGAACTTTAGCCTTCCCAGAGGATGCTCTGCTTCTGAGGTAGAACAGAGGTGACCATCTACACCCTCTAAAACAGGAGATCTAACCTAATTCCCACTTGGCAGAATTACAAGGTTGGGCCTGGTGATCCTGAAGATCACCATCTGAGGGGGCTCTGACCTAAGGAGGGGGTCAGTCCCATCACATGATCAGTGGTTTAACGGGTCACCTCTAGAACCAGTGCCATAAAGGCAGCAAGGTTCTGCAAGATCTCAGCCACTGAGCTGCAATGCTAGCAAGGGCTTTTTGAGACAGTCATACCATGTGGCTCAGATTGATCTCAAAGTGGCAATCTGCCTGCTTCCTCACAAGTGCTGATCTAGTTTGGTCTCAACAGCACTTGTCTCCTGCCATGAAACTGGCAAATACTACAGTCATCATCAGATGCACCCCTCTTCCACTCAGGACTAGCACTAAGTAAAAGCAAAAGCAAAAAAAACCCAACGTGTTTTTTTGTTTGTTTGTTTGTTTGAAGATAGAGTTTCTCTGTGTAGCCTTGGGTGTCCTTGAACTCAGAGTTCCGCCTGCCTCTTCCTACCAAGTGCTGGGATTAAAGGTATCACCACCACAGCTTGGCCCTGTTAATAACAGACACTGTTAATAACAGAAAACATACTAGAGCATATAATAGTCACACAGACTAATCAATATTAACAACCATCAGGTCAGGCGATAAGTCCCACTCATATCTCCTCTACATACAGCTGCTCTCCTGGCAGCTGGCCTGACACCTGAGCAGTGACATCAGCTCAATCCTTCAGCTTAGAAAGCAAAGAGCACCATCTCAAGAGCCACAGGCCGTCTCCCCCAGCAGCAAACACCACCTCATCTTACCCAGCTTTTGAAGGAGGTTATAGATGGCCAGCCCTGGGTACCCTTGCCCATCAATGTCCTCCTCTTTCCTATGGAGTTGGGTGGGGGATTCACATTCTAGAGGGGCATTATAGGTATCCCCCATGCCATCTGTATTGTCTTTTCTTGTTTTCCTTTCTTTCTTTTCTTTTTCTTTCTTTTTTTTTTTTTTTTTTTTTTTGGTCTTTCAAGACAGTGTTTCTCTGTGTAGCCTTGGCAGTCTTGGCACTCACTCTATAGATCAGGATGGCCTCGAACTCAAGAGATCCACCTGCCTCTGCCTCCCAAGTGCTGAAATTAAAGGTGTGTGGCACCACCACCTGGTGCCATCTGCACTTTCTAATGACAGGAGGATGTGCTCCCAAAGCCCATAGCATCTCCCACTATGCCCAACCTCCTCGGGCTCATCTTCACAGCTTCTGCTAAGGGGTCTTCCCTGGAAACTGCCTCACTGCCAAGCCCTCCCATGGGAGCTCACTAGCTGCTGCTCCTAAGCAGAAACCCCACTTCAAGAAGCATTTATTATCCAATACCAGCAACACTCAGTGGGCAAGCCTGGTTTTTTTCATCTTTGCTCTTCCCCAGGGTAAATCAGTGCTTCCCAAATAGTCCTGTTTGGGAGCACATCTCTACATTCCCATGATTTCACACACATCAACCAGATCCATTCCCCCAAATACCTGAGGTCTGAACTTCCCTTGACTGACCTCATCCATTCACACATTGGTCATTTTTGCCTAAACAGGCAGCAATCCCCACCAGCTTACCACTTGCTCTTGTCTGCCTCTAAGTGAGTCTGTAAGTAGCTGGGGCTCAACAGACCTGATGGATCTGGGGGAACCCCATGTTCTCCCTACTCTCTTCAGGCTGGGTAACAACTCTAAGGAGGGCAGGAGCCACATCACTCAAGTCCTCTGTGTATAGTCAGACCACTGCAAGATTCCCCCACAACTCCTGACAAGTTGAGACAGCTCTGCAGGCTAGGGGCACAGGAGAAGATTCCATAATCCATGGCCAGCCTCACACAGCCACAGGACCACACACCAAAACCAGGCTAACCTGCAAAGCTGTGGGGCAAGTCAAGCTGAGGGCTGAACGGGGCCTGCCTCTAACACACGGGTATCATTTTGCTCAGGACTCCCTCTTAAGGACCACAGTAGACCTCTTGGAGACCAACATACACTCTTGCGCCCACCTTGGGGCAGGGGAAGGGAAGGAAAGGCCAGTACTTGATAGGCGTGGAGGGCCTGGAGGCTGGGTTGGGCAGGGCTGTGGAGGGCGCTGGAGACATTGAGTCGGTAGTGTAGAACCTCCAACTGAGAGACAACAAACAGAGAAAGGCCAAGAAGAGGCAGATTGGAGGACATACAGGGTGGGGAAGGGGATAGGGTAGGGCAGGGGAAGGGAGGTGGGGTAAGGAAACACGAGGAGCCCAGGAGAAAGAACAAAGGAGAAAAAACAAAAAACAAGAACAAAAGTTCATCAGTGGCAATACCCAACAAACTGCCCAGCAGCCCTGGGTCTCCCGCAGGCAAGCCCCAGCTGAGACAGATGAACCCTCAAGATCCCCTACACAGCTGGTCAGCCCTTGCATGATCAGCAGGAAGCCCTGGGCTGCAGGGAATGAAGGCCTCAGCAGCTCTGAGGTCTGCAGTCCTTTTTTTTTCCACTGTCCCACTGACCCTAAGATGAGGATGTGTGAATATATATATATGCATGTATGATTGTATGTATGTATACATATACACACATATAGATACATACATACATACATATATATATATATATATATACATATATATATATATGTATATATATATATATATATGTATATATATATATATATATATATGACAACATATACACATAACAGTCCACCAAAGCCCAGGATTTTACTGCTGCTGCTACCAAGGCCTAGCATCTCAAGGCTCAGAAAAGACACTTCTGAATCAAGCACAGAAGGACTCAGGGTAGGAGGGCTGCAACTGGCTTTCTGTATATATGGGAGCCATATGGACTTGACCAATCTAATTTAAAAATATTTTAGAAAGGCAACTGTCCTGAATATATGTGTTCATAAGTAACCTTAAGTATTTTGTTTTGAAACAGGGTCTCACACTGCAGCCTATGTGGGCCTGGAACTTGCAATTCTGCCTCAACCTCTGGAGTGCCAGGGTTACAGACACATGTAGGGAAAACCTTAAAGCAGGACAAGTCAATTATGTGCAAGAGCATTTTATTACAAGGGAATTAATGATGCAAAGATTTAGAATCTTCAGAAAAAGGCCCTGAGACTGTCCCTGGATACTGAGTGAGGAATTAATTAGGGCCTTCCATGGGTTGACTTGACAAAAAGTTTACCAAATTCATTGGGACTACAGCTCAGGGGAGAGCATGCCTAGAATGTGTGAGGCCCTAGGTTCAACTCCCAGTACCAGGAAAGGGAGAGAGGGAATCTATTGACCAAATTGGTAGTTAAGTATATAATAGAACCAATCTTCATACATCTAAAATCCATAAATATCTTTTCATGAATGGTTCTCTCCAATCTAAGCAGGTGGGCCTAGGCTCAGTCTACCAGGCTGCTCTCTGCCCCTACACTGGAAAATGTTAAAGGTGGGGCACTTACTAGCTCCAACTGGGGAGACAGACTTTTCTACCTCTTGTCTCCCAGGAAAGGAACCCCCACGAATCTGACAGTCACATACCCCTAGAGGCTTGGGGCAGCCCAGGACAGCAGAGATGAGAGCCAAGCCAGCAAGCCTCCCAGTCCCACCCAAGCATCCTTTGCAGTATGTCCCTCAGCACCATTGCCTGCTAAAGCACTCCTCCATCAAAGCACAGCCAACATCAGCAAGCTTGTGGGCCACAAAGCTCACGCCCTACCAGCATGCCCACCAACTGCAGGGAGGAAAGAATGGGCTTGCCAGACACTGAGGAGCCTCCAGTGAAGTGAGCAAAGGCCCTTCCCTCCTCACAGGCTTCATCTGTGCCAGATCCCAGACTCAACTGCAGTGCTCTGAGAGGAACCAGCTTCCCCTTCATGCAGGAACACAGGGCAGGTCCCCTGAAGGCCACAGCCAGCACTGACCCCAATCACCAGAAGTGACATGTACCCTGGACACAGTCTGACCAGAGTGGACTCTCAGGTGACAAATTTCCTGCATGTGGCAGTCAGGGCTTGGTGGAGACTGGAGAAAATTTCCGGAAAGTACAGGACAGGCCCCGGTAACAGAGTGGAGCTGTGGAGGAGGGCAACTTCTGCAGCTGTCTTTCCAGGTTTCCAGCCACTGGAAACCTCTAGGTTCTATATTCTCTCAGGAGAAGGCACATAAAAACATCCAGCCAGGGAGCAGCAACCTTTCCAGCACACCTCACCCACCCGAGGTCTGGCCAAGAGGAAGCAATTGTGGGGAAGAAGGAAGTCCTCTTCCCCAGAGAGACAACCCACTGACCCTTCCCTCTGACCACAGAAGACAGAAGGGCATGTCTGGTTGGCTCTTTAGAGTGTGTGTGGCTTCCACTCACTGGAAAGACAGCAGGAGTAACAGAAAAACACTGCAGCAAAGCAAGGCGCGCTTAGCAAGACCAAGCCATGTGGGCAAGGCTGATCCAGCTGAGGGCTGGGAACATGGAGAAGCCCAGTCCCAGCCTTCTGTGTGCCAGCACAGAGTAGGAGCAAGTCTGGCTGGAAGCAGGAAGGGTGTCATAGGCACCCTGTCATAGGTGCCCAAGGCCAGGAAAATTCTCCAGCCTTTCCCTGTCCTCCTCCTCCAGTGAGATGTTATGAAGAGACACTTAGGGCAGTGGGTGTCTCCATCTCCAACACAATAGGATGTTGCAGTCTCAGAACTGACTACAGGGACACTGTGGTAGCAGGATCAGGGTTACTACTGAGTTACAGGGCACACGCCTCCATATGAGTAGCATCATCTACACACTCTTCATTTTTACAGAAAATGCTTGAGAAGTCACCTGGCAGTGTCAAAATCAGTCTACAGAGTAAGGAGATACAAGCAGCAGCATGTGCTGGTGCTGCCTGTGTATGAGTGTATGACTCTCAAGACCCACCAGGCCACTCACTAACAGAACAGAACTGTTTTACTCTGGCCAGCCACTAGTGTACTTGCCTAAGGGATACCACCACCAGGAGGTCTCAGGGACGCTGCCACCTCCATATCTCTGCAAATGAGTGTGCTACCCAGGAGGAAAGACAAGGGAAAAGGCTGAGGAAGAAGAGAGGATGGAGAAGCAGACCAGGCCACATGCAAGAGGGTCCCAGAGCCCACACATCACAAATGGCTGCTTGTTGCTGCTCTGCAAGTCAGAGCAGCAAGTATGCCAGAGGTGTAAGGTCACCATAGCCCACCACCTGAGAGGATCAGGGCACTGCTGATGCAGAGAAACTGCACATGAATCCCAAATGGACTCATAGCTTTCTCTGTCCCAGAAGACAAAGAGCATCAGATCTGAGCCATTCCCAGTGATGGCAAGGACTTCAGAGAGGACAGACCTCAGGCTCAAAGATCACCTCTTATGAACAGTATCCAAATGAAGGGTGAACAGTGAGCTTCTACTTCCCTCCATCAAAGCTGGGACAAGTGACTCATGCTGAGGACAAGACACAGCAGGCTAGCAAGGGCAGGAGACAGGATATGGATTAACAATCACAGACACATACCTTGGCATGAGGGGACTGCATTTTTTGGTACATCTCCAGAGAATAATGATGAAGCCACATTTCAACAAAAACCTGCAAAAGGACAATAACTGATCAACAGGGCACTACACCATTAAACGGTGAACAAGTCTTCCTAACAAATGGAGCTGGAAACAGGCTGCCCACATGCCAAAGAAGCAAGCTGCAAAGTACACGATCCCACACACAAGAATTAATGCAAAAAGGAATGCTGGCCCACGTACAAGAGCTAAAAACCACAAACTCAGGAGAACTTCTTTGAAGTGACACACAAAAAACAAACAAACAAACAAATAAACAAATAAATACAACAAGAGTGCTTATCAAAAACAAAGCTTTTGTGCAACAAAGACACTTTACTAGAGGGAAAGCAATCTACAAAATAGGAGAAAACAGCTGGGTGTTGATGGTGCACACCTTTAATCCCAGCACTCGGGAGGCAAAGGCAGACAGATCCCTGTGAGTTTGAGGCCAGCCTGGAGTACAGAGCAAGATCTAGGACAGCCAGGACCTACACAGAGAAACCCTGTCTTGAAAAACCAACTAAACCAAAACAAAGAACAACTCTCAAGGCTGGCTGTGGTGAGGGAAAAAAACTCAACCAAAACACTCATCATTCACAATCCAATTAAAAAATGCACAAAGGTCTCGTCTCAAAAAGACAACGCTCCAAATAAGATAAACAAAAAGTCAATAAAACATAAAGACAGTCAACATTGTTAACTATTAGGGAAATGTAAATCAAAATAACATCACCTTATACCCACTGATTGGTTACAGCAGCTACTCAGTTCCCAGCACACACATGCTGGTTTACAAGCTTTATTGTTACTTTCTAAAGGATCTGTTGCCCTCTTTTCATTTTTTTTTAAAGAATTTATTTAACTTTATTTCGTGTACATTGGTATTCTATCTGCATTCACATCTGTGTGAGGGTGTTGGATCCCCTGTAAGTTACAGACAGTTATGAGATGCCATATAGGTGCTGGGAATTGAACCTGAGTCCTCCGGAAGAGCAGCCAGTGCTCTTAACCGCTGAGCCATCTCTCTAGCCCCCACTGTTGCTCTGTTCTAATCTGAACAGTGTGCACACATACATGAAAGCAAAATACTCATACACATTAAAAAGAAAAAAAAAAAAAGCAGAAAATAACAGACATCCACGTGAAAAAAACGAAACCCACTTACTCTACTTGGGGGCTATAAAACACAAAACAGTAGTAAGCAGAACTACCATGTGACCTCATAATGCTGTTTCTAAATACATTATCTAAAAGCATAGATCTAAAAGCACGTGGGGTGGGGTGAGAGCTACCGGAGATAGATGGCTGTGGTTATGAACCCTTGCTGCTCTTCCAGAGGATCTTGGTTCAGTTCAGTTCCCAGCACCCTCTCAGGCACTTCAGATCTCAAACTCTTCAAACCTCTGTACTTAAATGGCACATACTCACACATACATGCACACATAAATAAAAGTAACACTAAATAAATCTAAAAGCAGATAATTGCACATCAACATTCATAGCAGGCTAATACTCCCAATTTTAAAAGCAAACATACCCCAAACGTCTGCAGACAGATGAATGGATATAGTCATCTAACCATTAAAAATGAGAGATTAGAGACAAGGTCTTACTATGAAGTGCAGGCTAGCCTTGACTTAAATCCTTGGGTCTCAGCTACCTAAATTTGGGATTACTAGGATCTAATACCAAGTCAAGCAAACAGAAGGAAATTCTAATCATGCTACAAGAATGAGGACATTATGCTACAATAAGCAAATGAGTCACAAAAATATTTCAGCCAGGCAGTGGTGATGCACCTTTAACCCCAGCACTCAGCAGGCACAGACAGGCAAATCTGTGAGTTAGAGGCCAGCCTGATCTACAGAACTAGTTCCAGGACAGGCTCCAAAGCTACAGAGAAACCCTGTCACGAAAAGAAAACCCAATAAGTAAATAAATTCACATAATCTAGATAAATCATCTAGAAACAAGGTGCCTAGAATAGTCAGATTATCACAAACTGAAGCAAAATAGTGCTTCCAGGAAAATGGAGAACAGCAAAAAGGGGTGGTTTGTTTTTCAAGAAAGCTTAGGGAGCATTGTGGAATATGGGCTAAAGGAGTGTCAGGCCAGAGGTCAGGAAGAACTGGGGTCAAGGGTCTCTGGACATGACAGGACCCCTGCACTCAAGAACTCCAACAACTATGGTTGCTGCACAAAATCACAAAACATCAGTCACCTCCCAGCATGGACAGAGGACCTCACAAGTTCCTACCCTAACTAAGGAGCTACCAAACAACTGATGACTTCTGGGAGTGTGTGGGCTCTTTGGTTGTGTAGCTCTCTGTAGGTCAACTGAGCTCCAGGGATAGCCCCATACTCACATGTACATGGGCAGCGCAGAATGAACTCTGGTGAGTTACAAAAGCAAAAAAGTAAGGGAGGGAAAAGAGGCAGGGAGAGGTGAAGGAAGGAAAAACAAGCATGAGGAAGTAGGGAGGAGTAGGGGGATTGGGGAGCAGATCTGAGAGGAGTAGTGGGAATAAGTGCTCCAAATACACTGTGTGCATGCATGGAATTCTCAAAAATTGGTAAAATTGTATATTTAACCATATATTTAGTGCAGTTTGGAGGAGCTCAGCAATTAAGAATACCTGCTACTGTTACTGCTGAGCCCTATTGGCGCACATCTTTAATCCCAGTACTGGGGAGGCAGTGGCAAAAGGATCTCTGTGAGCTGGAGGCCAACCTGGTCTACAGAGTGAGTTCCCAGGACAGCTGGGACTGTTTCACAGAGAAACCCTGTATCGAAAAACCAGAGTACTTGCTGCTGTTGCAATGATTCAGTTCCCAGCACCCACACAGTGCTTACAAGCATCTGTAACTTCTTTCCAGGGAAGCTGATGTCCTCTCATGCACGCACATGGTGCACATAAACTCTCAAAGGCACACACACAGGTACATACATTTTTAAAAAGCGTATCACATGCACAGCAATCAATGTATTGAATACTACTTGAAAATGGTTAAGATGCACTTACGAGGCTGAGGTACATGGATAAGAAGTTCTAAGTCAGCCTGGACTACATAGAAAGTATTTCAAAAAACTAAAGTAAAAAAGTTAAGATGATAAAATTCATGTTATATGTATATTTTTCTACAATTAATATTTTTATAAAATTAAAAAGAATTGGTACTCTGGTTCAGGAAACAGAACCCTCCAAATCTGTCGTAATGGCAGAGGACATGGAGTCACATCTCATGAGCCATCTATACCAACACAAACTCCTCGGGGAACACTGATGACAATGGCCTACTAGGGCCACTATGAAAATAAGCAGGAGGCTTCTAAAACACAGCACCCCATATTCCAGTTATGTAAAGTTGGGGACTGATTCCAACCTATCCAGGTTCCTCCGTCAGGAGGAACACTAGCTACCTACCAGCCCTGGAACAAGCTGATCTCCCCAGACACTGGGACATGGAAGAGGGTCCCTGAGGGTTTCTGCCCTTCCACTCCTACCTCCTGCTCAATGGGTGGGAGCTCACTGCTGACCAAGGAGGTGGTTTTGAGGGCCCTCACATGTAGCATCATACAGAGAAATCTCCGCAACAGGACTTAACATCCAACACAGGAAACCAACACTAGCAACACATGACAGTGTCAGAGGGGGACAAGGGAGGGCACATGGAACATGTTCATAGATGGACTGGTTGGAAACTAGGAGACCGGTGAATGAATATATACTTGTGAGAAAAACATTACATGGACAAGGGAATCTGTGACAGAAAACACCATCTATAACATTTAGCAGTTTCTCCTCATCTGCTTTCTCAATGCCACAGCAAGAAAATGTCATTTAGACGCAGCCTCCAGTTCACTAGGTGTCTTTGGGATTTCTGCCCCACAGGGTAGAAGGTGTTAGCTAAGTAGTTTGCTCTGAAAGACCTGCTTCCTTCATTTTTACCTGGAGTAAAGTTTCTGACCGCCAGATCTCATGGGACGCAGGGTCTGCATTCACAGATGTCTGATGAGAGATGTGTCGTTTCAAAAGGCTAGTGTGGAGACCATAGGAGGCAAAGGGCATGGCTGGTGTCCTAACAGAAGATACAGAGACAACAGTAAGTTAGGGATCCCTGCTGACACCAAAATCAATGATACTAAGAGTCAACTACAACATACTGAATCACATAGTGCCACAAGGTTCATATTGATACACTTGACATCCTTACTATAAACTGTCCAAAAGCAAATGAGATGCTAAAAAAGCAATGAAATCAGAAAGTCACAACTTAACAACATGTTCTATAAATAACTATGTAATTGAAAATAGCAGATACTAGCATAAATGATAATTTGACATTCTTTCCTGCCAAGTCCTTGATCCAGGTAGAATATAGATTTGAATTTATAGTAGAAAAACCTGGTTAACGTCCTTAAGCACAATGACCAAATACCTATCAGCACTATTGGAGCCCAGGGATGGCAAAGATCTGATAGGATACTTGGAAGAACTTTGTACTACTACTGTGGTGCTCCCACTTACTCAGCCCAAGCTGGACCTAGGCACGAGCAGACACCCAAGGAAGGGAGTATCGACATCCACCCTGTCAAACACACCAAGGGACCTCAGCCACAGTGAGGAAGTACAGGAGGAATAAGGGACAAAGAACTGCAGAGATGACTTCTGTACTAGTTGTTTTTTTGTCAACTCAACAAGTTGGAGTTATCTGGGAAGAGGAAACTTAATTGAAAAAAAGGACACCAAACTGCCTGTAGCAAGTCTGTCATGTATCTTCTTCTTTAATATTGATAAAGGAAGGTGGGGGCAGGGCCACCCCTGTGCAAGTGGTCCTGAGTTGCATTAGAAAGCAGGCTGAGGAAGCCATGAGGAGCAAGCCAGTACAAAGTGTTCCCCCATAGTTTCTGCTTTAGTTCCTGCCGACTTCCCTTAGTGATAGAGATGAAACAGACCCTTTCCTCCCCACATTGCTTTGCTCATAGTCTGTACCACAGCGAGAGAAATCCAAGACGACTGTGCACAGTGAGCAGCCGGCAAGTGCCAGACTCAGCCAGCAGACATGGGGAGGGGAGGAGCTGGTGGTAACACTAACAGTCTCTCAAGACCTGACGATGGTTTGGCAGCATACAAGCCTCCCAAGGTGGACAGATGCACTGTGCTCAATCAAGAAGAATGTGATGGCCTCTAGGAAACACAATGGAATACCAAATGGTCCAGGGAAGCTAGGCATATTTGTAACCCAACACTCATGAGTTGGAAACAAGGTGATCATGAATTTGAAGGCAGCCTAGGCTGCACGGTGTAACAAGACAAAACAAAACAACCCAAAGAATATATATATATATATATATATTCTTTACTGAGACCATAGCTGTATCAACAATTTAAAAATCTCTGTTAAAAAGCTTGTAAAAGTTTTATCTACCAACTTTTCTTTTTTAATTTTTTCTTTTTGGTTTTTCAAGACAGGGTTTCTCTGTAGTTTTAGAGCCTGTCCTGGAATTCACTCTGTAGACCAGGCTGACCTCAAACTCAGAGATCCACCTGCCTCTGCCTCCCAAGTGCTGGGATTAAAAGCCACCAACGCCCGGCACCAACTTTTCTTTATGTGTGACATTTCTTCAAAAGAAGGTTAAAGCAAGCCAACAAACTAGGCCCAGGTAATCACTTAGCACCGGAACTCCACCTTGGAGAGGGTAGGAATTTACTGGACCTCCAAGACCTCCTCCTTAGCTGCAGCACTACCAGTGTATAGGGGTCAAGTCACCAGTAGCCTCACCTCCCAGTCTACCCACATGGTGAGTTTTAGATGATGCAAATACCAGCAGACATGGGCTGAACCAGAGCCTGCATCTGTGCCTACCTACTACAGCCTCCTAGAGCAGGCAATGTGTCAGTGAAGTCAGACAACTCCTGCTGGGGGCAGAAAGGTTCCTAAGGAGAATGACAAGAGGCTAAGGGCCTTTAGCCCCAGTACTCAGGAGGCAGAGGCAGGTGGATCTATGTGAGTCCAGCCTGGTCTACAGAAGGAGTTCCAGGACAGCCAGGACTATTATACAGAGAAACCCCATCTTGGTGGGGAAAAAAAAAAAAAAAAACATACAAAAGGGCCGGAGAGATGGCTCAGTAGTTAGGAGCATTGGCTGCTCTTCCAAAGGACCTGGGTTCAATTCCCTATCCACATGGCAGCTCATCACTGTCTGTAACTCCAGTTCTTGGGAACGTGACACCCATGGCAAAACATCAATGCACATTAAAAATAAATAAACAAATAAATAAATAACTTTAGAAAAAGCAGCTGGACAGCACTTGGGACACAGAGGCAGGTGGATCTCTGAGTTAGAGGCCAGCCTGGTCTACAAAGCTAGTTTTAGGACAGCCTCCAAAGCAATACAGAGAACGTCTGTCTTGAAAAACAAAACAAAAAAAAAAAAAAAGAAAGAAAGAATGAAAGAAAAAAAGAAAAGAAAAAGAAAAAGCAGAGGCAAGCTCCAAATTGTTGCCATAACACACCTCCAACGGTACTATACTCCAACTGTACACACTGTAGTGTGTCTTTTCAACCCAGGCTCTCCCCATTGACCCCCTTAACCACTGATTTCTACATAACGATCATCTCTTTTCAACACAAGACAACCCTTCCCCCTCCACTCAGACCCCACCTGCAGTGAGGGCCACTCTATGGCAAAGCCTTGTCAATGAGGCCAGAAACAAGTCTCACCCCTTCCTGTCTTTGTCAAGGCGAGGGAAGTTGAGAATTGGACCCCAGAAAGGTTAGGGAACCTTGGACACAGACACCAATAATTACCTAGGCAATGCCATTAATGAGGCCACTCCCAGCAGAAGAACCAGGTCTTAATAGTCAAGGCAGTCTTACCTGGGAGCTGGTGAGGGGCTGGAGCCTCCTGGACTGGAAGAGAGTGGTGGAGGCACACTGCCTTCAGTGGGCAGGAACCACGACAGGTACCTGTCCACCAGGATGAAATAGGCACAGTCTGAAGTACGAACATGGAGGGACATAGGCATTGGCTAGAAAACCAAAATTGTTATTAGTGTTGTGAACACTGGCAATTACAAGGACAGCCAAGGCGGAGCCCCCGCCCTTCACTGTGGGGTCTTTACAAGCCACATTCAGAGGTAACCCTTCTGTACCTTTTGAGAGATGAGGCTCAAAGCAAAGAAGAACATATAGTATTCAAATGGATCTGGTGACAGTGTCAAGGGGCAAAAGCAGAGATAGTAGGCCACCTTTCAGTGTCCTGGCTACTCAACCTCCCACATCTTGGGCCACCAAAGGATACTGAGGGCAAGGTTCAGGCCAAGGCCTCCGGTGGGGGAAAACTGGACCTTGTTGTGGTACAGAGGACTGTCAGGGAGGACATTTTCCTGAATGGATGCCTTCACAGGGCCCTGTAAAGAGAAGAAGATTGGTGGACAATCACCAGGACAGTACTCTCCAGTTGCTACAGTCTTTGGGGGCTGCTGAGGCAGACACAAACACACAGATCCTGCTTTATGGGTGCAGGTCTGACCTCTGGGTGGGGCTTGGCTTAGAATTTTTCTCTAGCCCTCATAAAGCTTCACATACACAAGGGTAGGAACTGGGTGTTTTTGAGCCCTACCTCCTGCTTTTCATACCTCCTGAGCATCACACTGCAACCTTCCCAGAAGGTCTGGAGACTCAGAAGAGTAAGGCAATGCAGTTACATGGGCCTGCCTGCCATCTGGGCCACAGCACAGTACAGTTTCCATCAGCAATTTGCAATGAGTTTTTAAAATGTCACACTGGAATTTGTAAGCTGTGATGCCCTAAGTCCCTGAGAGACCTACCCAGCCACCCTCTGCTCCCCAGTGCTGCTCACCACCATGGCCATGGTTTACTCACAGGAAGGCAAGAAACAGGAAAGTCAAAGCTGTAGTCTTCAGCTTGAAGCTTATAAACCAACTTCATCATGGGGCCACTGAACACAAGATTTAAAAAGGAGAAAGGGTCTGTCAACACGATGAAGGACTCAGTCTTCCCTTTTCAAGCAGGAAACCTACATACCTTGGGTCTAGAAACTCCATTGCTATGCTGTACTCCACAGGGTTCACACGCCCCTGGAGGCATCGGAGATTCCAACCAACAAGGACACCATCCAGGCTGCCAAAGATGCTCTCCACCAGCCATGGGAAGATGGCATGCAATTCCTGAAACAGTGCGCAGTAGGCAGTCTCACTGAGGACCAGTGCCCACACCTGTCTCTGTTCCAGTTTACACCATACAGTATCTGCCTAAGGTCACTCTGATATAGACCCACAAAGCTCTGCGGCAATGGTGACCTCTTCCACTGGTGTCACACATAACACACCAACCTTCAATTTGGGCCAACTAAGTCAGCCTTTGGCCAAAATATCTTTTAAGATTTATTTTTATTACTTTAAAAATTATGTGTATATGTGTATGGGTGTGTGCATGAGCACAGGTGTCTATTGAGTCTAGAAGCAGGCATCAGATATCCTGGAACTAGAGTTACAGACAGCTATGAGCTGCCTGACATGGTTGCTAGAAACAAAACTTGGGATTCTCTGAAAAATCAGCAAATGCTCTTAAGCTCTGAGCCATCTCTCCAGCCTCCTTCATCCTCTCCAGCCTCCCTCACCCTCTCCACCAATGTGTTTGTTTGTTTGTTTTGAGGCAGAGTCTAGCTAATGCAGTAGGATGGCCTTCAAATCACAAAACTCCTCCTGCCTCAGCCTCAGTGTATAACACCATACTCAACCAAGTATAGCTCTTTTTAGGGGCTGGAGGTGTAATTCAATGATAGAACACTTGCTTACCATGTGAGGCCCTACATTCTGTCTCCATGTCACAAACACTAACAACAACAACAACAACAACAAAACTCTAATGGGGACACAGAAACCTTAGTCAGTAAAATGTTTGCTGCACAAGCCTGAAGATCCAGAGTTTGATCCCAGCACTCATACAGAAATAGAGGGGTAGTAGCACATCTTAGAACCTCAGTGCTAAGAAGGCAGACAGGAGAATCCCTGGGGCTTGCTGGTCAACCACCCACCTAGCCTAAACAGCAAAGCCCAGGTCCCAGACCCTGTCTCAAAAAACATGGTGAACAATTGCTGAGGAATAATACCTGAGGTTGAACACATACACATGTAAACCTCGTACATATACACAAGCACATGTGTAACATTCCCCAAAACCCTTCTGATCTTAACAGACATTGATTAAAAAGGAGAGAAATTCTTCTTTTTTTTTTAATCAAGTCACTAAAACATAAGAACAGTATTAATTTGTTGTCCAGGCCAACTTTTGGGGCTCATCAATTCCAGTGTATATCACATTCACATTCTCAAATTATTTATATGAGGTTCTCAATCTTAGTACTATGGATATTTGGGGCTGGATACTTTGTTGTTGTTTCAGAGACAATGTCTCACAAAACCCAGGTGGGCCTTGAACTTGCTGTGTTAGCCTGGCCTTGAACTTCTGATCCTCCTGATTTCCAAGTGTTGGGACTACAGTATGCATTACTATGCCAGGCTTTAGGTTGGATACTTGGTTGTTGCAGGGAGCTGTCCTGTGTATTATAGGATGTTTCTAGCATTTCTGGCTTCAACCCACTACAGACACTCAAGGATTATATGAGATACCCAATGGGAGCTGCAAGCAAAGCTGTACCTTTGCTGGAAAATCCTCAATGACTTTTACCAAGTCTTGGCAGCGCTGTGCAAAGGGCTTATTTATAGAGTCAGCTTTCAGGCTAGCCTAGAAGGCAGTGGGAAAGAAACATAGTAAACAGACTTGCTACATAGTGTCTGCAAACAGTCTGCATCTGATCAAGAGAAACACAAGTAATGATTCCACCTCTTCAGGCCAAAACCCACATTATAATGTCTCTAGAAGAGAGACACAGTAATTCTACCACCTGTAGAACAGAAATCTCAGATGCTCCCTTAGGCATCTGTTACTTCAGAGTGCTGCATCATCAAAAGGAAACTGACTCCCACTGCCCACAAACAGGGTCAGGTCAGCATTAGATCACCTCCAAAGTTAGGAAGGATCCCTGTGGTATGGGGAACCTTTTTGCAGTTTCCAGGTGTTGAGTTTATACACAGCAGATGCAAACTTCCCACCTCCTCAAGCATCAATGATTGTACCACTGTGATCATCCCATAAGAATGGCCAATAAACACAGAGAACAGAACACCTCTTTTTTTCTCTCTCTCTCTTCCTTTTTTTCTTTTCTTTTGTGTGTGTGTGTGTGTGTGTGTGTGTGTGTGTTTGTTTGTTTTGTTTTATCGAGACAGAGTTTCTCTGTATTGCTTTGGAGCCTGTCCTGGAACTTGCTCTGTAGACCAGGCTCCAGGCTGGCCTTGAACTCACAGAGATCCACCTGCCTCTGCCTCCCGAGTGCTGGGGATTAAAGGTGTGCACCATCGACCCCCAGCTCCCTTTTTCTTATTCTTTTTCTTTTCTTTTCCTTTTGAGGCAGGGTTTCTCTGTGTAGACCTGGCTGTCCTGAACTCACTCTGTGCACCAGGATATCCTCAAACTCACAGAGATCCACCTGTTTCTGCATCTCAAGTGCTGGAATTAAAGGAGTGCACCACCACCACCCAGACATCTCTTTTTCTCTTAACCAGTGGAGAGTAACTTACTGAAGTCAAGACCATAAAAAAAAAAAAAAAAAAGCAAAAAGGCAATGATAAAATTATAAACTCAAAAACAAAATTTTAAAAAAGATCACAAAAATAAGGTAATCTGAGACTACAAATGGCTTCTCAATATTCATCAAGACAACAAATACGCCAGAGAAACACTCAGGACAGAAACCAAGGAGAGTTAGTGAGGTCATGGGATGTGGTGATAACACACTGAGTCCATGGAGAAGAGGTCTCTGGGCAAACAGACTGAGATCAGGGTGTGCTAGACTTTCAACAAGCAGGCTTGGACCAAGGCTATCGAATGCTCTGACCACCTCCAAACAAGAAGGAACTGCATGGGGCAAATCTGGCTTGAGGGGTACACTAAGGAACTGCATGGGGCAGCTGGCTTGAGGGGTACACTAAGGATGAATATTTCATTTTGTTTTGGTTTTTCGAGACAGGGTTTCTCTGTGTAACATCACTACCTGTCCTAGAACTTGTTCTGGAGACCAGGCTGGGCTCAAACTCAGAGACCCACCTGCAGTGTTTCTCTGTGTTTTGTTTTTGTTTGCATATGACTTTTCATTGTGTAGCATGGCTCTACAGCAAAACTCTTTGTCCCCTAAAAACTAGTCCTTCAAATTAGCAGAAAGTTCCTAAACTACTGAACCATCAACAGCACACTTCCAAAGGCAGTTGACACTTACCAGGAGGAAGCTGGGCTGTTGTGGATGAGGGAACGCCATAGCAGCCTCTGGGAAGGCAGAAATCGCTGCCTTAGGGAACCACTGTGGAAAAACAAAGACAAAATCTCCACATCTTCTACAGATTAGACAGTTTAACAATACCCAAGAGAACAGTTGTTGAACTCAGCACAAATTACACCACATATTCCTTTGATTTCCAAAATGCAATACTCATACAATCCACAGTAGCCATAGAGTTAGCTCTGAAGCACTTGCTAGATGTCAGGACTGGCTCAAGAGTTTTCCATTTATTCCTTTATCTAATCACCCCTGACCATCCAAGAGTCTTCTTGCTTGGCTATCCAGTCAAATGCCCATCTAATCACTGTTATAGATTTTAACGAATCAACTGAAGTACAATGTTGGTGAACTTTAAGATAGAAAGCAGAGCCCAGCTAGAAGTCAAGATCTGAAACTGCATTCTGAGAGCCACCTGAAAAACCTTGAAAGCAGATCTCTCCCTGGAGCCTGCAGATTACAGCAGATCTTGATTTGACCCTTCTAAGGCCCTAAGCAGATACTTCACTGTAGCATGAAAAAATAAAAGACCCAAAGACAGATATTGAGGCTCAAGCTTCAAGCTGAAGATCAGAAAAGCAAAGCAGCAGGCCACTAGCTCTTACCTCTACCTCAGCTCAGACCAAAAGGGCGATCCTCAGACTGCTCCCGACTTCACTCAGACTGCTATGCTCTCCTCAGAGTGGCTAGAGACTAACTCTCAGACTGAATGTCAGCTCTGAGACCCTGCTCCTGTCTTATATATCTTCCTAATGCTGGGATTAAAGGCATGTGATCCCAGGTGCTGAGATCACCTTTGTGTGAGCTGTTTCTTTTAGGACGGGATCAATTTCATGCAGTCAGTGTGGCCTTAACCTAACAGAGATCCATCTACCTCTTAATCCTGAGTCTTGGGATTAAAGGTGTGTACCACCACTGCCTGATCTCTATAACTTGAGGTTGGCTTTGCTTTCTGAATCCTCAAGCAATCTTTAATAAATCATAAATAATATATCACCACACTTCACACATGTCTGGACTTGTGACTATGTAACTAAGAGAAAGTAAATGCAAAAGTGCTAAGTTAGGAAGAATAAAAAGAACAGAAAGAACATGTTCACAATAACCCCATGAGGCTGACACAAATACAGTAACAGAAAACAGCAAAAAATTCCTCAACACCCCACCAGTAAGCAACAGGGCCAAGACTCTGGTAAATTCCTTACAAATCTCTTATTCGAAAGAGAAGGGCAAAGCATATAATGTGCTCTTTGCAACAAATGAAGAGCAAGTTCTTGTAGGAAGCCTTTGAAATGGCCACCAAAAATTATGACTAGCCCTGCTGGTTCGAACCTCTCTGAGCCCGTGGTCTGAAACACTAAATAATCATAACTAGAGCAGAGAGGAAACCCGCCTTCCACTGGTGAACTAGTGCTATCTTTTCTGGCACAGCTCTGCCCACTACAGGAGTAACGGTGCCAGGGTGGCAACTGGCAGTCTGTGAGGAGAGAAGGGGGAGCTGAAGGCAGTTGCAGTTTTGAGGAGACCACCAATCTTTGCCATTGGCAAGGGAATCACTTCCCAGGATTTTCTAATTCCTAAACTAGCTATCTGTTTCAGTGTTTAGGAAAAACATAAAATGTTTCAGCCCTGACTTACATTGCAAACTACTCCAAAATGATCAGGGCAATATAAAATTGTGGACTATTTGATAAGGATGGAGCTCTAGAGACACAGAAAGCAAGCAACTGAAAGTGAGGGCCAGAGATGTCAAACGTGGGTCTTTCCACGACTCCTATCTACTGGTTAGACCCTGCCAGCCACGCCCCGTGCCAGTGTGCACTCAGTGCCAAAGGCGATCGCTTCACCGGACCCCTCAATACCCACTTTCTTAGAGGGCTACTTCCAACTCTGTTTTTGAGGTTCCTATCAATTGAGAGTCAGTGCTCTAGGGCCAAACATTGCGCCACAGCCACGAACTCCTTTGGCTACCCCCATTTGTTGATCACAATTGTTCAACACGCAAAGTTTTGAGACTACCCTATCACAGAGGAGGAAACTGAGGCTCGGAGAAGTCAAAAGGTGGAACCTGGACCCACACCGAGTTCTACGATCAACATCGCTAGCTGACCAAGGTTCAATTTTCACTCCAAGTCCTCCCTCCCTCCCTCAACTCCCGCATCGAGGGTTCACTGAGCCCCTACTGGCTGTGCGGACCACGCAGGAAGGCGGCAGAAAGGCATGGCCCAGGGGGTGGCGTGAGGGTGCAGCTGGGCCCTCGGCTGCCCGCCGGCCCCGCTCAGGCGGAGCTGCCGGGAGGCCCGAGTCCCTCGGCTCGAGGGGGAACGGAGCCGGCCTCGGCAGGGACTCGAGGAAACCGCACGGTGCGGGGCTGCCTCGCGCGTGGCTCCCGCCACTCACCTGCCGGGCTGATGACACAAACCTCGAGCCTCTCAGAAATGGAAGCCGCCATTCGTCCACTCGGCGCCGAAATGTCGTCATCAAGCTGCGCCGGGTGCCACGCCCCCTTGGCTTGGCGGGAATCGGAGTAAGGTCTGAAATGCAGAGGAAAACCAAGAAATATACTTCAAGAAAAATAGATAAAGGTGCTGCGCGTTGGTTGCGCAAGCTTTTAATCCCAGCACTCGGGAGGCAGAGGCAGGAGGATCATTGTGAGTTCGAGGCCAGCCTGATGTACAAGAAAAATAGGCAACAATTCTCTACACAAGACTTCATTGGCACAGAAACATCCTGAAGAATTAAAAATGGATCTACGTGAAATTAAAAAGTTTCTACAAAGGAAACTACGTACAACAAAATCTTTCCCAGCTGTACTTGGAGGGGAAAGACGATGTTAATAGATAGAATGTATAAAGAACTACGAAAATTAAGCACCCAAACAACCAATCAATAAAAAGGGGCTGGAGAAGTGGCCTCCAAAGGACTCCATCGCCCACATCTGTGTACGTAGTAAACCGACACGAATGTAGGTGTGGGCTATGAAGCTAGAAAGGAGATGTCAGGAGAGAAAGAGAGGTATTGAGGAAGACAATGGTGAAACAAGAGGACACACGTGATTTGAAAGAGAAAAGGGAGCTACAGGAATGGGAAGGTACCTGGAGGAAGAGGAATAAGAAGAGTGGGGAGGCAAATCAATAACAAAAGATTGTTTGAAAATGCCATTTTTAAAAATCCTCATACTTTAAACCGGGTGTTGGTGGCGCATGCCTTTAGTCCTCACATTCGGGAGACAGAGGCAGGCAGATCTCTGTGAATTCAAGGCCAGCCTGGTCTACAAAGCTAGTTCCAGGGCAGGCTCCAAAGCAATACAGAGAGAAATCCTGCTTCAAAAAAAAAAAAAAAAAAAAAAAAACAAAAACAAAAAAAAAAAAAACAAGCAAACAAAAAAAAAGCTCACTTCAAAGCTAATTAAAAATATTTTAAAAGCCATTTGTTAGAGCCCTTAAAGAGTGCTTCAAGTCGGGAATCTGCACAAAATAGATACATGTAATCATGAATACCCATCTTTCAACAGGTAGGGGTGTGTGTGTGTGTGTGTATCTGTATGCATGTCTGTGTATTATGTGCATGCCTGGTCTGGCAGAGACCAGAAAAGGGTTTTGGATCCCCTGAAACTGGAGTTACAGTTATGAGTCGATATGTTGATTCTGGGAATCAAACCTAGGTCCTTTGGAAGTGCTCTTGATAATTGAGCCATCTTTCCACCTTCCCTTCTTCCTTTCTTTTTTTTTGACATGTAACTTAGAACTCAGAATCCCCTGGTCTCTGCCTTTGGAGTACTTAGACTGAAGACATGCACCACCATACCCAAAGAAGCCTTCCATTTACAAGCTTTTATACAGTAGTCAGCATGCCCCATCAAATAGCAGATTTGGTGTTGGGGTTGGAGTGGGGACCCCCCAACTCTTAAATTAAAAAAAAAAACAACATTTATGTAGTGGGGGGGGTTTGTGTGGGTGTGGATAGATGTGGGCCATGCAATATGGTGGGTATATATGAAGAAGTTAAAGTTAACAGACAACTTCTGGAAGATGGTTCTCTCCTTCTACCATGTGGGGTTTAGGAATCAAAACATGTACAGCAATGCTGTCCTTGCTGTCTTGCTAATAGAGTGGACCAAAGCCTTCACACATACTCAAAGATTCTGTTCACTCATGAGTAAAGGCAAGTAGCACTATAGATCTAGGTTTCTACAGAATCTTTAGTTGTAAATGATGCAAAAGCAGCCATGCTGAGGAGCTGCAGGAGAAACTGGAGGAGACACCTGTACCTTCATACTCAGCGTTCCTCTTATTCAATCTCTATGACTACCACACTCACCCCTCCTCAGTCCTCCAGGGCTGCCAGGCCCACCTGGACCTCCCACAAATCTCACTCTTCATGCCTTCTTGGCATATCTAAGATTGAACATGTAACCTGATGAGCCCAAGCTTCTTCTGTGGTGTTGATGTTGGTCAACATTCACACTGTCCCCTGCACCTAGGCCAGGAGACTGGGGACAGACTGAAGGTTACTGCTCACCTGCCTGGGAAGGGACAAAACACCCCACACTTGAGTCCCCAAACAGTGACTACTCCTTTACACAGAAGACACACTTTGGTACCCTCCCATGGTCCCCTTTTGCCACACTCTGGGGATATCATTATTTCTACACACACCCAAGCATTAAGCCCTTGTTTGTGCCAGTCACAGTGCTAGGACAGTGGGAAGACTGTTCAAGTCACAGGAAAAGTAGGAACGAAGAACTATGGAGTTTGTCACATTGTCTGGGTTCCCCAAAGGCCTGCAGGGCTGTCTCCCAGCATCTGTGATGTGCTGTGCCCAGGGAAATGGATAATTTTCTGCATTATCCATTGTGGCAGTACCTTGATATTCAGAGTACTGTATGCAACTGTGATACCCCTGAGAAGATCATCCTCCTGCTGACCCACCAACTAAAGTCCTACAAGTAAACAGGCATAGCACAAGGGGCATGCCAAAGGCCAGACGTCCTGTAAACACTGCAGCTATTACAGTATAGGAGCAATTTATCCTGTGTTCAAACGAAGGGGAAGATGACACTCCGAGGTGGGGAAGGGAAGGCACTATGAGTTTCAGAACCAAGAAATCACATGACCAGGGGTGTCAGCAGCAGTATATAGGGTTAAATGGGGCAGGGATCAGCACATAGTTCTTAAAGGGTAAGGTACTGAAATTGCAAGTTTTACCACTGCTTTGTCACAAATGTTCAACTCTGCTGGTGTACTGCAGAAATGCACAAACACAATCTATATAAGATTGTGCAGGTTTTCTACATAAAATAAGGTACCTAACATCCAGAAGGAGATAATCCCAGAGCAAAAAGTCTTCACTACAGCCAGTGTACAGAACTGGTGGTGCACACATTTAGTCCCAGCACTCAGGAGGCAGAGACAGGCGGATCTCCACTAACTCCAGGCTAGGGCTACAGGAAAAAAGAATCTTCATTAAGAATGTATGCCAGGCATTGGTGGAACACACCTTTAATGTCAAAAAACTGTTTTTGGGCCATAGAAAATCAAAATGGTTCCAGAATAAACTCTCTCTTATTCTCTTTAAGATGAGAGCTGAGTTGAGCTATGTGGTGGTGGCACACGCCTTGAATTCCAGTGCTTGGGAGGTAGAGACAGAAGGATCTCTGAGTTTGAGGCCAGCCTGGTCTATGGAGTGAATTCCAGGACAGCCAAGGCTACACAGAGAAACCCTGTCTCAAAACAAACAAAGAAACAAACAAAAAGTGATGAGAGTTGTAAGTTTTTTCTTCATCCACACCTGTCAGGCAAGATATGCCTACTAGAGTGCAATAGTGGTCTGACTGTTATGAGACAACCAATGACTCTATAACTCTATAATTGGTCTTAAGTCTGCTCTATGGAAGGCATTTGTGCCTGTACTGTAAACTGGAGGTGGGATTTTTTCCCCACCCACCAGCTCCCAAATCACAACATGGAGACTTCTTATCATTTATGAAAGCTCGGCCAATAGCTTGGGCTTGTTTCTAACCAGTTCTTATAACTTTAATTAACCCATATTTTATTAATCTGTGTTCTACCATATGGCTTTTGCCTCTATCCCATTTTGTATTTCCAACTCATTCTGCATCTGGCTGACTTCTCTGCTCTTCTTCCCAGCGTCCTCTGTGCCTGGTAAGCCTGCCTAGCTATTGGCTGTTCTGCTTTTTAATTAAATATATCATAGTGGCTTATATTCACACAGTGTAAAGGAATATTCCCTAACAGTAAACCCCATCAAAAGTCAGGACTTTGGCCAGGTACAGTGGCGCATAATTTTAATACCAGCATTTGGAATAGAGGCAAGTGACCTTGGTGTGGTTAGATCTGATATTGACTGTGACACTGCTACATAGCTCCATGAAGCTGCTTTTCTAACAAGGTAAAAGTGCCATACAAATCTACTAAGATTTTAAAATTAGGATGTACTATTTTAACAAGTTGGGTTATTTGTTTTGTTTTCCAAGACAGGATTTCTTTGTGTAGCCTTGACTGTCCTGGACTCACTCTGTAGATCAGACTGGCCTAGAACTCACAGAGATCCACCTGCCTCTGCCTCCCAAGTACTGGGATTAAAGGTGTATGCTACCAATGCTTGGCAATAAATTGATTCTAAGGGTCTTAAATCCCAACCAATACGGGCCACAAATCCCTCTGATCTCAGTCCCTGCCACTTTCAAGCTGTTGTGGATTAGGAGCTGAGGGGTCTTCAAAGCAAGATCCAGGTGATATTGCTTCCCATCTGTTATATCTCTGAGGCAGCAAGCAGAAAGAGACCAAAGTGTGACCTTCAACAGATGAGACTGAATTTATTAGCACACACAGCAAGGCACCAGTCTGCCAGGGTAAAAACTAGCAGTGACCCTTTACATGAGCATCACGAGGGGCTTGGAAGGAGGAAATTGTTGTAGCCACAGGGGGTCTGCAGTTTCTTCTCAGGTGACCACCACACCCCTTTTGTATCAGAAAAAGAAGTAATGCCAGACTTCATGGTAAATTTTTTTTAAGTTTTTTGTTTTGTTTTAATTTTGACACATCGCTTTGAAGGATATGTTATTTATAGAGAGGCCATTAGAGTTTCCCAGCCATGTGCCTCCAATGTGGGCTGGCTATCACAGCCACACTGTGAAGTGTCTACTTAGAAAGCTCCTGTGAATGTGTAGCTCAGGGAGAACTTGGGAAGGCACAGACAAAAACCAGGACCCAAGGGTAGATGCCCAGGTGCTAGACAAGCTGTTGCCAGCAGGCAGCTGGAGGCAGAGAATCAGCCTGCCTACAGCAGGCAGAAGATGCAGGCTACGCTGTGTCCTGCTATGTCCTACTTAATCCTAAAACTGCATGTGCTAAGTGTTTGTTTGTTTGTTTGTCTTTCTGTTTAGCCCTGGCTGTCCTGGAACTCACTATGTATACCAGGCTGGTTTCAAACACAGAGATCCACCTGCCTCTGAGTCCCAAATGCTGAACTAAAGGTGTGTGTCACCACTCCTGACTGCCTGTGATAAATTATAACGTGGCTTTTCTGATCCATGCATGTTTAATCCTGACTGGCAGCCCTCTTTAAAAAGGGAAGTCAACCCTGAGCACTAGAGTGCTTGCCTGCTATCTAAATTGAAAATCATATTATGAATTTACAGGTTACAAATTTGAGAAAAAGGGATAAAGGGAAGAATTAGAGGAAATATTAGAGTTTTGGCCCTAAGATCTCCCTGTCTCATATATGCTTGATCTCTTTATAGGGGACAGGGTACTTGTTAGATTTCTGTGGGTGGCCTAAAGGAGAGAAGTAAAGCAGTTAGAGCTGATAGTCTGATTGTAGATAGGCAGGATCCTGTTTATTCATGGCAGGAGGGCACGCTGTGTGGGTGCATGAGTGAGTGCCCCTTATAGCGTAGGCAGATGTGAGATGGCTGCCAGCTCTATGTGGGTGGATGAATACCACATGCCTATTATGTTATCTCCCATAGTTCCTCCCTTCCGGAGCCATCTTGCCTGGCCAAATCTAGGCAGCTGGGCAACAGTTCCAGCAGGAAATTACTAGTATTTATTACATTTTTCAGGTCACCTGCCTCTATTTGCAGGCAAACTCAAACTAACTGTGGGTACAGGCTCCCAAGAAGTTAGTCGCCCTAAGTCTAGGCAGGGAGTCTCAGGTTAGACACTGGTAAAAGTCATGCATCTGTCTGCTTGATGCTGAAAAGCCATGGATTCTGGACAACACACACTTGTGAGCTTATGACATTTAAAGATATCAGACTGTGACCCTCAGAAAGTAAGTGTTCTGTCTTGTCTAGCCCTCGTCTGTGTGTGTGTGTGCGTGTGTGTGTGTGTGTGTGTGTGTGTGTGTGTGTGTGTGTGTGTGTGTCTCTGTGTGTGTGTGTGTGTGTGTGTGTGTGTATTCTGTCTCTTGTCAATTCCTGTTCCCAATGTGAAACCCAATAAATAATAAGACTCATTGGGATAAATCTATGCCAGTTATAGGGCAGGGGCTTTGTCACTAGACTCAACATCAAGTCTTCCGGTCCAGTGTAGGCCAATGGTTTAGTTTTATACAGGAACAATACCTTCTGTACGTACTGTTGGAGGGGTACCCCAAAAATGCCACGTCCAACACCAGTGTCTCACTTAGAACAATAGTTCACTCCTACTGGAGACTTCAAAAAGCCAATATCCACTAGCAAAGTTTGAAAAAAGAAACATAATAAAGAGGAGATAATTGTGAGAAACGTTAAAATAAGAAATAAAAGGCAGTTAGTCCAGGGAGAACTGGTTTCCTGATTGTTCTTGTCCTTTGTGCTGATTGGCCAAGGTCTGTCTGTGTCATCAGATGGTGATGTTGAGCTCTCACCAATGGGCTGTAGATCAGTCTATGCCAGGAATACATGGGGTAGCTGTGTTGGCCCCAGCTGCTGGCTGCCTGGGTTGGTTCTGGCCCATCCTGTCTACAGAAAGCATTGCTTTACTGAGCTATTTCTGTTTTGTGTGTTTCTCTGTGGGACACTGAGACTGTTCAGTTAACATCATCACAACCTTTTATATCAGTCAGACTAAGGAGGGAACACCAGACCTCTCCTTGAAATTTTGCTATTTATTTATTTATTTATTTATTTATTTATTTATTTATTTATTTATTTATTGCTTTGTCTTGTTTCAATTTTGTTTTATATGATGTATGTACTGGTTTCTAGAGAAGACTAAAAATCTTTTCCAGTCATATACCTCCAACATATTAGAAATAAGTTCAGAGTTGCAATGAAAAGGACCAGCATTCCAATTGCACAATCTCAACATGGCTAAATTTTACTCTAGATCAAGAGGGTAAGCTGTTCATAAAATCTGAAGGGCACGCACACTGGGGCAGGAAGTGTACTTGGGTTTTATTCCACCGTGGTGACTGTGTCTTGCCTGCAGCTGGGGTCTGCCTGATTGCTGTAGGTGATTGGTTAGCAGGAAGAAGATGAACCAGTGAGGTAGCCACACTCAGACCAACAGGTTCTGTGAATGAGGGCCCCAAGCTCAGAGTAAACAAAAGTGGAGCTATTTAAACATTTGTATAAGGATTTTATAAGGTTCAGAAGATAAAGGCTTGAATTCCTCTTCACAAGAGTTCTACAATGTTTGACAGAAAAGACTAGTATTCAATGTTTCTTATGGTCTCATCTGCAGCACACAGATTGCATAGGGAGTGTTAATGAAGGCAGCTTGTCAATCATTCCAAAGGTCAATCTTTCCCACCCTGGTCAGCCTTGTCTCTTAGATTCCATTTTCCCCTCATTGCTTCTCTCTGTGTAGCAGAGGGATCACATACACCAAGTGCACCAGTGGGAGGGACCATGAGTCTAACCTTCCTCTGGAGTTACCAGATATATTGATTGCATCCGGAGTAAAGGTTAACTCAGAATAAACACACCATCACTGGTGTGGTATTCCAGACTGCTTTCTATACTATGGAGTACACATGTGCTCTTACAACATAAACTCTAGAGATGCTCTGGTCTGTTCCTCCTGTCCGCCATCATCTGGACCCTCCTGTCTTTTCCTCTTTCCAACAAGCATTGATCAAGTAGCATCTCTCAGAAGCATCCTTGTCTCTTTAGTTGGTGTTTGGAGATAGGATGATAAGTCTAATGGGGATACTGCAGGCAGGACTCCAGCCCCACATTCCAGTCTCTGTTTCCCTGGCCACAGACATAAGACATGTGTCCTAGAGAGGCTGCTGAAGTGGTGGGATCTGTTTGTTTGTTTGTTTGTTTGTTTGTTTCTGACAGAGTCTCACTGGCTACCTGGAACTTGCTATGTAGACCAGGGGAGCCTCAACTCACAGAGACTATCCATGTCTCTGTGTTTTAAATCCATGTTTTAAAGTCATGTACCATCACAACTGGCTATGGGATCCTTTCTAAGACCCAAAATCAAATCTCAAGCTGGCCATGGTGATATGAATTCATAGTCCTAGACATTTAGAAGTGGGGGCAAGAAAATTGAGAATTCAAGGCCTTGTAGAATTATATTAAGAAGTTCAAGACCAGCCAGAGGTATAGGAGATCTATTGGGGGGGGAAAGCAAAAAAAAAAAAAAAGAGAGAGAGAGAGAGAAAATAGGATTTCTCTCAAGACATCCTAGGGTAGCAAGACGCTTCTTGTTAATGAGGCATGTAAGATTGAGATAACCAAGAAAAACTCCTCAGAGAATTGGCATCTTTGAACAAAGGGGCACTGTTAGATTCCAGTGGGTTGTTGCCTTGAACTGGTCTAACAAGTTACTCAGCTCGTGAAGAACAGCACATTCAGCCCTGGTCACATAGCCAACGCTTCAAGACAAGGAATGAGGCCCCCACCAATGAACTACACAAGACTGGTCTAATTGATATAAGACAGATTAGTAGGAAAAAAGGCATATAAAATGATACTAGTTTATCAGACCCACAAGGGGCAGTTGCTTATTTATTCCATTTGATAAAATAGGAAACTGTAAAGAAGCAACTGAATTATGAGGTGATTGTCTCTCTCTCTTCTCCGTGGGATCTAGGCATCAAATTCAGATTGTCAAGCCTACAGAGCAAGTGCTTTTACCCAGTGAACCATCTCACTGCACTGGTTTTTGGTTTTGTTTTGAGACAGAAACGCCTATATTCTAGGCTCCCGGGCAATTAACATACTCACTGTGTAGCCAGGGATAACCTGGAACTTCTCATCCTCTTGTCTCCAATTTCTGTGATCACAGGCATGTTCCATCGACCCCAGTTCATGCTGTGATGAAGACTGGACCCAAGGCCTTCTTCATGCTGGGCAAGCACTCTACAACCAGCCCTCTGTGATCATCGTAAATTCCTTAAAACCTAATGGTGTGTGTGTGTGTGTGTGTGTGTGTGTGTGTGTGGCGTGGCGTGGCGTGGCGTGGCGTGGCGTGGCGTGGCGTGGCGTGGCGTGTCCTCAAAAGCCAGATGCAGGTGTGGTCCTGGAATTACAGGCAGCTGTGGGCTTCCTGACATGGGTGCTAGGAACCAAACATGGTCCTTTGCAACAGCAGCAAATATTGTTAACCACTGGGCTTTGTCTTTAGCTCTCCTTTTAATGAGTTTTGTTTGTTTGTTTGTTTTTGTGACAGGGCTTTCTATGTAACAGCTCTGTCTGTCCTGGAACTCACTCTGTAAACCAGACTAGCCTTGAACTCCCAGAGATAGGGCTGCCTCTGCCTTCCACAGGCTAGCAGTAAAGGCATGGGGCACTTGCTAAGTCTTTATGCTTCCTCAGTGCTGACTGAGTGGCACAAAAGCCTTTTATTAGCAAAATAAAAAACCTCTACGTGGATACTTATAAAATCAATATTCATAATTTCTGAAACTTGAAATCTACCAAAAATGTCTTTGAGCAGGTAACCAAATAAACAGATGAACTATCAGTCATGAGACATAGAAGAATCATAAATATATAATACTAAGTCAGAAATACTAATCTAAAAGTCTCAATATTGTGTAATTGCTTTTCTTTTTAAATTGTTATTTTTCTTTTAAATTGTTTTGTGTTGCCAAGCAGTGGTGGTGCACGCCTTTAATCCCAGCACACTGGAGGAGAGCAGACAGACCTTTGAGTTTGAGGCCAGCCTGGTCTACAGAATAAGTTCTAGGAAAGCCAAGAATACACAGAGAAACCCGGTCTCAAACAAACAAACAAACAAACAAACAAACATAAACTAGAATAAAAGGTGTTAATGCTAGAGGCGTGCGTGTGAGTACCATACCTGAGGAGGCCAGAAAAGGGCATCAGCTTTCCTGGAACTGCAGAAACATGCCCTTGAACACCACCTGAATGGGTGCTGTGAACTGAGCTTGGATCCTCTACAAAAGTAGCACACATTTCTCACACAAAGCAAGCTCTCTATCCCGGCTATTTTCAACTATTTGCAGGTCTAAGGAAGGAATAACTAGAAGCAAGCTGAGAATGCTGTTGCCACCTGTAATCCCACCCTTCAGAAAGCTGAGGCAGGAGGATGGTGAGTTCTGTGCCAGCCTGGGCTGTATGGTAGATGGGACCCTGTTTTAAACATCCAAAGGCTTGATGGCTCATGTATGAAATTCTAGCACATGGGAGGCTGAGGCAGGAAGATAAGCAAGTGTTCAATCCTGTGTTACATAGTTCCAGAAACGCATGGGCTGCAGAGAGAGACCTTGTCTTAAAAAACCAAAAACCAAAATCATCAAAGGGTGTAGCTCAGTGGTGAGCACTCACCCACTCTGTACAAAGGAAGAAAGGAAGGAAGGAAGGAAGGAAGGAAGGAAGGAAGGAAGGAAGGAAGGAAGGAAGGGGTCATGGAGACAAAAATGCCAGTGGCTTCCAGGGACTAGGAAGAAGGGGGGATGGCTAGAGGAGCTTGGGGGATGGGCAAGCAGTCAAAGTCTTCTGCATAGTGCTGGGTCTGTGCACACAACTGCATCCCCCAGAACTCCTGGAACATGTAGCCCTGGGGGCCTAACATAAACCACGGACCATGGATGACAGTGTCCATGGGGGGTGTTGGTTATAGGAAATGTGCCCTTTCAGATGTCTGATATCGGCAAGTGAGAAAGGCTGTGTACCTAGGGGCAGGGAGTTTCGGGAACTCACTGTACTTTCTGTCCAATATTGATGTGAACTTAAATTTTCTGGAACCCTCTATGTAGACCAGGCTGGCCATGAACTCAGATTGCCTGACCTCCTGATTGCTGGGATTTAAGCCATGTGCCACCATGTCCGCCTCGATTTCTGGATTTTTAATTTTAATCAGCTCTCTGTCTACCCATATGTTAATACTCATCTTAATTGTTGTCATTTTGAAATCAGTTTAAAGATCAGCAACTCAGGGCCTGGAGAGCTGACTCAGTGGTCAAGAACACTTAATTGCTCTTTTGGAGACCTGATGTTCTGTTCCCAGCATCCATGTGGTGACTCTAGTTCCAGAAGACCCAAAGACCTCTGCTGTCCTCTGAAGGCATGTGTGTATTGCACATGCATACATACATTATGCCGGCAAAACACTCACACACAAACATAGAATATATAAATCTTTTTAGAAATAAAATAAAAATCAGGAACTTAGCCAGGTGTGGCAGTGCATGCCTTTAATTCCAGCACTCAGAAATGTAGGCAAATCACTCGATTCCAAGGCCAACTTGTTCTGCATAAAAAGTTCCAGGCCAACCAGGGCTAAATTTTGAGACTCTATCTCTAATCAAATAAATGTTAGAAACTGGGCCTGGAGAGATGGCACAGTGGTTAAGAGTACTTGCTACTTTTGCAAAGGACCCAGGTTCAGTTCCCAGCACCTGAATGGTGGCTCACAACCATCTGAGACAGGCAGTTTGCCACGAGGCCAGCCTGGACTATAAAGTGAGACTCTGGCTATACCACCCCACCATATACACATTAAATAAAAAAGGATAGAAAAGTAGAAATTTTTTTGTGCTGGAATCAAACTCAGGGCCTTGTTTGTGCTAGTCAAACACTCTACCACTGAGCTACAAGATCTGACTCACAGAAATGAGGAATTGTGAATTCCCCAATTCTGTTATTTCCCAGGGGTACTTGTCTATTCTGTGTCCTTTCTCTTTTTATATTTGTTTGGGGATCTGTTTTTCAGAGTGGATTTAGGATTTTAATGAGGACTGCATTGAGCATGCTGCGCATCTGGGGTTGTCCTATTTTAGTAATGCAAAACCTTGCAGCTGGGTTGGGGAATGTATCTTGAGAACCATGTGGAGACCGTGAGTTTGATTCATAGCACCAATAAAAAGGAAAAATAATGTTCCAGTCTGTAAGCATAGTATATATTTCTTTCTTCAAGGTTGTTTTATTGTTTAATAATGTTTAGTGGTTTGTGATGTAAATTTTTAAAATTTTTTTCTTTCTCTTTTTTCTTTTCTGGTTTGCTGAGAAAGAATGTCATGTACCCCAGGTTGGTCTTGAACTGCTGCTCCTCCTGCCTTAACCTCGAGTGCTGAGATTACATGTATGTACAACCCTATAAACTCTGCCTCAATAAAGTGGAAGCAAAAGCTGAATTCCCAAACCTGTCTGACCTCCATATGCATATCATGGCATGTGCATATGAGCACAAATGTAAACACACAATAAATTGAGTAAAATATATTCCAAGTGTCTTATTTTTGTGTTATATGAATAGAATCATTTCTTTAATTTCATTCCATGCTAATCCATTACTACTATACAAAAGTACAGTTGTGTATTAATCTTGTATCTGGCACCTTTGCTGAACTTATTAGTTCTAATACTTTTTTATTTTGGGATTTTGTTTGTTTGAGACAGGGTTTCACTGTGTAGCTAGTCCTGGAACACACTCTGTAGACCAGGCTGGCCTCAAATTCAAAGATCTGCCTGCCTCTGCCTTCAGAGTGCAGGATCTAAAAGTGTGGGCCATCACACCTGGCTCTAATGTTTTTTAAAAAATTATAGACTTCTTGGGCCTTTATGTATATAAGGGATAGTTTTCCTTCTTTCTATTTCAGGTTTCTTTTTACTTAGTTTTCTTGCCCCGTTTCCTTGGCTAGAGCCTCCACTACAACCTGGAGACAAGTGTTGAGAGTGAACATCCTCATGCTGTTGCTAATCTCAGGCAAAGACACTCAGTCTTTTCACATTTAGTATAGTAGCTGTAGATGTATACATGGTCTAGAGACTAGGTGTCTTAGTCACTGTTCTATTGCTGTGAAAAGACACCCTGACCAAGGCAACTCTTACAAAAGAAAACATTTAATTGGGTTTGCTTACAGGTTCAGAATGTTATTTCATTATCATCGTGGTAGAGAACATGGTGGCATGCTGACAGACATGGTGCTGGAGAGTAGCTGAGAGCTACATCCTGATCCACAGGCAGAGACAGAGAGAGCCTGGACCTTGTGTGCACTTTTGAAACCTCCAAGCCCACTCCCAGTGACACATTTCCTTCATCGAGGCCACACCTCCTAATTCTTCTAATCCTTCCAAGTAGCGCCACTCCTGGTGACTAAGAATTCAAATATATGAACCTATGGGACCATTCTTGTTTAAACTAACACTGGGCTTGTTGAATATTTTTTCTGTGTCAATTGAGATTTTTTTGTGGGCTTGATTATTTATTTTATTAATATGACATATCACATAGGTTGATTTTCATATGTCAAATCATCCTTGCATTTCTGAGATAAATCTCACTCAGGGTGTGTGTGTGTGTTTGATTTGTTAACATTGTTTTCTTTAAAAGGGTGTTTTAATTAAGGTCTGGAGAGATGGCTTAGTGGTTAAGAACACTCACTGGCTGCTCTTCCAGAGGACTAGTGTTCAATTCCCAACACCCACATGGCAGTTCATAACTGTCTGCAACTCCAGTTCCAGGGGATCCAACACCCTCACACAGACATACATGTGGGCAAAATGCCAATGCACATAAAGTAAAAATAAATACATTTTAAAAATAAATAGATAAAAAATAAAATCTTAAGAATATTAATTATTACCCAGTGCTGGTATTGCATACTTTTAATCCCAGCATTTGGGAGACAGAGGCAAGCAAATCTCTATAGGTTTGAGGCCAGGCTGGTCTACAGAATGAGTTCCAGGACATCCAAGGCTACACAGAGAAACTCTGTCTGGAAAAAAATTATTATTATTGTGTGTGTGTGTGTGTGTGTGTGTGTGTGTGTGTGTGTGCACATTCGTGCACGTGCCATAGTGCACATGTGGAGGTCAGAGAGAAACTTATTACACTCACTTCTCTTTTTCTATCACGCTTTGGGAAATGAACTCTCACAGTTGGGGTTAACAGCAAATGCCTTTGCCGGCCTCAGCCCTAATTTGTTAGTATCTTTCTGAATTCTGAGTCTATCCACAAACAGGATATTGGCAGGTAGCTTTGTTTCTCATGTGCTGTTTTGGTCATCTTAGTGTAATGCTGGCTTATAGACGAAGTGGGAAAGTGTTTTTTCCCTTTCTTCTCTGGTGCTTCATCTTCATGGGATCACTCTGTGCCACTGAGGTCCAGCACCTGCTCAGACACATAACTAGAAATGTAGAACTCACTGCTGGATCACCCATACTTAGCCACAAGAGCCCATTGTATGTTGGTGCCTGTGACAGGGGTGAGCTGAGAGCTCTTACAAAAGTCAGAACCCAAAAACGCTGCACCTCACTTCTAGGGTGGTTGATAAAAAATTGGCCAATGGGTTCTTATTGCAAAACCTCCTAAGTCTCTTGGTCTGAGTGCTTTTTTTCCTAGTGCTTTTATGGAGGTATTTCAATATAGGGAACACTCGCTCAGGTAAGTTCAGGCAGAGACTGTGCAAACAGCAGCAACACTTTCAGACATTGTCAGCTATCAAGCGGCCCAAGGCGTTGACTAAAACCGCAGTGTTCCAAGTGTCCCTGAATATCTGGAAGCTCAGTCACTGCTTTGTCTTCATCCGAGCGAGTCATTCAGACTGTGTCCTAAGACCCCACTCCATTAACACCAATAAACTTGAGCATTTGTGTACATGAACATATAGATTTTAATATAATCAAGTATGTATTATATAGTTGTGTGTTTATTTTACTATACATTATATAATACATATATTAGATATGTAGTATAGATTAAACATGCTGTCAGCAATCAATACCTTACCACATCAGCTCTCTCACTTTATGTATATATATACTCCCACTATATACATGTTCTCATTATATGTACATACTTTGACTTTATATATACACACACACACACACACACACACACACACACACACACACACACACATATATACACATATATATGGAGAGGGGGGGCTTCCTTGCCCCAGCTAGCTTTAGTCTCCCATGTGCTAGCATTGCAGATATGGGCCACCAAGCCTCGCTAGCATTTTTGCACAAAGTGAGAAGAACAGAAAGAAAAAAGACTCCTCAGATGTAAGCATAAATGATTTCATGCCAGAGCTGGCCCAGGAACCTCCTCGTGATGTGAATGCTGGTGAGAAGTACTGATTACACTTGGCTGTCACTAGTGGAGAGTTGACACTGGAGTCCTTCGAGAATTCCAAGGCCTGTCAGGTACTCTGAGGCTGTCATGGACATTTGAGGGTACCCCAGCTGCAGAGCTGCAAGCTGCCTTATGATGCTGGTTGTTAACTTTTTATGGGACACTATCAGACATCGGCTCTCCAAATTCTGCCAGTGCACAGAACACTCCCCAAAGGCTGGTCCCTCTTGCCTATTGTGTAAGGTAGTTCCTGCCACTCCACTGAGCTTTAGAGATTGCCAAGGCCACTCGGCCAGATCCCTGTCTTCATCTCCCTGTGCTGGACATGTGTAAATCCCTCATGACTCCGTCGGCTGTGGGGCCCTGGATGATGTCCAATTGGCTGGAGTAATTGTACTGGGTAGGAGAGATCGGGGAGCATATCTGTTGCAGTGCTGCAGGGTGGGAACTGGCCCCAACATGGACCCACTGAAAGGGTTCAGCAGGTGGTGGAGCAGGCATCCTCTCTCACCTAGGACGGAGAGAGTCCTAGGACTGCCAGCTAGTCGTCCTCTCGCTGAGAGGGTTGTACTGACATGTAAATGCGGTGCGGGGCACTGTGCAGAACCCCACAGGGGATGAGTTGTGAGGCTCGGATTTTTCCTGTGCCTGGGAGCCAGGGGCGGGCCCTGTACGCAGGCGTTGTAAGCTAGCGGGGCAGGCGCAGTGCGCACGGTGGCGGCGGCAGCGACAGCAGGTGGGTCGCAGTGGGTCTAGCGGGATGGCTGCTGTGGGGATGTAAATGCACGCGAAGGCTTGAATGTCTGGGGGCAGGGGCATAGCGGAGGCAGCCAGACCCAGCAGCTGCGGCTGGGGAGCTTATGGCGACAGGAGTCGCCCCACAGCTGCCACATCGGGGGCTCAGGGCCCTTGCAACCCCGACCTCCTGGCCTCAGGTGAGCTGATCCTCCAACCTGTTAGAAGAGGGGTGATCGCTTTTCTCTGAGGCCAGGTGTCCCTTTGGCCACCCTCCGAGCTGCAGGAGCCACTCCTGTTCCGGGTGCTGGCAGTCTGGCCCTGCTCCAGGGAAGCCTCCTATTCTTCCCTGCTCGTGGAGCTTGTTCCAAACCTGGCTAATGTTCTTAAGCAACCTGCCACTCGGCCTCTGAAGCACCTGCGGGGTTCGTTCGCAGGTCCGCTCCAGGTCTGGCCCGCCCTGCCACTTCCACTGTCCTGAAGGCTGACAGGAAGGACCTCCATGCCCACAGTCCCTGACACCCTCCACCCGACACACCGTCCCATTTTAGCCTTCTAAGGTAGGTGCATGGTGTAGCTGTCCTGGATTCCTTAGGAGAGAACTGGGTGGACAGTCTATGAACGAATGGAGTCTGGCTGGTTATTCCCGCTGTTTGTCCTCAGAAGTTTCCAGAAGCTGGCTTAGTACTCCTCAGCCGTCTGCCATGGCCCGGGGACTGCCCAGCACCGCCCGCCTGGCACGCTTCTGCCAGAAACTGAACCGTCTGAAGCCACTGGAAGAGTCTAGCATGGAGACGTCACTGCGGCGCTGCCTGTCCACACTGGACTTGACCCTACTGGGTGTGGGTGGCATGGTGGGGTCTGGGCTCTATGTGCTCACAGGCACAGTGGCCAAGGACATGGCTGGCCCTGCTGTGCTCTTGTCCTTTTTAGTGGCTGCTGTAGCCTCCCTGCTGGCAGCTCTATGCTATGCAGAATTTGGAGCCCGTGTGCCGCGTACCGGCTCCGCATACTTGTTCACTTATGTGTCCATGGGTGAAATATGGGCATTCCTCATAGGCTGGAATGTGCTTTTGGAATACCTCATTGGAGGTGCTGCTGTGGCCCGTGCCTGGAGTGGCTATTTGGATGCCATCTTTAACCACAGCATTCGCAACTTCACAGAGTCTCACATGGGTGTCTGGCAGATGCCCTTCCTGGCCCATTATCCAGATTTTCTGGCCGCTGGTATTTTACTTGTGGCTTCTGCCTTTGTCTCCTGTGGAGCCCGAGTCTCTTCCTGGCTCAACCACACGTTCTCAGCCATCAGTATGATTGTCATCCTTCTCATCATCGTCTTGGGTTTCATCCTGGCCCGCCCTCACAACTGGAGCGCAGAAGAGGGTGGTTTTGCGCCCTTTGGCTTCTCTGGCATCCTGGCGGGCACAGCCACCTGTTTCTATGCCTTTGTGGGCTTTGATGTCATTGCTGCCTCCAGTGAGGAGGCCAAAAACCCACGGTGGGCTGTACCCATGGCCATTGCGATTTCTCTTGGCCTGGCGGCTGGCGCCTATATTCTGGTCTCCACCGTGTTGACCCTCATGGTGCCTTGGCACAGTCTGGACCCTGACTCAGCTCTTGCCGATGCTTTCTACAGGCGGGGCTACAGCTGGGCTGGCTTCATTGTGGCGGTCGGTTCCATCTGTGGTAAGGGACCCTTCTGGGCAGGGTGGGAGTGGACAGGGTAGTGGGCCTCCACCCAGGTCCCAGTTTTCCTGCCTGTATAATGAGCTCATGAAAACACTCATTTCTAGAGACTTGTTGGCAGACCCTCTCCCCTCAATTCGTACACAGAATATCAGTTTGGGAGCACGCGCTTACAGGTCTTTCCCAGGCAGACTGCGAGCTCTCAAAGGGTCTTAAATGGGCTGGACCTAAACGGAAATGCCCCATTACTAGGTGGGAGGTGAGAAGTAAATACCCTCAATGCACTCTTACCCAAGAGCCCAGCTGCGCTTACCTGCCCTGCTGATTGTTCCCTATGCTCTGCCGCAGCCATGAATACGGTCCTGCTCAGCAACCTCTTCTCCCTGCCTCGCATTGTCTATGCCATGGCCGCCGATGGGCTCTTCTTCCAGGTGTTTGCCCGTGTGCACCCCCGGACACAGGTGCCTGTGGTGGGAATCCTGGTGTTTGGACTCCTCATGGCTCTCCTGGCACTGCTGCTGGACCTTGAGGCACTGGTCCAGTTCCTATCCATCGGCACCTTGCTGGCCTATACTTTTGTAGCCACCAGCATCATTGTCTTGCGTTTCCAGAAAGCTTCTGCCCTCAGCTCCCCATGCCTAGCCAGCCCTGGCCACACAGCTAAGAAGTATGACTCCTTCTCAGACCACATACAGCTAGTAGGTGCTGCACAGACCTCCATGTCTGAGCCTGGCCAGCTGCGGCCAGCCCTGAAACCCTTCCTGGGTTTCCTGAACGGATGCCGCCCTGGAAGTGCTGTGGCCTGGGCGCTTGGTGTCTTGGTAGCCTCTGCTATCTCCCTAGCATGTGTGCTGGTCTTCGGGAACTCAGACCTGCACCTCCCACGGTGGGGCTATGTCCTGCTGCTGGTTGTCAGTGGCACTGTCTTTCTGTTCAGCCTCCTGGTCCTGGGGGCTCATCAGCAGCAACGGAAGCAAGACACTTTTCAGGTACTCCCCCATCTTCCTCCCCCATCCCTCTCAGACTGACATGTTCCCTTTGCCCCAGCCTCTCATGCTACCTGAGGAGGTGCAAGGGCTCATGGGGCTGGGGAGGCAGGTTTATCCATTCCCACTTCCTCCAACATTCTGCATGGTGAGGGCACTCATGGCTCAAATCTCCAGAGATGAAGACGGGTTCTGTGGAACTTCCACACAGCACAGTCAGGCTCTAGACTGCATAGCTATCCTGCAGACAACCTCAGCACCACCCTTGCACCCTCAGATCCCTTTGGTGCCCCTGACTCCAGCCCTCAGTATCCTTCTCAACATTTGTCTCATGCTGAAGCTGAGCTACCTGACCTGGCTGCGCTTTATCTTCTGGTTGCTGGTTGGTGAGTGAGGCATGGGCTTGAACTCAGCTATTCTAAAATGGGAGGACAAAGAGGGCAGGTGGGGTTGGGACCTGCCCCTCAGGCTCATGCCTGTTCCTGCAGGACTTGTCGTGTATTTTGGTTATGGCATCTGGCACAGCAAGGAGAACCAGAGGGAGCCATTGGAGCTGACTACTGCACACTATGTGGTGTTCCCCAGTGGCAGCCTGGAGGAAACAGTGCAAGCTGTGCAGCCTGCTGGCCAGGCCGCAGTTCAGGAATCAGCCTGTACAGAGTAGCTGGCCAGTCTGTGAGGCTGGCTCATAGAGGGCCCCACATTGCCCACATCCAGAGGCCAGAAGAATTGGCAGCTGCCTACCCAAGGAAATTTGGATTTGAAGCCTGCCCAGACTGGGCTGGGAATGTTGTCAGTTCCCAGGAACTGAGCCTTCAGTCTTCATGGAATAGGCCTTGGCCAGTGCTGGTGTGGACTTACTGCCCAATGCCTTCCTGTTTTGATCAACTCTGGATACCTGGGCAGGTGGGGCAGAGTGGGCAGGGAAGAGGCTCCAGCCTCTGGGGCCCATAATAATAACTAATCAGCTAGTGTTATGACAAGATATTGTGTACACTGTAGCATTCTTTGTGGCACTGATTCTTACTTGTGTGAAGAGCCAAACAATTGTTCCCAGTCCACAGTGGAGAGACAGAAGGTCGACTGAAAGTATCTCTGGGGAGGGAAGCTACATACATAATGTGAACTGGGAATGTGACAAGGACAGAGTCCTCACATATCCTCTATAAGGACGTTTATGTGCATGTGTGTGTGTGCATGGATATGTGTGTGTGCATGTGTGTGTGCAGGCATGTGTGCGTGCAGGCATGTGTGCATATGCGTGTGTGTGTGTGTGTGTGTGTGTGTGTGTGTGTGCAGGCATGTGTGTGCATGTGTGTGTGTGTGTGTGTGTGTGTGTGTGTGTGTGTGTGTGTGTGTGTGTGTTAGTGGTGCTTGAGATGGAAACCAGGACCTTGAGATTGTTAGGCAAGGGTTCCACTAGTGACTGCTACCCCCAGATCTCTGACATGTCCTCTAGCAGGGTATATATCACAATCTGGACTCAAAGGAAGTAACTCATAAAGATGTCAGAGTCTCTTGATTTCCTGAGCTCCCTAGGGATCAAAACATGTGCTCAAGGACTGCCAAGGGACCCTGAAATGCTCAGAACACAGGTACATGCCCACAAAACACTCCCCCAGCACATTCCTGCACAGCCCACACAGCTACCCTTGGAGAACTGACCAGTGTTTCCAAATCCAGGCTCCTGGTCACAGCTCACTATTTTACTGTCTCTGTATACCCCCAGGAGAGTTTTCAGATCACGTCTCTGGCGTCTTTACCACTTGTTAATGCCCAGGGCAACAGTGTCCATGAGAGGTGGTCTTGGAACAGTGCAAGAGTGGCGCACTTGACGTGCATGGATGCTCCGGTACTTGGGCTTGCACCCGCTGCCTTCCAGCCCCCTAGGTGGCTGTGAAGCTACAGCTCAGAGAGGGAGGGAGTCCTGGGTCTGCTCTGTACCTACCCTGGGGTTCCCGTAGCCAGGCTTGGTCTCAGGTAGACATCTTCCTTTTCCCATTCCTCCCTTTAAGGACTACACAGTACACAGGAAGCTGCTTGCATTGGCAGCTTTACTTCAGCAGTAATGTCAGGGTTCTTTGGATCCTCAAGGACTACTGGACCCACATGACCCACCTGCAGTAGTCAGACCTTCCCACCCGAGGGCTGAAAGGCATCAGGACTCCAAGAGCTTTTTGGAGGATCTGGAAGCCAGGTGATACTAATGTTGGTGCAGCTTGGGCCTCAGCCCGGGACGCCCTTGGTTACTGTACATTCATAGCAAAGCTTCCCCTTCCCTTCCAGGGGTACATACATACTCCATAAATTATGTCCCACACATGGGCCAAGAAAGGGCTGTGCTTCTGCAGCCCCTATCCCTGCCATTCTTTCTATGGGCTCTGGGACATGGGAAAAGTCTCTAATGAGAGAGGATTCCGAGCCCTGTACATATACAGATCCAGAACCAGCTACCCCGAGGGAACACGGTGTCCTTCATGGAGATCACACATGGAAACTCTGGTGCTCCGGGGCCAGATTTAGGGCCTTGGGCAGGCATGTGCCTCTGCATGCATTGATTGCCAGGAATGTCTTGTTGGCAGGAAGTCCTACATGTGCAGCCTCTCATCTCACCTAGGCCCCTGAGAAACCCAGTGGTTAACGGGGCTTGAACTGAATGGCAGAGTTTCTAGGAAGACAGAGAGTCCCAAAGGACTGGGCAATCAATCTCTCAGTCATGTTGCCTTCTCCTCTCTCACGCTGGACCAAGGAGGGAGTCTGCATGGGGAGTCTGGTGAAATCCCCCCAAGCCC
Organism: Cricetiscus sungorus; assembly: GCA_030556225.1. Taxonomy (NCBI): domain Eukaryota; kingdom Metazoa; phylum Chordata; class Mammalia; order Rodentia; family Cricetidae; genus Cricetiscus; species Cricetiscus sungorus. Next base: position 41,736,029 of record JANBXA010000641.1, read on the forward strand.
TTCTGCAGTCCTGCTACAGCTTTGTCCTTGATGTTCCCAAGCCAGAAGAACCCTATCCATCCCAACCCCTAAACTTGAACCTGCAGAGAGTGGCTCAGGAATGGCCAGTGAATGACAGCCACCTAGACAAGGCCACTGGTGCATGGATGTCTGGATCCCAGAAGTAACAGACATGGGGCCGGTGCAACCTACCACTGAGACACTTGGGCAGCAGGGTTCAGGTGTGAAAGGCAGCTCGGTCTATGCAGTGTTCTCAGTTGCCTTTGGAGCTTTTGCCTACAAAGACAACAGATTAAGGATCTCTCAAAGTGTGGCAGAACCCAACGTTCAGGCAGTGACTTCAGCTCTGGGACACAAGCAGGCCCACAACTCACTTCTTCATACTTGCTCCTCCAATAGAAGCAGGCTTCTCTATCCACATAGAGTAACAGCAGGTCACAGAGGAAGGTGACCTAGAAGAGGTAGGACCTACCATGTTCCAGATTCCCTACCTTGCCCCTCCTCAATGCAAGCCCTCACACAGGACACAATATGCAGGTCCAGCAGATGCCAGCAGGCCCTGTCTGGTGGTTACAGTGGCCAGAGTGAACCTCAAGTCCAGACTCACCATGCCCAGCCAAGCTGCTCCTGTGCCCAGTGTGATGGCCGTAGGGATGAGTGCAAACTTCCCTGCCTGAGAGACCCGGGCTGAGCGCTGGGACTGGGACTGTCCTCCCAGACCTCCACAGACCCTTCCCCTGCCCTAAACAGTACCTTCCCAGTGACAAGAATGTCAAAGCGGATCCCATAGAGCTTCAGCAGGCTCCGGGCCTCCACACCTGAGGCTTCCCACCAGTGATTGGCTGTCCTGGGGAAAGCAGAGAAGACGCCCTTAGTTTGCATGCTGCATCTCAGGCTAGATTATTTATGGTCTTCACCAGCCCAACCAAGAGTCCTAAGTCTTAGGCTCCCTGTAGATGTTAGGGACAGGGGAAAGCAGCCCAGAACCTGAGCAGGGCCTGAGTGGATGAAGATTGTTGTCTACTGAGGTCAGGAGGGGTACAAGGGATGCTGAAAGAGGTACTGGAGTGGGGGTGGGGGTGTAATGGGAGAAGGGAGGTGGGTGGGGGGAGGGCTGTTGGGTATGGGAGAAGGGAGGTGGGGTGGGGGGGACAGTGTTGGGGGTGTAATGGGAGAAGGGAGGTGGGGTGGGGGGACAGTGTTGGGGGTATGGGAGAAGGGAGGTGGGGTGGAGGGGAGAGTATTGGGGGGTATGGGAGAAGGGAGGTGGGGTGGGGGGGACAGTGTTGGGGGGTATGGGAGAAGGGAGGTGGGGTGGGGGGGAGAGTATTGGGGGGTATGGGAGAAGGGAGGTGGGGTGGAGGGGAGAGTGTTGGGGGGTATGGGAGAAGGGAGGTGGGGTGGGGGGACAGTGTTGGGGGGTATGGGAGAAGGGAGGTGGGGTGGGGGGAGGGCTGCTAGATGGCTGAAGCAGTAATTCTTTTCAGCCTGGACCTGGGGAGGAAGTGAGTGTGGGTGCTATAGCAGGGCTGGAGAAGGCACTGTGATCAGAAAAGAAGTGCCAGCAGAAGCCTACTCCATAAGGTTGCAAAAGGTGGGGAGCCAAGAACAGATAGCTGCACCAAAGGGCATTGTCCTTGGGCCTTATGGCCACAAGTGCACATCTGCCTCTGTGTTATAAAATGATATTAAGTGGCAGGAGGAGCCCAAGAATCTACTGAAACTGAAAACATGGCAATACTTGCAACTTAAGATCTCTTAGTGTCCCTAGGATTGGAAAATAGATTTGAGAATATTATTAACATGGGAGGGAGGGGGGAGATTAAATGTTAGATTTAATCTCCAAAACCCTGTTCCTAACTTCCTTCTTCCTCCCCTTCCTTCCTCCCTCCCTCCTCCTCCTTTCCTTCCTTCTTTCTCTCCCCTCTTCCTCTCCTTTTTCCTCTCCTTCCTTCCCTCCTCCTCTTCTCTTTCCTTTCTTCTTTCCTTCTTCTCCTTCTTTGCTAGGCTGCCTCAGACTTGCTATAAAGCTGAGGAAGGAGTCTGGAAAGACGGATCAGCAGTTAATGGCACTGGTTGCTCTTCCAGAGGTTCTGAATTCAATTCCCAGCAACCACATGGTGGATCACAACCTTCTGTAGTGAGATCTGGTGCCCTCTTCTGGCCTGCAGGCATACATGCAGGCAGAGCACTGTATACATAAAAGCAAAAACAAACAAAAAACCGCCAAGGAAAACTCTGACCCCTAATCTCCCTTTCTCTGCCCTCTGAGGACTGGGATTAGGGACTAAGCATGTACCACCCACCCAAGGTCCAGAGTTGTCTGTGACAATGGGTCAGTTGTCATGTGGAAATATTCCTTGACGGTATTGGAAAGGATGAGTATGCAATATTCGATATTTACTTTCAAATAGTTCTGAGGCCCGGGGTCCAATCTTTAGCCAGGGAAAGAAAAGTAATGCTGGTGAACCATGGTCAGAAGTATATGAATATGTGTGCTACTAGTCTGGTTTCCATGCTCTTCTGGGGAAAGTCTTAGATAAAGTCCTGTAGGGGAGTTAAAGATGAGCAGCATCTGCTTTGGAGAAGCAGGGCCCTCTGGGAGAGGCTGCATCAGGATCTGCAGGGGGAGCCTGCACCAGCAGGTGAGTGAGGAAAGGTGGAATGGAGCTGGAGATGCGACCCTTGTACACAGTGGAGATCCTCAGGTCAGAGTTGAAGGTGCTCTGTTCTAGTGGTCCCAGGGAGCTAGGTGGAGAGAGTACTAGGCCAGGGACAGCAAGCCAACACTATGGCAGCAAAGGCCATACCTGAAGTTGTACCCCTTCTCCTGCAGCTGGAAGGAGTACTGGGGACAGCAGTCAGAGCTCCTGGTGTCCAAGTCGCAATCCCAGTGGATACTGATGCCCACAGCACCACCCTGCACACAACACATTTCTGTTCCCTTGGTAGATAGGCTTGAGACCCTAACCCTGAGCTGCATAAACTTGCCCCAAATGACTCACCAGCAATGCCAGGTCCTCGAAGTCCCCGCCAGCCATGGCCACAAGGTCCCCAATGCGGAACACTGGGCAGTACGGGCTGGAGTGTGGATCATAGCGACAATGCTTGAAATAGGTGCTGTCCCAGGTGTCCAAGGTGTTGGTTCTAGAAAGGACAGTGATGGGGATCAGATGACTCACCAGGCATGGAGCATCTGGTTTCAACCAAGACCTGCCATGCTTACTTGGAGAAGTTGAACTTGCTGAAGGTGACAGTGTTTTTGATGAAAAGTGTGAAGTTCTTGGCCTGAACTAGCAGGGGCTTCCTGAGGATAGACAGTACACTGGCATCATTTTGCTTATCCTGGGTCCCACCCTGGGAGAGAAAGGAGCCTTACCTGGGTACAGCACCACTCTCCACGGGGCACCAGCTCCAGATCTCACAGGTCCTGTGGGTTCCATTGAACACCACACATTGACCTGTTTTTATGCCTTGAAAACACAAAATGAGCTCCAAGGCTCCATGGATCCTGAGGAGGGTGTGGGGCATGGGCTTGTCGACAGAATGAGGTGTCACCCAGACAAGTACAACAGGGCCTGCTTTGGGGACCAGAGTATTCCCTCCCTTCCCCTTGTTCCAGCGGAGGTGCCAGAGAACCAACCCCCCAGTTACCATGGCTGTGTGTTCCTGTCTCCCCTTCAGGGCAGTCCTCATCAGCCCAGCAGTTAGCCAGAGGAACAGAAGGATGCTGAGGTAGGAGAGACTCTAGTCACAGAGATGTCTCTGCTAAGTGACTCAGCCTCACAGACTACAGAGCTGTGACCTTGAAGATTCCTCCCAAGATACCCTGGGTTTGGAAGCACAGGGAAGGCTCAAGCTGTAGGCCAGGAGGGAAGAATCACCAGCCTCCTGTGAGACGGTGTACAGAACTGTATTCCAAGAGCAGAATGAGACTCCTGCCCTTCTGACAACTCCATCGCTGAGGTGTAGTTCTTCTGTGCAACTAGTATAACAGAGCAGTGAGCTCGGCACTAGAGAACCACAGAAGGACAGACTAGTGATACTCAATACATGGTAGGTGTAACTATCAAAGAGCAGGGCCTAAGGTCTCAGGGCCTGTAAAGGGAGGAAGCCCCCCACACCTGCTGTGTCCAGTCTTCTGCCAAACATGGACACTGTATCTACACAAAGCCAAAGAGTCATAGGGGAGCACTATGAGTAAAGGCAGCTTTGAGCTTTGGAACCTCTATGGGGGTTCAGCTCATGAGGACTCCAGGCAGACACAGCAACATGGGCACAAGAACGCTTGAAGGACTGAAAAGCCAGGACTTAGGGCTTTGTGAAGGATGGGACTATGATTGGTAGCAGAGGTCAGAGTACAGCCACTTTCTCTGCTTTGCTGTCCCAACCCGTGTCTATGTCCCAAACTCCTTCAACCAGGCTCTGTGGTGAGGTGGAAGCACCTCTCCCGGCGTCCCTAATGAATACTGGGGGCCTTTATCATGCACCTATTCTGGCTACCTTCTGCTCATACCTCAAGTCCAACTTGTTAGCACACTCAAAGGGTCCATGAGATCTTGGGCTGATCTTGTGACCCAGCCCTAATCTATGCTCCAGCCACACTGAGCAGTAGGTATCCCCAGAGACACCTCAGCCCTTCATACAGCCTGGGGCTCTGCCCATGAAGCTCCCTCTGCCCTGGAGTCCTGTTGCAGCCACACTGACCCAGATCAGTGGCTCCTTTAAGATTTTTGTCCATGCACTTCCCTAAGTCCCCCTGCTGCAGCCTCTGTGTCATGGGCATCATGGAACCTGCTGCCTTGGACCTTAGCTGCAACTTGAGGGGGTATAGGGAACTGGAGTTCTGCCAGCTCAGCACAGGGCCTGACCTAGATTGGAGGGTGAGGAGAGGGGCTCAAGAAAGGTTTGCAGAGGGATGTGACACTCTATTGAGTGTGTGCTTGGAGGGACCAGGTCACCAATCTTCCAAGAAGAGCTGGCAAGAACTCTGGTTATCTAGTCATCAGATCTTTCCAGTCATGGGAGTGGGAGTTTCACTGGAAGGGCCAGAAGCCCCAGACAAGGAAATTGGAAAAACATGTGCTTTCTAAGAAGTGGTCCTGGAGGTTTGGTGAAGTTTTAGAGCTGTCTACACATTCAACCTGGATACAACATTCTCTAAGCATTGGGAGGCTCTGAACAGACTTACCTCTGGGCATCTACCCTGGACTTGAGCTGGTGTCACGAGGAAATTGGTCACCAGGAAGAACACATTCTCTCCCTAGAAGGCAAAGCTAGAGGTTGGCCTTGGCTGAACTCTACAGAGGGGCTAGCAGCTGAAGCCTGTTTTGTTTGCTTTCTGCTGCTGTCAGTGCTGGGAATGGAACTTGAGATCTCACGCATGCTAGGCCAGCGCTCTGCTGCTGATCTGAAGCTCAGCCTAGGAGCCTGGATTTCGTGGGACTACTTTTCAGCCCTGTCTAGTTACCAAGTTTGTGCTGCAGAAAGTGGTGGCCAGCAAGGCAGGCAAAGGTTTGTGGCCTTTTCTGAGCCCAGGGGAGTGTCATGACTTTACCCATATCTTTCATACAAGTTTCATTTCAAATTCTCATGCACTCAACCAAAAATTTCCACAAACCTCCTGAACCTAGGCGCTGAAGCTAGAAAGTGGGGACTGGAGGATGTCCAACAGTCCAGCAAGGGAGTGCTTGCACGGAAAGCTAGCGCCACCTGGAGCCAAAAATGGTCAAGGCACTGTAGCTACCTTGGAGTCACTCTCACTTAACATGCTAATACGTAGTCGCAATTACTCATTGGTTCACAGAACTAATTTGGAATGAAATTGGCCCATCGTTGATGCAATAGGTGAGGTATACAGGCATTTGTTTATGTCTTCTCAGGAAATGTGGTGTAGTGGCTGGCAATTGGAGCCATATTAGTTAGGCGGCAGGAGAAGGGAAGATGAGTGACATGGGTGTGAGGAGCCAGATCACACCCTGACAGGCAAAGATAAGTAAAGGGCCAAGCGTCAACCACAAGATGGCAAATTCCAGATTCTTCCTCACCACACCTATCCAAGACAAAGGTCTGGTGAGTTTACTGATTTTCCTGCCAGAAGGATCTGCTTCCGGATGAACGGTCTAGACCAGTCCAGTTATGTTCAATGGTGGTCCTGAACATGTCTCAGCTGGTATGAACCTGTGGGCCTGTCAGCTCCCTCTTTTAAGTTGAGCATCTAAAATTCAGGAGCAGGGACCCATCTTACACCACCACTAACATTGGAGGCCAGCAGGGAGAATGGACTTTGGTTTCTGGATTCCCTTCCCCTGTTGGAAGCCTGTGTGTGAGGTGTGACCACTCAGTTTTAATAACACTTATTTGCTGTGACTGTGGCTTATCTCCTGCCTTTTAATTCTTTTGTTGAGCAGTTTTATTTAATTATTTAGCTTGTATAAAAGTATTGTGCTGTTTGTGTGCCTGGTGGCCTCAGAAGCCAGAGAGGGCACTGGGACTCCCCTGTACCTAGAGAGACAGAACGTTGTGAGCCACCATGAGGGAGCTGGGAACAGAACCTGTTGCCTCTGCAAGAGCAGCCAGTGCTCACCTAGCTACCGCTCCAGCCCCCTGCCTTTTAATCTTTCACTAATGGAAATCCTGCACCCGACCCAAGATCCCTAAATGCTAAGAAGGGGACTTCAGAAAGTTCAAACCCTGAACTCTAAGCTCCACCTCTCACTTCCAAGCATAAATCCTGAGCCCATGATATTTCAGTCCTTTTGAGGAGTATCTTTGTGTGGGTGGTGAGTGGGTGGGTGTTTTAATCTTTGTGTGGGTGGTGAGTGAGTGGATGGGTATTTTAATCTTTGTGTGGGTGGTGAGTGGGTGGGTGTTTTTATCTTTGTGTGGGTGGTGAGTGGGTGGGTGTTTTATCTTTGTGTGGGTGGTGGGTGGGTGTTTTTATCTTTGTGTGGGTGGTGAGTAGATGGATGGTTTTATCTTTGTGTGGGTGGTTCATGGGTGGGGTGGTTTTTTTGTTTGTTTTTTGTTTTTTCTCTTGATGGCCTTAGGAATCGAACCCAGGAAGCTATGTGAGCTGTATCTCTAACCTTCCTTTTAAAAAGAATTTCTACAGGCAAGGCTTCCTGGCTTGGAAAACCATTTGCTCAGATCGACTCAGCACTCTTCTGAGAGGCCCTTGTCCTTTCCCAAGCTCTTCACTCACCTTCTGGAATCACAGGCATCCTGTCTCATGCACAGCAGCTATGAGACAGGTTACTGTCAGTGGCTGAAGGGCTCTGGCCTCCTGCCACAGCACTGGGGACCTACCTGTGATGGCTTCACAAAGTCAGCTACATCCCATAGTCGGTTCTCTTCCTTAATCTGGGTTACAGAAACCCCTTTGAGTTTAGTGATGACAGAAATCTGGGGGTCCAAGTCCCATTCCTGGTAGCCTTTTTTGGCCAAGAGGGCCCACCTAGGGAGAAGATGATGGACAGTATAATATGACAAGGCCTCTAACACTGGGCTGTCTTAGTATACTTAAGAGGCTCCAGATCAGCACAGAGGGCTGAGCAGGTGGAGCTGTCCATCATGGCCACTTTCCACATGCCAGTGCCTCTCAGCTCAGTCCAATCAGTCACTTCAGGCACCCAGCTAGTGGTCCTTCTGGGAGCCTTAGTGTTCTGTTGCTAACACATGCCAAGAATTACTGCCTCCCACCCCACCAGGGTTTCTCTGGGCAGGAGTACTGCAGATGCACACAGAGACCAAGATGATGCTGGGAACAATGTCCCTTATGTGGGCACATGGTTTCTCCTGTCTTCTGAATGGACTAAAATCCTTCCTGTTGTCCACCTCTCACCACCCCCATTTGCAATCACCCACCACCTGGAATTCTAAAAAGCCAATTTCTAGCTTTCAGCCAGCAAGGCCAACAGCAGTCTCTTCAGCTAGCCTGGCAAATTGCTGCTCTTACCCTATCACATAGGCCACCACTCCCAGCTGCAGCAGCCTCTGAGAGACGCCCACCCGGCAGTTTCTAGTCATCACATACTTCTCTGTCTTGTAATCCAGAAACCCCCAGCCCACAAGAGCTGCCGCGGCGGCAGAAGCCATGTTCCCAGTTCTTGCTGGCCGCTAGTGCATGAGTCAGCACGCAGCTTCAGCAGCAGCTGAACTGCAGACAGAACAGCCATGCATGGATCCAGGCCAGTGTTAAAGGAACATCTCCATTAGGCAGGATCTGACTCCTTCCTGGCTCAGTCCCAAACCCCAGCTGATCTAGGCCTCCCATCCCATCTGGAGTCCCTGGGTTGAATCCTATGCATACAGAGAGGATGTCTTGTCCCTGCGCATCCACTCCACGTCTTTATAGGGCGGGCTGTGACCAATGTGGGGTAACAGAAGCGCAAAGGAGGGGTTCTGAGCTCAAACTGGCATATTCCAAAGTGCAACAGGGCAGGGCAGGGCAGGTTTGGAAAGTCCTCGCTGGCGCAGCAGCACAGGAAAGACTAGATCTTCAGAGGAAACTGAGACCCTCGATCGATCGGCAGACACAGCACAGTTCTGGCTCCAGAGAAAAACTTGCTAGACTCTACAGACTCTTTAGGTCTTTCCTAGAACCTCCTTCTGCACCAAAACACAAGCTCTAGAGTCAGACTAAAAAAAGTACACGAAAGGAACATGAAGGAGGTGACCATCCCGGTGCATGGCAGTAGTGTGGTAGTCAGCCAAAGCTAGTGGTGCTTCTGCAGTCACAAACAACACCCGGTTCCCGGGGAAACCAGGGGTGGGGGTGGGGGTGGGCGGAAGGGGAGCATCATTATCGGCCCCAGGGACCACCTGTTGCCCTGTAAATCAAAATCGATTGGCCAGTGAGGTCAGAGGAACCGCCCACATCCCGGGAAGCTTTCCAGCCAGTGAGCTTTGCCACTCAGACTGGGAAGTGAAGGTAAACAAGAAGGGTTCCTGAAAGGCGTCTACGAAGAGTGAAGATCAAGAGGGAGAAGCCGCGGTCACTGCGCGTCAGAGGCTGTGGAGGCCAAGAACTTCTGGACCACAGATTCACACTTTGCTCTGGAAACAGAAGGTGCCTCATCCTCCGCGTTGGGGTCCTGGCTGGACTCCGGCACTCCGGTGGTGCGAGTACGCTGGATTGGGACTGCACGCCTCAGTGGGGCCTCAAGTCCCTTGCTCTCTTGGAGGCATGAGGCGGCCCAATGCTTAGTTAGAACTGTCTTGCAGAATAATCTGTAAATGAAACACCCTAATAGACCGTGGTGTTCCACTTGGAAGGATTCAGGGCCCAGTGTTACAAACTATAGGAAAACCTTAGCTAAGGGATGTATTGAGTTTAGAATTGTTTAGTTATTTTAGAATTAATTTAGAATTATTAAACACCATCCGTTGTTTGTAGATATTATGACCTGTGGGCTGAGAATGTAACTCAGTTGGTGAGAGCTTGCTTAGCATGCTTGAAACCTTGGGTTAAATGCTTTCCTCAGCCAACAAGTTGGAGGCCAACTTTGTGGGGGATGTGATCTGTGGAACCAGGGAATGATGGGATGAGGCCAACATACACTTCGGCAGTTGGTTCTGACTAGCTCTGTGACTTTGAGAAAAGACTCTTTTAGCCATGAGGTCCTCGTCTGGGATATGAGTGTAGTAGGGCAGGAAAGGGTGGGGCTGTGCCAATGTAGAGGTCTTCCTTTGTCCCCCTGTCTACTGTTAGGCACCGTAGTCTTGGAAAACTGGTCATGGCTACCCTCTATCTGGAGTCTTGCCAGGCCCTTAGTGTTGTGCCAGCTTCTTGTCTTCTGCACCAAGGGAGTGCCTCTGAATTGAGCCTTCGGCACCGTGGCCTCGGGCCCCAGGTATCTGTCAGGGACACAGGGATCAGGTGGAATGTGGGAGGCAGTGGCCTTCTTGTCCTTGAGTCAGTTTCACAAACTCTCAGCCTTCCTCTGTGGCATACATGTGCCTGCAAGATAGGATGGAGGCTATGACATAGGAAATGAGGTCTAAGTGGCACTTAGAGGGAGAAGCAGATGTTCTCTGGAGGAGATGGGAGCTCTCGGGGCCGGTGTGCCTCTGCCCTTCGTACCTCTGTGCTCTGTTCCAGGGGGCCCGTGCTCTGGCTTCCATGTTGACCTCTAATGTCTACATCAAGCGTCTGGATCTTCGGGACAACGGGCTCTGTAGGGCTGGGGCGGAGGCTCTAGCTGACGTCCTGTGTAAGAACAGCATTATCTCTGGTAGGTAGGTGCTGAGTGTCTGGGTCTAACAACAGACACACTTGGGGCCCCCCTTTCCTCACCGGGCCTTCTCACTTGGGTGTTGCTAGGAGATGAGGAAGGCCTCCTCCATCACAGGGTGAGGTAGATGGGGTGAGGTGTCTGGGAGGTTCCTCATTGGTGTAGCCAGTTCTGAATGCTGCTCTGTGCCTGACCCATCCCACAGCTATCCCCCCTTATGAGCACCTTACCCCTGCACATGGTAGACTCCCAGTGCCTGAGTGCAGATGGGAGAGGCACAGAGAAACAGGGTCTCCATCAACTGGGAACTGGAAGGGAGAGTTGGGTGAGGCTGCTTGTAGATGACAGTTCTGCCAATGAAGCTGACCCAGGCAAGCAACACAACCTTGCTGGGTCTATTTTCCGTCTCTGATATGACCACAGCAGCACCACTAAGCTCTCTAGGCTGTGGCCAACATCAAAGGAAACCACAGAAGTGAACCTCAGTGAACATCTGAGCTCACAGTGTGGGTGTGTGCTACTCCCTAGCAGTAGGACAGACAGAGCTTCTGAGGGAGGTTACCTTGTCATGAGACACCAGTCATTAACAGGGCAGCTGACCCTCTCCCACAGCACTCTTCACAGACAGACAGACAGACATGGGATGGGGAGACCAGTGACCCAAGGTGAGTCAGCCAATAGGTGCAAAGTTGCAACCGTGCCACCCTAGAAAGTCAGATTGCAAAGCCCCTTCTTTTGCCTCAGGCCTGGAGGTTTAGGGGATGTAAGGAAGTGCAAGAGGGTGGTGCCTGGTCAAGGTTTGCACTGACCAAGCAGTGGTGCTGTCCTCAGATGTGGACTTGTCAGAGAACCAGATTGGAGCTGCAGGGCTCCAGGCAATCTGTGCTGCCCTTGCCTTAAACCCAGCTGTGCAGAAGATGCAACTGGGAGGAAACAGGCTGGAGGAAAAGGCCGCCCAGCACCTTGCTGCTCTTCTGCTGTGTCACACGAGCCTAAAATCCCTAGACCTCAGCTATAATCAGCTCAATGACTTGGCAGGTAATACTTGGTCTGGGCAATCATGGATCATGAGTACCCACTGCCTACTGGTGGCAGGGAAGGGGGAGGGACAGGACCACACCCAGCTTCCACCAGAAATACTGTTGTGCTGGCATCTGTTCACCACACCTCTCTTGGTCATTTTTCCACTCTAGCCACACAGAACTCTTAATTCTCTTAATTCTAGGCATAACTCACCGCCCTCTGCTGTGGGGATCTATCTACAAACACAAAAGTTCCTGACTTCAAGAGACATACACTAACAAGACCATTCTTAGTCATTAGTGGCTCTCCAAAAGAAACCGTGTATGACTGGGCAGCACTGGTGCATGCCTTTAATCCCAGCAGTCGGAAGCCAGAGGCAGGTGGATATCTGTGAGTTTGAGGCCAGCCTGGTCTACACAGCTAGTTCCAGAATGGCTTCAAAGCTACACAGAGAAACCCTGTCTCAGAAAGGAAGAGGGGGGGGGAATGTGTGATTCTAGAAAAGAGTGGACCACGGAGTAGGTGTTAAAACTGAAATCTGTGTGGGCAGGGGTGGAAAGGAGCTAGCCATGGCAAGACTTGTGTGCATGCAGGTGTGTTTCCTAGACTGGTAGACACTGGTGTGGTTGGGAAGGTAATCCAGGGGAGAGTGACCAGGCTGTGATTTGAAAAGGAAGGAGAGAATATGTGGCCTGCCAATCACTACTGAAGGTATGAAGGCTTCATTCCAAGTCCTTTGGTAAACGGGCTTGTGTATTGCTCAATGGTAAGGTGCTTGTTTAGTGTGTGTGAGATCTTGGGCTCAGTCACTGTGTTGATGGGAGGAAGGTAAGTGCTATAAAAGACATGGATAGGCTACTTGATTCAGTCATTGTCTCTCCAGGGCCTTTGCATGGGCTGTGTGCTTTGCCAGGAATGGGAATACTCACCTAGGTCACTCATCTCTAAATGTACCAGTTATACAAATTGAAGTTAGGTATGCCTATAGGCCCAACTACTTAGAAGATCAGTTGAGCCCAGAAACTTGGGGGCAGCTTGGCAGCATGGAAGGATCACCTGGGTCCTGCTTCTGGAGTTTCTGTCACCTGAATTGGCTGAAGCAAATTCTTCTCTTTAAACATTTATTTTTATTTATGTAAATGTGTGTGAGTGTGTGTCACGGATGTGTGGGTACCTGTGTAGGCTAGAAGAGGACATCCCATCCTCTATAGTTGGAGTCACAGATGGTTGGGAGCCACCAGTGTGAGTGCTGGGAACTGAACTCAGGTCCTCTGGAAGAGCAGCTGGTGCCCTTAGCTGCTCAGACACTTCTCCAGCACTTAGATGCCCATGTATCTGCATGTAGTGGACATTGTAGTTGTCCCAGGACAGATGATTAGATAATTGGGTGGAGTGACACTAACCTCAGCCCTGGAGTTTAACTGCTAAAGCCCCAGAAAGTTGTCTTCTATGAAAGTTATTGTGGGAAGCCAATGGAACTAAAGGAGACTGACAAACCCTAGCTGTGTCTTTGGAATTGAGAAGTTAGGAGCCAGCTTGCTATTACTGTAGCGAATACCTCAGACAACCATCTTATAAAGGGAAGTGATGCATTTGGGATTGTAGTTTTGGAGATTTCAGTCTTTGATGGACTTGGCCTGTGGCTGAGCAAAAAAAAAAAAAAATCCACTCAACTCATGGTCTGGAAGGAAAGAGGCAAAAGGGAGAGACTAGGATCATACAGTTCCCTCAAGGCAACTCCCAGTGGCCTAAGACCTTTAGATACTTTAGATAGCATCATCTGCCACATCCCACTCTTAGGGACCAAGAATAGACTTTATTTAATATTGTGTGTATGAGTGTTTGCCTGTGTATGTCAGTGCCATGGAGGACAGAAGATAGTATTAGATCCCCAGAACTGGAGCTACAGTCCGCTGAGAGCCACCATGTAGTTTCTGGGAGCCAAATCTGGACTCTGCCCGCACATTCAGTGCAGAGTCAACTCTCCAGCCCCAGGGACCAAGCCTTTAAAGCATGCAAGGACCTTGGGTGGATTATCATATAAGTTACAGACCATTGCAGACAAGTGGCAAAGAGGTAGAAGGGCTAGAGGGCTGCCATCGGGACACTATGAAGGGATGCAAGGGAGAAAAGGGAAAGGCACAGATTCAGTCTGCTTTGTTTCTCCAAGAGGGGAACTGAAGGTTGTTCCTGAGGGGCTGAAGGGACTTGTATCTCAGTCATGCACCATCTGTGGCAGTGGAGAAGCCTCAGCTGGTGTGTGCCTCATAGGATGGTTGAGTCACAGAGGTAGAGTTGCCATTTTGGACCAGTAGAAAAGCAAGCCTCATCCTTTAGCAGAAAAGAGGAATGGGGGGACACCCACTGTCTTCTTCCAGTGTTATCAGTGTCCAGAAGTGGGAGACCCTTTTTCTGAGAACCTAGAGGCATCAGGTCCAGCCCTGGATGTGAGACAGTGCCCAAAACCTTAGTTGTGGCACAGGTGCTAATATAGTGGCTCTTGCTTGTATTGTCAACACAATGGAAGTGATGACAAGATAATGAAGGCCAGTCTGGGTGACAGAGTTGATTTCTAGACTTGTCTGTGTTGTAGGACAAGGACCTGTTCCAGTGTATACCTGTACATGTGTGTGTGTGTGCGCGCACACACACACACACACACACACACACACATGTCCCTTGCAGGTAATCCATGAATATGCTGAATTTTGTGACCCTCCTATCTAGCAGAAGCCCTGGCACATGGTGAACATCAGGTCATTTTTGAATTTAGCATTCTCTGCCATAAAAATCTCTTCATGCTCCTCAGGAGAGATGCTTGGACCTGCCTTGGCAGAAAACACAGGACTCACAGAGCTTAACCTCAGTTGGAATCACCTTCGAGGCACAGGAGCCATTGCACTTGCCAAGGGACTAGAGGTATGAGGTGCTTTCCTGCTCAGTGCTCAGAGCCTGCCTGGACTTTAAGGAAGTTTTCCCTGAGCCAGTTCTTAACGCTACGGATCTTCAGAAATGAACTTAGCCCTTTTCGGCACAACTTCCATGGTGCATCTTAGTTGACCTATTTTCCTATCCCACTAAATGGTAATATACTGTACTAACTCTCACAGCATTTCCCAAAGGTCCATAGATAAATGTCAGCTGCCTCTGTGACATCACATTCAGCTGGTAGGGGACATCTGTGCAGTCTGGTGACATTAGTAACAGACAGATGCTTTTCCTTGTTTGCCAGCACACACTCTCAGGGTTCCCTGGAAGTCTATAGATCTGGGAAACAGCTGTTTCAGGCCCTGCCAGCATATTAGGAGGCATCTTCATTGCCCCCAGTGACAACAGCTGCTGTGCCCTCTTACAGGGGCTGAGTGCTGGCTGTGGGGGTGGGATAGTCAGGGTCAGGTCCGAGTATTCACCCTTTCCTGATCACAGACTCTTGGGCACGCTTCATAGAGACCCCTGCCACCAGGTCACTGGGCCCATGCAGGTATCTGTCTCAGGATACCTGCCTTGGGAATTTGCCTATAGGTGTGGATTTGATCTTCTCTGAGAGCTGTCCAGAGTTCTACCCATCATCCTTTGCTGATCTTGAAGTTGTTTGGCCCTACTGGTCACTGTTGCCTGAGAGCTCATGCTGAGTCTGTTCCAGGACCTCTGCTCCCCATCTTTTGTTATTGCTCAGGCTCTCCTGGGCTCTGAGGCTGTGGCCCTGGCTGGCCCTGTGCATGTGAACCATCAGATGTGAAATCATGGCTTTTGTTCTTTGTGTCCTAGGCAAATATATTCTTGAAAGTCCTAGATATCTCTCATAATGGCTTTGGAGACTCTGGAGCCTCTTCAATAGGTGAGGCCCTCAAGGCCAACAACGTGTTGGAAGAACTGAATATGAGGTGAGTAATGAGGGTGCTGCTGTCAGGGCCACACAATGGGCCTATTATGTGGCTTGAGGCTCAGCTTTGTCCTCATTCAAAGCTGTTGCTGGGGGCTGGGGTTGTAGCTAAGTTGGTGGAATGCTTAACTAGTGTGCTCGAAGGCTGTGGGTTCATGTTTCCACACCACATAAATCATAAGTGGTATCTTACTCCTCATTTCACATCGGTTGGTGTAACGAAACACTGTGTCCAAAAGCTGCCCTAAAGGAAGGGCTTACCCAGCTTACAATGTAGGTCAGATGTCAGCATTTTAGGGAAATCACATCACACACACAGTTGAGCTGAGAGCAATGCATTCTCCATGCTGCTGCTTGCTGCTGTCTTCACAGCTTCCCCGATGCATTACACAGTTTATTCATGGTGCCACCCATATTCAGCATTAGCCTTCCTGCATCAGTTAGCAGTCAAGACACCCCAAAGACAAGCTGTAGGCTAATCTGATCTAGAGAATGTCTAGTCATTGGAAATGTCTTTCAGGGGATTCTAGATTGTGTCAAATTGACAATAAAAATTGATCAGCACAACCCATTCTTTGTTAATGTGACACAAATTCTTTAAGCTATACTTTCCCATTCTTGGTCCCCAAGGCCTCATGTTTACAATGTAAAAATACAGTACTTAAAACTTCCAGCACTTCTCCAGGTGGTGGTGGCACTTGTCTTTAGTACCAGCACTTGGGAGGCAGAGGCAGGTGGATCTCTGAGTTTGAAACCAACCTGGTCTACAAAATGAGTTCCAAGACAGCCAGAGCTACACAGAGAAATGCTGCCTTGAAATACAACAAAGGAACAACAACAACAACAAAAAAAAGTCTTCTTAAAAACGCAATCTCTTGGGCATGGAAAGGTGGCTTAGGGACTCAGAACATGTACCACTCTTTCAGAAGACCCAGGTTTGGTTCTCAGCACCCACATCAGATGGATCACGACTGCTTGCAATTCTGGCTTCAGCAGGTCCCAATAGCCTCCTCTTTCTGAACTCCTCAGGTCTTACATTCAAACATTAAAAAAAAAAAAAAAAAAAAAAAAAAAAAAGACTTTAAGAATTCAGAGTGGGTTACTGGATTATTACAAAGTCAAAAGCAAGCTACATACTTAAACATTCTTATTCCAAATGGGAAGACCTGGAGGATTAAAAACAATCACACCTAAACAAAAGTAAAATTTGGCTGTGTGAATCCAATCTGGAATCAGTGTCCACAGTTTAAGAGTCATCTTTGGGGCTCTTGAGGGTTTAGGATGCTTCATCTCTGCCACCTGTAGCACAACACTGTCTTCCTAGACTGGCTCCACACCACACCTGCATCTTGGTGGGCATCTCGGTCCAGACATTTCAAATATCCCAGCCCTGAGGCCTCTCCTTCATTAGTGGTCCCTTTGGGCCTCCCCCTAACACAAGGAGCAATGCCCCCTACTCTCCATGACTTCCTCAGCCGTGCATGGCCATGCTTTCAGAACCAGTTCTACACGAACTCCACTTTGGACATTGCCAAGTTCTGCCGGCTTCTGTCTACATGAGATGTAGCCTGGCCTCCTTAGATTAGCTTCTGGTGCCAACCTTGGGATGCACAGGTCTCACCTTAGGATGTTGATCTTTTATAACTGTAGCTGACTCTTCAGCCCCAGCTGATTGGCATACACAGGTTTTTAGCCAAAATATTCTAACAGTCAAGTCATTGCTCCTTTCTGGAATGTGACCTGGGCATCATTGCTGCTGGTATTTCAGTGTTACTATCTTTCAAGCATCCTCAAGAACTATCTGGTAAGCTCAGAGGCAGGAAAAATCAGGAGTTCAAGGTCATCCTCAGCTTTGAAAGAGTTACAGGTCTGCCTGGAATGACTGTCCTTTGTTTTGTTTTGTTTTTTTTTTTTTTTTTTTTTTTTTGAGACATGGTTTCTTTGTTGCTCTAGCTGTCCTGGAACTCTCTCTGTAGATCACACTAGCCTCAAATTCAGAGATCTGCCTGCCTCTACCTCCCGAGTGCTGTGATTAAAGGTGAGAGACACTACTACCTATCTTAAGAAAAAGAAGAAAAAAAAGGGGGGAGGAAGTCAGCTTAGATATGTAGGCTTGGCTTCAGAGAGTGATTTGGAGGGGAGGAAGGGATGAGGTCCATAGCAAATGCTGTATATTGAAGTTTAATAAGGATGAGGAAAAACAAATGGGCAGAGCAGATGTTTATTCAGGAAGAAATAACTTATAACCTAGACAGATGAGCACCAGCAGGTTCCACCGGATGCTCTCCTCTCCATGTCCCGCCAGCAAGAGAGCATTCTGGCTCCTCCTCAGACCTAGTTCCACAGGTCACTTCCGCCCCTGGTTCCACCCTCCAATAGGCGTGGTCAGTGCCACAGAAGCAGACAAAGTGAATAAATATCTCACTACAGCCGTGGTACTGGGTATGTGTCGCCAGTGGGCACAATACACACAGAAGCATCTTCTGAGCCCAAAGAGCCTAGAAGCTGGCATCCCCTTATCTCCAGAGGAGGGGGACACTCAATGTGCTTGCCACCCATGGGGCAGAGCAAACCCATTTTTCAGACATTCACTGAGGCCTGGGCATGAGTGGAGGACTGTGCTATGGAGCCCAATCTGCCAGATGCAACTCAGGCAGGCAGGGGCTCCGAGTCATTGAGCCCTGCAAACTGAAAAGTGTTATGCCCAGGTCACAAGAACCTTATAGCCTTCTGGACAAAAGACTCTCCCGAACTGCAATAAGCAAAGTTCCTTTTCATTACAAGCCTCAGCAGGGACCCTGTCCAGCAAACTAGCACAGCAGCTGCAGGAAAAGGGTGCATGACCTCAATTACAAGGGGGTTTTAAAAGGAAAAAGCTGCAAGCAGGTGCCTTGGCTGTTCAGGATTATTGGGTAAGAGTAGGTGACCTTTGGATTCATTGATGTGGGGGCTCGGGGAACTTCCAAATTGTTACTAACAGTTGACCACAAGGACAATAAGATGTTATTTACTAAAATTAGTCACTGCCTGACCACCCAGATGGGGCCACTTTGTCCAGGGTGGACACAGTTTGGCTACTCCTTAGAACTGTTTATGGTTCCCTGGCTGGAGCTGACTCAGTCTTGTGCCACACAGGGAATGCTCCGTCCTCTCCAGTTTACATTGCTTTTACAGAAAGCTGTAATACTGATGTCATTTTTGCTAACCTTGCTAGTGGGGTTAGATGTGATGGTTCCATACATGTCTGCAGAGTGCAGTGCCCCAGCTAGACTCCCCTTATTTTTACTTTTCTCCTCTTCATGTACTTCCTGATATTTAATAATTGCTAGTATGCTTTCCAGGCTGTTGTTGTTAGTGTTTGTGTAGGATTCTCTGCTTTCTGTCTGGTTTATCTCACTTTACATAATGTGCCCCCCCTCCATTCCACCCATTTGATGCAGATGACATAGTACTTCTTCTTTCTTCATGGCTGATAGACTGCCCTTCAGTCCCAAATGAACACACGGATGCTATATTAGTTATAAAACTGTTGGCCAATGTCTAGGGTTTCTTATTGGCTCTGTCTTAATTATTAACCCATTTCTATTAATCTAAGTATTTCCATGCAGTCTTATTTTATCGGAGAAGGGTCCAGACCTGTCACTCTTTTGGTGGCCTACATGATGACTGTTCTGGTGGGCTTTCTCTGCCTACCTTTCCCAGAATTCTCTTCGTCTCCTAGTCCCACCTATCTTCCTGCCTTGTTGGCCAACAGTGTTTTATTCACCAACCAATAAAAGAAACATATATACAGAAGGACTTCTCCCATAAAACTAGGATGCCTATGTCTCTCTTGTTGCAGAAACAACCGAATCTCCATGACAGGGGCCTTGAAGTTGGGGCTGGGTCTGCAAGTCAACCAGACACTTCGGATTCTTATTGTAAGTTCAAACCTGGTTGGGGAGAGAGGCTGCAACACAGATTGGCCCTCTCTTCCTACAGTCTTTTCCCCCACCAGCCCCACTCCCTACAGAGACAGCACGTGGGCATTTCTGGGAAGGGACCCCCTAGCTTCTTGTGCCACTTTCAACCCCTAACTCTTCCTTCCTACTCTTCCCAGTGGCTGTGACAACTCCTTGCAGCCCGTCTCCAGCTCACAGGAGTTCCTTTGTGGGGAAGGTAGCCAGTGCATCCCTTTCATCGTCTCCTCTGGACTTCTGTTGCCCTTGATAAAAACCCAGGGCCAGATCAGGAGTACTGACTGGCCGCAGTTCAGACATGCCAAGGTTTTTCGTGTTCAGAGGTTCATTTGCTCAGGCCTGCAGGGGTTGAGTGGGCACTAGACAAGGTGACAGCAAAGACAGAAGGGAAGGAGCCAGGTGAGGTGAGCAGGTCCCAGCTGTACCATCATGTGTGGGGGAGGGGCAATTCCATCTTCTGTGACATAGGAACCAAGACCTATTTCAGGCTTGGGGCCACATTTCCAGCCACCTGTTAGATAATCTCCAAGTCAGAGTGAGTCTCAGAATCTCACCTGGATGAACTACCCGCTTCTTTGGAGGTTGGGGCCCGCAGCTCATGTCTACATCTGCAGAGTTCCTTGCTGGATCCTCCCTCTTCTCACTTCCTGTCCTTGGGTCCCATTGAGCTAGTTCACCTGGTGATCCTTCTCAATCAGAAACATGGCCTGCTGTGAACCTTCTTTTTATCATTGCTGTTTATAGTTTTGTTTGTTTTTGTTTGTATGTGCATGTATGCCTGGGTGTATAGATGTATCAGGGCACCAAATCCCTTGGAGCTGGAGTTACAAGTAGTTGTGAGCTGCCCCCCACCCCATGGGATGCTTGGTACTGAACCTGGATCCTCTATAAGAGAAGCAAGTGTCCTAACTGCTGAGCCACCTCTCTGGCACTTTTGTTTTTTGTGTTTTGTTTTAAATTTTTTAAGATTTATTTATGTTTGAGTGTTTTGCTTGCATGTATGTCTGTGCACCACATACATGGTGCCCTCAGGGGTCTGATCCCTTGAGATTAGTGTTACAGTTGAGAACCACTATGTGAGTTCTAGGAATTGAACTCAGGTCCTCTGGAAAAGAGGCCAGTGTTCTTAGCCACTGAGCCATCTCTCCAGTTCCTCATAGCCTCTTAACTTGGTAAGTAGTCTTGAACCTTGAATCCTCTGGCTTCTACTTCCTGAGTGGGGGTGGGGGTGGGATGGGGGGATCATGGGGAGTCCTCATAACAGCCTCTAGTATCCCAGTGAATTCGTCTTTCTTAGATTTCCAAGAATCCCATTCGAAGTGAAGGATATGTCAGTCTCCTTAAGTCTATCCAAAACAACACTTCATCTGCCCTGGAGCTACTGGACCTCTCTGTAAGGATTTCTAATTCCTCTTCCATCTGCCAGGAGCTTTGTGAGCTGCTGACATCTCCATATTAGAGGGACAATGGGAGTCAGCTGCTAACCCTGCCTGGACATACTACCTGGCAAATGTGGCACTCCAGTTCAGGCCTGTGCTCCATAAAGCCACTACAACTCTCTGCCATTACATGTTAGAAGTATATAATTTAAAATGTTATGGTACAAGTAAGAGGTAGCCTTGAGTCTCTGAAAGACTTCAGACTTTTAAACAGTCTTTTATTTTGAGATGGAATCTCTCTATGAAGCCCTGGCTGTTCTGGAAGTTGCTGTGTAGACCAGGCTAATCTTATATACTGGTATGAATACTCACAGAGATCTGCCTGCTCCTGCCTCCCAAGTGCTGGGAGTAAAGGCATGTGCCACACCTGGTTTTTACAGTGCCGAGACTGAAAGACTTGGGGGAACTCTGAAGTTGGACTGAATAAATTTCACATTATGCCATGGCCACGGCCACAGCCATGACCCTGTAGGGTCAGGGAGTGGACTGTGGTGTTTGAATGAGAATGTCCCCACACTCATGTTTGAGTGCTTGGCCTCCAGTTGGTAGAACTGTTTGGGAAGGGTTAGGAGGTGTGGCTGGGGTGTGTCATTGGAGGTGCACTTTGAGATTTCAGAAACCCACAGCATTCCTAGTTAGCATGCTTTCTGTCTCCCTGTCTCACGCTTGTGGATCCTATATAACATGTGAAATAAGACAAATGCCCACCTTCCCCACCATGAACATGAGAAAAAAGCTGCTTTTCATGAAGTATGCCTTTAATCCTGGCTACTGAATGAGGTAGGGACATCACTTGAGACAAGTTTGGGCATCACAGTGACATCCTATATCCATTAATAATTTTATACTTCTTTTCAGATT
Organism: Cricetiscus sungorus; assembly: GCA_030556225.1. Classification (NCBI taxonomy): domain Eukaryota; kingdom Metazoa; phylum Chordata; class Mammalia; order Rodentia; family Cricetidae; genus Cricetiscus; species Cricetiscus sungorus. Next base: position 41,757,429 of record JANBXA010000641.1, read on the forward strand.
AATGTTTTCATTTATGAGTATGAGTTTTTACTTCATGTATGTATGTTCACTGCCTGCATGCCTGGTGCCCAAAGAGGCCAGAAGAGGTGCCGGATCTCCTAGAATTGCAGTTACCAACTGTTGTAAGCTGCCACATGAATGTTGAGAACCAAATTCAGGTCTTCTGCAAAAACAGCAAACACTCTTAACTGCTCAGCCATCTCTCCAGCCCTGCAACTCCCTCATTTTATACTTTAAAAAAATTTAAACCTTATCTCAAAAAACATACAAACAAAAACCACTTAAAAATTGAAATATAGGCCTGACTGTGTTGGCATCATGTCTTTAATCCCAGCACAGAGACAGACAAATTTCTGTGGGTTTGAGACCAGCCTGGTCTGTAGAGCAAGTTCCAGGAGAGGCTCCAAAGCTACACAGAAAAACCCAGTCTTGAAAAACAAACAAATACAAAATAAAAATAGAATTATGAGATGAGATAATAGACCTGTAGAAAGGGCTTGCATGAAGGCTGGGGTGATAACTCAGCATTTCAAAGTATTTGTTGTACCTGTAGAGGACACAAGTTCAACTCCCAGTACCCACATGGTGGCTCACAACCATCTATAACTCCAATCCCAGGGGATTCTATGCCTTCTTCCAGACATGCATGTGATGCACAGAGATACATGTGTTCAAAAAGCTCATATATATAAAATAGCAAACTAAAAATAAGCCTAGAGAAATAAAAGGAAAGCACTTGCACGAAGACTCCAGTAGCAGGAGTCCTCCAGCCCATTCATTTACTTTTTTATTATGTAATCCCAGTACTTGGTAGGGGGGTGTAAAATTCACTGGTTCAGAAGTTCAAGGCTGGCATCAACTTTATAATGAGCTTGAGACCAGACTGTATTACATGAGTCTTTGTCTCACACAAAAGCCAAAAAACCCAAAAACTGGATTAAAATCTATACATAGATGAAATATAGCTATCAAATAGCACACACTCATGTAATTAAGCCAGATCAAGAAATAGAACACACGTGTCTTAGTTACTTTCCTACTTCTTACAAGACACCATGACAAAGGCAACTTAGAAAAGAAAACATCTAATCTTGGACTCATGAGTCCATGACCATTGTCTCAGTCAGGGTTCTATTGCTGTGAAGAGACACCATGACCATGGCAACTTTTAAAAATGAAAACACCTATTTGAGGTGGTAGCTTACATCTTCAGAGGTTCAGTCCATTATCATCATAGTGGGGTTCTCGCCAGTGTGCAGACAGACATGGTGCTGGCTACATCTTACAGGCAAAGTCACCTGAGACCCTGGGCAGTATCCTGAGCATAGGAAACCTCAAAGCCTGCTCCATAGTGACAACTTCACCCTCATCACCCCCAGTGATACACCTTCTCCCTCCAACAGGAACACACTTCCTAATCCTCAAACAGTTCAACCACCTGGGGATCACATATTTAAATATACGAGCCTATGAGGGTTATTCTTGTTCACACTACCACAAATGCCCCTTCTAGTTCCTTTATTAAAGGCTCCTTTAGTTCCTTTACTTAACTATTGTAATAGCATGAGGGGTGGGGGTCATGAAATCGTTGACCTCAAGACAGTAGAAGCCCAAAAGATGGTCTCTTGGACCCGGGTATGCAAATGAGAATACTCAGAAAGTTCTAATATCTGTCTCCTAATGGTCTCTTCTTAGGAGATCCAAGTGAACAGAGAGTGTGATGACCTGGCCAGCTCAGTGAATGCAATTCTTCCAGGACTTTGTATAAAGAATAACACTTCCAGAAGAAAAGACTGGCCACCAGCCTCCACACCATCCCAACCAGCATCTGCTCCAACTGACTCTGGTCTGGTCTCTAGTTTGCCACTCTAATATCTACACTGCTGCCCATACAATATACAGCATACTCTTCTGCATCTGCCATAATCTGGGCTTCATTTCTTATGGCTCATTCATCCAACCAAAAAAACCTCCCATGAACATGGACACAAGGGCAATGACATCTCTGTCATCCAGGTGTTCATGTTTTGGTGACCCTGTTAGGCAAAATATAAGGAGAGATGCAGATGGAATTCCCAAGCTCTTGCAAGAAGGCAGATAGTCACAACCCATTGGAAGGTAACTGTTCATCATGTTCCAAACAGTAAGATCACCCATGTGCTTCCATCTAGCCAACTGACTAATCTGTACTACAGAAATAACCAGAGCTGCTGACTGCCCAGGGAGTGTAACTCAGTAGAGTGTTTTCTTAGCATACAGAAAACCCTGGCTTTGATTCCACAGCACCAGATAAGCACAATCCCTCATGCCTGCAGTTTGAGTACTCCAGAAGGGTAGGCAGGAGAAAAAGAAGTTCAAAGCCATCCTCCACAACCTGGTCAAGTTTGAGGTGAGCCTGGGCTACAGAAGACCCTGTCTCAAAAAAGAAAACTATCTGTAGAGCTGGTGTTAAATGCCTGTGTTTTTGGCTTTGGGAGACTGAGTTAGAGACATAGTGACTTAAGACCAGTCTTGGGTACATAGCAGAAATCTGCATAAAAGAAGGACTTGAAGACACTCACCAAAGCCAGCTTTTAGTAGTGATGGAAACGGGAAACAAGTGAAATGCCCAGTAACTAAGATCTGGGACTCTGCCAATGTTCAGAGCCAATGATCCAAGAACAGAATAATTCATGATGGATAAACATAATTAACGGGGGGTGGGAATATCAGGATCATGTGGTTTTCTGCTAGTTCCCCAACAAGTCAGTTAGTGTTACCATTCATTGAAATATTAATGTTTTCAAGAGAAATGATAATGCATCACACAAAACCTTGTGAGTGGAAGTCAGGACAACAGCTCAGAAGGTGAAGATACTTGCTACCAAGCATGACAACCAGATTTTGAGCTCCAGACCCCACACATATGCTGTGCATGTGTGCCTTTCTGCACACATAAATAAATGTGATGAAAATAATTTAATAAACACCTCACAATTGTCCCTAGCAGCATCGTTCATAATATCCAGAAGGTCCAAAAGATAACACCAGATAAATACAATTGGTATATATACACAGTGCAATGCTATTTGGCCACAAAGGAATAAATGTTGGGGCGATTAAGATTACAAAGTTATGACGATTGTTATATAACCGTGACTATAGAAGCCACTGTAGTAAATATGTCACTTCGAAAGAATGAGTATATCATTGCTTTTGAAGGAACACCATCAGTCCATACATGGATGCAACTTTAAACATAACTATGAGATGTTAGTCAAAGATCATGTGTTGTATGACTTTCTGTGAATTGTCCATATTAGATCCACACACATGGTAGAATCTAGGGTATGGAGAATCCAGGATTGACAGCTACAGGTTATGGGTTTCTGTTTGTTACTTTTTTTATTCATGTATAAATCCCCATGGCCAAAGCATCTTATAAAAGAAAGTGTTCAGGGCTAGAAAGATGACTCAGCAACTAAGAGCACTGGATGTTCTTCCAGAGGACAAGGGTTCAATTCCCACCACCCATGTAGCAGTTTACATATCTATTTCTAACTCCAGTCCCAGAGGACATAACACCCTCTTCTGGCCCCCAAGGGGCACTGCATGCATGTGGTACACAGACAGGCAAAATACCTATATACACAATAATTTTCAAAAGTAATGAAAATAAAGAAAAGCATTTTATTTGGTTTATGGCTTCAGAGGGTTGGAGTCCATGATGACTGTGTAAAGGAAGAGCTGGAGGTTTACGTCTGATCCACAACCACAGGCAGGGAGAGTACTGAGAATTGTAGGAGTCTTTTGACACCTCAAAGCCTGCCCCAGTGACACATGTTCCCCAATGTCACAGGTCCTGATCCTGCCTGTGTTAGGGTTCTCTAAAGGAACAGAACTGATAGACATATTTTTATATATGAGATTATTTACAGTGGCTTACAGGCTATGGTCCAAATAGGCTAATCTTCCTCACTAATTTTCCAGTTATGCTCTTTCCAACCCCTGACCATCCAGCCAGTCTATTGATTACAGCCCATGAATTGGTGAGCAGTCACACATCTGGCCATTTCTCCTTCCAAACAGTGTATGACCATGTGTACTGCCTGAAGTTTGCCCACTGTGAAGATTTCCCTTTGCTGTGCCTTTCAGGGTTGTCTCAGAAAAGGGTTGTAATGCTGCAGCTCTCCATTTCTGGGTGGTACTTACATAGAGTTCAGACCCATAAGTAAACAGGGCCCTAGTCTCCTCTTCTTCAGACAAGTGATCATAGGGCATAGCCCAGCAGAGGACATGGTATCAGGAGTTGAAATCATAAGCATTTGGACAAGTTCATCAAGTAACTTGCTTGTGTCTTCAGGACCTGCTTGGGACAGATCATGTATATACCACTTCCATTTGACAATGGACTGCTGCTGTGCACATCCTTCTTCATAGCTTGATGGGTCCAATAATACCCAGATCACAATGAGCAGCTCAGGTCATATGGTAACTTGGTGGCCCATTGTAAAACATTCAGTTTCCACTAAGGCCCAGTAGCAGGCCAAGAGCTGTCACTCAAAGGAAGAACAGTTGTCTGTGGGTGATAGTAGAGCCTTGCTCCAGAATCTCAAGTCTCTTCTGTGATCACCTATGGGGCCTGCCAAAGGCTCCAAACAGTATCCCTATCTGCCACTGACACCTCAAGTACCATAGGGTCTGCTGGATCATATGGTCTAAGTGATAGAGAAGCCTGCATAGCAGTCTGCACCCATTGAAAATTCTTCTGTCCCATCCCCATTCAAAAGCTAGCAGCTTTCTGAATCACTTGGTATATGGACCATAGTAACAGACCAAGTGAGGAATGTGCTGTCTCCAGAATTTGAATGGACCACTAAACATAGTGTTTCTTTCTTGGTGGTGGGAGGGGCCAGGCACAATAACTTATTTTTTACTTTAGAGGGACTATCCCTGCATGCCCCACACTACTGGACTCCTAAGAATTTCACTGAGGTAGAGGCCCTTGAAACTTGGTTGGATAAGCTGGGCAGTGGTGGTGTACACCTTTAATCCTAGCTCTCGGGAGGTGTAGACAAGCAGATCTCAGTGACTTTCAGGCCAAAATGGTCTACAAAGTGAGTTCCAGGACAGCCAGGATGGTTGCACAGAGAAACCCTGTCTCGAAAAATCACTTAAAAAAAAAAAAAGAAAGAAAAGAAAAAGAAAAAAGAAATTTGGTTGGTGGATTTATGTCCTATCCTCTGATGTGTATATTTGTATATTTGTCACCAAGTCCAAAGTTGCTCCCTCTTTCTCATTGGGTCCAATCAGCATAATATCATCATTATGGTGCACCAATGTGATATTTCGTGGCAGAGACAATCAAGATCTATTCAATTGAAGTTATCATACAGGGCTGCAGAGTTAATGTGTCCTTAAGGTAAAACTGTAAACTTGTACCGCTGGCCTTGTCGACCAGATTGCTTCTGGTGGTCCTTGTGGACAAGTACCAAGAAAAAGGTATTTGCTAGATCAGTAGCTGTATACCATGTACCAAGAGATGTGTTAATCTGCTCAAGTAAGGACACCACATCTGGTACAGCAGCTGTAGTCAGAGTCACTACTTGATTGAGTTTTCAGTAGTCAACTCTCCTTTTTCACAATTCATCTGTCTTCTGCACTGGCCAGATAGAAAAGTTAAAGGGAGATATGGTGGGAACCACCATCCCTGGACCTTTCAAGTCCTTGACAGTGACACTAATTTCTACAATTCCTCCAGGGACTCAATATTGTCTCTGATTCACTATGTTCCCTGTGAAAGGCAATTCCAATGGCCTCCATTTAGCCTTTCTAACCTCATATACCCCAGGTGAGGGAACTAATGTGGGAATCTGCCAACTTCTGAGTATGACTATCCCACTGTACATCCTAATACTGGCAAAGTTACTACAAGATGATTTCAGGGATTCCCTGGACCTATTGTGACTCCGACTTCAATCAAAACTCCATTAATCACTTGGGTCCCATAAGCCCCTACTTTATGGGGATGTCACAATGCTTCTTGAGGTCTCAGAATCAGTGCCCTGGAAAGTCTGCTTGCTTCTTTCTTCCAGTGTACAGTTACCCCTGTGAAAGGCCATAGGTCTCTCTGGGGGAAGGGCTGGGGGAGGCATGTTTAACTGTATGAGCTTCCATAGTAAACTAGAATCGCCTTAGTGGGCCCATATCAATAAACTCAGCACGATCTAGTTTTATGCACTTCCACACTTTTAAAATCCATTCCTACACACATTCCCAACTTCTGCTTGCAAGAATTAGCAAATTCATTAAGTTCTTTAGTGGTGTAGCTCACCTCCTCATGGACTTCACTTTCTACCTCCCCTCTAGGAGCCTGCTTAGCCTTTAGTTTGGCTACAATCTACAGGCACCTGTTGAAGGGCCCTGAGGGATGTCAGTATATATTCATGGCACCTCCTTTATGGGAACCTCACTGCTGGTTCCAAGATGATAAGGATTAAATTCCCAGGCAGAGGAGGAAAGGATGAGATTGCAGGGGTGAAAATGGGGAGGAGGGACTGCTTCCTCGGTGAGATAAACCCTGCAGAATATGAGGACTCAAGTTTTCAGCCTCTGAAGAAGACCACACACACACACATATACACATCTCCATCCAAGCTACAGGACCCCATTCCTTACCAGACAACCAATGCCCTCACATTAACCACTGACACCCTCTGAGGCTGGGACTTGACTTTTCGTTGTAATTCAGCCAATTCTACTGAGGGCTTCCATCTGATTTTGCAAAACTTGATCTTTGTGGCTGTTGGTGTGAAGCTCCTCTTCCAGAGCACACTTAGAAACCTGCAGAGCATATGTGCATGTTCAGCCAGTCAGTTGCTTCACCGAGGTCATTCTTCCCCTTGGCACTGTGTCCTGAGATGCTAAAAGCTGGTTAAGTTTATTACAAAACTCATCCTCCTCTGTCAATTTATCCTGAAATACTAGAAACAATGATGCAGTGTCCTAGTTAGGGTTTCTATTGCTGTGAAGAGACACCATGACCATGGCAACTTTTTAAAAAGGAAAACATTTGATTGTGGGTGTCTTACAGTTTCAGAGGTTTAGTCCATTATCTTCATGGTGGCATGCAGGCAGACATGGTGCTGGAGAAGGAGCTGAGAGGTCTACATCTTGATTTGCAAGCAACAGGAAGTAGATTGTAGCACTGGGTGTGGCTTCAGCATATCTGATTCCTCAAAGCCCACCCCCAAAGTGACACACTTCCTCCAACAAAGCCACACCTCCTAGCAGTGCCACTCCCTATGGACCTATGGGAGTCATTTTCATTCAAACCACCACGTACAACATCCTTATTTTCCTCATTTTCCCACAATTGTCAAAAGTTGTATATATAGTCACTAAATTCCCTTTTCCCTATAGCAAGCCCTTTAAATATTTCTAACCATAGGCTTTTGGTACTCCCCATATGACCGGGGGAGGCTTCTGTAACTGTAGCTATTGGCAGATTGCAAAACTGTTCTATAAACTTAACAAATTCATCCTTACAATTCTGATTCTCAGTCCAGAGCACTTCTGGCCCCACATCGGCATTAGTCAGGGTTCTCTAACGGAACAGAACTAAATATTTCTTAAGAATCAAGAAGTAGTTGTTTAGTGTGCCAGACTGGGTGGTGCTATAGTCCCATGGCAGTCCCACTAAAGCTTCTGTCTATATTGTAATCCCAAGGTAGGTTCTAACACCAGTGAATGAATGCCTCAGGAACAGGACAGACGAGCCTGCCAGTGAGGGTGAGGGCAAGCAGGCAAGAAGTGAATGCTTTCTTCTTTCTGGATCATATGTAGATTGCCACCAAAAGGTATAGCCCAGATTTAGGGTGGGTCTCCACCTCAAATAATCCAATGAGGGAAAGCTCCTCACAGTTGTGCCAAGCTGCCTGGGTTTTAGTCAAGTTGAAATCCAAGATTAATTATCACACTTCCTATGGGCAACATTCTCACTCAAAGCACCGCATCCCACTCCCTGGCCCAGAGGCATTCAGATGCATTCAGTCCAATTTCAAAGTCCCCATAGACCTTCACAGTCTCAATACAGTTTAAAAACCCAAGTTCCTCCCAAGACTCAAGACAATCCCCAAGGCTGTTTCAAAAGAAAGAGAGAAGAAAGAAACTGCCCTTACTTTAAGTCTTACTAGGGAGAGTACACAGAATTCTTGCTGTACAGTCCCTGTCTTTTATCCACCTTTGCTGCAGCACCCTCAGTGACCATGCCAGATATGACAATGAAATCATCTGAACAGCTTTCACTGTTGTGTAAGTTTCTTGATTTAGTTGTATCTTCTATCTTTCTTTTCTTTTCTTTTCTTTTTTTTAAATTTATTTACAGGCAGTTATGAGACTGGGAATTGAACCTGGGTCCTCTGTAAGAGCGCTCATGCTCTTAACTGCTGACCCATTTCTCCAACCCTGGTTGTATCTTCTAATGACACAGAAAAAGTCCTTTCTTTGGGAACCTTATACTCATCATCAGCACCACTAATAAGCTGACAAGTTGAGCTAGATCTGCAGTATCAATGCCCGCACCTGTCACAAAGTGTAACATTTTAAATTAGAAGCTTAACTGGGATGGTGATGCACACCTTTAATCCTAGCAGCCTAGGAGGCAGAGGCAGGTGGATCTCTGTGAGTCTGCCTGGTCTACATAGTGGCCATCCTTGCCTATGCAAGACCCTATCAAAACACAACAAAACAAAACCAAAAACCTCTCTGCTCCAACCTTCTCATAGGCTTTTCGGTATCTTCAGTCTAGTGAGATGAACTCATTCAGAGAATGTTCTGTCTTCTATGCTCTATGTATTGCTCAAAGTACTCATGGTTACCATGAGTAAGTTTTTACTGTGTTCTGTTAAACTTGTTACAGTGTTGCTTTTACCCCAGACTCAAAGTCTTAAAGACATTTTTTGTTGAGAAGGCATTTTTTTTTCAGTTCTGTTGTTTTATCTTTATAATACAGTCTTTTTATGCAATTATTTGCATAGTCAAGGTATATCATATCTCTTGTTATTCAGGTAATGTTGGATGACAGTGAGGCCAACAAACACGTGGAAAAGATTCTTGTTCCTTCTGTGTAAGGTAATCAGGATAAATACATTGTTTTGAATTAAACAATGAAGCCTTTTCATGCTGTGCTTTACTCTGAGCCTTATGGGAGGGCTAGAGAAGGGAGCACAGTGACCTTGGATATGTGTGTATCCAAGGGCTATGGAAACCCAGAAAGCTGGCAGTGTTGTTCCTGAAGGGTCAGCTGGTTGGGAGAGGACATATCATCAATAGGACAGGAATCCTGGTGCCTTTGTCCCTGTTTCTTTCGGGTGCCAGCCTGGCTATCTTCCCAGCTCTTGTTAGCTGCTATCTGCTCATCAGAGAAAGGTCTCTGCCTAGGCACATTCCCAAGTATTTGTCCTCTTTGGGTTCCAATGTATCTTTTGTGTGAGTTCACTATTACAATAGGTGTTTCCTACACATAGTGCATTTCTACTCCAATTTCTTTATATATACGCTAGGACAGTTTTTGTTCTTTTCATGTGTTGGACTGTGGTGTGTAATGCTTTCACTGGCCCTTTTTCTATTTTGACATTAATGATTCAAGCACATACAATCTTAATATGGTTTTTGTGTCTGTGTGGATGAATCTGAAACATAAAATTTTAAAGGGTCAAAGAATGTTAAATGTTAGTTATTTTCAAAAGTATGCTAGTTTTTATAGTTCAAAGTGGGTCTACAGTTCTCAACTTTTAACAAACTGTCATTTTAAAAGCCGATATAAACTCTACTGTGTTTTCCTTTTTCTGATAGGTGGGCATTAACTACCAGCCCCCATTTATGGCCCCTGGGGGAGACTTGGCCTCAGGGTACAAGGTACAGCAAGCCACATGCATGCTGAGCAATACCACTGCCACTGAAGAGACCCAGGCTCACCCAAATCACAAGTTCAACCTCATGCATGTCAGAGAGGCCTTCATGCTCATCTACTGAAGCCTGCAGGACCTGGCAGCATGGGGAAAGGGTTACAGAGAGATGGCTGTGAATTCTGCAGAACTCCAGAGTACTGAGTACAGCTATGTGGCTGTTAGCCATATCTTTATGTCCTCCCCCTCTGTTAACATTATTTTTACTTCATACACCACATTACTACAACAACAACAACAACAACAACAATAAAGTTCCCTGTCTAGATTGCTGTTTTTCTTGGAAGGGCCATTTAGCTAACTACTGAAATCCTCTGTGGCAAATACATTTGTTTTCTCTAAGACATTAATAGGCATGTCTATGCTCAATTAAAAGCTTCTAACAAGATAAGAGAATTAGGGCAACACACATTTTAAATTGAAGAATGAAGTCCCTCACACCGTGTGTGAATAACATGGAAGTGGCTTTCATCCTGTCTTATGAGGGCTGAGGAGCAAATTGTAGCTGGGGTTCTGACATGTTTCTTCATTAGCTTTCCTCCATGGCTGGCGAATGTGAGCTTACTCATTATATGCCCCCAGATTGCACTCAGTTTTAAGTACTGATTTAAAGAACTTGATCTAAAATGGACCCACCAGGACTGCCAGATGTCACAAAGTAGATGTTAGAAAGAGATCCTGTTGTCTGGCCCAGTCGTCCTGAGACAGTGGTAAAACCCCAGTGGGCGCAGACCCTCTTGGCCATGTTTGCAGCCGCTCTGCTTATGTTACTCTAAGAACTTTTTTGTCTTTTTATATTTAGTGCATATGCATGCATGCACATGTGCAAATACGTAGGGGTCAGAGAACAACTATTGGGCAATGGTTCTCTCCTTCTAACCATGTCGGTCCGGAAATCAAACTCAGATCGTCACGGTTAACAGAAAGTGCCGAGCCTCCCGCGGCCCTTGGCGTAGCTCTTTCAGGCAAGAGGCCAGGTTCTTCTTGGTGGTGGATCTTTTTCAACCAGTGTCCGCTTACGAGATTCAGGGAGCATCACAGATCGCACCCGGGCTGCTTCGTCCTAACGGCGAGCGCTCAGCAGTTAGTTACCTTGGCTACACAAACAAAACCAAGGGACTAAGGCGCAGCAGCTCCAGGAACCTCATGCGCCTCTGAAGCAACCATCGTTCCGCACTACCAACATCCGGTGGCCCGCCCTTCAGGATCTCTTCCGGTCCCGCCCCTTAAGGACATCGACAGCCGGCTACGGAATCCCTACGCTCCCAACTTCCGCGTTGACCCACCCATCGCGAGACTTCGGCGGCGCAGCAATGGCAAGACCGTGAGTACCGCTGACGGGAGTCTGTAGAACGAGTTAGGACGGGACTGGGACGAGGTTGGGCCGCGGGGGAGCCGGCAGGTTCAGGCCCTCTGGAGGGAGTGGCGGCGGGACGTGAGGGCAGTCCTCCACCGACTGCCGCCCACGACCCAGCTCCCACCCCTTCCCCAGATGCCGCGACACTGCTCCGCCGCCGGCTGCTGCACACGGGACACGCGCGAGACTCGCAACCGCGGCATCTCCTTCCACAGGTCAGCGCGCGTGCGTAGTGGCACGCGAGGGCTCACATGCGCAGGCGCTGGTGTTGCCGCACTTTAGGCCGCGCAGGAGACAGCGCCTTCCTGAGGTCGAAGTGAGGCTTGAACTTGTGAGCGGGAGGGTTAAGGGCGGTCGAGGAGTCGCGAGTCCAGCCCAAAAGGACTGGACGCTTCCTTGCCTTGGACTTGGAGCTCTGACTCTTTCCTGCTAGGTGATGCTGAGCAGGCCCCGTTCCTTCTCTCGTCCTCAGTTTCCTCCTAGCGGGTGGTAATCCGAAAGGGTCGTGGGGAGGTCTGCCCGCCTTGCCTGGGGATCTTGGGCATCCCGATCGCAGGCTGCAGCAGTCTGGTGCTTATGGTTTTGTGGCTCTGCAGACTTCCAAAGAAAGACAACCCCAGGCGCGGCTTGTGGCTGGCCAACTGTCAGCGGCTGGACCCCAGTGGCCAGGGCCTGTGGGACCCGGCCTCTGAGTACATCTACTTCTGCTCCAAACACTTCGAGGAAAACTGCTTTGAGCTCGTGGGAATCAGGTGGGTCTTTCTGCCAGCCAACACTAGAACAGGGTGTGAGCATCAGAGCAGTGGGTTAGTTAAGTGGGTCAGCTCTGTGCCCTGGTGAAGTCTATGAACGACTGGCTGGCACACTCACAGACAGGCAGACCTATGTCATGGGTGCTGTTGCCTCTTCCCAATTCTGTACAGTAAAGCATGGCTCCAGGATTACATGCCAGTGGCATCTGAGAAAATAGCCCGCTGGCAGATTTGGTATGCAAGCAGGACTTGAATTCAAATTCAAGTACCCAAATAAAAAGCCCCATGTGGTTGCCTGTTCTTTTAATCCCAGGTCTGGAGAAGACAAAACTAGAGGATCCCTGGGCTCCTGCCAGCTAGCTAGTCTAGATGAGTTGTTGAGCCCTGTGTTCAAGGAGAGACTGTCTTAAGTAAATAAGCAGATAAAAGGAGGTGGGTGAGCTGGAGACGGCTTAACAGTGTAGAGCACTTGTTACTCTTCCAGAGGACCAGGGTTCAATTCCCAGCACGAAGGAACTCCTCACCTTTTCCTTCCTCTAAGGGCACTGGCACACAGGTGGTACATGCAGGCAAAACATACATACTCATAAGTAGGGCTGCCAAGGTGGCTTAGAGGTTAAGAGCAGGGGCTTCAAGCTGTCGGTGGTGGCACACACCTTTAATCCCAGCACTCTGGAGGCCGAAGCGGGCAGATCTGTGAGTTTGAGACCAGTCTGGTCTGTAGAGAGTTCCAGGACAGCCTCCAAAGTTACACAGAGAAACCCTGTCTCGAAAAACAAAAGAGCACTGGCTTCTTCCAGATGACTTGGGTTCATTTGCCATCATCCACATGGTGGCTCGCAAACCAGTAAACTCCAGTGCTAGGGGATCTAGTGCTCTTTCTGACCTCTGTGTGTACCAAGCATGCACAAGGTGGATAGTCATACATACAGATAAAGCACCCATACACATTAAAAAAAATTTTAAAGAGGAAAAAAAAATTTAAAGGTGGAGAATAATTGAGGAAGACCTCTGGTTTCCACACAAAAGGAAAACAGCTTTTCCGTTGGGTATTCAGAACCTCATTCTTCCAGCAGGCCTACAAATAAGAGCTTCTGACTGGTCCACCTAGCCCGGCGGGGATGGGGGGTGGGGTTCCCATTCACTTCAACTCTGGACACAGAGCACACTAGTTGGATTCTCCTAACTTGGCATTCTTCAGATTATTGGCAGTGTGCCATGGAGCCGTAGCCCTAGCGCTGAGGGGACCTATGTTGGGACTAGGGTAAGTGACAGCACTTTGTCTCCAGCTCATCTGGGCTGCTTTTCCCCACAGTGGGTACCACAGGCTGAAGGAAGGGGCAGTCCCCACCATATTTGAGTCTTTCTCCAAGTTACGTCGAACAACCAAGACCAAGGGGCATGGTTATCCACCTGGCCTGCCTGATGTCAGTCGGCTCCGGCGATGCAGGAAGCGGTATGTGGTGCAGAAGGGGGTGCCTCATCCTCCTCCCAGGGCTGAGGGACTGGACTGTAGGGTGAATGCCAGCATCTTCACTGAACAGGGTTCTTGCTGCCTAGACACAGTGAAGGGGCTAAGGTGTTAGGGAGTCTTAAGTGGGTGTATGAGGGTCCTGGGATGTTCTTAGTTGGCTAGTCAGTTTCTTTCTGTCTCCCCTCCAGCTGCTCTGAAGGTCAAGGACCCACAACCCTGTTTTCTCCACCTCCTGCTGATATCATCTGCTTCCCTGTGGAAGAAGCCTCAGCCCCTGCCACTCTGCCTGCATCCCCAGCTGTGAGGCTGGAACCTGGCCTTAACAGCCCCTTCTCAGATCTTCTGGGCCCGCTAGGTGCCCAAGCAGAGGAAGCAGGCTGTAGTGCCCAGCCTTCACCAGAGCGGCACCCCTCCCCTCTTGAGCCGCGGCCTATCTCCCCTTCTGCTTACATGTTAAGGCTGCCACCACCTGCTGGAGCCTACATCCAGAATGAGCACAGCTACCAAGTGGGGAGTGCCTTGCTCTGGAAGAGGAGAGCTGAAGCGGCTCTTGATGCTCTGGACAAGGCCCAGCGCCAGCTGCAGGCCTGCAAACGGCGTGAGCAGCGGCTTAGGCTTAGACTGACTAAGCTGCAACAGGAACGGGCACGAGAAAAGCGAGCACAGGCAGATGCCCGCCAGACCCTGAAGGACCATGTGCAGGACTTTGCTATGCAGCTGAGCAATAGCATGACATAAGGACACCCAAAGCTCTGGTCTCTTCCTCAGAGGTACTCAATTGGAACTACATCCACCAGGCTGGCCAGCAGTCACAATAAAGTGGATGCTAGAAAGACCCTGCTGTCTGGCTCAGCTGGGAGTGCCAGACTCCTTCCTAGACAGTAGTCAAAGCCTCAGAGGAATCAGGCCCTGGCATGCAACCTCTTGGCTATGGGGAATCTTTGTTTACAGTCCCTCTGCTTATTTACTCTTTCAAGTAAGAAAGCCAGCTCCTTTGAGTTTGGCTCTATCCCTTCTCCTTCCTTTTTTTGAGTCAGGGTTTCATGTAGTCCAGGCTGGTGTCATTGATGACACTGAACTCCTAATTCTCCTTGTCCCGTCTTGAGTAGAATGATAGGCATGCACCATCAAGCCCCATGTCAGACTTGGTACTCATGTAGAGGCACAGCAAGCTTCTGCCCACAGGCCTCATCTGTTTGGCCAGTCCCTTGCACTGCCCACTTCTGGCTCCATTTAGGGAGCCTTAAAACTAACATAGAGTGCTACACTTGTCAGGTGGTAAGGCCATACTTAGAGAAATGTTAATTTTTTAGATACAGCATTCAGGTCCTGGCCTTGATACTATGTTCATCTTGAGAATCTAGGCTTCTTATTATAGCTGTGTCCATGGTAAACACCAAGCACATGGTCTCTCCCTACTGCTCTTTGGCCACATAGCTAAAGCACAGTTGAGTTTCTGGCTGAGTTTGTACACAAGGTTCTGACGATTTTCTTTTTGAAGCCTGGGTGAATATGTTTATTTGTATCCTATGTAGAGGGCATAATTGAAGGTCTAGTTACAGGGGTCAGCATGAAGCAAGATTTAAGGTGTTCCCCCCAAAAAAGAGGTTACCACCTTGGGGGAACGGCTCTGACAGCACAGTGGACTCATACCAAGCCTGCCTGGCTGCCCACTGTGGGCTGGCACCCTCCACTCAGCTTAATTGCTTGAGCTCTGTACTTCATCATATAAACCAAATCACTTCCTGGCTGTCTGTTGGGACTGCCACCCAGGGTACCTTTCTGCTTGGAGCCCCATAGTATGGAGTGAGTGGAGCACAGGAGGGAAATGTGTTCTAAGGTCAGAAAGAGCCAAGCATTCCTCCAAATGAGTTCTGGCTTCCTAAGACAGAGTGTACTCCTGTACTCAAAAAGGGTTCACTGTGCTGTACTAGACATAGGCTTTGATGCCCTGATGTCAGGTAACAAGGATGGATGCCTGGGTAATCTCCTAGGAGATATGCAATTTTCTCTCCCTTGTGACTCCCATGTGTTGACATGGGCAGAACAGGGGAGATGTGCTAACCCCCTATCTGGGGAAATCTCCTAAAGCCTTGGAACTGTCATGTTCTTCAGGAGGGCAGACTTGAGGTGGCCACTATGCCAGCCAAGTGTGTACTAGCACTGCCACAGCTTTAAAGGAGGCATGTTAGTGACAGGACATAGGAGTTGTGTGTCTCTGCTGACTTCTCCCTGGCTCTGCACACGGGGTGGACTGGAACATGCAGCCTCTCTGGGAGGCTGAGCTACACTTGCTGCCCTGTGGGCTGGGAGCATAATCTCCAAAGTTCATGTCTAGAATCAGACACTTCATTGGTCCCCATTCTTAAGTTCTGGGTTAGGAGTGGAATACAGCCTATTGCTAGAGTCATTTGCCAAGCCCTGCTCCCCTGACAATAGGATTCCATACCACACTCATGTGGAACACAAGCCACACTCCCATCTACCACTGAGTGGTGTCCCTGAGCCTTGGTCTCCTTGGGAGAGGTGCCAGCTGGAAAGGGAGTCTGCTGCACTGGCCTGTGTCCTCAATGAGCACAGCCTTTAGGAATTCCTGTATACCTCAGTGCCCAGTAGAAGCTGGGGACCACAGGTCTGATCACTTTGTAGGTGATCACTTTGTAGGTGATGTGGCCAATCGGTCGAGTGTCAACACTCTCCAAACAGTCCTCACAAAGATCCTCAGATGTCGGCACCCAGCTCTGCACACTGCTTGTCAGAGATGTGGGAGGCCAGGGAGTCTATGATGTCCAGCAGCAGCTGCTGGCTCAGCGACCGCAGTGTGGGCAGCTTAGAGACCTGCACAGATGACCAAAACTAGATGAACCCAGACTCCCAGGAGGACCAGCGTGGGCAGTTGAGGACAGTGGGCAATGGCCAGGAGGTGCCCTGGCCTACTGGGGAGGGCTGGGCTCGAGAGCCCTGGGGCCAGAGCCTGACCTTGGTAAATTGGTGCACAATGATGTGCAAGCAGTGCCGCTTCATGTCCAGTGCCTGCGTCTTGTCAGCTGCCTCCAGAATCTGCAATGGCAGGGACAGTGAGGCACTGCCTCGGCTCGCCCACAGGTAAAGGTGTGGCCAGAAGTACTGAGGTACTACTACCTGTAGCACATTCTGCACTGTTACATTCATCTCCAGGTTCTGCTTACAGTATGCCTGCAGTCTGTTGTTGTAGAAGCCATAGTAGTAGGGGGCTGCAAATAGGTAGCTGGGCACAAGTTAAGGAGCTGCCAAGTAAGAGAACACGTATTCACTTGTGTCCACCCATCCTGCCATATCCCTAGTCCTCCTGGGGAGGTTATTCCCGGAACTACACAGACCTTGGAAGCCAGAGCTCCAGTATGCACCTCAGCTGCCTTGCTCTCTAAAGTGGTTCTGAACCATTTCAGGCTCAAAGGCCTCATTCATGATCCAAATAAAACCTCAGTCCTCCTTTACGTGTGCACATTCACAACTTCCAAGCCTTTTTGGCCCCATCAGGCATCCTTGCATCTCAGGTTCAAACACTTGTGACAGAACATATGAGGAATCCCTTTGTCCACTCACCTGTTTGTTAAACAGTGATAACTAGCTCACTTATCCCAAACATTTGTAAAGGTCAAGACTCAACTGTGCTAGTTGCAAAGTGGCCCTCCCAGCTGCCCACCTGCTTGAGTGGATACCAGTAGGTCCACCAGCACTGGGCACTCTAGAATTAGGCACCAAGCCAAGATCACCTAGCCAACAGAGCAACAGGAACCAAACATATCTGAGGGGCGTGAGGATTTCTCAGGGTGACCCAGGAACACCAGCAGGTAAAAGGATGCAGTGAGTCCTCAGGGGGCATGTTGACCTCGCCATAGTAGATGTAACGTAGCATGGACTCAAAGGCCTGTCTGCTGGGCACCATCTCCCCAATAGAGATGTTCACCTGCCCATCCTCCGGCATGAATGAACGGAACATGGCCTCAAAGTAGCTGCAAACAAGGAGGTAGATCCTAGCACTCAGGAGAAAAAAGCATCAGGGCTCTGCCCTGCTCTCCCTCATCCGTCCTCAACACACCTAGAACGGGCAGCTAGGATTGCTTTGTGGGCTGGTCGTGGGTGGCCATCTAGCAGCAGTGTGATGTCACAGAACTCCGAGCCTGCCCCCTCCAGGTATGCCTTCATGTCCTGGATCAAAGATGTGCCTGGGGGTGTAGAAGAATCTTGAGGAGACCCCCACCTCCACCCTGAATGGAGAGGCCATCTTTGTTTTCTGGCACAATAGGCGCCGTCTCTCCACAGTGACCATGTGGCTGCTCTGCTCAGTTTCCCCCAGTCTTTCATTCCCTCAGCCCTCAGGTAGATTGGAAACTGCAGTCCTTGTTCTGGCCCTCAGGGATGCTACACCAATACCTGTTCTTCCACTGTATGCCCTATATACCCAGCTCCCAGGCACATGATGGACTCCCCTCTGGGCTCATCTTTTGGTCTCATGCCAGTGGCAGGGGCTAGTACAAGCCCCAAGAGGAAGTGAAGGTGCTATTGATCTTCTCCACTGGGTAGGATGAGAAGTACTATGTAGGCACCCATCCTTCAGTACTAGACGCTATCTATATAGCTGCAGTTGCCTCACTCACTTGATGCCAGATCTGACCAGCCAAGAGAAGGCACAGGTCACCCCAGTAGTGGGTTTTGTGGGTATCCAGGCTCACTGGCACACAGCTTGCCTCTGCCCCTCCCAGCCTTTGTGCCTGGGAGCCACCTTACCCCAAGAGCCTGGCAGGTAGGTAGTTGTTTAGTTCCCTACATTCAGGACATGAAGAGAGGTTCCCTACCAATGTCCACAGGTTGATCTGAGGGTGCTCGAGGGGGCGGCTGCTGCTTTCGCCGCACAATCTCTACGATCAGAGGGGATGAGAGGCGCTCAAACTCCTTCATCATGATCACCTGATTGAAGTGGGACTCCTTCACTATGAAGTTCAGGCAATGCTCCTGGGACAGACAGACACACCAGGCAATTGGAATCAGGCCCAGGCTGGGCAGCAGAGCTTGCAGTGAGGAGCCAGGGAACAAACCATACCCCACCCAGGAAGGCCTGGGCTGGTAGGCAATCCCAGCCGCCAGGCTAACCCCAGCTTGTACCTTGAGCTGGCCCAGTTGTAGCCTGGCAGCACTCTCACAGACAACCAGGACATTTTGCAGGTCCACGGAAGCTTCAATGTACTGCCGACACAGCTGCTCAAGGCGGCACAGCTGGAAGCTCAGTGCCAACTTGTACACATCCATGATGAGCAGCACGTCCTCTACGTGGCCTGCACCAAAGAGCTCCTGAGCCTAGGGCCCCAGGAAAGGAGGCCCAAAACAGGTCCCAGGGCTCCCTCCATGAACGAGAAGGTCAGGGCTGCAAAATGGCAGCTGGACTATGTCTTGTACCTCAGGTACATCTATAACAGATCCAGCAGCACTACCTCTGGCTCTGTTGCCCAATCCCCACCCTGGTCCACAGCACCATACCCAAGGCAGACCTTTCCGTGGGTACTTGATCTTGTCTGTGTAGAGAAACTGCATGAGCACCTCGAATGGCCGGGCCTCAGCTTCACGAATGGCTACACGTAACAAGGGTGGCCGTGACCTGCCCACAGCTGAACCAGGGGCCTCCCTGGGAGCTAGGGCTCCTTCCTCCTCCAGCTTCTGTTGGGAAAAGGGAACTCAGGGCACCCCAGTAGACAGTGGGCAAAGCTTCCCAGATGTGGGGGCTAAAGGAAACCTTACCTGGGCCAGCCATTCTTGAGCCTGCAAGATCTTCCTACGAAGCCAGCGGCTCCGTGCAGTGACAATGGCAACATGGCCCTGCACACACTCTTCCTTCTGCATAAAGAACAACTGGTATGTGGGTGAAAGCACAGGACCCCTGCCCCAGGGGACAGAGCCAGCAGGCCAGGGCAAAACTCCACTCAGCAGATAGAGTAGGTGAGGCTGGTATAGGTCAGTCACCTACCTCACCAAGCACAAATTCCACATCACAGAACTGGCGGCCCTCCCATAGGCGCCCATAGTCTTCATGCAGTGTGCACTTAGGGTAGCAGGAGAACTGCAAAGGGATAATCAGTGAGCAAGCACCAAGCCATCCTTACACCAGCCAGCCATGGGACCCTCAGAGCAGGGCCAGGCGAGCCTAGGCCATGACTAAGAAGGCCTCATCTATCTGTCTGTCTGTCTGTCTGTCTGTCTGTCTGTCTGTCTGTCTATCTGTGTTCTGTCTGTAGGCCACTGTATCACTGTAGGCATTAGATCTCATGACAGATGGTTGTGAGCAATTGTAGTTGCTGGGAATTGAACTCAGGACCTCTGGAAGAACAGCTAGTGTTCTTACCCGCTGAGCCATCTATCTAGCCCCCACTGTTTTTTCTTTGACGAAGCTCCCAGGCTTTACCCAGGCTGTACCGTTTGTAAATACGTGGACCCAGGTACTCAAACAACCCCATCCCAACCCTCCCTACAACTGAAACAGATTTATTCATGTCTCCATTGTGCCAGGGGCCCTTATCCTAACATCCTGTTCTTTCAGAATCGGGAAGGGGCTCCAAGGGAAGCTCCCACCAGTCTTTTCCAGCCTATGATTTCCCTGGAGGCCCCAGCAGAGCCCAACATGGCTCACTCCTTTGCTGGTTCCATATGCTCCCCTGATACTCTTCTCTGAAGCCTGCCTCCCTCTGCATGAAGTCTCCGTTCCTCCTAGTTCCATCTCTGCCTGCCTGGACCTACAGTACCTCTAGCCCTCTCCACCAGACTCTCAGTAGCTATCTTAGCTATCAGTAGGGACGCTTACACAGCCCTAACCCCACCCACTGAGCTCAGTTGCGTCCTGGAGCCCATCTTCCCCAGCAGGCCTCACAGAACCACTAGCTACACACCTGGAACCTGTACATTTCCCCACTGCGAATGTTGTTGTCCACAGTGCCCCCAAAGATGTACATGGCATCAGAGATGACAGCAGCTGCATGGAAGAGCCTCCCGCTGGGCAGCTGAGAAGAACAAGTAGACAGAGTAATGGGATGGGTGGATGCCAACAATGGACCTGGCTGTGGCCAAGATAGTGTCACAGGTCCATGTGGCCATGAAAGAGGAAAGGCCAAAGATCCCAATCCCCTGGACAGAGGTTCCCTGGGTGCTCCTGTAGGTACAGAGGGAAGCTGGGACCCTGGGGTGGGGCAGAGGGCAGGGCAGGTAGTGCAGAATCCCAGGTTAACAGCATATTTGGGCCAGTGTGCCACACTGACAAAAGGGACCCCAGAGCCACATGTGGCTGTTCCAGGAGCCCTGCTCTACACATGTGAGCACTCTTGCTTCTGAGGGTAATGGGATTTTAATAGGTGTCCTTGACACTCACCTCTGACGCCAGGTGGACAGGCTGCTTGGCTGAGGTAGTGCCAAAGTCTAAACCAAACACATCTCTGGACTTCTTAAAGCTGCTCCGCTCCTCTGAGGTTAGGATTGATGCCTCCTCAGAAGAGGAAACTCGCTCAGGCACCTCAGCCCCACCAACCTTAAGGAAAACATGTAAGAAGGTAACAAGCCACCATCCCTTCCTATGGGCTCCAGAGGATGTACAAGACATCAAGGAAGGCTGTGAAGGTGGCAGGATAGCAGCTCAATGTGACTGATGGGATGCAGGCAAGAAAACCTGAAGGATACAGGACCAGGGGCTGTGAAAGTTCTCAAGTTGCTCTTGACTATATGGAACCAAGGGAACCCAGCAGGACTCACCTCACTGTCAGAGCTGGGCTGGACAACCTCCCAGGTCTGGAAGTCCACATCATAGCAGTGTAGCTCATTGGGCAGTGTATTGTCCGCTGCACCGCCAAACACATAGAGATGGCGGTCAAAGGCCACCATGGTGTGTCCATAGCGCCGCTGTGGCGGTGGTGGAGAGCCCCGGAGCAGGTGCTCAGTAGGGATGCGTGTCCACCTGGGGCCATGACCATGAACCAACACTGAGGTGGGGGCTTTGCTGTCCCACACACTCCCCACAAAAGGCTCTCCTATGAAGCTCTCCTGAAGTCCTTGTGCTGCCAGCCCATGGTCTAAAGGGAAGGCACAGGCCTGTGTGTCCAGCATCTCTTGCCCTGTTTAGGTCAGGTATTGGCCCTACTCAACTCTATGCAACCTACCATGGTGCTCTACCCAAGCTCCCTCTTCTCCTGCCACCATAGAGCAAACAGCAGTGACAGGGCAGAGCTTCTGCTAGTCTTCTGTGGGAATGGAGGTGTACAGACCTGTATTGTCCTAATTGTTCTGCTCACTGCCCGAACAGTAGAGTCTGCACCTGGGGGATGCCTGCCCAGGCACTAACACTCCTCAGTATTTCTACATTCAAAGGGCTCCTAGGACTTTCTAACAAAACCCCTTTTCTGCTAAAAGTTATCTAAATTACCAGAACAGATGCAGGCTGATTCCACACCTGCACCAGTACTCCACAGATTCCCTCCACCTAGAAGTCCCCTCCCAAACCCTATTCCTTTGTCTCTGTTACTTCCAGTGCCATAGGCTAGCCCCATTACAGAGTCCTAAGGCTAGCCAGTAGCCCCTGACTTCTGCTATCCCACGAGATTAGTGCTGGCCATTAGTTACTGGTGTCAAGCATACACAGGGCAAGGGTTATCCTGACTCGGGCCAGCCATGGGACCATGACTCAGGCTATATACCTTGCTGAGCTACAACCATGCCTCAAGGGCCTTATGAGGGTGTCAAACACCCATATTCCAGTCTGTATGCTCCTGCTATATGTGGGAACTAGGGGAGATCACAACAATGACCAGAAACACGATTGAGCTTTTTATCTATGTCCCTCAAAACCCAGGAACTCACGTCTTATCCTTGAATTCAAACTGGAAGAGGTTGTTGGTTATCTTGGCTCCACTCTGTCCTGAGAATACGAACATCTTATCCCGGCACACAGCCACAGGGAAGTTGCAACAGGATGGGGGGATCTCCCCACTCTGGGCCACCTGCAATAGGGGCACAGCTCAGCCAGGGCCTCGCAGGCCTGGGGTTACACTATCCTACACTTTGAAGCGAGTAAATATAAATAGTTTACAGCCTCATCACACCTACTTACATGGGCCCAGTTCTGATCACATGAGGCTAAAATTATTAGGTTCATTTGGAACTAAAAATATAATTTCCACAAGAGAAATAAAGCTCCAGAAGAAATCAACAAAATGTTGCCTTTGCTGTGTTCACATGAGAGTGGACAGTAACAAATCACATCTGTCACATGTGGCACGCTGCCCATCCTGGACTCAGAGCTTTTTCCTTCCTCTGACTCCACTTTTGCTTCTAGGAATCAAAGTGAGGGATGTGTACATGCTATGCTACCATGGACCACAGCCTCAGCTCCAAAGCCTTTATTACTCATTCACTCATTCATTCATTTTGGAGACAGGATCTCTCTGTGAAACTCTGGCTAACCTAGAACTCTCTACATAACCCAAGCTCATGCTGTAGCTGAGGATCACCCTGAATTTCTGACCCACCTCCCAATTGCTGGGATTTCAGGCATGCACCTCCACACCTAGGTTATTTGTGTCTGGGGATTAAATGCAGGGCTCCATGTATGCTACATTACTAACTAAACTACATCCACTTGGAGTCTCTAGTTAATATTGGAGTTGGGCTGGCAGAAGGATCAAGGAGAGAAAGAGGTGGGCCTTGGTGAGGGTAAGAAGGCAGCCACTGTTACACCACCCTAGCACCTCTCATCCGTGTACCAGCTTCCTTTATCCCTCGCCTCTTGATGATGCAACCCGGACCCCAGTACCCGACTTCCCGCCTGCATCATGCTCCCTGCACCCCTCACCTCCTCCCAGCATGTGAGCTCTCGGTCCTGGAGGCCAATTGTCCACATGTCGTTCAACCTGCATCAGGACAGAGGAGTCAGGATCCTTTGGCCATGAGCCTGGCTGGGAGCTCCAGGGAAGAACCACTTGCCATGTGTGTCAGGAGACAACTGTGCCATCTTTCTTAAAGAAACAGGAACTTCCAGGGAAGAAGGTCCACATAAAATCCCAGCACCCAGCCTCTAGCAGCTCTCACTTGTGTCTGGCTCTCTGACCAGCCGAAACAGAAGTAAATTTACATAAAACATCTGGGGTTATGGGACAGGGCTAGCCACTTGGGGCAGGGAAAAGATGATGTATCCCAAACAGCCTACGGCTCCACTGTGCCTTACTGGTCTCTGCAACACTGCAGTTACAATGAGCATGCACTGTTTGGTTATCAGACAAATACAACTAACTCTAAAACAAGGAGGAAACCTGGTGTGGAGGCCCCTACCTTTAATCCCAACACTCAGGAAGCAGAGGCAGGAGGAGCTCTGTGAGTACCAAGCCAGCCAGATCTACACAGAGGGTTCCAGGACAGCCAGGGCTACGGAGAGAGATCTTGTCTTTGTGTGTGTGAGTGTGAGTGTGAGTGTGAGTGTGAGTGTGAGAGTGCGTGTGCGTGTGCGTGTGCGTGTGTGTGTGTGTGTGTGTGTGTGTTGTTTTGGTTTGGTTTGACTTTTTGAGACAGGGTTTCTCTGTGTAGCTTTGAAGACTGTCCTGGTATTCACTCTGTAGGACAGGCTGGCCTCGAACTCACATATATCTGCCTGTCTCTGCCCCCTGGGTTCTGGGATTAAAGCTATGTGCCACCACCACCCAGCTGAGACCTTGTCTTAAAAACAAAAGCAAAATATAAAGCAATAAATAAACAGGGGGACAGGGGAGGAACCCAGGGCTGGCTTTAAGCTGAGATGCTTCTGGCCTCCAGGGCCCTGTAGTTCCAAATTTCCTCATCTGAGGAAGTCCAGGGATCACAAACTTGGCTGAGAGCTCCATTGAGAAGCCTCACCTCCACACCCCTCTCCTGAGAGACTCAAAACCCAACAAGGTAACTTACCCTAGCCTGAGCACTCAGGTGCCAAGAAAGCTTATTCTGCCCCTGAGGACATGCAGAGGTAGGGTACATGGCCGGTTACTTGCCTACCTGGCATTGCCATCATAGCCAGCAAAGATCCAGAGCTTGTCACTGTACACTGTGGCCCCATGGGCTGACCTGGCAACTGGCAACCTAGAACATAAGGGAAATCATGAGGAGGGGCTAGAAAGAAGGCTCAGCACTGAAGAGAACTCACTGTTCTTCAAAGGAGACCCAGGTTCTGTTCCCAGCACCCACATGGCAATCACAACCACTCCTGGAACTCCAGTCCCAGGGGATCTAATGCCTTCTCCTCTCCTCAGGCATCAGGCCTGCAAATCTTACATACATGCCAAAAAAATACCCCAACACATTAACGTGTGTGTGTATATGTGTGTGTGTGTGTGTGTGTGTGTGTGTGTGTGTGTGTGTGTGTACATACATACATACATACACACACACACACACACATATATATATATATACATTATACGTGTGTGTGTATACACACACAGACACACACACACACACACATATATATATATATATACTATACATTATACGTGTGTGTGTGTGTGTGTGTGTGTGTGTGTGTGTGTATTTTATGTGGAAAGGTCATTGGGGTATGCTGAAGTGAGGGCTCTGTGTGTTCGGCAGTTAGGGCCACATCTGCCTGACCCTGGGGCTCAGAGGGCAGTGCTGGAGCCCTAGAAGGAAACAACAGCACAAAAGGCCTGGAAAGTAGATGTGTAAAATTCAGATGCTGAAATCAGGCATGATGGTATGTGTCTGTAAATCTTGGCACTAGGAGATGAAAGGAGGAGGGTCAGAAGTTCATGACCAGCCTGAGGTCAGTGGGACTGTGTGAGACCCTGACTCAAAACAAACAACAAAACACACAAAGGGAAAACCTCAGTTTGTAGATGGCTTTCCCGGCATACACGAAACCCTGGGTTTGAGTCCCAGCACCACACAAAACCAGGTATGGTGAATATACTTGTAACCCCAGCACTCAGGGGCCAGAGACAGAAGGACCAGATGTTCAAGATCATCCTCTGCTACACAGCAGGCTCAAAGCCAGTCTGGCCTCATTAGATCTCTCAAAGAAGGGGAAATCAGAGCAGGCCTTGAAGTATAGTTCAATGAGCTTGCCTAGTGTGAAAAGGGCCTTGAATTCCATTTCTAGTGCTGAGAAAAAAAGAAAACAAAATATAACCAAAAGAAATTCTGAGGAGGCTGGAGAGATAACTCAGAGGTTAAGAGCACTGGCTGCTTTTCCAGAGGTCCTGCATTCAATTCCCAGCAACCACATGGTGGCTCACAACCATCTGAAATAAGATTTGATGCCCTCTTCTGGCATGCAGGCGTACATGCCAGCAGAACATTGCATACATAATAAAAATAAAGTCAGCATCCTCTTAAACAAAAAAAGGAATTCTGTAGTCCACACAGGTCCAGCACCTTCCCAGCTGCTATGAAAGTATGGAGGGGGGGTGTACTCACAGATCAGTCCACCTGGGTTCCTGAAAAAGAAGGAGTGTACACCTGGGAGCAGGCTGGGGCAATGACTGAGCACAGCTCCTGGCTTCCGGCTGTGCAGCCCTGCCCCCATGGGACTCAGCAGTGATGACAACTATGCAACTAAAGTTTCCCATTCACAGGCTCCCCATCTGAATGTCGTAGGAAGCACATCCCAGGCTCAATTCTATTCTTGGCAAAACCTCTTACCGCCCTTCAACTTTCCACTCTGTCCACTGGCCAGTTGCAAACTTGTATTCAAAGAGGTCATTTTTATTCTTCAAGTTAGAATTGGAATAAATATCTCCAGTATAGCCCCCTGTGTGAAGAGAATGAAAATAAAATGTTACAGCTGGGGTACTATTTTGGTATTTAAATGTGGGTCCCCTAGTTAACATGTACAAATCCCTAGCAACAACCCCTAGCCCACCCAAATTACCTCTGCACTGGGCTCTGAGGATAAAGAGACAGGCACACTGATGTTTCTTGCCCTAGCCATCAGAGAGGACACACCCAGTCTCATGAGCTCGGGACACTAGGAAAATCAGTAACCCCCAAGCCAGTGAACAAAGTTAGTGGGGTAAGAGAACCCTGACCCCTCAGAGCTCAGAGAGCCTCATGGAGGGTGAGTGTGTGGGTGGGGGCTAGAAGTCTGTGGGTGTAGGAGGGCAACAGGCTGCTTACCAAAGACAAACATACTGCTCCCGTAGACAACAGCTGAGTGGTGGTAACGGGGTGCTGGTGGGGTGCCAGTGGTAAAGGCTCTGGGAGAGGTACAGGGTGAGGTCAGTGAGGGCAATCCAAGCCCCGTCGCCCTTGAGACCTCCAAACTTTGTTTTCCTCTCTCCCTTCTCATTCCTCCCTCCCTCTCTTCTACCCTACCCTCCCTTCTCCTTTCCTTTTCAAGTTATGTTGTTGCTGTAAGTGGTCCAGGTTAGCCTCAACTTTATCATCCTCCTTCCTCTGTCTCCAGAATACTGGAGTTAGGGAGAGGCATCACCATGACTACAATAATTTAATTCTTTCAGACAGATTGTCACTGCGGCACCCAAGCTTGTCTCTAATTTATGGTTCAAGCAATCTTTCACTTCAGCCACCCAAAGAGATGAGAAAAGAGATGTACACCAGGGCATCAGCTTTGCTCTACTTCTGTACTGGGTGCCGTTCTCCCATAGAACCCTTTAAAACATCAGTAACCAGTGGAAAAACCAAAGTAACAGGCATTAAACTCTTCTATATCCTACACTTCTAAGAGGCTTCTCTGGATTTTTTTTCCCCCCTGAGACAGGGTTTCACTATGTAGCTCTGGCTGTCCTGAAACTTGCGCTGTAGCCCAGGCTGGCCTCTTTAACAGAGATCCACCTGCCTCTGCCTCCCTGGTGCTGGGACTAAAAAACCACCATGCCCTGACTTTTTTCCCTTTAAATGGGATCTTACTAAGTAGTCTTGGCTGGCCTACAAGTCATTGTGTAGATTGGTCTCAATACAAAGAGATCTACCCCAGTGTTAGGATTAAATTTGTGAGCCATGCACCACTATGCTCAGCTTAATCAATTTATTTTTGCTTGTTTTTTGAGAGGGTCTTGCTATGTTACAAGGGCTGGCCTCAGAGTTGCCTGCTTTCCTTCCAAAGACTAGATGTTAACTGTGTGCACCACCATACCTGGTCATCTGTGGATTTTTTGCAGTGTTGAGTGATGAACCAGGAACATGTGCTAAGCGAGTACTATTAACACTGAACTACATTCCTAGATTTTTTTTTTTTTTTTTTTTTTTTGAGCTGGAGTCCTGAACTCAGGCTGTCCTTGAACTCATGATCCTTCTGCTGAAACCTTCTGAATGCTAGTACCACAGCCTTACACCACCATGCTCGCCTTTCTTAAGAACTTGTGATTGACAGTCACAAAGTCTTCAAGGTGTGTGTGTGTGTGTGTGTGTGTGTGTGTGTGTGTGTGCCACAGTGCACACAAGGAGGTGAGAGACAGCTTTGTAGAGCAGCTCTCTCCTCCGCCTTTACTTGATTCTGAGGATTGAACTCAGCTCACTAGGCTTGTACAGCAGATGCCTTTATCTGGTGAGTCAAGTCGCTGGCCAGTCAAAGAAATCTTTCAAATTAAGAGAGGACCAGATCTGGAAATGGAGTTCAGTTAGTTGAATGCTTGCCTTGCCTGCACTAAGCTTGCCTCAGCCTACCCGGCCAAAGCTCTGAATTAGATGCCCAATACTGCATAAACCAGGCATGGAAGTGAATGTCTGTAACCCCAGCATTCAGATGTATCTAGCACTCAGGTATAGATAAAAGAGGGTAAGATGTCAGGTCATCTTTACCTACACAGCAAGTTTGAGGCCAACCTGGGATATACATGAGACCCTGTCTCAAAAGCGGGACTGGGGGTGGGGGGAGGTAGGGATATAGTTCAGAGGTAGAGCGCTTGCCTGGCATGCACCAGTCCCTAGATTTTATATCCAGTACAGAAAAGAGAAATAAAAGAACTGGTAGCAGCTGCATTAAGATCAAGTGTGAGAAAAACAATTCCTGCTGCTATGCCAGTGTTACCAGGGAGACCAGGCAGAAGGCAGGCATCCTATCTGGTTGTGGGGTTTTGTTGTTGTTTTTGCTTGTTTGTTTTTTGTCAATTTGACACAAGCTAGATTATCTGAGAACAGGGAAACACAATTGAGAAGATGTCTCCATAATATCAGGCTGGAGGCAAGCCTATGGGGCATTTTCTTAATTTGTGATTGATGTGGAGGACTCCAGCTCACTGTAGGTGGTTCCACTCCCAGGCAGGTGGTCCTAGGTTCTATAAGAAAGCAGGCTGAGCAAGCCATGAGGAGCAAGCCAGTAAGCAGCATCCCTCCATGGCTTCTGCTTCAGTTCTTACCTCCAGATACCTGCTTTGAGTTCCTGCCCTGATTCTTTCTGTGTGGACTGTGACATGACCATGTAAGCTGAGATAAACTCCTTCTTCCTCAAGTGTTTCAGCACAGCAATAGAACCCCTAAGGCAGTGCATGATGCCAAATGAAGCTGACCTGCCTGGCTGAGTGTCCAGGGCAGTCACACAATCTCCAGAGCCCTGCATCCTCCTCTTCTAAAATAGACTCCATCCCAGAGGGCTGCTGGGGACCAAGGAGATGTCCTCCAGACCACTCAAGGTGCTGTGTAGCACTGCGCTCCTGTGTGAGCCGATGATGGAGCTAGCAAATCCAGCAAACCCTGACCCTGAGGTCTGTGTCTCCCCTCAACTGTAAGCTGCCCCCCAGACAGGAACTGCTGCAGGAAACACAGCATGTGGTACCCAGAGAGCAGATAGCTCTTGTACAAGGCCACACAGCTGAGACTGTGGTTCACAGGGTTTGCATGCTGCTTAATGCCTATGTGGGATCTACTGGCAGGCAACGAGCCCTATGAGACAATGGTGAGACGGGAGGCCCTGCTGCCAGCCTGCAGGTGGCACTCTTGGAAAACTGGCTGAGACCTGCCAGTGAGATCAGACATCAGCTCCTAGCTCAGGAGAAATTCTGGTGATTGAAGGTCCCTCCCAGTTCACAGGATTTAGGATGATTCTTACAGAAAACCGTGAGAAGGAGGGAAGCCATCAAAGGCTCTCCTCTGTTATATTTCTCTCTGGCCCTCCATGATGAGCTGACTCATCATGTGACCCAGTGGACCCAGCATGGGGCTGCTGCTTTCCTGGAGGATAGGAGGGGTCCTGGACCCCGGGGCCACCCACCTGCACCAGGAGCAGTCCTTCACATCAAAGCGCAGCAGGTCATTGAGCATCGTCTTTCTGAAAAGCAGTCAGAGAGAGAGTGGCAGTAGCCAGGCTACTTTGTGAAGATGTCACCAGGATCTTAAAGGTGGGCAAGGTTATGCACCCAGGGTTGGAGGCAGTAGGAATCAGACAATCCATCAATGTCCAAAGGACAAAACTAGTGAGTAGTAATATGGACACCAGGGCTCCCATACTGGCAGGACCAGCCTGATCCTCACCACCAGCAGCACCCTCAAGGCTGGCATGGGAGCATGAACCAGCCCAGAAGCTGAAGTCATCCATCACACCTCACTCCTGCCTCCAGAATTCCTACTCCTACATTTAACCCTCCCGAGGCTGCACTGTGATGAAATGCTGGCTCAAACATCAGTGGAGACCTGCATGCTTTGCCATCTTCCTGTCACCTGACATAACAACTGCATTAAAGAGAAATCCACTGTCTGTTGGGGCAGCTTACATTACAGGCATGTTACCAACTCTAGTTCATGTGGAAGAAGAGAGGCCTTTGCAGGGTATCCCTGCCTTGCTCCGCCTGTGCAAGGTGGGTACTCTCCCTGACTTCATTAGGTTAGAATCTGGGATCGTGCTCTTCCTCATTTAACCCCCTACTTAAATGTAGGGGCACTTACTAAAATAATGGGAGGCCACTGTTTTGAACTAAGTTCTTATACTAGGCCCCCAAAGACTAGGGCAAACCAGGACAGTTACTGGGCCAAAAGGCTCATCAACTCAAGTATCAAGGAGCAGATGATCCCAAAACCTAACAGTTTTCCCCGAAACCAGAGTGCAGTCTACCTGGGTCTGTGTGATGAGGAAGCCCCTGTGGCGGCTCTTTAGAACTCTAACCAGGCTCCACCCCAACCCAGGTCTCCTTGCCCCTGCCTTCCAATAGGCAAAGTTGCTACTGCCCAGCAGGAAACCTTCTTCCCACTCAGTTCGATGGAGGCTGCCTTGGTCTATCTTAAGTCACAGGTAAGCAGATGCATAATTAATTTTCTTTTGAAACTACATACCAAAAACACTTCTGCTTTTCACCACACAGCTGTCTAATTGCTCCAGAAAATGCTAAGGACAGGGATCCTAAGTTCCCACCCACCCTGTGTTGTCTTTCGTGGTGTGGCTCAAACTGTAACTCACTAAACACTGACTGTGACATCTGGGCACTGGTAGAGAAGTGAGATGAAAGGTACCTTGGGAAAGCAGGTCACCTGCTGAGGAGAGAGCAAGTGGGGCTGGTGAAAGAGGGCTCAAAGGCCTCATCCATAAGGAACTTTAGAAAGAATGAGAAGTCTGTGGGGAAGGAACAATGCAAAGGGCTGGGCAGCACGGTGTTTGGAACAATCCAAATGCCAGGTAGCCAGAGGGTGGCTGAGAATCAGGATAACACACGTGTATAGTAGGACCGGGCTTTACACATAGAGGTGTTGGGATGTTATGGGGCTACGGCCTGAAGAGGAACACACTATTAACTTGCAGTTATAAATGGATCCCCAGCTGCTCTTGAGGAAGGAACTATGGAGATGAGATGATGTCAGAGGACCATGGCCAAGTCTGCATGTCCTAATAGAGTCCTGGAAATATTACCGGCTCTAGATCAGCTACCCCAGGTAGTTTACAGGACCAAGGCTGCAGTCGCCTTCCTGGGATTTAGGCCAGGTTCTGGGCCTGAGAGGAGGGAGTCATATGCAAACACATAACCTCAGCTTAACCAAGAAGTCTGTGTATGGAGATGTGTTCACCGGAACTGCAGGTCATTTCAAGGGAAGACTATTTTCCAGGAAGTTAAAGCAACACAGGGTAATCTCCACCAGAAGCAAGGCATATACAGCTTCAGTAAAACTGATTTTGGAGGCAGTGAGATAGCTCAGCAAGTGAAGACACTTGCCACCAAGCCTTGCAACCTGGGTTCAATCCCTGGTACCCGAATGGCAGGAGAAAGATGACTTCTGCAGGTTGTTGTCTGATCTTTGTATGCAGCAACACACACATAAACAGATGTAACAACACACGTTCTCCATACTTTTGGTTATAAAGCAAGCAAGTGGGCAAAGCCTAGAGGGAAGTGTAGAGAAAGACAGGGCTGTGTCTCCTCATTCAAAATAAGTGTATTTCCATGGGCTGCCATTTGAATGCTAGGGTGAGAGGGCTTCCCGGGCAGGGTTTTCTCACCAAAACCTGGGAACCAGGTACAAGGCACCTTAGAGACAGGGAAACAGGTTCACAGGACATGGCCAATGACTCCCATTCTTAGGCAATAGACTATCTCACTGTCATCGCCCGCTGCCACCACTCCCACTAACAGGCAAACTCACCCGTTGTCTCCGCCAAACACATAGATGGCATCCTTATATGCCACGACTGTGTGCTTGCTGCGCCTAGAAAGAAAGAAGAGGTGAAGGGCAGTAAGACTGGGGCTTACCGGGCTGCCACTTATGGTGGCTGCCACATACGTTTGAGTAAAGCTTCTCCACTGTCAAGATCTACAGAGATCCTTCAATTCAATAAGACACCAAGGACGCCTGACACACCGAGGACTCTCCAGACTCCCCACCCATACCTCAGCTCCGAGACCCAAACTGGACCGTCTGGTACCCTGCTAGGGTACTACTGTGCGACTCCCTGGAAATCGACTACCCCCAGGACATCACACGGGGTCTCGCCCCTTAGAGCCCATCCTGGGACCTCCTCGGCTCTCGTCGCCACTCCCATCGCCTTCAGGATCCCCTGTACACTGTCGTACCGGGCGCCCACGAATTCGTCGCAAGGCGGGAGGCGCCGCCAGCGATGCACTGTTTCGAAGGGTCCAAAGTTGAGTGTCAGGTACTCCACACTGTCTGAGCAGCTGTGGTCAAAGTCCACGCTCGGAGCCACCTTGGAGCGCAGCCCTCCTGCCAGGACCCCGGGCCCGATCTGGCCCCCCGAGCCTCCAGGCCCAGCCATCCTTGGTTCAGGCTGGATGGGCCGCCCGGGTTGCAGGGCTCACGGCCACCGCCCGGGCCGAGCAAAGGGACCACATTTCCCGAAGATCCCTGCGCCTACGATGTAGCACGTACGGCAGGTTGCACGCTAGGCCCGCCTTCCCAACAAGCCTTGCGCTCTCCGCCACACGGCGGGCTGTCGAGGGTCCCGGGGCTCCTCATATTATCGCACAGCGCTTCACATTTTGAAAGCATTTCTGGCCAAGAATCGGCTCAGACTTTCCCTTCTGGGAAACGTGATCTGACCACAGAATGCCTTATAGTCGGGCTTTGCCACCGCACGGAAGCCACCACCCCCGGAACTCCAGAATGAGGTTTCCGGCTTGTTGGCGGCTCAACCGTCCACCTTCTATTTGCACCCCCAAACCTGGCCTTCAGTGCTCCCCTCTTCCCTTGGCGTTCTTATTGTCTGGAACTCTGGGTTTCCCCGTTCCTGTTAATGAGCAGGATCTTCGTTTGTTTCTCTCCATTTCTGCGGTGGGCTTTGAACCCAAGATGTGATGGGCAAGCACTGCACTAGGCTACACTACAAACCTTATTTTTTACACTTAAGTTTGAGGCCAGTTGAATTATTTCTTAGCCTGTGAAATAAGGATTCAGAAAGTTCAGGCAAAAGGGACATGTGAAGTCGAAGTCATTACGTGAAATCTTAAGTTTTCTAGTTTCAACTTTGTTGTATGTTTTTTTTTTTTTTTTTTTTTTTTTGGTGGCAAGTGCTTATAAAACAGTAAAAGTGAAGTCTTAAAAGCTACTTCATAATGGCTGTCCTAGCTGTGCAAAAGACCATTGATATATATAAAATGAGACCGGGTAAGTTTTTGAGTGGCTACTGTAATCCAGCTGAGTATTTTTATTTCTGAGAATATAAAAATGAGGTGATTTAATAATAGTAACAAAGCAGCTCAGATGGCT
This sequence comes from Cricetiscus sungorus, assembly GCA_030556225.1. NCBI lineage: Eukaryota > Metazoa > Chordata > Mammalia > Rodentia > Cricetidae > Cricetiscus > Cricetiscus sungorus. The sequence goes on from JANBXA010000641.1 coordinate 41,791,107, forward strand.
GACAGGAGCATGGAGTCGCCTCAGGGCCTAGTTCCTATCTTTCTTAAGTGGGCAAATACAAAAGCTGCCTCTGACTTCTTAAGTTTTTAAAAAACAAACAAGATCTCATGTAGCTCAGTATGGATTCAAGCTCTGCTATCACAGGCATGTCACATCATACCTGGCTCTCCCTTGAGTGCTGGCCCAATTACACTGGGACACAGATCTGTAGATACATGTGTTTTAATTTTAAGGTAATGTTACAGGCTCTTGCTGCAAAGACTGTCCTAAGAGAGGAAACAGCAGAGCCTGTCCTGCCTCTAAAACCAGCTGTCAACGACAGCTGAGCCTTGAGACAACCATCTTCTGGAGACAGCAGGAGCCTCTCCGGAGAGGAGGCAGATAGTTGAAGGCAAGCCTTGGGAGGACTCAGATTCCTGGGGTATCCTGTGAAATAGGAGATTGGCACTTGGCCCCAGGACTTGGTCTCTGACCTTGGTGCCCAGAGGCCTGCCCAAGTTCACCACATGAGAGCTCAGGATCCTCTCCCTGTGAGCCAAGACATGTCACCAGTCCTGCAGGGACAAGGAAGAGATTGATGGGTCAGGACTTCAGGCACCATGAGCAAATGACTCTTGAAAACAGCAGCGGGGACTGCTATGTGTCAAAGCCGGGTGCTCTGCAGGGGAGTGGATTTGGGCAGGGTAGGAGGATTCTATAATTAGGCTGGGGGGAAGAAAAGGCTCAGAACAGTCAACAGGAAAGACAGAACACACATACTTGCTGTGTAGCATAAACAGCCTTTGCGAAGGCAAGAGGGAAAAACAGAAGGCCAAAGAAAGCACGTCATTTATCAAGTCTACTCTGAGTTTCATGCTCTTTCCACTCTATGATTATACCCTGTCAGATAGCCTTCGGCCCCTTAGTCACCTATGGCCTGTCCCTAGCTCCTGGAAGTTCTCTATACACAGGTCATTGGCACTGTGCTGGGATACAGTAATAGCTAGTGTCCAGTGCCTCACAGATGTCATATCTACCATATCTATGTATGGCATATCTGGGAGCATCACTAGCTGTGTTTCACCCACCTAAGCTTAGCACAAATCACATTGGTCAGGTTCCCAAGCTGGGTTCACTCAAGTAGTGGGCTTTGCCTCCATCCCACAGCACTGGTTCCTCTCTGGGGCACACCCCTGTGTCCCTTCTGCTCCTGTAGTCACATCTTGTCAGCTTCGAAATCTAAATCTAAACTCATCCCCCATCCTTTAGGAGCCATGGGAACTAAAAGGTAAGGGAAGAAGTCCACAGGACTATGGGGGCAACAGGCTGCCATGGTAGCTTGAGTAGATCCTACCCAGGACACCCCCGCCCCCAAGACCTTCCACATCACTCACTCCACCTCCCGCTTCCGGATGGCTCGACCTGAGGCCAGCACCTCAGCCACCTTGGATACGATAGGATCGTAGTTCATGCTGGCCACAGCAATTACTTCATCACCTCTATAGAGAGAAGGAACTTGAGCCTGAGGACCACTAGCAATGGTCCTTCCTGGAGATCCCAACACCCTTCTGTCCACCTGGGGTGCTGGGAAGCTCTTGTCCAGGAAAACAGGATGTCCTGAGCACCCAGCCCTCTAATGGTCCCAGCACTGTCAGCTGGCCTTAGAAGCTCCCACCCTTGGCATGGCCCAGGGATGGGCCTGGCCTCACCATTGCCTTTTCTCTACCAATATGCCTCTCCTAGTTGTAGACATCTACCTTGGTTTCAACACTTACCTGAAAGAAATCAGAAGACACAGTATTGTTTGATGGTGGAGAGACCATTACTGCCTCTTCATCTTTACGATGCCATCTGCCCAATTACCCACTTTGCCATTTACTTTCCTTTATCTAACCCCCCTGCTTTGCTACTACTGACCATTCTTTCCCAATGCACCCCATTTCTCTCACTTGGTGTAAAAAGCCACAAACTTCAGCTCCTCCAGATCCCCCTGAATGATGACATCATCGAAGCCTTCTCCATAGCCTGTGGGAGGGCGCCCATGTGAATTGGAGGGGGAACAGTCTTCACAGGTTCCCTAGTATGCCCATCTAACTCTGTCTCAATAACCTTCCTTCTATCTCTGCGTTCATTTTTCCAGACAGGGTTTCTCTCTGCAGCCCTGGCTGTCCTGGAACCTCTGTAGCCCAGGCTGACCTCAAACTTAGAGATCTGTCTGCCTTGGCCTCCTGAGTGCTTGGCCTAAGGCATTTGCCACCATTGTCTGGCTCCTACTCGTGTGTGTGTGTGTGTGTGTGTGTGTGTGTGTGTGTGTGTGTGTGTGTGTGTGGAGAGAGAGAGAGAGAGAGAGAGAGAGAGAGAGAGAGATTGCAGGAATTGATCTCTCCTTCTACTATGTAGGTCCTGGGAATCAAACTCAGATCATGAGCTTGTCAGCAGAGCCCTACCCACTGAGACACCTCACCACCCCTCTTCTCCTGTACAGTTTTCAGCCCACCCCCTAAGTCTCAACATTTAGCCCAAATTAGCCTCCAATTCCTGATCTTGCCCTTTCAGCCTTCAGACTGCTAGGATCACGGTACACAACCACACTACTCTCTAACTGCTGTAGGCTAAAGTCCCCCTTCCCATGACAGGCTTTTTAGTTACCTGCATATCGGAGGCTCTTGCCAAACATGGCAGTCCACAGATAGGGCACTGTGTTGATCTCTGCCTCCTGTGCCAGCATATTCTGAGCTGCTACCCGCCCTGAAAGACCCAGGGTGGTTAGAACCCATCCCTTCATCTCATCACCCCAACACTGCCTGCCCTCAGCCCACTCTAGGGACCCTGACAGATACTGTTGGTGTCTAGGACTCCCCCAGAAGGCATCATGTTCAGCCCATAGCCCACCTTTGGATGCAGTTAACTGGTACAGAAAGAACAAACACTTGGCCCCAGAGATCCATCTACATTGCTCCTCTTTGATCTGTTGTACATCTGAAAGGTCTACTGGGATTGTGAACTATATCACAAGTGTGTACACAGATAATCAGACACCAGATAGAAAGAGGGATGGCACTAGAGTACAAAGGCCACAAGGAAAGATGACAGCCCATGCAGAGCCTGCAGGGTTAGCACAGGTGGCTTTCCACTTGTGAAGGCTCCACCTGAATCCATGGCTAGATGCATTTAAAGAAGCTCTGGTCAGCACTAAGTCCTAATTATATTTGACCAAGGAGTAGCCTTTGGTTCCTTACGCTCCAGCAAGCAGATACTGGAATTGGGCGATACCATTATTATCAGCCCTCCAGATAATGGTGAAGGAATAATAAAGGGAAGGTAGATGTATGGGGGAAGTCCCTTGTCCAAGACTAGCAATGCAGAGGTCCTTTACAAGGCCTGGAGTGGTTAACAAGCTGCTACCTGCATCTTAGGGACTGAGACCAGTTGTACATAGTCCATGAGACTCAGGAAACCTGGTGGCTACCAAATGTTGGGGAAGACAATTCCATAAAAAGCAAATAACACAACCGAGTCTGGGCTATGTATCTGTCTACAGGGATTCATAAAGCAACTGCACTCACAGAGATATAGTGGTGCAAGAGAGACAGGCCCTGAGTAAGAAGCTAGCCTACTAAATAAACCCTCTCTCCCCCTCCATGGTGGTCTCTGGTCAAGGGAGAATGGAGAGGATAGTGAAATGACAATTGGGACTGGAAAGAGGTTTGCCCAGCTTAATGGCATAAAGGGGGGTCTCTGGAGATGGGCCACTCTGTACATTGATTATCACTGGATGAGGCTCACCAAACAAGTCATCACCTAGATCCCAGACCAGCAACTGGGGAATGGGCAAGGTGGCTGAGACCCTGGGATGGTTTTCCAACCCTTAACTTGCCTCAGGGATAACCATACCCTGGACATGAGCCATCTGCCAGTGTGGGATGTTCACTTTTCGATTATTCCTCCAGGCAAGAGGAAAGGTGACAGCATCACCAGCAGCAAACACGCCTGGGATGTTGGTCTGCATCATCTGTTGGGAGAGGACCAGGGCTCTGTGGGTGGTATAGGGGGCTGGCATGGACCTCCAGCCATGCTCCACCCAGCATCCTGCCCACTTCATCCAGCCCCACCTTGTTGACTGGGATGAAACCTCGGGAATCCAGACTGATGCCACTCTGCCTCAGGAAGCCTGTGGCAGGCACGGCACCTAACAGGACAGAAGCCATGCATCTTCACTCTGGTCCCACCTTCCTCCTGCCTCATCTCTCTCTATCCTGCTGCACCTGCCTGCCCCAGATTAATCGCCCACAGGCCACCCACCTCGGGTCTTCATGTATCCTGCCTTCTGTGCCCCCATGTGCAGGCTGTGCTCCCCATTTAACCCCAGGAGCTGTCTGTCCCAGTGTGTGCTCTAGACCTCTCCTGATGGGGGTCCATAAGCCATGCTTCTCCAACCCCCTGCTGCCATCTTCCAGAGAGGATCCTCCCCAAACTACTATGTCAGCTGGTATAGGAACCAATCAGAGGCTCATCTATGTCCTATGTATCAGTTGGTAGCCATCACCTGCTCTGTGGGAGGCCTGTGCTAAGTCAGGTACACACCTTTTCCGATGATCCTGGGAAGTGGGTACCATTGGGGTTCTATTTTACAGATATGGAAACTGAGGCCCAAAGAAGGATCCAAGTTCACTTGAAAGTATGCATGGACAGCTCTGTTCACTAGCGCCTGCTTGTCTACCAACTCACCAATGCCAACTACACAAACATCTGCCCGAAGAACCTTGCCGCTCTTCAGTACCACCTCCTGCAGCTGGGGGGGGGGGGCAAAGGGTGAGCAAATTCACACATTTCCTGAGCACAGGAGGAGACGCAGAGAGTAGCAGCAGAGTGGAGCCCACCTTGCCCTCGTGAGCCCGCAGCTCCAGCACCTCTGTCTGCATATAGAACTTCACACGGTTGTTTTCAAACATCTGTACAAGCAAGCAGGCACAAGGGTAGCGCTATGGCCTACCTAGGCTAGTCCATCAGAGTGTCCATAGGCCAGGCATTGGAACAGGCTCACCTTCATAAGAGCACGCCCTACACGTTCCCCCAGGAACCTCCGGAAGGGTGTCTCTTCCAGCTCCACCACAGACACTGAGTGGGCCTTCTCAGTTAGATAGGCAGCCACCTCCATCCCTGGGTGGCAAGGATGGCAAGGATGGCACTGACACCCAGAGCCAGCACACTCTGGGGACTGGCCATGGTGGTTAACCACCACACACATCCCCTGAAGCTACTCACCCAGAAAGCCTGCTCCCACAACAACAGCACTGCGGCCACGGGCCAGCCGTAACACATGATTGGCATCCTCAGGTGTGCGGATGGTGAACACATTCTCCACATCTTTGCCTTTGCAGTTCAGGGTCTTAGGGCTAAGATCCAGTGGTATCAGTGAGGGCCTCCCATCCTGACAGATGACCAGCTGCCTAGTGTCTGGTCAAGGCAGGGTACATACACCTACCTGCTTCCGGGTGCTAGCAACAGCTTGCTGTACTCCAGCTTGAAGCCATCCTTGAACACAGCCTTCTTGTTCCTCACATCCACTGTGACCACCTAGAACCCCCGTAGGCCGCGTGAGCCCTTGGCACAGGCTTGGGCCTTGTTGCTCACTTCTGAGTTCCACAAGACCCCCAGAACCCAGAAGTTAGGCCCCTGTGCAGCAAACTCATGGCAGTATTTATACTTCCAAGTCCCACCAGGCTCTTTTGTCTAAGCTGGGATCATACCATCTTCTCCCCTCCTACTCTGCCAGGAAGAAGGCTCAGTGCTGGGTCCCAAGTCAGTACACAAGGCTGAGCAGCCATCACACCCCAGGGACACACATGCCTCATGTCATTTCTGGGTTCCTTGAAGCTTTTTCTTCTTTTTTGTTTGTTTGTTTTTCCAAGACAGGGTTTTTCTGTGTAGTCCTGGCTGTCCTGGAACTCACTCTGTAGACCAGGCTGTCCAGGAACTCAAAGATATTCACCTGCCTCTGCCTCCCGAGTGCTGGCATTAAAGGCGTACACTAACCAGCCAAGCTTTTTCTTTGCCTGTTTCCACCCATCCCCTCGTACCTGGGCTTCAGTGAGCATCTCGATGCCATAGGCTCGGAAGAACTCCTTGGGCCTCAGGGCCAGCTGTTCTGGTTGTGCATCCAGGGACTGAGGAACACGGGTCATGAGTCAAATCCAGGCGGTGAGAGGCTGCTTATTCCATTTTATCTTTTTTTTTTTTTTTTTTGACAGGGTCTCAGTTTGTAGCTCTAGCCGGCCTGAAACCAGCTATGAAGATCAAACTCACAGAGATGAACCTGCTTCTGCCTACCAAGTGCTAAGATGAAAGGTATGTTCCCTTTTACTGTAGAGGACACAGAACCCAGGGAAGGTGAGACCACTCTGGGTCACATGGGGGCTACAGGACAGAACTCAACCAACCCAGGTCTCTTGGGACCACCACAGACAAGCCTGGGAGACTGGAGAAAATGGTTAGCTAGACCTCTAATTTGTGACCAGCAAGGCTCCACATGGATGTGACAGGGACCTGGAGGAATGGGGACCCAGGTGCTGCCCTCTTCCCACCTTGCTGAGTTTGGCCCGGTCATAGGGTAGATGTCGATCCAGTGTGCAAAGGACGATCCGGTCTGAGAAGCCCTCCTGCCTCAGTGTCTCGGCACACACCAGGCCAGCAGCACCTGAGGGACAGGACCATAGACCAAGGCCAAGGTCTCTCCCACCCTCCAAGCTTCCCCTTTCCTTCATTATTCCCAACACCGACCTGCACCCACTATGAGCACATTGGTGCTACTGCTGTGGCCAGCACTTGGAGATATACACTTGGCCATCACCTTTGTCCTCCGCTGCAGCTGAAGGGCCTGGGAGTGGTGGGAGGGGGAAGAGCAGCTGAGAGCTTGGCTCCTGAGGTTGTAGCCCAGCCCCATCTCCTCCCATGCCAGGCTCCCTTCTACCACAGGGATTTGGAACATGCTCTTCTCTAGCTGAGATAGCCTCCCAACCTGCTCTGAACCCTTCCACTCAAACCTGGGCCTTAGTGAGCCACCCTGGTACCTGCTTGCTTGCCCGGACAGTCACTTTCTCTTTCTCAATCTTCACCTGGGAGGACAGACAGCATCAGTATCAAACTCAAAAGCTTCAGTCCTGTTCCCACACCACAGACCCCCACCACACCTGAAACTTGTGCAGACTGTCCAGGCCTGGGAAGTCCTCTAGGTCCCCAGTACTGATGTTGAAGCAGGCACCATGCCATGGACAGCGCACGCGGCCCCGGGACAGTACACCTAGGAGGCAAATGGACACTAGGCCAGAGCCATGCCCAGAGACCACTCTAGGGCTCCTACGGAGCTGGATCCTGCTGGGCCTCTCCCCAACCCAGGAGATCCCACAAACAGCTGAGGGCCCGGGGCCTGCTGGGACCCCTGCATTGGCATGAATGGTTGTACCCCAGGTATACCCCACCTTTTCTCACCTTTCACCAGGGGTGCTCCATAGTGAGGACATTTATGGCCCAGGGCATGGAATTCCCCATTATCCTTCACCAGCAACACCTTTCCCCAGCCCAGCTCCACTTCCCGCATCCTGGGGAGAGGCTGTGGTCAGCCAGAGGTCAAGCCAGAAGCTCGTCTCATCCTTCTGCAAGCACCTCCTCCCAGCGTCCAGACTTTGGGAAGTCCAGAGCAGCTCCCAGAGAGCCACAGCCCATTTTAGATCACTGCCTCAGCCCAGCCCCATGCCCTCCACCTCAGGCCCTACCACCACCCTCGAAGCCCAGCACCCACTGGCCATTCTCGAGGTCCTTGACATGGCAGACAGTAGCCTCCACGCAGTCCTGAGGGCTGGGGTAGGGCTGTGGGGTGGGCAGGCGTTCTTCAGCATGGAAGTGGCGTGCTGTGCCATTGCCCTGGTAAGCCCGGGGGCTGCCCTTCCCACTGGCTGACAGCTCCTCCTTGCCCCGTTCTTTCTCAGGCAGTACCACTTCAATCTTGAGCTCCACTGTGGACAAAGCAGCCATGAGCCCTAATTGAACCATCTCTGTTCCCACTCCACAGGTCAACTTTTTCATGTTTTCTTCTTGTTGAAGAGCACAGCGACTGCCTCGGGCCAGGCTAGTACTCTATCACTGAGCTATGGTTAGCCCAGAAACCTTTATTTTCCCAATGACAGTCACAGAAGGATTCACAGAACACAGATCTTCACACTGGAGCCGTTTTTTTCTAGAAATGTCTGGAGGAAAAAAACCTCCACACCCAACTCATCTATCTGATGATGGACAAAGATGATGTCCCTACTTGGAGACACACTTGCAGCTCAGTTTACAGCAGTGTATCTGGGCAAGGGGAAACAGAGTTCACTGGGCATAGTGGCTCGCTCAACTTGCCATGACAGCACTCCAGACGCTAAGCAGGACTCACAAGTCCCAGACCAGCCTAGAGAACAAAGTGAGACCCTACGTCAAAAAAACGAGACAAGAATCCTTGGAACTTTCCCATCAGCTTTGAATATGTTGTACTGTTTGGGGTTTTGGTTTGTTTGTTTTTTTAGATGGTCTTATATAGTTGATCCTCCTATTGACCTCACAAGCAGGTACTGCCTTTTCAAGCTTGAGAAGTTTATTTCTTTTCAAAATTAAAAATAAAAAAAAAATATGGCTGTCTAGGGCTGGAGAGTTGGCTCAGTGGTTAAGAGCACTTCTTGTTGTTGCATAGGAACCAAGTTTGGTTCCCAGCACCCACAGGGAGGCTCACCACCTCCTTCAGCACCAAGCACAGGTGTAGTGCAATAGATGGACATGGAGGCAAAACACTCAAACACATAAAACAGCAAAATAAATAATGTGCATGGATGAACATGTAGGCAAAACACATAAAATAACAAAAATAAATCTAGAAGGAAATGACATCTATTGTGCAGTGGCCCAGAGCTTGTGAAGCACAGGCTCAAGATTCCATCCTCAGAACTAAACAATAATAACAATAAATTAATGTTTTAAAAGCCAGAACAAGGCCTAGTCGTGTATACCTGTGATACCCATACTTGGGAGGTAGAGACAAGAGGGTCAGGAATTTTGTTTTGTTTTGTTTTTAAGACAGGGTTTCTCTGTGTTACAGCTCTGACTGTCCTGGAACTCAGTCTGTAGGCCAGGCTGGCCTTGAACTCAGAGATCCTCCTGTCTCTGCCTCCCGAGTGCTAGGATCAAAGGCGTTCACCACCATGCCCAGCTGCCTTTCAACTTCTTAAAATAGCTATGTCCATCAGTTTGGGATTCATTCAGCATTTACAAAAGCCCAACTAGTCGATGTCTCTGTGTACAGGGTCTGGAGCCGGGACAGTGAAACCACCGAGGGTAGGTATGGGCAGCACAGAGAAGCAGGCCCATGGCTACCACACAGAGTCTGTACAGTGCCTTGACTACTCCAGGATAGTAGGAGTAGGTATCTGTAGATTGACATTTTCTTCTTTGAACTTTTCTGCATTTCCCAAAATCCCCATGATATGCTTGGGGTATTTTTTTTTTTTTTAATTAGAAAGGAACAATAAACAGAATTTAAGCAGCCATAATCCGGTCTCCTGGGCTGCTACAGTAGGGAGGAGGAGGAAGCTAAGCCCCTGGCACAGCGTGGGCTATTGTGGGAGCAGGTGGCTCCTCTCTCCATCCCCCCAGACATCAAAGCCTTTCTCTTGCTTTTACCTCTGAACCCCTTCACCTTAGACCTGACACCGCAGAAACAAAGGCCACAAGGACCAGCCAAGCTGCTGAGTCACGCCTCCTGCCCATATCTGCACTTGCTGCTGCCCTGGACCCCCCTGCCTCCAACAGTGTACCTAGCTCACACTCAGGTACAGTTCCAGTCGCTGCATCCTGTGGCTCCGTAGGCCCTGAATGGGTCCTTGATCCTTCCATGCTGGGCCAAGTCCCCCTCCACAGCCAGGCAACCCAGCCTCCCACTCAGGCCCAGCTATTCAGGGGACAAAGGCAAACGGCAGCTCCTTGACTGGGCATGGTGGGGAGGACACAGTCACGCTGTGGAGGCAGTCATGTGGGGGTGGGGACTAACACACTTTATGTAATGGTGTTAGAATGTTTTTGGAAGAGTTAAGAAGAAAAATATGTTAGGCTTAGCTGACATTAGTGGTGAGAGCTGCGGGAGGTCCACAGGAACAGCAGGGCAGGGGCGCAGAGGGCCTCCAAGTCAAGCTGCTAGCCTTTCCTCCTTCCACAGAGCTCCGAGCTTGCTCCCTGATGTTCTTTTGGGGAATCATGAAGTCAGGAGAAGCAGCAGAAGGAAGGTTAGGTGGAGGACACTGCTTGATCCCATCAGCCCACCAGGCACTGCCATCGCCTCTTGGGCCTCAAGACACTTGAGTCACAAAATGAGAGACCAGGCTGTAGTCGAGACCACTGATGGAGCCACACTTAGCTCTGTGTCTAGCATCACAGGGGCGGGATAAATTGCCTGGAGTAGTGACTGACACTTGTAATTGCAGCACTTGGGAGCCTGAGGGAGAGAACTGTCGTGAGCTTGGAGCTACCCTGGCTCCACAGTGAACTCTAAACCAGCCTGGGCTACCATGTGAGACCCTGCTTCAAAAATGGGGTAGGGAAGAATGAAGAGCAGCTACCTACCCATTTGCTGATCATATATCTAAGCATAAGAGTTCCAGTTTTGAAACTGTACAGTAGTGTTCTCAGAATTTTTATTTGGCTTGGTTTGGGTTTTGTTCTAGGCACTGAACCCAGGACTATTCACATGTTCGACACTCACTCTACTACTGAGCTACAAGTATGAGCCCTGGTAATAGAGATGTGTTAACTAGCTCTGAGCTTCCTGGCAGCCACAGTAAAAAAGCAAAAGCCTAATAAAAGGCAGACAGATAGCCAGATCAAGAGAATTGTGCTCCTATTCTTGTTTTTTGTTTGTTTGTTGTTGTTGTTGTTGTTTTTAAATAGCATGTGGAAGGGCACTCAGGATGGGGGTAGATGTGTGTATGTAATATGGAGGGATGCACACATGCCTATCTGTGTGTACACATGAAGGCTAACGTCTTGTGTCAGGAGTGTTTTTCTATTGCTTTCCATCTCTCCTCCTCCTCTCTCTTTCTCTTTTTGACATAGCCTCTCCCACTGAACCCAGACTTCAGTGACTGGTTCCTTGGCTACATGCCTCCCACCCCTAATACTAGGGTTACAGGTGCATACCACCACACCTGGTCTTCATGTAGGTCCTGGGGATCCGAACCCACGTCCGGATGCTTGTGTGGTGGGTCCCTTATTTACTGAGCCATTGCCTCAGGTCACTTTCTACCAGTTCTGACATAGGTAAACAACTGACTTAAAGTCTTAGGAAGAAGAAAGAGCTGCCAGAATGATGGTGGGTAGCCTTAATCCCAGAGCGAGCATAGTCTACAGAGTGAGTTCCAGGCCAGCCAGAACTGCACTGAGAGGCCTGTTTCGAAAACAAAGACCCTTCAGAACACCACAGGTGGGACTCAGGAAGCCAACGCTGACAACACTAAGATGGTGCTGTGAAGAGCCACAGAGGGGCAGAATTTACACACAGGGCTTCTGCTTCCTCTGCTCTCATCACAGGCCCAGCTGAAAGTCCATGTCCCACTCCATGCCCATATCCTGAAACTTCCTGAGCCTCACCCCTGACTGGAGCTGGGGCCTGAGCCTGCCGATGCAACCCAGAATCCACCTCAGAGAGGAAGAAAAAAGTCACACCTGCAAGTGGGCATGCCAGGGTCAGACAGCCACCACACTCCCACTTTCTACATGAGGACATGGAGGACCAGAGAGGGGTAACCAGGCTCTGGTCACACAGGTAGGAGGTTAAAAAGCCCAAGTTTTATCTTATTTATTTTTTGTTTTTTGATTTTTTCTTTCTTTTTTCTTCCTTCCTTCCTTTCTTTTCTTTTCTTTTCTTTTTCTTTTTTCTCTTTTTTTTTTTTTTTCAAGGCAGGGTTTCTCTGTGGTTTTGGAGGCTGTCCTGGAACTAGCTCTGTAGACCAGGCTGGTTTCAAACTCACAGAGATCCATCTGCCTCTGCCTCCCAAGCCCTGGGATTAAAGGCCTGCATCACCAACACTTTAACATTGCCTCTGAGTAGTGAGAATAGCCAAGCACTCTTGAGACCAGCCTGAGCAACACAGTAACATTCTAGCGAAAGGCACAAAGATATAGTGAGATGCTGAAGTTTCCCACCATCACAAAGCCACCTGCAGCCAGGCCTTCACCAGGACACAATGTGTCCCCTCAAATTGTAAGCCAAAATAAACCTCTCCTTCCTTAAAATACAAAGTTTTAAAAACATAAACTGGGTGGGATGGCTAAGGCCTGTAATCCCAGCCTGTGGGAGGCTCACAGCATTTCCAAGGCTAGCCTGGTTATTTAGGGTTACATAGTAGAACTGTTTTTTGGTTTTTTTAAAGCAAGGGGGTTGGGGGTGTGTGTGGGTGGGGATATGTATGTGTGGCTTAGAGGTCAAGAGTGTTTGCTGCTTTTGCAGAGGACCCAGGTTTGATTCCAGCACCCACACCATGGCTTACAACTAATCATCAGTAAATCCAGTTTCAGGAGATCAGATGCACTGTCTTGGCCTCCACAGACACTGCACACATGCTATGCACTTACATACATACAGGCAAAACAACCATACATACAATAAAAATAGCCAGGCAGTGTCAAGAGGCAGAGGCAGACAGATCTCTGAGTTTGAGGCCAACCTGGTCTACAGAGTGAGTTCTAGGACAGCCAAGGCTACACAGAGAAACCCTGTCCTGAAAATCCTAAATAAATAAATAATCTTTTAAAAAAGCAAACAAAACAAAACAAACCCAGAGCTGGAGCACATATCAATCTTCAAGTTTGAGATCCAGCACCCAAATCGGGTTGCTAACAACAGCCTATAACCCTCCTCCAAGGGGGTCTGACTCTTCTGACACCTGCATGCACCTGGACTGTGTGCACACACATGAACTGTGTACACATCCATGCACCTGTACCATGTGCACACACACACCTGCACTGTGTGCATGCGCGCATCTGCTCTGGGCGCACACACACACACACACACACACACACACACACACCTGCTCTATGTGCACACACACCACACCTGCTCTGTGTGCATGCACACACACACCTGCTCTATGTGCACACACATGCACACATACACACATACACAATTTAAAGTAATAAAAATAACTTTAAAAAAAATCAAAATGGAACTACAGCTATAGCTTAGTTTGTGGAGTGTTTGCCTAGCATTCCCAAAATCCTGAGTTCTATAGCTAGTACTAAATAAAATTAATAGTTAATTAATTCCTGTAATTCCAGAATGAAGGAGATGGAGGTAAGAAGATCACAAGTTCAAAACCATTCTCAAGTCCATAATGAGTCTGAGGCCAGCCTGGGCTATATGAGAGCATGTCTTAAAAAAAAAAAAAAATCACAAAACAAAGCAACAGACAAGTGACAGGTCAGGGACAATGGCTAGCTCTAGATCTGAAGGGCAAGAGTCAGGGGTCCCGGGTTAGGACAGCTCTTTGGGGTTATTTAAAGGAATCTGCAGATGGTATCTTGTTTCTTTGATCTCCTGCAAACCAAGCAGTCCCACAGATACCCAGCATGTGACCGATGTGGAATCTAGCTGGCCCATCCCTGTCCACTCTGAGAAGGGAGAGAGAGACACAGACAGTGGGTGCCTGTGGCAGAGGCTGAGGACCTGGCACAGACTCAGGCAAGGAACGGTTGTCCTCACCACCACGCCAGTGGGTCACAGCTCTGTTCCCTCCCCCAAGTCTTCTGCGAAAAGCTGTCTGAGTCCCGAGGTAACCGAGCTGATGGGTATCAGGTAAGGAGAGCTATGCAAGCTGGCAGAGTGTGCCAGCCAGGGCAAGTTGGGTAGAGGTGGGTGGAACAGTGCTCTGAAGCCCTGTCAAGGCTACAGGTCCTGCTTTCTGGCTGCTATGACCAGGGAAGAAGGAATGTGTGGACTGGGGTGGGGGGGACAAACCCAAAGACAGGAGTTTGATGGCAGGGCAGATCCCAAATTCTCTAGTGCCTTGGAATGAGCCTACCTCTGGCTAGAGCTTCTAGGGCTAGATAGAGCCAGAATTTCCTATATAAATGGAAAGAACAGAAGGGCATGATGGCAGACTCTTTTAATCCTAGCACTTGCAAGGCACAAGCAGGAGGATCTCTGTAAGTCTGAGACCAGACCAGTCTGGTCTATACAGTGAGACCCTGTCTCAGAAACACAAAAACACTGTTTGCTACCGATGCCATCTCTGGATGGCATACAGTGATGAGAAGAGGTAAAGAGACCTGCCTGTCATACCCTGCCAGTCACTGAGAGGTCAGTGTCCAGGTCAAAGAGGTCACCCTGAGGCTGAGAACATCTCTGGAGCCTTTCCTCTCCTGCAGTGGAGGAAGTAGCCCTTCCCCCAACCTTCTAGACCTCACTTTCTAAGAGGGATCAGCTGTTGTCCCCACCACTAACACACAAAGCCTCAAATAAAGAGGGGCTGCTATGTGAGAGTCCAGAGGAGCCTTCCTAGGCCTTCGCCACTCTTGCCTACAGTGCATTAGCATTCTGTGCTCCTGCCTAGCCTGACCTACTTTGGAGGTTGGTGGAGTGCAGAGAGGGAGGGGGAGGTTGTCAGAAAGGGGGAGGTACCTGGCTTGGGCTTGGAGAAGCAGCCACCCATGGTGAACGGCCTGAGATCTGGCCTGGCTAGCGGGAGCACAGATGGCAGGCTGTCCAGCTGTCCAAGATCTATGATGTCCCCTGCAGGACTGGACCCCCTTTGGTCTTCAGAGGTGCTGAAGCTGCCATGTCAGCTGGACAGTTTCATTACCTGCAGGAGAGATGGAACATTGGTGCAGGTGTGGACAACGACAGAGGAGTGGGTAGAATTAGCGGCAGTGGGGGGGGGGCTGAAAGAATCCTACATGGGGAGCTCAGAACTTGTGTGTGGATACTCTGAACAGCACCTGTCTCCCTTTGAGGCTTCCAGGCACAGGAACCTCATATTCACCCCATCTTTGCATGTACTGTTGGAGACCCTCAGTGCCCTAGTTAGTGTCTGCCACTCTCTATGGCACCTGCAGCTGCAGAGACTCTGCCCCCAGACTTCCCTTCCTTCCCCAGGAGAGACTTTGGACTCTCCATTTCCTAGGGGAGACCTCCAAGTCTGCGCCAAACCCTAGGAACCAGGGTTCCCCCTTCCTCCAATGGGAGTGACAAGGGTCTTGCCCCAGCCATGGCCACTAACCTGACTCGCAACCCCTAGTCACCTACCTCCTTTCGAGGGAGTCATTGCTCCTTGCTTCCAGCCCAGCAATGGAGAGAGACTACTGGGCCTTGGATCCCAGGGCAGGGAGGGCCAGGGTCCAGGAGGGTCTGGCCCTCCTTCTAGCATGAGTTATGGCCAGGAGGGGGCTGTGGGTATGGGGTTAGGCCAAGCCACTGGTCCCCAGGGAAACCCAGCTCTGTGGGGAAAAGAGCGGGCAGCCAGCCCAGGACTGATGGGGTTGGGGAAGAGGGAAACCAAACCACACAGTCCTGCCCATGACAAGCAGCCATCAGTTCCTCCAACCCCCCATGCTGGCTGTGCACTGCTGAGATCATGCCCCACAGAGGATAAAGATAGGGGTCCAAGGTCTCATCACAGGCAAGCAGCAGGTAGATTATTTGTGTGGTCCCCAACCCCCACCCCAATAACTCCCAAGAACAGAGCCCTGGGAGGTCTCCATATCACTCTAACAACCTGGAGGACACGGGTACCTGGTAAGCAGTCACTGCAGCCATGTGCCCTCACAGGCATAGGTGGGCCTTCTGCAAGATGTGGACTTTGGAAGGGTCAGGACAAAGGTGTAACTACCCTGTTTACAACTGACCTCTGCACATTCTACCCCGCAGCCAGCCCTGTTTCACCTGGAGATTCTTTCTAAAGTTTACACTGAAGAAGTGCTGAGACTTATTTGGTTAGTCCAGACCCTAGGAAAGGGCCAGGAAGCAAGACGAAGGGAACGATCCAGCCACTGCTGGCTCCTGATCGTAGCTGTAAATTACCGGTGAAGGAACCAGCCCAAAGCTATGTAGGTGTACCTTCTCCCCTTGTCACCAAGGTATGTCTCAGTTGTAGCTGCCCTACTTGCTCTCTTCCTGGGAACCAGACAGGCCTTTCAGAGGTCTTGTTTCCCCTTTGTCTAGCTCAGCCTACCTCCTTCCTGCCTGGTTTCAGCCTCACCTGAGGTCCTACAAACAGACTGGCTTTTGACCCTGGGGTCCCAGCCTGCTGTTCACTCCCTTCCCAGGTACCCAGGGGTTTGTTTACTCGTTGGGCCTCCTGCCTGGTGGGAAATTTGGTGGGGACCATGCCTTCCACCTATGATGTGCTAGGCCAGCACATCCCAACTCAAAGGACAGAGTTACTGGGGCTTGCAGGGAGAGACTTCTGCATTTTGTTGCCCAGAAGAGTCTTAACACTGCCTGCTGCACACTCCACACCAGAAGCTTGAGTCCATGTCCCAAGAATTCCAGCAACCTAAAGCAGGTTGAGTTACCTACCCCCTCACAGGGTTCCCCAGGCTTCTGCATGGTTCCCAGGACTCCCCTGGATTCAGGCCACCGGAAGCCTGCTTCTTTTCCCCCATCCAGGTCCCAGTCTTTGTTCCTGGTGTGTGTTAGGTGGGAGATTTCTGCGCCCCCCCCCCCCCCCCCCCCCGCTTAGCCTAAGCCCTCTGTGGCTTCAGGTGCCCTGGTGGACTGCTGCGTTGGAGCGCCTCAGCTTGTGATTCACATTGGGGGCGGGGGGGGGGGCTGACGCCAACGTCCTGTCCACTCTCCCTGCCTTGGCACGTGCAATTTCATCAGTGTGGGAAGCCTTTTTCAGCACCCTTACCGGCTTCTTTGCGGCTCCCTCACCAGCCAGGCGCAGCAGCCAACCAACGGACCAGCACTAGGTAGGGGGCTCCAGGCAGCCCAAAGGGGTGCTGGGAAGCTGCAGCAAGGAGCAGGGTCGCTCCAGCCTCCCGAGTGCCCCACTCAGCCGCCAAGGCAGATATCGGCGAGCGCGCTGGCCGAGGGCGCGGGGCGCGTGCGGGACAGAGCCAGGCGCGCTCACCTGGCTTGGCGGTCGCGGGCGATCGGGCGGGCGAGCGGGCGAGCAGGAGGGCAGGCGCTAGGGATCCGCGTCTGACTGCGGCCGGCCTGCAGGGCGGAGCGGGCGGGGGCGGGGCCGGCGCTGCGGCTACACTGCGGGCCCCGAGCCCGAGGCGTCCGCCCCGCCCCGCAGCAAAAGTAGGGTCAACTGCAAGCAAGCTTCCAGTCACCTGCCAGCGGCGGAGTGTGAGAAGGCTGCAGGGCTGCATCCAAGACCCTCAAGACCCCCGAGACACTGCGCACCGATGTGGGTAGCTAAGCCATCCTTACTTGGCGGGAGCGAGGTGGAGGTTGACTCTGTATGAAATAATGTCCCGGAAGAAGAAAACCCAAACCATGGTCCCCTACTCTCCTAACTCCATCTCACCCCACTTCCATACGTGTCACGTTTTATTACATCTTTTCCCAACCTGTTAGTGTCTGAGGATAATTTCCAGGGATTCGTCACGATGCTCTCCTTCCATGAAGCCGTCCATCTGTGGCCAGCTTACCCAGGCCAGATCACCACTTTTCTGGATGTTTTCACTGTCTTTCCTGCCGCTGTCATTCCATCTGAGCCATTGTGTCTACTAGAGATTGTCCTTCTAGCACTAAAACCAGTGGCAATATTTTAGGGAAGTATTTCTGTTACTTGGAGCCCGTAAGTCTGTCGGGAGTGAGTGAGCAGTGCTTGCCTGCTCGTCCCAATCCATTTTACAGATAGAAAGGCGGCCCTAGGGACTGAGTCTTGCTCAGGACACCGAAGCAGAGGGCGCAGGACAATCTTCTTTGTCTGGCAAGCAGTGTGGTTTCTACCATGGATGCTGAGACCCATCACAGGCAGCTTTTGCTGGGACATGATGCCTTTGACCTCAAACCAGCTGGTATCACAGGCACACTGAACATTTGTACCTCTAGCCTCACCCAAGCAAGAAACAACCAAAGCTTTGACTTCATATGCACTTCTAAAAACAAAACAAAAACCAAAATAAATAAATAACAAAAAATAAAAACAATAGGCTATTGCCACTGTTCTTGGTTGCCCGCCACCACTAGATGGTAAAACTGTGTTGCTGAGAATACAACACAATGTCATTGCAGGGCACAGAGAAAGCTGGAACAGAGCTAGCTAGCTTTCACAAGAGATGAGAGGTAATAAAAGCCACCAGTGGCCTCACCTAGTGTTAGACACTTTGTGCTATAGTACCACACCCACTGATGAAATACTGGCACAAAAATCATGGGGTAACAAAACACCATACTGTTGGATTTAAGGTCTGCTCCGCAGGAGAGAACTCATACCTGTACTATAAACTGGTTAAAAGCCCATGGCCAGGGAGGTCATGAGCCCTAAGAGATCCTGCTACTGTTATATTGCTAAGTGGATGTGCCAAACTGCCTTCTAATTAAAATGTTTATACACATTAGTGGCCAGAGAAGCTGCTCCCTGTAGAGGCCAACAGTTAATGAAGAGACTCATAACTAGCCAAAATGCTGAGAATATGTGACTATTGGATGCTCAGCCATGATGGGTCTGTGTCAATCCCTGCTTCCTCAAGGGCTCAGGGAGAAGCACGGAAGAGGGGGCAGAAAGAATGTTATGGACTGGAGGATGGGGGAGAGCTACAAAGGACTGTTTTCTGGATATCACAGTCACTACAGTCATGAACTCACTTAAGCTATAGTTGCCTGCTCAAATCCCGCACAAATCGGTCAACATTCCAACAGGCAGCACTAATTGACTCAGTAGGTTGCTCCCCCCTCAGGGCTGAGGACCAAAGCCAGGGCCTTGTCCTTGCTAGGCAAGAGCTCTACCACTGAGCTAAATCCCCAAGCAGATTCAGTAGCTTCCAAAGAAAACCAAAACCAAAACCAAGAAAGGGCATTTGGGATAGCCGTGGAGTGGGAATTGAGAATTGGGGGTATATATGATCAAGATACACGAAATAAAAAATAAAAGATCTGTGGGGATTTTTTTTTTTTTTTTTTTTTTTTGAGACGTTGTCTCCTTAGCTTAATCTGGTCTCAGACTTGCTGTAACTAGGATGATCCTCTTACCT
Source organism: Cricetiscus sungorus (assembly GCA_030556225.1). NCBI lineage: Eukaryota > Metazoa > Chordata > Mammalia > Rodentia > Cricetidae > Cricetiscus > Cricetiscus sungorus. Next base: position 41,810,313 of record JANBXA010000641.1, read on the forward strand.
CTACCTCCCTAGAGCTGGGATTTCAGGCAAGCACCCTACACTAGGTGCTGGGGGGAGGAGCCCAGGGCCTGTTCACACTACAACTACACCCTCAAATGAGTTGTTGGAACCAGGGTCTGGCTCTGGCTATCCTGTAACTCACTGTGTAAACAAGACTGGCCTCAAATTCACAGGATGCTGGGATCAAAGGCATGCACCACCACTGCCTAGTTTGTTTTCATAGTTTTCATTCTGAGACAAGTTAAGTTTTGCCCAGGCTGGTTTTGAACTGACTCTGTAGTCCAGGGAGGCCTCAAGCTTTCATTTCAACTGCCTTTGGAGTAGTTGCTATTACAGTCTTGTACCAGCAGATCTGATTCTTCAAACTAGTCAGGGGATGGGGAAGCTGAAGTTCAAAGAGGTTAGGGACCCTGTACTGGCTGGTTTGTATGTCAGCTTGACACAAGTTAGAGTCATCAGAGTTAAGAGCCTCAGGTGAGGAAATGCCTCCATGAGATCCAACTGTAGGCATTTCTCAATTAGTGGTCAATCAGATTAGTGACCATGGTGGGTGGTGCCACCCTTGGGCTGGTGCTCCTGCTTCTAAAAGAAAGCAGGCTGAGCCAAGTCAGTAAACAGCTCCCCTCCATGGCCTCTGCATCAGCTCCTGCCTCCAGGTTCCTGTCCCGCTTGAGTTCCTGTCCTGACTTCTTTCAGTGATGAACAGCAATGTAGAAGTGTAAGCCAGATAAACCCCTTCTTCTCCAACTTGCTTTTTGGTCATGGTGTTTTGTTCTAGCAATGGACCCTAAGACAGACCCCTTCCTTCAAGAATACACAGCTGGTAGGTAGCAGGGCTAGAACTTGGGCTTAGTCCCTCGTGCTGGTGTAGTGGTGTTGTGAGAGCTGGAGGGAAGAGGCATGTCACCCTGCACCTACATCGTGGAAGTTCTGCAGTTAGCGACCCCCGTCTGCTGCAGCTCCCCGTCTGAGGCAGACGGAACTCTGTGAGTTGGGAGACCAGCCTGGTCTACAAGTACTAGCTCCAGGACAACCTCCAAAGCCACAGAGAAACCCTATCTCGAAAAAAAAACCCCAAAACAAACAAACAAACAAAGATAAAGCCAGGCGCAGTGGTGCACTCCTTTAAGACAGTGAGTTCTGGGTCAGCCAGAGCTAGCTATGTAGAGACTCTGCCTCATAAAAAGGTGGGAGGGACATAACAAATAGACAGAAAACAATAGCAAAGTGAACTAGTCCCAACAGCTCGCTTTCAGACTGAGACCACAGCACCCCTTGGAGACTGCTTTGCTTTGGAGACATAAGGAACTATTCGGGCAGAAAATAGGGGCTACTTGCCCGAACACAACCATCAGACCCTGCCAGCTCCCCACTCCCAACCCACAAGTATAATAGGGAGCACCCAGAAGGGTTGAACACTTTCTGGGGTCCTCTCACCATCACTCCAGACCAAGGCCAGGTTGTCCCTTTCAGGATGTGAGGTCCTCTGTACCCACACTTAGGATATAGGGGGCAGCCATCGATAGCTGTAGCTCTCTGGAGTCTAGGAGATGTGAAGCACAAAGTGTCCTGTCATGTGCACGTCATAAGAACTGGCCAGCAAGGCTTGTGCTTCAGGTTCAGGTGACCCAACGGTGCAATAGAGTGGTTTGGAGGAAGCAGTTTCATGTACCAAGTTGGGGAGGGCAGCTCTATGCATGGTCCAGCCCCTGCCTAAATTGCATGCTGCTGGACTATTGGTGCCCAGGCCAAAAGGCTCACTGGTGGTTTGTCTCTGAAGTAAATGGTGTGTGTGTGTGTGGTGGTGCTGGTGGTGGGAGGGTGCAGGGCCAGTCTCAACCCTATGGGACCTAGCTCCTCTTCAGTACAAGTGGCATTAGACAGACTACAGCCCTGGCTCAGAGATTTCTGGAGCTGGGGCCAGAGATGGGTGTCCACTGGCACAGTGGTTCTAGAACCTCACTATACTTCGACCTCCAGCACTCACGTCTATCAGTCAGAACCAGGGCCGGTCTCCACCTGAGCTGCTGGTGGGGGATAAAAGTGCTGAGGTCTGAAGGGTGGAAGTCAGATGCTGGAGGTCTGGGTATCTCAGGTGCAGGCCTGCAGAACAGTGTTTCTCATTACCTTCTAAGGTGGAGACTTGAAGCGCATCTGCCCACACATGCCCGCAATTCCAGCATCTGTAGGCAGGAGGATTCAAAGTCTAAGGGGTTGAATTTCTTGATACACATATAAACAGGCACAAGAATAAAATGTACATAAAAGGTGAAAATGCTTACAGGGTAACAGCAGGGGAAGGTGACTCTGGCTAAAGTAGTTTGTGAGGCTTTTTTTGAGGCAGGGTTTCTCTGTGAATCCCTGGCTGCCCTCCACCTCAGAGTCACCTGCCCCTGCCTACTGGGAAGCACTCTTGCTAAAGGCATGCACCACTACCATCCAGCAATCTGTGAGGCTTTCAAGCAAGACATCCACACAAAAGTCCCCCACCCCCCCCAGATCCTCAAAGCTCACAAGGAGGTCTATATACAGACAGGAATGGCAGCAGACAAGATGGCTTGCTTTCCCTGACCACTGAGGCCCTCAGATTAGTTCATGCTCAGCAGATACTCAACAGAGCAGAGCCGCCTTCTGCACACCTCCTGGCCCGCTGCTAGGAAGGCTAAGTCTATGTGTGGAGTTCCCACAGCACTCACCATACTCTGAGAACAGTTACTTCCCAGACTAAGAAGCTGCCATTTGGGTAAGGGAGGAGGGAGCAGCATGAGTGAGTCTATGTGAGTACCATGGGCTCCGCCACAGTTTAATGGTTGGGAGAGTTTGGTGGGGGCTGACTGAGGAGACACTGAAACACCGAGGCTGCTGCCACTGCCAGCTGGTGCAAGTTTTATTGAGACAATGTACAAACAGGCCATGGAAACAAGGGTTTTGATGCTGGGACCAGTAACGTAAAATGGAATACAAAAATAAAAAGGCACTAATCTGTTAAGAAAAGACACTCAATGTATTCTAAGAATATAAGTCATTTAATACTGTTAATTTTATAGCACAAAATAAAACAAGCTATGATCCCCAAAAATAATTTTAAAAGCTTACACAGAAAATATTATTGCCTGACGCTTATGATCTTTAAGTTACACATGTCAAAAGAGTTTTATGTTGTTTTAAAACACACAGTGAAGGCCGTCTAGAAGCAAGGCCACTGTTCCTCCTGTTTCAGAGAACTGTCCTCCTGCTTCTCTAGAATATACAAGCAGCTCAGTGTCCAGACTGGCAGCAGTCCCAGGGATGTGGTTCTCTGGTCCCATGGTGAGGAGTCCACAGAGAGCATTAGTCTTAGGTACTGTGTTACAACAATCAAGGATTCACTCATTTAAGAGGTTAATGAACATAGTATTAAAAGATTAAATTATAAACACCTGGAACAAGAACACATCATCCCTTAAAAACACTCACTATTCTGAACAAAAGTTACAAGAGCAGTGGCCATCAGTCCTGGCCCATCTTGTCTGTAAACAGCTGGAGAGGAAGGCTAAGGCTGGCGCAGTGCCAGGGATGTGCATCTCCAAGGGAGGACACAGAGTCTCTTCCGGTGAGCGAGGGTTCTGCGACTGGGTGACCAAAGCCAGTGCACTCAGGTAACCCTGCAACAGGTGGCATCAAAGCAGTGCAGAAGTATGCTTTCTGCAGGGAGGTTCTGTCCAGGAAACAGGACTGCAGCCTAGCTATCTATGATGAGACTACCTAGTTGTTTCCTTATCAGACACAACAGCCATATTGAGTGGGTTATCACCCCAGTCTCTACAACACAGCAGACCATGTAACAATGGTCACAGAAGGAAAACCCTAGATCACATTCCCCTCTGAGGTCAACGGTTTGCCCAGAGGAGTGGAACCTAGGTAAGATGCCACTTTCTATCAGTGCACACATTTCCCCAATTAAGAGACTGACGAGCTTTTAAGTCAGGAAATTACTACTTTTGGCACATATCCCAAGAGTTCTGAATTTAAGTCTTATTTTCAGCTTTGGATCTGAGGGAGCTATAGGAAAATTTACATAGGCCAAATTAGCTGATTACAGAAATCAAACTCCAGGTTTATGGGGCATTTTGAAGCTGAATCTACATGGAATCTTTCTTGCTGGTTCCCTATTCTCAAAATTGGCTGCCTGCGCCAAACAAACTGCTATAATCAAAAGGTATCAAGCCCCTCTAGTTAAACGTAGTTTCAAAAGACCTTAAGAGCTGGGTGTGGTGACTCAAACCTTTGTAATTTCAGCTGAGACTGGGATGGAACATTTGAAGCTAGCATGGCAATTGGTGGAGATCCCATCACAAAATTTAAAATAACTCAGTGGCAGAGGGCTTATCTACCATGTATAAGGCGTGAGGTTCAAGCCCCACAATGGGGTGTGACTCCTTGGGGTTTGTGTTCTCTGTGAACAAGGCATGTATTCAGTGCAGGTATCAAAAGGCATAGGGCTGAACTGGGTCACTAGTCAGAAAGCAAGTATTGTTCTAGGCAGGGTTTGGGGCTTCCTCAACAGACTTGGCCAAAAATGGCAGCTTTCAGAGACAGAAAGAACTGACCTCTACCACTTTTTTTCTAGAAAGCCACAGACAGGGAGACATGATGGATGATACCACCCCCAAAGAACTATTGTGTCACATGACCATTCTTTAGTATGTCACTTTTCAGCCTGATGGAGCACTGATTTAAAGAAAAATGGATGGGGCTCAAAATGTGTCTCAGTGGCTAACAGCACTTGCTGCTCTTACAGAAGACCCAGGTACAATTCTTAGCACCCACATAATAACTCCAGTTCCAGAGGATCCCATATCCTCTTCTGGCCTCTTCAGACACTGCACCTATGTGATGCACATTCATACATGAGGAAATACCCACACACTGGGGGGTGGGGTGGGGGTGAAGATGTGTTTCTAAAACAGTGTCTGTCTATAGGCCTGGCTATTTTGTAACACACTACATAGACCAGGCTAGCCTTGAACTCTGAGACCTGCTTGCCTCTGCCTTTCTGAATGCTGGGATTAAAGGTGTGTGCCACCATGTCCAAAACACACACACATACACATACACACAACACACACACACTGACACACAGACAGACAGACAGACACACACACACAAACCACACTTTAAGAGAAATAAATATAGTGGACAATTGGTTGTGTTAGTTTTGTCTCCTGAATATACTTCACTAGTTCTTACAGCCTCAGAGCCTGCAGAGCCAGGGTCACAGTTGCAGCTGTTGTGTAGATGCTGGAGCTACTCACTAAATCACTGCTACATTTCTGGGTCTTCTGTGGCGTTGTGTGTGGAGTCGTGTCCTCATCAAGGTTCAGCTGAAACAGCATACTACAGAAAAGTTCTAGAACTCAGGTGTGCCACATGTGGATAAGGGACTAAACACACATTTGTACCAGCTGATTTGCATATTGGGTCATGGTATATGGATTAAGGGTCCCAGAGTCTGCATTTTCTTTGCTTAGGAGCACTGTGTTCTGTTCCACAGCATCAGTGGAACAAAACACACAGTACTGCCACTTTCAAGCTGCCTGGGACAGGCTGGTCAGGACAGGAAGGGCTGACAAGACTCTGGTGAATCCACTGTTCTATAAACTCCACTGTAGTTCTTAAAGGGTGCACTCACTGATAAGCTAGCCAGAACTGACCAAGTGCTCCATCCTTTTCTGACCGGGCTCCACAGACCACGGCTCACCCTGGTGCTGCCCAGCTGCACACCATGACTGCGGTCTGTGTGTACTGTTTGCCACACGGTACACAGGGTCACGGCAACCAACAGATAAAGGCCTCTGCTTCAGGGTGTCTTTTCATATTCCTTTAGTTACATACAGTAGCTTCAGTTTGGAAGCTCAGGGACTGTTCCTTAGACTACCACAAAAATCCAACCTACTATTTAAAAATCTGTTCAGAACATACTAATGAAGTAGTCTTCCAAAAACAAAACTAAACAAAACAAAGTGGAAAAAAGCCAGATTTCAGAAGTTCGGAAAGAACTGTCTGGAGTTTACTTCCTCTGATGTCCCAAGAAAAACAAGTTGGTGGCAAAGCCACTGCTCTGTGGCCCAGCAATGGCAAGAGATTGCGGAGGCGAACCCCGTCCACGTGGACGCCAGCAGGCTCACACGTTCTATGACAAGCGAGGCAGTGATGAGCAGGAAGGCCCTTTCTGTGCTCAGATCTCTGCCTGTGAGCTTCCACTGGCATTCCAGTTTACAATCCACAAGAACTCTAAAATCAGCTACTCTTTGACAGCATGACTATGATACAAATGCCAAGACGCAGCTGCTGGAGGCATTCCAAGTGTGCAGGAGACCGCCAATGTATGGAAAGCTGTCCGCCAGCAGCTCGGTGTGACTTGCATGTGAGAGAGTGCTTCCCACTTCAAAGGAGACTATGACAGGCAGAACAAGGCAGCAGCAGGGACAGCAACAGCAATCACTCGTTGTCATCTGGGTTTTGAGGGTCAAAGATTTTAACATGTGTGAAAGGGAAAAGCCCTTTGCGCCCATTCACCTCGCCTTCCCACTGGCCGTTTATATTCATCCTTGTGACTTTCACAATGTCACCAACCTGTAGGGATAGAGAAGGCAAAATTAGCATCATTGTGCAAACAAAGAAAGACAGCTCACATTAACCCACAAATGCTACTTATCCAAAGACTAAGACTAACCTTTTTTCTTCACTGTTTGGACCTGAAAATCAAGACACAAGGCCACCAGCGTACCTAGGACACCTCTCAGCTGGCAAACATCTGTGAAGCAGTTTCTGAGCACAAAGCACTAATAAGTGAACATACATGTGCATGTCAAGCTACATAGAAGGGTGGGAAATAGCCAGGCCTGGAGCTCACAATCCCAGCATACAGAAGGTCAAGGCCAGAACAGTCTGGTTTCACCGAGATTCTGTCTCAAAAGAAGAGACTGTATTGCTTTGACTATCTATATCTATATCTATATCTATATCTATATCTATATCTATATCTATATCTATCTATCCATCCATCCATCCAAAGATTTATTTATTATGTATGCAGTGTTCTGTCTGCACATATACCTGCATGCCAGAAGAGGGCACCAGATCTTATTACAGATGACTGTGAGCCACCATGTGGACATAAGGACAACACCTAATGTTGACCTCTGACCTCAAAACACAACAACAAAAACATGAAGGAAGGGGAGAAAAGGGAAGAGAGGAAAAGGGAATCTGCTCACTTCAATTCACAGGAGTTGGGCTTCTGTCAGCAGCATCACCTCACTCACCAGGGCCCCTAAGTCTCCATGACGCAGTGGGTTGATGTGGGGGACACTACAGGGCTGGTCTGCCCTTCAGTCCCCAGTGCCTAGCTTACAGGCGTAAGTCACAACCTGAGGTTTCCTTAGCTCTGAGCCATACACACATACACAAAATAAGCAAACAAATGTAATGAAAGACAGACAAAAATGCAGGGCATATGAATTCTATCCACTGCTGGAGGACAGGCACCCAGAGTTATTAGTTTGCTCATCTAAGAAAAGCTGGAAATTTTATTGGTAAAGAGGTCTTAGCCGGGCAGTGGTGGTGCACGCCTTTGATCCCAGCACTTGGGAGGAAGAGGCAGGCAGATCTCTGAGTTTGAGGCCAGCTTGGACTACATAGTGAGCAGCCCGAAAATAATAAATAAAACAAAACAAAAGAGGGTTTCAAAGCATTTTGGGGACCTAGAGAGCTGTGGAAGTACTTTCAGAACCCAACAAGTGTCAGATTAGAATTTTCAAAATTGTATTTATATAATTATTACAAAAAAGTATAACCAAAGGTGTGCTACCATTGACATATTAGCCTTCACTATTCTGACAATTTGCTTTTTATGATCTTTAGAAGTTAGCTTAAAAAAACAAAAAACAAAAAAATACCACTACTTGCAACAAAATAACTGAACACTGAGTTAGTACAAGACTGCAAGTGTGCCAAGACTGTATGTTGTTCATGATACTCCCAATTTCTTCTGCCTACTATAATTTTCTATAAAGATAGGGTCTCAAAATACACTGGGTCTGGAGAGATAACTCAGCCATTAACAAAACTTGCTGCTTTTCCAGAGGATCCAGGTTCAATTCCCAGCACCCACATGGCAGGTCACTGTCCATCACTCCACTTCCAAGGGAATGGCAATGCCTACCTTTGGCACCAGACATTCAAGTGGTGCACATATATACATGCGGGCAAAACATTCATACCCATAAAATATTACAAATGTTTATGACATGTCAGTTCTTTCCACTAAGTGGGTCCTAGGGATAACTCAGGTCCCCATGATGGGCAACAAGCATCTTTACCCACCGAGCCATGTGGCTGGCCCTTACGTAGTATTTTTCAACTTTGTCAGTAACAGGGGTCCTATAAAACTGGTAAAGGGGAATCAGAGGTAGGAGTATATTAGATATCTTGCTGGTACAATGCTTGTCTAGCATGCCCAACTCCTAGTGTTTGAGTCTCAGCACCACAAAGGGTAGGAGAGGAGATGACACGTAAGAAAATATGGCATTTCCAAATGGCAGCTGTTAAAAGAAATAAAGGGAAAAAAAAAGATCACACACAGAGTTACATGTTGTGGGTGTGTGTGTGTGTGTGTGTGTGTGTGTGTGTGTGTGTGTGTGTATGCCTATAATCTAACACTTGGAAAAGTGAAGAAGGGAGGATCAGGGAATCAGGGTTAGCCTTGGCTTCACAATGAGTTCAAAGCCTTGACTCCACCAAGTCATGTCTCAAAAAGTCACAATCAACTAACCAACCAAACAACTGCCTTAAAACAATCCATAAAAGCAAACAAGGATGGATGGAGAAGACGTGAAAACAGTGTCTAATAAATGATTCTAATGGATACAGTAGCTTAAAGATAACAGGAAGACAAGAATAGAGTATGCAAGACACTGAAAAACATCACTTTATACTTCTTTCCACAAGATTTCATTAAGGCAGCTCCATATCCTTAAGCAATTTCCTTCTTTCCTGCAGTTAGACAATAAACATTTAACAGTTGCGATATGGCCAATGCTTGTTGAGTATGTTAGATAACAACATAGCAACAGTTATGTACATTACATGCATAGAGTCAGTAACACAGAACAAAAACAAGCCACTGCAAGCAAGACAGAGCCTGGGAGCAGCACCTGACCTAGTCCCTCCTGTGACTAGAAACAGTGCCTTTTGCATGTCAAGCAAGCACTCTACCAGCACTACAGACACACTGCCCTTTACTGTTACTAATATTTATTTTTATTGTCTTCATTGTATGTGTGTGAATATCTGTACAAGAATATGGGTGCCAGAAGAGTACAAGGGTGTCAGGTCCCCCTGGAGCTGACAAGCTCCTGACATGGGCCCTCTACAAAAGTATGTACTCTCGAAGGTACTCAACAGAAAACAGTCAGTATGTGAAGGAAAATATGCTCATTTAAAAAAGTATCAAGGGGCTGGAGAGACGGCTCAGAGGTTAAGAGCATTGGCTGCTCTTTCAGAGGTCTTGAGTTCAATTCCCAGAATTGAAGAGGCTCACAACCATCTGTAATGAGATCTGGTTTCCTTTTCTGGACTGCAGACAGAACACTGTAAACATAATAAATAAATAAATAAATAAAAATAAATTAATTAAAAACAAAACTTTTTTTAAAGGAAAACATCAAAGCCATGAGGGGCTAGCAAGATGGCTTGGTGGGTAAGGCACTGGCTGTGCAAGCCTGAGAACCTGAATTCAATCTTCAGAACCCATGAAAACGTGTGAGGGAAGAACTGACACTACAAATTTATCCCAACTGCCACATGTGCATGGTGAAATGTGCCTACCTCTCCTCATGTGCGCGTGTGCACACTCACACGCCAGCACACAGGAGGCCAAGGCAGTAGGACAGCCTGGGCTATGAGTGAATATGAGACTGACTTAAAAAAGAAGTCTCAGGGCTCTGCTATATACTACCTGAAGACTGTCTGAAAATTACTAAATCAATTTAAGAGTATTTGCACCCTATTTACACACATACACACACCACCACCACCACCACCACCAAAAAGCCCAAACCATTTCCCCCCTTTGGCATATATGTCTATGTCATGTATTACACACACACACACACACACACACACACACACACACACACATATATATATACATACATACATACATACATACATACATACATACATACATACATACATACATATATATATATATATATATATACATACACACATGGTATCTCACTGGGACATAGGGTCACCAGTTAGGCCAGGCTAGCTGGTAGGTGAGCCCCAGGTATCCAAGTATTTCCTTCTCCCTAGCAGTGTGATTACAAATGTGTGCACCATTCCTGGCTCTTCATGTGGTCTCCGAGGAACAAACCCAAGTCCTTGTGTGAGTGTGGCAAGTGCTTTATGGACTGAGGAGCTACCTCCCTGGGGAAACAAAATCCTCTGGAGAATAGTTCATTCTGATTTATCAGCAAACAATAATATGATTTGCTAATAGAAAAAAACATTATCAAAAAATGTGAGAAGCAAGGGCAGGCAGATCTCTATGAGTTCCAGGATACCCAGGGCTGCACAGTGAGGCTCTGTTGAGACCCTGGGTGGCAAGATGGTTCAGCAGATACAGGCCCCATCTCTATAAGGAAGAGCACCAGTTTCTTCAGTTGCTCTTAGGCACACACATAAACACATGTAATAAAAGGAGGCAAGCACTTTCCCCACAGAACTGTTCCCTGGTTTTAGCACCAGAAGGATTTTCTAAAGACATCTTTTAGAGGACTAATGGGCATGATCCATCTCTGTAATTATAGCACCCAGGATGCTAATACAGGAGGACTGCTTATCTTGAAACCATCGTGGGCTCCAGAGAGAGAGCCTGTATTGACAGACACATCTATTCTTCTGACAGCTGGGTATCACAATATTTATGTAGCCCAGAGTGGCCTGGAATTTACCATGTAACCCAGGCTAGTCTTGAACTTTTAATCTTCCTGCTTCAGCCTCCAGTGACTACAGGTTTATATCAATATCCAGGGAACAGTCTTGCTTCTGAAATGGTGTTGTGATCATGGAAAAAAGCATCTTTGCCAGTAAAAAATTTCTAAAAATTAGTTGCAAGAACTGACATAACACTCAAGACAGAAGTGTAAGACGGGCACCTGTGCTGATTGCTACTATAGTAGGGCTCAAAACCAGCCTGGGCAACACAGCAACACCTACTCTAGAAACAAGTAAGAGAGTCTGGTCAGTCCTCATGAATTTGAAACCCAAAGGCTGATTCCATGGGCCCTGGAGAGTCACATACCGCCAAAGCATCAACACCCAAGGCTCTTAAGGCAGCCTGTGGGTACTGATGAGCCTTAGGGAAGAAGCTTCCCATTACTGGAATGTGACAGAGATGAGGGAAAGCAGCCTTATATTAGGAAGTTGTGACCTTGTGTGGACCTCCAGGGCTGAGTCAGGGGCTTCATAATGAACATGATGGAGAATAAACACAATGTGGGTAATAAACTACAGCCAGCCCGGGTTGGTTATGGTCCACCCTGTCTACAGAAATCACTGCCTTGCTGAACTGTTTCTGCTTTGTGTGTTTCTCTGTGGGACACTGAGAGCCTTCTAAGACACAGACACTTCATTATGCTTGGCATACTGCTTCACCTCAGCAAGCAAAAGCAGAAAAAAAGCTGCTGTTGTAAGCTACACACGGTGTACAGTGCTGTGACACTGTGGGATAGGAGAATCCTCCCAAGTATAAGGCAAACCTGGAAGGGAGGGACACACACACAAAAACCTAGTGAATTCAGGGCTTCTTGGCTATATATCAATATCCTGTCTAAAACAAACAAAACAAAGTCACAACACTGTTAAAGTGAATTTAATTCTAGTCAATGAAGAAAACAAAATAGAAATCTGAGAATCCCAGCCAGTCATTGAAGAGAACTTGCACAACACAACAGGCTTTGAGAAAGCTACTTCAAAAGACTCAGAGAACAGATATAACCCAAATACTGGGGGTTCAAAATGCCGTGGAAAATCCTTTTGCACACTGTGAAGATTTGTCACTGTGACTGGTTTAATAAGCAAGCTGACTTGCCAATAGTAGAACTGGATAAAGTTAGGTGGGAAAAGCAAAACTGAGAATGATGAGATGAGGAAGGGTGGAGTCAGAGGAGTCACCAGCCAGAAGGACATACAAAATAGGATAGAGGCAAGGCCAACAGGGAAGAAGTACACTGATTAATTAAAATGGGTTAAGTTGTAAGAGCTAGTTAGTAATACGCCTGAGCTATTGGATGAGCATTTGTAATTATTAATAAGTCTCTGAGTGATTATTTGAGACAGGCTACGGGACAAGAAAACTCAGGCTACATCAAAATAAACCAGAGAGGGGTTGCAGAGATGGCTCAGTGATATAGAGCCATGTGCTGCTCTTTTGAAGACCCAGTTTGGTTCACATCACTGTGCTGTTCACAACTGCCTGGAGCTCCACCTCTAGAGATCTGATACTCTTTTCTGTCTCCTATGGACATCTGTACACATGATTCAAATACACACACTCAAGCATATACATATACACATTAAATAAATAAATCTTTAAGGAGGTGGTGTCAACAAAAGGAATTCAAAAGCAACTTTTATTTTACCTTAAGAATGCCAGTGAGCTCAAAGATCACTGAGAATAAAAAGATCACGATTAACCTGGAATGTCAGTGGATGCCTCTAATCCCATCACTTGGTAGGAGGAGGCACAAGGACCAAGAATTCCAGGTCTACACCATGGTCATACAATGAATTCAAGGCCAGCTGGGCTACATAGATCCTGTCTTAAAAATAAATAAAATAGTAATAACAAGAAACATGAGCTGGAGACATGGATCAGCGGTTAAGACCACTGCCTGCTGTTACAGAGGACCCAGGTTCAATTCTCAGCACCCACATGGCAGGCAGTTCACAACCATCTGTAACTCCAGTTCCAGATATGAACTAAGTAAGGTCAAGTCACACAGTTTGTGTCAAATAGGGAAGATGAGTGAGTTTGAAACCAAACCTGAACAAAATGCCAGAAACGAGTAGCAAACAAAAGGTATCGGGAATGCCAGGCATTGGTGGCGCACGCCTCTAATCCCAGCACTTGGGAGGCAGAGGCAGGTGGATCTTTCTAGAGTTTGAGGCCAGCCTGGTCTCCAAAGTAAGTTCCAGGACAGGCTCCAAGGCAATACAGAGAGACCCTGTCTCGAAAAACCAAAAAGTATCAGGAGAAGTTGAAGTTGTACAGAAGACTTACTAAATGTTTCTTCCTAAAATCTCTTTTATGAGGAGATGGTACAAGGTGTTTGTTTAGCATGCACAAATCCCTGGGTTTGATTCCTAGGACCACATACACCAGGTGTGCTGACTAGTTTTTATGTTGACTTAAAAGATAGAGTTGTCAGAGAAGGAGGAGCCTCAATTAAGAAAATGTCTCTAAAAGATGTAAAAGATCAGACCGTGGGCCAGCCTGTAGGGCATTTCTGATGTAGAAGGGCTCCATCCGTTGTGGGTGGTGCCACGCCTGGGCTAGTGGACCTGGATTCTGTAAGAAATCAGGCTGAACAAGCCACATGGAGCAAATAGGTAAACAGCACTCTTCCATGGTCCCTGCATCAGCTCTTGTACCCCCAGGCTTCTCCCATGGGTTTCTGTCCTGACTGCTTCCTATGATCAACAGTGATATGTGTAAGTGAAACAAACACCCACATTGCTTTTCATCAAGGTGTTTCATCTTAGCAACAGAAACCCCAACTAAGACAAAAAATCCCTGCCTATAATCCCAGCTTGGGCCGCAGGAGAATCACAAGTTCAGAGTCATCATCAACTGTATAGCAAATTCAAGGTCATAGAGGTCCTACATTAACAAAACATACCAGTCTTTTTGAAGATGGTTAGCCAGAAACAGGAGAGTAACCCAGGTGCAGGACACCTACTCAGAGTTACCAAAGTTTCAAAAAACTGTTACCAAGAGAAAACCAAAATATTCAGAGGAACAGTTTTACATTTGCATATGTAAAAACAGTCTCTAGAGCTGAGTGTGGTGTGCACCTATAGTTCTGATGGCTTGTGAGGTTAAGACAGAAGATGACTTGAACCCAGGATTTTCTTTTCTTTATGTGCATTGGTGTTTTGCATGCATGTTTGTCTATGTGAGGGAGTCAGATCCCCTGGAACTGGAGTTACAGACAGTTGTGAGCTGCCATGTGGTTGCTGGTTCTCTGGAAGAGCACTTAACCTGAGCCATCTCACCAGCCCAAACCCAGGATTTCAGGACCAGTCTGGGCAACACCAGAAGAACCTGTCTCTAAAAAAAAGAAAACAAGGCTATATAAGCACAGGAAGGGGATAGATATACTGGATGGTTTCTTATGATAGTCAGAATGCAAGAACTTGTTAACTAAAAAACTAACAGTCCAGAATTAACTCACCCTATAAAACTGCTCCATAAGTGCTATAGTATCCCAAGTTCCTGTCTGTTACCATCAAAGAGTTAGTCTGCTGAAGAGTGGACATGTTAGGTGGTATTCAAGTCACACTGGAAGGACAGTGGAGTTGGACAGTGCAGAAGGTCAAAATACCTGGGAGAAGGCTAGACTAAGCAGTAAGCAATAATCACAACTTCATTTCTCCTTGGTTTTTTACCAAAGCTAATCTCAGTCTTTTTGGGTATTACTTGAAGCTTATGACAGGGATACTCTCATCTACAGACTGTATGTATTCTCCTGACTGATTCTTGTAGAGCACCTCGAATAACAAACCGTTGTGTGTGGACAATCTTGGGTGCCATTCTTTAGGTATTTTCTCCTTTGACTTGAGACAGGGTCTCTCATGGGCTTGGACCTTTGCTGACTAGACTAGACTAGACTAGACTAAACTAGATGGCCAGTGAGCTTCCAGGAATCCATTTGTCTTTGTCTGCCTCCCATCACTGGGACTATAGGCACAGACTCCACTCCAACTTTTATGTGGATTCTAGGAATCAGACTCAGGCCTTCACCATCACAAAGCAAGCATTTTACTCTAGCCTCAACCCTGTTTCTTTTCTTTTCTCCCCGAGACAGGATTTCTCTGTACTGCTTTGACTGTCCTGGAGCTAGCTCCCTTTGTAGACCAGACCAGGCCGGCCTCAAACTCACAGAGATCCACCTGCCTCTGCCTCCCAAGTGCTGGAATTAAGGGTGTGTGCTACACCACTTCTTCTTAACCTCTATCATATAGGAAACTGTGATTGAAGCTCCATTTAGATACAAACTCAGCACAGAAAACACCTGTAAGTGGGTATACCCAAGACAAGAAAATGTTCATTCACATGGTAGGAAATTCTCTGCCCACCGTTTCTTGCCACTTTCTAAGATGGAGTCTGCTCATGTAACCCAGGATAATCTTGAACTCCTGATGCTCCTGTTGTTACCTCCAAGTGCGGGGACTGCAGGTGTACACCACACTTGGTTCTTCCTTTTCTTTGTAGTAATAAACACATACTAGAATGTGAGTGAGAGTATCTTTAGGAGGGAATAAAACATTTTCTGTGAAATTTAAAATTACTAAGGAGCCACAATCCCTAAAACCAGTTCTGAGAAACTGCTTGTTTCATACTTCAAATTAAAGCAATGCCAAGAAAAATGTTAATCTCATTAGCTCTTTTATAACACGTGAAAACCTGCTCCCCCTTCTGTCTTTTGCCACTTTGGCCCTTTACCCAACACACTCTCTGTGTTCATCTACTGGTGTTTGCTCAGTAGCATTTCAAGGCCCTTCGTGCATACTCTTTCCTCTGCCTTCCCTGGTTTATCAGCTGTATTTATTCGTCAAGACTCAAACTAAGGGTTCCGTCCTCCAGGAAGCCTTTCCAGGCCTCCTTCCTACACTTCCTTCCCTATTGTCCCTTTCTTCACACTGGGAAGCTCCTTGGTGCACACATCACCACCCCAGTTGGTTATATGAATGTATAACTAATGGACAAATACCAACTCTTCAGCCAGGTTGCTTAGAGAGTTTAAGTAATTTCCCATAAAAGCCCGGATGTAAAATAGGCCCATACTACTTCCCCATCTTGCTTTTCAGATAAGGACTTCAATTACAAGTATTCTGTAATAACAACACTCTTGCTCCAACTATTATTTTCTAATTAGAGCTTTTTTAGCATGCTTACACATGTAAGGCAGCCCACAACTGCCTGAAACTCCAGTGTCAGGGGATCTGAGACCCTCTTCTGGCCTTCCAAGGTACTACACTCATATACACAGACCCACAAACAAGATCTTTTGGAAAGGGCAGGCTAGATTGCAGTTCTCAGTTTAGGAACTTTCCTGTGACATGATGGGCCTTCCTAGCAGCCCTTTATGGCTCCACTGAGACCAGTGGAAAGCTCTGCTGTCTTCTTTCCTTTCTTTCATACTGGAGATTGAAACTACCACTCAGTGATATCCCAACCTTTTGTTGTTGTTTTTACCCTTTTGGGACACGGTCTCACTGCATTGCTCAGGATGGCCTTAACCTTTTTATCATCCCTATTCAGCTCCTCAGGTAGCTGGTATTACAGGTCTGCACCAACAGACCTGGTTAGCTCTGCTGTCAAGGAGTGGGGACACATATCTACACTTCTCTTACACGTCACAAATCAACTCACTTCTTAAGAAGCAAGAGGAAAATAGCTAATACGTTTAAACTATCTCTATTTGCAGGGAATCTTTCAAAACTCAACTTATTTATTTAAACTTTGTAGTGTTGGAAGTCAAACTGATAGGTGATCTTCATTCCCACCCTCAATAATTATTTTTACAGGGAAAAACAAAACAACACAAATTGCAAAATAATTCAGAGACTACTGCTTGCCTCCTTGATACTACCTAAGGGAATAAGAAAGTTCCAATGACTGGCACATTTTGCCCTACTTTTCTCAGTGTTCCTCAACTTAATTTTAATACTTTCACTAATAACCTAGTTACAACATTCCCAAGAGAATTGTTTTTTAACAAGACCAAACAGGCATTACTATCTGAATAATTTTTAGTAGACAGCAAAAGCAGAGAATCACTGCTTTCTTATGTCACAGCCAACAGTTTATAGAGAACAGCCTCAGTGGGGCAGTAAAGAAAGGTCTTCTGGGTTCCACTAACACATTCTTCGAGTGAAGTACCACATAAGGCCTGTGATGATGAAGGTTTGGTGACAGCTGGGTCAGCATCATGAGAAATGTGGTTTGAGGGAACAAGTATGTGTGTTATCTTAAAATATACATCATTAAGTCTGGCTCTCTTACTCACAAACCTGTAGGATATTCCTCTACAAACACCTCCAACCCTACTCTGCACATGCCAAGAAGTATACCCATACAGCAAACACCATCTAAAACAGTCTCTTAGAATCAAAGATCAAGCCAGGCATGGTTAGTGAATTCCCACAATCTTTGTATTCAAGGATGCTGAGATAGAAGGACAGTCAGAGTTTGAGGCTAGCCTGAGATGCACAGTGAAATCCTGTCTAGAAACAAAACAAAACAGAATCAGACTTCAACAAACAAGTGCATGAGAGCTTTCACCCTAACGAGTCTTATTCTGAGATAACAACTATCTCAAAAGGCAATGTAAACAATATAAACAGGATGGTATTTCACCTTGCTTTGTTTCTCTGAGTCAAGGTCTCTTATTGGCTAGTCTAGCTATCTCTATCTCTCTAGTACTGACATTGCAAGTATGTGTTACCACACCCAGAACCACAATGGAAGGTATTAACAGCCCAAAGTATTTATGGGTGAGGTGTGTGGACCAGTCAAGATGGGTTTATGAAGGATGGAGAGATGGCTCAGCAGGTAAGAGCTACTCTTCTAGAGGGCCTGGGTTTAGTTTTTAGCGTCCACATGGTGGCTCATAATCACCTGTAACTCTAGTTCCAGGGGACTCAATACCTTCTTCTGGCTTCTGAGGGCAATGCATGTACATATGTAAAGACATACGTAAAGGAGACATATGGGCAAAACACCATACACATAAAACACTAAAACACTAAAATAACAGAGCCAGGTGTAATAGCACAATGCTTTTAATCTCATCTCAGCACTTGTGTAGCAAAGGGAGGTGGATTATCTTTGAGTTTGGCGTGGTGTATGTAGCAAGTTCCAGGACAGCGAAAGCTACATAATGAGATCCCATTTCTAAATAAGAGGTATGCCTCTGTGTGTGTGTGAGAGAGGGAGAAAGACAGAGACAGAGAGGAGAGGCAGATGAATGGGAGGGAGGGAGGGAGGGAAGAAGGGAAGGGGGGAGGGAGGGAGGGAAAAGGGAGAGTAAAAGTACACTTTTTTTTTTTGTGGTAGTGAAAGTCTGATCAGCCAATTAGACTCCAAGACCTCCATTCCTCCTACCTTGGCCTCTTGAGTGCTGGGATTTCAGGCAAGTGCCATCTTGCCTGGCCCTTACTCTGGTTTCTTTCCTGCTCTAAACACAACTGGACCCCTCTCCTCAATCCTGGTTCCTAATGTAAGCTGCAGGTCCTCACTTTTCTTTTGGCCCTGAAACAAATTTTCAAGTGTAACTCACTTATATATTATATTGTTCCTGGCCTGGTTCAAAGTTAATTGGCCCAGGAATAATTAGCAGAAAGTTATATATAAATGAATTATAGTTAATTTTAAAAGTACATTTATTTTTCCTATGGGTGTGCATGCAAGTGCCTGAAGAAGTCACAGACACTGGATCCCCCCGGAGCTGGAATTACAAACAACTGTGAGCTGCCCAACATGGATGTTGAGAACTTCATTCCAGTCCCCTACAAGACCAGTATGTCCGTTTAAGTGCTGGACCATCTTTCCAATAACACTACAGCTAATTTTTATCTGTACTCATGCTGTATGTGCTATAAATACACAGATGTAGGAAAAACAATTGAAGGCTACTCCAGGCAGTGGTGGTACACGCCTTTAATCCTGGCACTTGGGAGGTAGAGACAGGTGGGTCTCTGTGAGTTCAAGACCAGCCTGTCTACACAGCCAGTTCCAGGACAGCTAAGACTATACAAAGAAGCCCCGTCTTGAAAAACAACAACAAAGAATTGAAGGCCAGCCTCAACTAGAGGCACTGTGGGTTACTTTCTGTTTTCAAAGCAATTAGTTCCACTCCATTACTTCATTTTCCTCTAGGACACCTGGGGTCTCTCTCAACTTTCTCCTATTCCCACCTCTGGGTAAACACAGAAAAATAACCTACTAACTTAATCTTAGTTTTCCTAGGTAAGCATATCCAACTAGAATCATTGTGATAGTTACATAGCATTTTATGGTTTACAAAGCATCTTCACAAATACATTGTCATATGGTTTCCTAACAATGTACTAAGGATGGTTAACAGAGCTATTTGCATTTTACAGAGGACAGAGCTGAAAGAGTGGAGGTTTGTGATACATTACTCAGAAATTACCTCACTTTTGTACTTTATATTTCAGTAAAAAGACAAAAACCAAAATACATTCTAAAACCTACTTTATTTTTCAGATCTGTCTATTACTCATTCTTTCTCTCCTAGGTCCACCATGGCATTAGTGCTCAGAGGAAGGAGGACTGTCTAACATTGGAGGATAGCCTTGTCTACATAATTCCAGGCTAGCCAGGGCTAGGATAATAGCTCACCCAGTAAAGCGCTTATTTGTCTTGCAAGCATGAGGGTCTGAGTTTGATTTCCAGAACCCACATGAAAAAGCTGGGTATTCCAACACAGACAAGGCAGAACAGGCAGATCCTGGGGCTCACTGGCCAACCAGGCTAGCCTAACTGGTGGGTACCAGCCAGTTAGAGACTTTTTCTCAAAAAACAAGATGGTTAAGAGCAGCACACGATGCTGTCTTCACACCTGTTTACACACATACATGTACACTTTCACACTTATGTGAAAAGACAAAAGATCCCTAAACACATTTTTTTTTTTCTTTAAAAAAAAGAGTGGTGCCATGCTTGTAATCTAGCACTTGGAAAGCAAAGATCTAGTTAGTTTCAGCTACACAGTGTGGTGGAGGCCAGTCTCAACTACATAAGACTGTCTTAAAATAGAACAAATTGGGCATGGTGGCGCATGCCTTTAATCCCAGCACTACATGTTTTTATGGTGGTGTTTTCACTTAAGCAAAAAGGAAATGCTAAGCAATATTCCTTGAGACAGGTGGTGGTGGCACACACCAACTTTGATCCCAGCACTCAGGAGGTCGAGGCAGGTGGATCTCTGTGAGTTCAAGGCTAGCCTGATCTACAGAGAGAGTTCCAGGACATTCAGAGCTATACAGAGAAATTTTTGTCTCAAAAAACCAAAACAAAGAAAACAAAACCTCAATTTTTTGAGGCAATAGCCTCTTCAACAGCCTCATTAATGCTGACCTTCAAGACTTCCAGTCTACACATAGACTTCCAGGACAGCCAGGACTACACTGAGAAACTGTGTCCCCCAAAAAAACAAAAACAAAATGACACTGATAATGTTCAAGTTCTATTTTATACTATTATGATTTACAAAATCTGAAACAAGAATTGATACATTTTAAATTAATTTGTCTGTCTAGTTAAATTTTAAGACATTTTATTTATGTTGCTCCTTAATTACAATGCTGGAGATATAGATTTATACAAGTAGTACTGTATCTCTGAATGCTAACTTTGCTCATAGGTAATAGGTCTTCCTAATTATCATTTTCCCTGCTGGAAAGAAAATCAACTACCTATGAGGCTTTGGGAGCAGAAAAGAGAGCAAGCAGGCTGGAAACCTAGACTAAAATGGTGACTTGGAAAGGACAAGACATTAATAGTGCATCCTTTCAAATCCCAAATCTAATTCCCAAGAACATAAGTACCTTTAAATAGATGGCTAACTTAAAATTAAAACCCATGTTCAAAGGCCAGTCTTGTAGATTTTTACCTCCAATGCCAAGGCAGTCTTGTCATAAGCACAAGGTACTCTCTTCTGGATTGCTTTTGCAAAGACAGGTCCATTCTGTGTGGATGGCAAAGGGTTGATTGCTGCCCCAGGAGGACTGGCAACTGTAGGTAGAGGAGTTGTGGTCTGAGGTTGAGCATATGCGTGAGCAGGTTCTGGGATACCATAACTATTAGAATTCCTATTTCCGTGCTTTCCATGTGGTGAAGATCTCACAAGCTTTTCAACATAAGGGACAGGAATCATGCCAACCCGGCCATCCTTGTTCCGGGCACTCCACCACTGTTCTTCAGGCTTCTCTATTATCACTAGAATCTCCCCCTTCTTAAATGGCAGGTCTTCAGCATCATTCCCAGGAAAATCATACAGAGTCCGTACATATTCCACATTTTCTTCTGCTGCAGACAAGTTGGGTGCTGAGACAGAACCCATTGGTGGGCTTGGATACCTTAAGAGAGAAACACAATTATTCTGAAGAAAAGTCTTATCTGATTCTATATTGGTATTTGTCAAAAATCTATTAACCACTCTGCTCTATAATGAACTATTCCTTCATTGTAGTCTCCATAATTAAGAATGTTTTGTCATTGTACATTCTGGTTGTACTTTCCATAGTCTATAACAATTAAATATACATGAACACATGTGCCATCATCCACAATGTATTTTGGAGTTTTTGTTTTCAGATAACTGATCTGAATTTATTTAACTTTTAAGTAAGTTCTGATGCAACCTTCTTTTGTTATGATCACCACAGACATATTTCCTCACACTTTTCATTGATGACTCACATCCTGTGTAGTTCCCTAGTTGCAACAAACGCAAACTAAGAAACCATGGGGAGGAAAAAAAGCCAGGTGGTGGTACACCCTTTTAATCCTAGAACTCAAGAGGCAGAGGCAGGCATCTCCTGTGAGCTCAAAGCCAGCCTGGTCTACAGAGCAAATGCCAGGATAGGCTCCAAAGCTACACAGAGAAACCCTGTTTCAAAAACAACCAAGAAAGAAAAGGAAAAAAGAAAAGAGAGGAGAGGAGAGAGGGAAAACCATGACCAGTTAATTGGCTCAGCAGTACATGAACTGAGATCTCCAAAAATCAATGTAAATGGTAGAGAACTAAGTCCATAAAGTTATTCTCTGACCACATTCTCTGTACCCTCCTCCTCTAGCTGATAAAACTAAAAAACACAGAAAAAAGAAGTCAAGTGTGTAGTAAGACTGAGGGGAGCTTTGCCTAGGAAAGCAAGACAGGCAGATGTCTTAAGTTCCAGGCCATTCATCCAGAGTTGCATGAGATACTGCCTCAAAAAGAAAAAAGTGTGTTGTGTGTTGGGGGGCTTGCCTAGTATGTACAAGGCCCCGGATTTTTGATGTCTCTAACAAATAAAACCAAAATCCAAACCAGATAAAATTCCATTTTAATGCAAGTTTTGAAAATTCAAGTTGAACTACTTTCCAAACAGTCCTCCCTGTTCTTTTGTTTTTACTGTTCTAAGGAAGTTTCACTGGATGAACAAAACAAGGAACAACAATAAAAAGAAAGAAACATGGGTGGAGAGATGGCCATTGACGTGGTTATGACACAAGCACAAATACCTGAGTTTACACTGCTAGTGGTGCTAAGTGAAAGGTCAAGCATGGGGAAGGCAAAGGCAGGGAGATCATGGCCAGCCACTCTAGCGCATCAGTGAGCTACAGGCTTGGTAAGAGACCCTGTCTCAAAAAGGAAGGGGGGTGAGGGGTCTGGCATTTCACAATTACAAATTGTGAAACTTGGTTTTAAGGCAATTTTTATTTTTTCTATATTGCTTATTTCAGAACATAAATAGTATTGCCTGTATTTGTCCAAAATATTCAGTTAAATATCATCCAAAATTATACCAAAACAATAAAAAAGTTAATACTTAAAAAAAAAAAAAAAAAAAAAAAAAAGGAAGGGGGAGATTACCCAATGGGTAAAGGTGTTGACTGTTAAAGCTTGCAGGTCTTGCCTGTGGTGGCATGCAGCTATAATATAACCCCAGCACACCTTTAGTGAGATGAAAGCCAAGATAAGAGTCACCTAGAAGCTCGAGGGCTAGCTAGCCTGGAGTACTCTCTGAAACAGCAGAAACAGAGAGATCTTGACTGAATCAAGGTGGAAAATAACCCACTCCTGAAAGCTACCCTTTGACTTCACATGCATTCTGTGGCAATGTGCCCCCAACACTTGCAAAGTAAGTAAGTTAAAACAAAAGGTGGAGAATGATTTTTCAAATCTATTTCATCATTTGTATGGGTGTTTTGTCTGCATGTATGTCTGCACCATTTGTTTGTTGTGCCACATAGGCCAGAAGATATCAGATTCCCCTCTAGACTGGAGTTGCCTGTTTTAAGACACTATGTGGGTCAAACCTGAGGCCTCTGAAGAGCAGCTAGTGCTCTGAACTGCTGAGCCATTGTACTGATTTAAATGAGAATGACTCCCATAGGCTCATATATTAGAATAGTTAGTCTCCAGTTGGTGGAACCCTTTGGGAAGGATTAGGAGGTATGGTCCCAAAGGAAAAGATCTGTCACTGGGGGAAGGCTTTGATGTTTCAAAAGGCCCATGCCATTCCATTCTGTTTCCCTTCCCCCTCTCCCTCTGGCTTGTGCCTGTGGATCAGACTATAAGTTGCTGCCATGCTCCCGCCATGATGGTCAAGGACTCTAACCCTGTGAAACTCTGCGCCCCAGTAAATATTTTCTTTTATATATCACCTTCACCAAGGTGTCTTAAAAAATTAAACAGCCATCTCTTCAGCCCCTGAAGAGCAATTTCTGAGGAAGACATTCACTATCAACCTTTGGTCCTCACATGCAAGCACATACATGCACTTGCACCCATCCACGTGCAGATCAATAAACACACACACATACCCAAGCAAAGAGCTTACATGCTCATCAAATTTTTAAAGGGTCCCTAAATTCTATTGTCAACAAGAATTACCACCTAACCATTAAAATAAAAGTTGTACTGCAAAAGTCACAACCATTAGCTAGCTCACTGGGTTCCAAAGCTACGTATTTACTGTGGAGAATTCACTTCGAGAATCCCAGCTGGGAGTATAGCTCAGTCACAGGGAGCACAAAGCTCTGGGTTCTGTCCCCAGAACCAATGAAGGAAAACAAAAGGGTTTTAAAAGCATAATACCAGCCAGGCATTGGTGGCACACACCTTTAATCCCAGCACTCAGGAGGCAAAGGCAGGAGGATCTCTGAGTTCAATGCCAGCCTGGTCTACAGAGTGAGTTCCAGGACAGAATTCAAAGTAATACAGAGAAACAAACAAACAAACAAAAAGGATAATACCAGCTCTTCAGTAACAGCCTATGTAAAATTAGTACAGAAGATTCTCCTCACCCAGGAAATAGTCTGAAACATGCAAATGTGCCAAATTTTTTTTTTTGGGGAGTGACCTACTTACTCATTACTATCTTTCCAATTTTTTCTGAAGCACAGAATCTACACCAGATTGAAAAGGACCTCAGTTTTAATCTGAGTCTATACCTCCTTAGGAGCTGGCTTCAACAACAAGACCATCACCACTCCCATTTGGGACATCCATAACAGTTCCTGATAGACAAACTCTCTTGTGTGGTATATACATACACCCTAAAAGGATATTCCCCTCCTTAATTTCAAGAAGCACAGTGCTTCTATTCCAAGGTCGGTGTATACTGATTTTATTTTACAGCACAGTAAGTCCTATTTCAGCTCTCATCCAAGGGTGTTAACATTTGTATGAATTTAAACAGTTAGCCAGGGATGGAAGGCAAAAACAGGCAGGTCTCTGTGAGTTCAAGGTCAGACTGGTCTACATAAGACAGTCAAGGCAACACAGAGAGATTCTGTCTCAAAAATAAATGAACAAAACAACATAACTCCAAACAGTTAAACACCACAGATCATGAGGGCATCATTTACCTTCAATGTGGACCCAAAACAGTAAAATCCATGTACCAGACAGCCACTAACCCTAGTATGTACTAAGCATTTATGAGACCAAGAATATGAATAAAACCAACCTTTTGTTTTTGAAAGACCATGACTTAAGAGACAGAGCAGGAATAAAACAGCATAAAGCATAATTATTGTGTGTTGGGGTTGGGGCAGGGGCTGATGGAATTCAGGAGCACTCTACAGAAAGACTGAATTTTGAAAAGTCAGAATAAGACCTTATTCTGTGTTTTAAATGTGACGTGTCCCCCATAGGCTCATGTGTTTTGACACTTGATCCCTAGGTGACAGCACTGCTTTGGGACCTAAAAGAGGGAGGGGAAGCCCCACAGGAGGCAGTTGCCAGAAGCACATCCTAAACTTTGGTAGTCTGTCTGGCTCCACATCCTGTCTACTGACTGCTTCCTGACAGGTGAGGCTATGTGATCATCTCTCTGCCTCATGACTCTGGTACCATGCTTTCCCAGCCATGGTGACTATGTCTCCTACTTCTTAAACTGTGAGCTGAAATAATAAACTTCTCCTCCCCTAAGTTGCTTCTTGTCAGGGATCTAGTCACAGAAATGAAAAAAAAAAAAAAAAAAAAAACAATGCATACAGATGTGATGCCAAAACAAAACAAAACAAAATTAGCCCTTCCAAGATTTTGCTTAAGATGGACTTAGTTGACTACAACCCCAAAGACTCCGATGCTTCTCATGCCCCAACAGCATACCACTGGTTCCCAAACAACAGAAGCTCTGCTAAAGGCCTTCCAGAAGAGAGGAAACTTCTGTGATGTACGGGATTAGACAGACATGGGGTCTGCAGGCTATAAATGGTTTTTATTTTTTAATGCTAGGCATAGTGGCATTCACTATTTTAAAAATTACTGCTTTTTATTTGCATATATGTATCATATTACATGTGGTGAACACATGTGAATGTGTGGGTACATGCACCCATGTGTGTACATGCACAGGCCAGAGCAAGCAAGACATTGTATTTCCCCTTGGAACAGGGTCTCTCAGTGAATGTAAGCTCACTATTTATTTTGGGATAGGCTAGCAGGACAGCAAGTTCTCAAAGACCCACTTGTCCTTTGTCACCCAAATGCTAGGCTTACAGGCACATACAGACATCATACAGCCATGCTTTTTCTTTTCTTTTTGACAAGATCTTACATCCAGTCTCTGCTCAGTGGCATTCATTAAATCCTCTTCCCTTCTCTGTATTGGTATTTTATTCAGGACAATAATAATAGCACTCTACCTCCTTGCATAGCTTGTCTTGCTATGTATATCCCTGCTCTGTCTGATTATCTGAGCAATCCTATCTAAGTTTAAGGCTCTTAAATCTATTATTCAGTTCCAACTTTTCTTCTCAATAAAGCCATAAGACAGACAACATTTCACTCTTTGCATCAACAAACAAAAATAAAGTTTCTTTCGGTCATGTGAGATAGCCCAAACCTCCCCACTGGACTCTGATCCCATGGTGAAAAGAACCAACTCCCTAAAATTGTGCTCTGACCTCTGCACATACCATGGCACACTCACATAGACATATCACACAGACAGACAGACAGACAGACAGACACACCCTCTCTAATAGATTCTTAGGGGCTGGAAAAATGAGTCAGCTAAAAACACTTGCTGCTCTCACACACACACAGAAACAAAACCATTTGTAATTTCAGTTCCCATGTATCTTAGAATTTCTTTTGCTGTGATAAAACACCATGACCAAAAGCAACTTGGGGAAGAAAGGGTTTATTTCAGTTTGCAGTTCCACTGCACATGCCCACATAAATATGGGCATAATTATAAACAATAAAAGATTCATTTATTTTTATTTTATGTGCATGTATGTTTTGCCTGCATTCATGTCCATGTGTCATGTGCATGCAGTGTTTGCAGAGGCCAGAGGAGAGCATCAGATCCCCAAGAACTGGAGTTGGTTCTGGGCTAAGAGCACTGGCTGCTCTTCAGAAGTTTCTAGCTACCACATGGTGGCTCCTAACAGTCTGTAATTCCAGTCCAGGTATCTAACACCCTCTTCTTTCTGAATGCCCAAGGCACTGCATGAACATGATGCACCAGCAATACATGCAGACAAAACACCCATACATGTAAAATAATTTTTAGATTTTATTAAATATTTAGATTTATTTTATTAAAATAAAAATATGATTTTAGATTATTCTAAAAATTATTAATATATAATTTTTAGAAGGTAGTTTTGGCTGACATGGTAGCACATGCCATTAATCCCTGTACTTTGAAGAAAGAGGCAGACAGATCCCAGTGAGTTTGACCCCAGGCAGGGCTACATAGTGAGACCCTGCCTCAAAACAAAATAAAAATAAGTTTTTAAAAGGAGCCTGAATGTACACCATTCATGGATGGAATGGACAATGCTGTTCCCAGAAGACATGAGTTATTAAATAAAAATCACAGTGCCAGGGGTGGATTCTTTGTGAGTTACTGGTCTAGGATGCCTATGTAGCACCCCCCACCACCAAAATAGGCTACTGTCATTATTTACCATTACCTTCCATAGCTAGATGATATGACCATATTGCTGCAGGTTCATTTTCATTGTAGTAAATAGAAAAATCATGCTGAAACTGATCTGGAAATTTCCCTCCTAGCTGCTACAGCAAACTCTGTAAACTACAACACCTATATACTAGGAAGAATGTGCCCACTAGTGAAAAAATGGCACAACAGTTATGGGGATAATCAAAAACTTTTCAGTTGGATTTGAGGCTTGCTCCCAGGAGGGAATTTATGCTAGGTACTGCAAGCATAGTCAAACGCTCATGGCTAGGGAGGTCACAGGCCCTAGGGAGACTCTACTACTTGCTGTCTTGCTAAAATTTTTAAAAATTTTATGGTTATAGAGATAGCTTAGTGTTGCCCTCAACGATGGCCAGAAGCTTCTCTCTGCAGTAGCTAACAGTGAGACTCAGAACTGGTCAAAGTACAGAGAATAAGTGTCTATTGAGTGCTCAGCCCCAAGTAGGACATACAATCAACCCCCTTCCCAATAAGGCTCAGGGAACACCATGGAAGAGTGACCACAGTAGAATACCAGAGCTGGACAATGGAGTAGGGTGCTGGGAAAGGCTGTCTTCTGGGCATGGCATGACCAACACACTCATGAACTCAGCAGCTATGGTCACCTGCACATAAAGGGAAGGATGGGAGCAACTCAAAGGAATGGGGGAAGGGTGGGGGGGGTGAACATGATCAAGATTCATTGTTTACATGAATAAAATTGTTGAAAATAGGTATAATAGATTCTAATTTTTAAAGCAGGGTAACATGGCTCTTCTTGGTTGTTTACTACATCTGAAATTTATAACTCAAGCAGATAGGTAACACCTGTGAAAATTGTTTTCAAATGATTTTTTAAATCATTTGAAGTGGAAAGACCCACTTTCCTACTTTAATCCAGATCTTTGAGGTGGGAAGATCCATCTTTAATCTGGCCACACCTTCTGGTGGCAGCCTGTATGAAGAACATGAAAGAAGGAAGCTTGCTCTTTGCTCGCATGTTCTTACTCTTGCTGGCAAGTCCATTCCTTCACTGGCATTAGAGCCTAATACTTTGGGATTCTGGAGTATACCAAAGACACACCAGCTGAGACATCCAGTTTCCTGGATTGAACAACTACTGGATTATTGGACCTTCCGTTCACAGTTAGTCACTGTTGGACTAGCTGGACCATGGCCTGTAAGCCACTCTAATAAATCCCATATATACAATATATGTTATATAAATACACACACACACACACACACACACACACACACACACACACACACACACACACACACACACACACCATTCTGTAAGTTATGTTCCTTTAGAGATTCCTAACTAATACAGACTTTGGTACCAGAAATGGTTCTAAAACAACAGAAGTATAAGAGTGAATGCTTGAAGTATCTGGAATAGGCTTTCCAATTTGCTGACACCTACATTACTGAAGCCTCTCCTAGAAGCTTGGAACATTGAAAGCCCATGGTGTGGATTATATTACAAACTGAAGGAGACAAATCCATCTGATTATCCTGATTCACCAATTGTAAGAGGCAATGGACTTAGTGACGCTCTATATAAAACTTCTGACAACTTGTGGAAAATAAGGAAAATGGTGACACCAAGTGGTTGCTCCCAGCACCTCTGGGTAAACTGATAAATAAGAAGAATGAGCTCCTAGATAAAATTAACCAACTTCTAGCATCTCAGAATAATGAAGGACAACAGTGAATGCATGATAAAATTCACCACCTCCAGATGCCCATTTAACAGTCATGACCTCTGGTGTGAAATAACCCTTTTACAAAGGGTTTGCATATCAGATATCCAGCATATCAGATATTTACATTACAATTTGACATCAGACATGAAGATGCAGAGTTTATAGAGTTTGCTCAATTGCTTTTCAATCTTGCTTTGACCCAGTATTTCCTCACTATCATTCCTTTCCTCCATATGTATCCTATGTCATATGTTGGAAATAGGTGATTTGCTTTTTTATTTTAATTCTATATGGGATTACAGTTAAGAGATTGCAAAAATCTCAGAAGAGACTTTGGAGTTTTATAGACTATGGGGACTTTTAAAGCTGGACTTAACACATTTCTGTTATTATAATACGACTACAAGCCTATAGGAGCCAGGGAGTGGCGTTACTAGAGGACATGGCTTTGCTGGAGTGGGTGTGGCTTTGTTGGAGGAAGTGTGTCACTAGTGGTGGGATTTAAGGTCTCAGAAGCTCAAATCAGGCCCAGTGGCTCAGTCTCTTCCTGCTGCCCGCATATCCAGATGTACAACTCTCAGCTCCGTCATCAGCACCACGTCTTCCTGCACACCACCATACTTCTTACTGTGAAGACAATGAACTAAACTTCTGAACCTGTGAGGCAGCCCCAATTAAATGTTTTCCTTTATAAGAGTTGTCATGGTCATGATGTCTCTTCACAGCAAGAGAAACCTTAAAACAGAAGTCTACTGCATGTTCTGTATAAACAGAAAAAGGTCCTCAAACAAATAAATATTAGATTGGATTATGGGAAAAGGGAATCTCAGTCCCTGAACCAATTTCCAGACTTGATCCAGTTTGTACACCCAGAACAAACAAATGAAGGGGCAGCCAAGTTTCCCTGAAGGACTTTGATAAAATACCTAACAGTTTTACTGTTAGCCATTCCCCAGTCCTTCCCCAAAAGAACCTACATTAGGGGAAAGAAAAATCAGACTTCCCGGGGTCTACTGTACACTGGTTCTGAATTGATCCTGATTCTGGAAGATCCCAAGAAATTCTGTGGCTTCCATTTAAAATAGGAGCTTATGGATTCCTCTAATATCAGGAACAAGACAAGGCTGTCTACTCTCTCCATATCTCTTCAATATTGTACTTGAAGTTCTAGCTAGAGCAATAAGACAACAAAAGGAGATCAAGGGGACACAAATTGGAAAGGAAGAAGTAAAACTTTCACTAATTGCAAATGATATGATAGTTTACAAAAGTGACCCGAAAAATTCTATCAGGGAACTCCTACAGCCGATAAACACCTTTAGCAAAATGACAGGATACAAGATTAACTCAAAAAAAAAAAAAAAAAAAAAAAACATATACAGACAATAAAAGGGCTGAGAAAGAAATCAGAGAGACATCACCCTTTACAATAGCTACAAACAACATAAAATATCTTGGAGTAACACTAACCAAACAAGTGAAAGACCTATATAGCAAGAACTTTGTGTCTTTAAAGAAAGAAATTAAAGAAGATACCAGAAAATGGAAAGATCTCCCATGCTCTTGGATAGGTAGGATCCACATAGTAAAAATGGCAATCTTGCCAACAGCAATCTACAGATTCAATGCACTCTCCATCAAAATCCCAGCACAATTCTTCACCGATTTGGAAAGAATAATACTCAACTTTATATGGAAAAACAAAAGACCCAGAATAGCCAAAACAACCTGTACAATAAAGGAACTACAGGAGGCATCATCATCCCTGACTTCAAGCTCTATTATAGAGCTATAGTCCTGAAAACAGCTTAGTATTGGCACAAAAATAGACAGGTAGGCCAATGGGATCAAATTGAAAATCCTGATATTAAACCACACACCTATGAACACCTAATTTTTGACAGAAAAGCTAAAATTATACAATGGAAAGAGGAAAGCATCTTCAACCAATGGTGCTGGCATAGCTGGATGATGGTGTGTAGAAGACTGCAGATAGACCCATGTCTATCACCATGCACAAAACTTAAGTCCAAATGGATCAAAGACCTCAACATAAATCCAGCCACACTAAACCTCTTAGAAAAGTGGGAGGTACCCTTGAACGAATTGGTACAGGAGACCGCTTCCTGAACATAACACCAGTAGCACAGACACTGTGATCAACAATTAATAAACGGGACCTCTTCAAATGGAGAAGCTTCGATAAGGCAAAGGACAGAGTCGACAAGACGAAATGGCAGCCCCACAGACTGGGAAAAGATCTTCACCAACCCCACATCTGACAGGACTGATCTCAAAAATATACAAAGAACTCAAGAAACTAGTCACCAAAACACCAAATATATTTATCCAATTAAAAAGTGAGGTACAGAACTGATTAGAGAATTCTCAATAGAGGAATCCAAAACAGCTGAAAGACACTTAAGAAAGTACTAAACATCCTTAGCCATCAGGGAAATGCAAATCAGAACAACTCTGAGATAGCTAACTCTGAGATCTTACTCCTGTCAGAATGGCTAAAATCAGAAACACCAATGACAGCTTATGCTGGAGAGGATGTGGAAAAAGGGGAACACTCCTCCACTGCTGGTGGGAGTGCAAACCTGTACAGCCATTTTGGAGATCAGTATGGCAGTTCCTCAGGAAAATGGGAATCAGTCTACCACAGGACCTGACAATTCCACTCTTAGGCATATACCCAAATGATCCACATCCATGCAGCAAATACACCTGTACAACTATATTCATAGCAGCATGATGGGAGATGTCATTCTGTAAATGTTTCTCTTATTGGTTAATGAATAAAGCACTGTTAGCCAATAGGAAAGCAAGATAGGGGGACTAGGAGACAAGGAGAAGTAGTAGGAGGGAATCCAAGATGGAAGGCTGAGAGCACAATGCCAGCCCCTCTCTGTGGTAAGATGAGACCACGTGGAAATACTTAGATTAATAGAAATAGGTTAATATTTAAGACAGAGCCAGTCAATAAGAAACAAGTAACTGGCCAACAGCATTTATATCTAATACGGCGTCTCTGTGTGTTATTTGGGGCTGGCGCGGCAGTGGGCCCAGACCGGTGGGGGAAAAAACTACTCCTAACATAGCATTATTTGTAAGAACTTGGAAGCAACCTAGATGCCCCTCAACTGAAAAATGAATAAAGAAGATGTGCCACATTTACACAATGAATTATTACTCATTGGAAAAAAAACAATGGAATCTTGAAATTCGCAGGCAAATGGATGGAACTTGAAGAAACCATCCTAAGTGAGGTAAACCTGTCACAAAAAGAGGAACATGGTATGTACTCATATATGGATTTTAGAGATAGAGCAAAACATCAATCACCAGCCTACAATTCACATTGCCAGAGATACTAGGATACAAGGAGTAACCTAAGATTCATACAAGGTCCCCCACAGAAGGGGAAAGGGACAAGATCTCCTGAGCATATTGGGGGGGGGGGCGTGAGTGGAGGGCGTTAGGAGAAAGAAAGGGGAGCAGAGGAGAACATGTGGGACCAGGAAGATTGAGTCAGGGGAGGATTAGACGAGAGCAAGAAAAAAGATACCATAATAGAGGGAGCCATTATAGGTTTGAAGAGAAAACTGACTCTAGAGAAATGTCCAGAGACCTACAAGGATGACTACAACTAACAATTTGAGCAACAATGGAGATGCTACCTTAAATGCCCTTCCCTGGTAATGAGATTGATAACTAACTTATATGCCATCCTAAAGCCTTCATCCAGTAGCTGTTAGAAGCAGACACCCACAGCCAAACACTGAACCAAACACCTGGAGTTCAGTTGCAGAGAGGAAGGAGTGATAAGGGGTAAAGACTAGGCTACAGAAACCCACAGAAACAGCTGACCTGAATGAGGGGGAACTCATGGACCCCCAGACTGATAGCTGGGAAATCAGCATTGGACTGACTCAGACCCCCTGAACATGGGTCTCAATTAGAAGGCCTGGGCAGTCTATGGGATCTCTGACGGTGAAACCAGGATGTATTCCTGGTGCACGAAAGGACTTTGGGAGCACATTGAGGGATACTCCCTCAACCTAGAGACAGGAGGGAGGGCCTAGACCCTACGCCAAATGACTTGACAGATTTTGATAATCCCTCCTGGAAGGCCTCACCCTCCCTGTGGAGTGGGTGGGGAATAGGATGGGAGGGGGGATCAGGAGACATGGGAGGATGGGAGGGAGAGGGAACTGGGATTGATATGTAAAATAAGAATAATAAAAAAAATTTAAAAAATAAATAAAATAGGGGCCTATGGAGATCAGATGATTAACTAAGTTTTGGCTAAAGTCTGACTCATAGAACTCATCCTGTGGTTATTAACCCAGTCCCAGAATGTATAATTGGGATAGATATACTTAGAAGTTGTTGACAGAATTCTCACACTGGCTCCCTGACCTGTGGAATGAGGGCTATTATGGTTGGAAAGACTATATGAAAACATCCAGAGTTGCTTGTGCCAGGGAAAACTGAATCAAAAAAACCATATCACATCCCTGGAAGAACTGCAGAAATTAGTGCCACTGTCAAGGACTTGAAAGGTCCAGAGATGGTGGTTTCCACATCTCCCTTTAACTCTTCTATCTGGCCAGTGCAGAAGACAGATGAATTATGAAGAATAACAGTTGACTACTGAAACTCAATCAAGTAGTGACTGATTATAGCTGCTGTATCAGATGTGGTGTCCTTACTTGAGTAGATTAACATATGTCTTGGTACATGGTAAGCAGCTACTGATCTAGCAAATACCTTTTTCTTGGTACCTGTCCACAAGGACCACCAGAAGCAATCTGCTTTCAGTCGACAAGGCAAACATTTACAGTTTTACCTTATTAGGATATATTAACTCTGCCGACTTGTGTCATCATTTCATTTGAAGGGATCTCTGCAACAAAATATCACATTGGTTCACTATATTGATAACACTACACTGACTAGACCAAGTGAGAAGGTTGACTTCTTGTTAATACAAGCACATCAGATAAGAAATAAATCCAACCAAATTTCAAGGGCCTCTACTTCAGTGAAATTCTTAGGAGTCCAGTCGTGTGAGGCATGCAGGGATAGTCCCTCTAAAGTAAAAAATAAGTTATTACACCTGGCCCCTCCCACCACCAAGAAAGAAACACTATGTTTAGTGGTCCATTCAAATTCTGGAGACAGCACATTCCTCACTTGGTCTGTTACTATGGTCCATACACCAAGTGATTCAGAAAGCTGCTAGCTTTTGAATGGGGATGGGACAGAAGAATTTTCAATGGGTGCAGACTGCTATGCAGGCTTCTCTATCACTTAGACCATATGATCCAGCAGACCCTATGGTACTTGAGGTGTCAGTGGCAGATAGGGATGCTGTTTGGAGCCTTTGGCAGGCCCCATAGGTGATCACAGAAGAGACTTGAGATTCTGGAGCAAGGCTTTACCATCACCCACAGACAACTGTTCTTCCTTTGAGTGACAGCTCTTGGCCTGCTACTGGGCCTTAGTGGAAACTGAATGTTTTACAATGGGCCACCAAGTTACCATATGACCTGAGCTGCTCATTGTGATCTGGGTATTATTGGACCCATCAAGCTATGAAGAAGGATGTGCACAGCAGCAGTCCATTGTCAAATGGAAGTGGTATATACATGATCTGTCCCAAGCAGGTCCTGAAGACACAAGCAAGTTACTTGATGAACTTGTCCAAATGCCTACGGTTTCAACTCCTGTTACAATGTCCTCTGCTACCCAGCATGCACCGTAGCTGGGTTATGCCCTATGATCACTTGTCTGAAGAAGAGGAGACTAAGGCCCTGTTTACTGATGGGTCTGAACTCTATGTACGTACCACCCAGAAATGGAGAGCTGCAGCATTACAACCCCTTTCTGAGACAACCCTGAAGGGCATAGCAAAGGGAAATCTTCATAGTGGGCAGGACACATGGTCATACATTTTGTTTGGAAGGAGAAATGGCCAGATGTGTGACTGCTCACCAATTCATGGGCTGTAGCCTACAGATTGGCTGGATGGTCAGAGGCTTGGAAAGAGTGTGGCTGGAAAATTGGTGAGAAAAATATTTGGGGAAGATGTGTACAGATCTCTCCAAATGGGCAAAGGATGTGAAGATATGTTTCCCATCTAAATGCTCATCAAAAGGTCACTTCAGCTGAGAAAGAAATCAATAATCAAGAAGGTAAGATGACCTGTTCTGTGGACAATCTTTCGTCCCTAGTAATCCCTGCCATTGCCCAACGGGCCCACAAACCAAGTGAGCATGGTGGAAGAGTTGAGGGTTATACACGGGCTCAACATCAACAACATGGACTTCCACTCAACAAGGCTGATCTGGTTATAGTTCCTGTTGAATGCTAGATCTGCCAGCAGCAGAGACCAATACTGAGCCCTAAATATGGCACCACTCCCTGGGATGAGCAGTCAGTGACCTGGTGACAGATTGACTATACTGGCCATCTTCTGTGGAAAGGACGAAACATTGTAGTAAGTTGAAGTACATACTAATCCTGGTTATGGATTTCCCTTTCCTACACATAATGATTTGGTCAAAACCACCATCTGTGGACTAACAGAATGCCTGATTCACCAACATGGTATTCCACATGGTAGTGCTTCTGACCAAAGAACACACTTCACATCCAGAGGACAACAGTGGGCCCATGATCATGGAATCTACTAGTCTTACAATGTTTCCCACTACCCTGAAGCCTCTGGGCTGACAGAAAGATGGAATGGCCTTTGAAAACACAGTTACAACAACAATTGGGTGGCAGCAGCATGGAGAGCTGGAACAGGTTCTCCTTAAAGCAGTATATGCTTTGAATCAGCATGCAATATATGGTACAGTTTCTCCTATAGCCATGATCCACCAGTCTAGGAAAGGGGTGGAAGAGGAAATGGTTCCATTCATTATCTCTCCACAGTGACCCACCAGGAACATTTCTGCTACCTGCTCCTGCAACCTTAAGTTCTATTGGCCTAGAAGTTTTGGTTTAAGATGGGGAAGAACTCCTGCCAGGAGACACAACAAACATGCCATTGGATTGGAAGGTCAGGCTTCCCCCTGGCCACTATGGACTTCTGATGCCCTTCAGCCAACAGGTTAAGAAAGACATAACAATATTAAGAGGGGTGACTGCTTCAGATTACCAAAGGGAAATTGGATTGCTTCTTCCCAATGGAGGAAGACAGATTATGTCCCGAGTGCAGGAGATCCTTTAGGGCGTCTCTTAGTGCTACCATGTCCTGTTAAAGTCGATGGGAAACTATAACAGCCTAATCCTGGCAGGATGACAAAGAGCACAGACCCTTCAGGAATGAAGGTATGGGTCACTCCTCCAGGAAAAGTAAAGACCTGCTGAGGTGATTGCTGAGGGTGGAGAAACACAGAATGGGTAGGAAGGTAGTGATAAATACCAGCTAAGGCCATGTGACCAGTTGTAGTGACACAACTGTTTCTACCATATTTTGTTAAGCATGTGTTTGTACAGGTGTTTGTGGCTATCCCTCGATTTATCATGTAATGTAACATCAAGAGAATATCACTAGTTTTCATATTTAAGTTTTGAGATACTAAAAGAATATAACCCAAGACACACTGCCATCTATTCTAAAATCTATATAATGCCTTTGTGATTGTAAATGGGACAATTATGTTAGGAATAATGACTTAGTTACTGTTTTCATTTGGAACTAAGCACGACAGAAAAGATATGAATGTGTGTCAAGCAGAGCTAAGGAAAATTTCAGAAAATTACATTGACAATACAGAAAATTGGCACCTGAGAAGACACATGAAGTAGAATTATATTTTGTAGATAACAGGAAGCCATTCCCAGCACATACTTTTCCTCCTTGAGGGGAATCTAATAATTAACTTAGAATTTCTCCAACACCTGTTACATCGCTGAAGCATGTTCTAATAAAGGTCCAAGGTCAGTAACACTTTCACAAATTAGAGAAGAAACTTACTTAGATATATTATCAAATATATACTTCCTAAGTTTGTCCAAGCTATACTGAAATTATTAAAGTTGACAGCACCTGCCAGCATCTACTAGGACCTTCATGTTTCACTGAGTTCTTAGTATCCTTATCTCTATAACACAGATTACTATTTACAGTTGCTCTGTTTTACTTTTTTCTAAAAAAAAAAAAAAAAATTACTGTTGTGTGTGTGGGTACTCACTTGCCATGGTGCACATACTGAGGCTAAAGGAAGGACAACTTTGTGGAGTCAGTTCTCTCCTTCCACATTTATGTGGGTGTGGTAGAATCAAACTCAGATCGGCAAGTTTTTGTTGCAAACACTTTCACTCGCTAAGCCATCCAGTCTAGCCCCTTCTCTACAGCATTTTAAAACTCCATTGATTTTGGCAATTACCTTTATATTCCTTGTACACTCACAGCTTTATTTCTTCTATCATAAAAAAGAAACCCTTTAACTTTTAGTAGGTGTCCCTAATTAAGTATAGTACTTTTTTATCTTCAAAGTTCAGAGCAAATTACCTCATTAGCAATTCAATGAAGTCAGCTCACCCTGAAAAGTCTAAATCAGTCCTCAGTCCTTTTTAGAAAATGGCTTAGAAACAAATCAGGCAGTGAAATCCCTTTTAAAGTCTACTTTTTCAACTCACATTTGGTATCATTTGATATAATTCAATATTCATTCAGAAAAATTAAAGCAAATTATAAAATACGCATTTTACTTGAAACACTTGGTGATCAGCATCTTTCTTATCCTTTAAGATAGGGTCTTGCTATAGCCCAATTAAGCTTGGGACAAAAGGTCCTGTTTTCCTTAGGATATTAGGGATGTGCATCTCTCTCATGCAGCTCTACTTCAGTTTCTTAAAGTGTATGTTCAACCACTCAATTTAATTACCCCCCAATCTAAAACTGAATTAATGTAGAATTAAGGCAAATACACTTCCCACTTGGGAGAGATGGTATAAATTTCCTCAAATAAAATCTTAAGCCTCTTTCCTTTGTAATTCTAGCTTCTTTTTTTTTTTTTTTTTTAAAGAGGGGGCTACTTAAAATTCGGCACCAGATTCTGAAATTACTACGTTTTCGGTTCATTTTAACGATTTTCCCAAAGGCTGCAAGCCAGTTCTTAACATGCAGTTAGCTGTTGAGATGCAGGGGTTCCAAAACCTTAAATGGTGTGCAAGCTACATGAATTTTCGAGGGAGAGAGAGCCATGGCTATGTTCAAAAATCTCAAGTAAGTCTATATACTTTTTAATGTCGTTAAAAAGAATTCTGCAGCTAGGCTGTGATGGCGCATGCCTTTAATCCCAGCACTCGGGAGGCAATGGCTGTGAGTTCCAGAGCAGTCAAGATTGTTTCACAGTGAAACAATCCAAAAAATTAAAATGAATAATGAAGTCAGCTAACGTGACAAAACTGTGTATGCGTGTAGGTGGGTGCATTTGAACAATACAATTACCACTTAATGTCTAAATAAAAATGCATCTTTTCATCCAATGACCCAGATCCTGACACTGGCCTTCCAATCCCAAAGTCTTCTGGTTTAGAATGAGGGAAAGAAGTTCAACTCCTCCCACCCCCAAAATTCAATATCTGACCGACCCTCCGCATCGGGCGCCCGAGCGGGCAGCAGAAGCTCGCGTACCTGGGTGCTGGTTCGATTAAGGTGGTAGTATCCAGGTAGTGGATCTTGTAGAACTCCAGCAAGGCCGGCAAATGATCAAACTCCTGGTCCCCGATCTTAAAGCGGCGGTTGGGCAGGGAGTTGATGATGTAGTGCGAGACACGCGAGTTCTCGGACACCGACAGTACATAGTCCCCGGGGCAGGTAGAGGAGTCCCGGACTAGGAACATGCCATGGCGCTGGCCCTGGAGACGGGTCTGAGCCTCCTGGCGAGACACTGGTCCCATGTACCAGGCAGAGCGGTCTGCAGAATCAAACCTGGCGGACGACATGGTGTTGCGTCCGGGGATGGGCGGCGTCTGCTGCTCTCGCCTGCTCGTGAAGCCTTTACCCGCTGTCGGCTTTGGGGCCGAGGAAGGGCCTCTCGGAAGACCTCGAGGAGTAATCAGAGGGCTGGGTCAGGACCTTCCTCTCGTCTTCGGACCCCGCAGCATCCTCCGCCACCGCCCGCCTGCACCGGGCCGCCTCACGGAAAGAGCCGGCCCGGGAATACTGGGTAAAGCCCTGGGGTCGAGGTGGGCAAAGCGGAGCGGTAGCAGAGGCCGCCTCGGGCTTCTCAGCTGCCCGGTGCCCAGCGCTGGCTCCAGCGACTTCTGTCCTGGAACCTGCCGGCTCCGCAGGCTCAAGAAGCCCGCACCGACCCTCGCCGTCACCCGAAGCAGCCTTCTCCAGCGAGAGTCGCGCCTCCCCGGCCGTTTCACCCAGCCCGTTCCCAATAGCCACAGCAACAAAATGGCGGACGCGGGAGAAGCGGCCGGGCACCTCCCCCTTGGTCCAGCGCATTCTCTGTGCGCACGCGCGGAGCTGGGCGCTATCCCCCACCGCGGGGCCCGCCCTTTGACGTCTCTCGGCTCAGCCAATCAGGAGTACGTTCGCGAGGGTCCCGCCGTGAGCCACTCGTGCTGGCTCCCGCGTTCCGGGAGGAGGCTGCGGAGGCCGTGGGTCAGCCCTTCCTGGGCCTCAGAGCCGCAGTCAGGCTGCTGCCGCCGCCACCGCCGGGCCTCCCGCACTTGGCGAGAAAACAGCTGGAGCCGAAAGGGAACAGCGTTTTGAAAACCCGTTTCTGGGAACAAAGCGTAACGTGCTGGCTGAATGTCTGGCCAGGGAGGCGTGGCCCTCAGGTGATTGCGAGCCTGAGGGCCCTGATAAATCAGGGGACATAGAAAGGCTTGACCTAGGGTGAGGTGACCATCAAATAGGTTACTGAATAACGTCTGCCCTAGGTGATCCGACTTGGCACACGTGGAACTAATGCTTTAAGAAGACTACAGTCTGGTGACAGCCAGGCCACCACAGGCTCTGAAATGCAACACTCCTCTGTCTGACTTGAAGGTCTTGCCTGCTGTAGAACGTTGTTCTCCAACAGTTCCCTTCCTGCCATTCGGCTCCAGCTGGGCCCTCCCAACATGTTTCCTCCACCCCCACTAGAATCGATCTTTTTTTCTTTATTTGGGGCGCGGGGCATTCAAGAAGGTTTTTCTGTGCAGCCCTCGCTGTCCTGAACTCATTCGGTAGACCAGACTGGCCTCGAACTCACAGAAATCTTCCTGCCTCTAACTCCTGAGTGCTGGGATAAAAGGTGTGTGCCACCACTGCCTAGCAGGATAAAATTTTGATACAACAGGGATATTGTCTTACCTTTGTTTTGCGTGCTTAATACTTTGTCTAGTCTTGAAAGAATGATCAGACACTTGTTAAATGAATGACTATTGTGGAAAATCACCAAGACACTAATGCCAGGTTATTGATCATAACATTTCCAAACTGGATGAACAGCATGGTATATCCCATGCCAGGGCAGGTGACACACTAGTAAGCCCAACGCTAGGGAGGTGGTAACAGGAAGATTATGAGTTTAAGGCCAGCTGAACGTTATAAGGCTCAACCTAAAATAGGAAATTAGAAGAGGGGGAGATCTCAAAAGTGAGAAAAAGCAAACCCTACTTAGATTTTTGTCAGTGAAATTTCATTCTGACCATTTGTATTTCCCATGTTCAGCAAATCTTAGATTGTAGGGTAATAAGTGATTCCATCCCAATGGTAAGTAAGCAAATGTCAAGGTCTTTTGCCTTTTTGTAACAGTGTAAGCATGTCTTTTTCTTCACCAAAGATGCTTTCATTGGGACAGAAAGATAGATGACTTAAGGAGTAAGCTCTTGCTAGCCAAGCCTAACCACTGGAGTTGGATCCCTGGGGGTCTGAGCATGGAAGGGGAACCAACTTAAGAAAGTTTTCCTCAAGCTGGGCACTGGTGGAACATGCCTTTAATCCCAGGACTCAGGAGGCAGAGGCAGACAGATTTCTGTGAGTTCGAGGCCAGCCTGGTCTACAGAGTGGGTTCCAGGACAGCCAGGGCTACACAGAGAAACCCTGTCTTGGAAAAAAAACTAAAAATAAAGTTGTCCTCTGACTTCGGTGTAGGGTGGTGGAGCACATGCATGTACTCATACACAAATACACACCAGAAACTTAAAACATGCTTTATGTTGTTTTTAGCCTCAGTTGTAATTTGTATAGCACAGATTTTGAATTTGACCAAGTTTAAATCAGTTGACTAGATGGGTTACTTAATCACTCTGTGACTGACCTTGAGACTACTAGCTAGTAGACTATCTGCTAGGTAAATGTACTAGCCAGCTGTGGTGATGCATGCCTTTAATCAAAGCTCTCTAGAGGTAAAGGCAGGAATACATCCTGGTTCCACTGTATGAGGACCCTTAGACTGCTCAGGCCTTCTAGCTGAGACACATGTTCGGGAGGTCTGAGTCAGTCCCATGCTGGATTCCAAGCTATCAGTCTGGGAGCCCATTAGCTCCTCCTTGTTCAGGTAAGCTGTCTCTGTGTGTTTCTGGTCTTGTCTTCCCTCTCTGCATCTGGATTGCAGTTTCAGCCCTAGATTTTTTTATGTGAGTTCTGAAGACTGGATTCAAGTTCTCAAGTTGGCAGAGCAAACATTTTATCTGTAGAGCTGTTACTCCAGCCCCTGGTTTGTTTGATTTTTAAAAAATACTAATTTAAGAATTTCATTCATATGTACATTTTGAGCATCCAGGCCACACCAGGCCATGCCAGGAAGTACCAGGATACCTCAGGTAATACCAGGCCATGTCTGTCTCTATGTCTCTCTTTCTGCTTGCTGTGGTCTCTCTGCCTCTCTTTTTCTTCCTTCCTTCCTTCCTTCCTTCCTTCCTTCCTTCCTCTCTCTCTCTCTCTCTCTCTCTCTCTCTCTCTCTCTCTCTCTCTCTCTCTCTCTCTCTCGTTTTTTAAGACCTTTTTTGGCTCAACTGTGTTTTTACAAAGATAATTAGTATAATCTTCATTTTAAGTTCTTTCTCTGGGACTTTATTTAACTCACTCTCGTATAGATCCTATTACTGTTAATAATTTTTAAGGACTTGTGTTGGTGTCCTGGTTTCATTTCTGCTGGTATGATAAGTACCCTGACTAAAGCATATCAAGGGAGAGAGGGATTATTTGGCTCAAAGTTCCAGGTTAGAGTCCATCATTATGGGAAATCAAGGCAGGAACATGAAGCAACCAGTCAAAGTAACAGACCCAGAGCAGAAAGAGGGCCTGAACAATGGCTCAGTGGTTGGGAGAACTGGCTTATTTTCCAGGGAAACAAGTTTGATTCCCAGCATACTCATGGCTGCTCAAGTCCCAAGAAATCCAATACCCTCTTCTGGTCCCCAGGGGGCTGCACTGTGGTACATATACATGTGGGCAAAAACCAACACACATAAAATAATAGAAAGAACCAAAAAAAAAGCAGAGAAATAATTAATGCATTCATGCCTATTTCTCTTGTTAAAACTCTCACACACACGTCTTTGGTCCTAGCATATAGGAGGTAGAGGCAGGTAGATCTCTGAGTTTGAGGCAGCCTAATTTACAAAACAAGCTCCAGGAAAGCCATGGTTACACAAGAAAACACTGTCTCAAACAAACAAACCAAAAAACTCAATTTTTTTTCTTCTTCTGGAACTGAGGACTTATTTCGTAGCTGTTCTTTCTAGGAGGAGAGGAGCCAGAAGCACACAAGATCTAGTAAGCAAAGACACATACAGACTCAGAAAATAAATGAAATCTACAAGGCTTAGGAAGGCCCCGAACTTCCTAAAGATATGGAAGTAGTCAGCATTTCTTAGGGAGATGCCTCTGGTATCAGGGGACCTGCTAGAACTCGTGCAGTGAGCTTCAAAGATGAGGCCTAGGAAAGTCATCCCCCATGCTGGGGTGGGTTTTAGAGAATGCAGCTGCTTTTGAGTTATCCATGCTCTAAGTAACCTTAAGACATACACCATAAATAACTCAATAAACCCTGCATCACTAAGCTGGACTTGGTGGAATTAACTTTGGTTTGTTGTCAGCGCACTATATGAGATGGATAGACACTGGTTTACATCTCCACAGGAAAGGTCACAAAACTTAGTTCATGATTAAGTTCCTGGACCATCCAAGATCCTCCCACTCAGTTCCTAGCATAAGCCTACTTGAAAAGCAGTGATGACTGAGATCAGAGTCTAACCCTTCAGGACAGGCAGTCAGACCAGTCTATACCTGCAATGGCAGTGACTCAGCTTCTACAAAGGGTTACTCATCCAGGAGTGAACCTCCAACCCCCTTCAGCAGCTATGGTAAGCTAGCATCCTTAACATAAATGCCATTTCAAGAGTAGCGTTTGCCAGGAGTAAAGTAGTGTTTCAAGAGTAAAGGTGTTTGTCACTTCTCAGAGCATGTTGTCTGTGAAAGACCTGCTCAGCAGGTATCTAGTCTATGGAGCTGCTTCTCTGTGCTTTTCCTTGCTCTAACTTTCATTCTGCAGAGTTATGGTGAAGGAAGTGGGCTCCAGTAGCCCCAATCCTCACATCTAATCATGATGATGCCTGTTCAAAGAACTGTATTTTCTTTTTTAAATTAATAAAATGTTTTTCTAGCCTGATCAAAGTTTCCCCTCCCTCTTCCCTTCCTAGTTCCTTCATTAAACCTCCCCTCTTCCCACCCCTACACACTCCTCATTTTTGCTTCAGAAAAGGTCAGACCTTCCCTGGCTGTCAACCAGCCATGGCCTATCAAGTTACAGTGAGACTAGGTACCTCCTCTCCTATTAAGACTGGATGAGGCAACCCAGTAGGAAGAAAGGTCCCAAAAGCAGGCAACAGAGTCAAGAGATAGGCCCTGCTCCCACTGTTAGGAATCCTGCGAGAAGACTTAACTAAACAACTGTAATATACATGTGGAGGGCCTAGGTCAGTCCTGTGCAGGCTCCTTGCTTGGCAGTTCAGTCTCTGTAAGCCCAGGTGAGTTGGTGATGGGGAATGTTCTTCTGTATAGATGTTTGTCTTATTAGTTGATGAGTAAAACACAGATTGGCCAGGCAGGATGATAGGTAGGACTAGGAGACGAGGAGGATTCTGGAAAATATAGGCAGAGGAGTCATCTTGTGATCCCAGGAAGTGACATAGCAGGGCAGAATCAGAATATAAGCAGGGACAAACAGAAAATCAATCTCTTCTCTGCAGAAGCAAACAAAGGAGTTGCAAGTCTGGCATTCCTGGTAAGCTAAGACCACGTGATTTAGATTTATAGAAATGAGTTAATGATTAAGAATAAGAAACCTTGGCCAAAGGCCA
This sequence comes from Cricetiscus sungorus, assembly GCA_030556225.1. NCBI lineage: Eukaryota > Metazoa > Chordata > Mammalia > Rodentia > Cricetidae > Cricetiscus > Cricetiscus sungorus. Next base: position 41,854,871 of record JANBXA010000641.1, read on the forward strand.
ACAGCTTTATAACTATGTAGTATATGTAGGTTTCATTTAGGGCTGACAAGGGCTGCAGGGCCTAGCTGGGATAGAAAATCTCACGTTACAAGTTGATTCAGCAACAAGTTACACACACACATATTTTAAGAGGGTAAAGACAAAAAAAGTTGGTTCATTAGGAGAACTGTATTTTCTTGTTGACTCTACACCTTTTTTTCTTTTCTTTTTTCCCCTTCAGGATTATGGATCAAACCCACTTGTTTATGCTCAGCACCAAACTACAGAGTTCCCTTTGTAATCCTAACTGGCTTCAAAATTGTGATTCTTCTCTCTTAGCCTCAGGGTACTGGGATTCTAGATGAGTCCCATTACACCTGGTCCAAAGTCTGCCTGCCCCCTGCTCTTACTGGAGCTAGAGAATCGCTTTTGTAAAAGACATAGGCTTGGGTTCACTGTGCCGTCATGGTGGCTCTTGATCATCTATAACTCCCATTCCTGATCTCCTGGGGTGCTGGACATAATCATGGTGGAAGTACGTATGCACAGCAAAACACTCATACACACAAACTAAGTAAATATTTCTTTGGGTTTTTGTTTGTTTTTCGAGACAGGGTTTCTCTGTATTGCTTTGGAGCCTGTCCTGGAACTCACTCTGTAGACCAGGCTGGCCTCCAATTCACAGAAATCCGACTCCTGAATGTTGGGATTAAAGGTGTGTGCCACCACTGCCTGGCTATAAATATAAAATTGTTTTATTACTGGGTTGTAGAGGGCTTACACACAGTGGCACCCACATAGAGGTCAGGGATCTGCTGCCTGACTTTTATGGAGGCTCTGGGGTTGAACTCAGGTTGTCAGGCTTTACAGCAAGTACTTTTAACCATTGAGCCATCCTGATGGTAGATCTTTCTCCATGTGCTTCATTTAGACCACATGAAAGGTGTTTTGTCTTGGAGAAAATTACTTTTGTGTTAGACTATGAAGCCAGTGTATACTAGGATTTCCTCACTCAGTTTCAGAGAAAACAGCCTGATCATTAATGTGCATAAACTCCCACAGCTATACTGAACATCTTCAGGTAGCTAGGTCCAAAAGTGGCAACGTTGGCATTGCCCTGCTCAGTCTAGAAAATGAATCATCACTAAGTGTGGGGCGTTGGAGGAGACTTTTAATCCCAGCACTAGGGAGGCAGAGGCAGGAGGAGCTCTGTGAGTTCGAGGCCAGCCAGATCTGCAAAGCAAGTTCCAGGACAGCCAGGGGAACACAGAGAAACCCTGCCTGGGGGTTGGGGAGAGCACTAATGAATCTTCTGGGGGTTTTGTTATTATTAATGGAATTTTTAATGCTGGAAATTGAATCCAGCACCTTGTGCATGCTACAAAAGTGATTAGCATTGAGCTGCAACCCCAGTTCAGTTTTCTTTGTGACTGTTGAGGTGCAGTCTCACATGGAGCTATGCTGGCTAGTTTATGTCAGCTTGACACGATTAATGGGAAGGAACCCCAATTAAGAAAATGCCTTCATAAGATCAGGTTGTAAGCAAGCCTGTAAGGCTTTTCTTAATTAGTGAGTGATGGGGCAGGCCCAGCCCAGCCCATTATAGGTTATGCAGCATAAACTTTTATCTTTATCTCTCAGTTAACAGAACCCATCTGTTATGGGGGGGATGTCACATGTCCTTTATAGTCAGAGACCACACCAGGTCCTAGGCCCTTAAGCTATAGATCCCATCTTCAAGATCACATGTACTTTGTAAAGGAGTTTCTCCACAGTCACCCCTTAAGCTTTATTGTGCACCTGCACTTGAAATGACTGCTGCCTGGAAACTTTCACCCAAATTGTACAATGGCAATACGCTGGCAATAAACCACCTGGCATCACTAGATGGCAGTGGAGCGCTGCTTTAATCCCAGCACTTGGCAGAGGCAGGTGGATCTCTGTGAGTTGAGGCCCAACTGTTCTTCTGAGTGAGTTCCAGGACAGGCTCCAAAGCTGCACAGAGAAACCCTGTCTGAAAAACCAAAACAAAAACCCACCTGGCATCAGACTTTCTAGAATCTTATTGATCCAGTTTGAATAAGTCAAACTGAACAGAGTTTTCATTCTCACCTCTTCATGGTTCATTTTCCTACCCACTATGACACCTGCAAGGACCACCCTGTCTGTGTCTGGAGGAGTGGGGCCTGCCTCCAGGGGCTTATACCAATCAAGCATTTATGAACAAGAACACCTGAATTTTATGCCATAAACTACTGTTTGTTTTTCATTCACTTAAAAGTATCAAAATCTGGGCTGGAGAGATGGCTCAGCCAGTTAAAAGCACTAGTTGCTCTTCCAGAGGACCCAGGTTCAATTCCCAGCATCCACATGGCAGCTCACAACTGTCTTGTAACTGGAGTTCCAAAGGATCTGACACATTCACACTAATGCACGTAAAATAAACTTAAATGAATTAAAAAATAAATATCAAAATCTTAGCCAGGCCCACACCTTTAATCCCAGCACTCAGGAGGCAGAGGTAGGCAGATCTTCATTACTTAGAAGTCAGCTTAGTCTTCAGAGGAAGTTTCTGGACAGCCAGGACTACATAGAGAAACCCTGTCCCAGAAAAAATAAAATTAAATAAACAAACAAATCGTACAGAAGACGGGGAGATGGATGGCTTATTTGGTAAAGTCATTGCAATGCAAGCATGGGGACCCAAACTACCTTATCCACGGATCTTATGAACCATTTAATAAGCTGGTGGCATGTGCTTGAAGTCCCAGCACAAGTGAAGGAGAAAAAAGTGGCTTGGGGTTTGCTGTTGAATTGCAGGCCAGTGAGAGACAAGGTAGACTGTGCTTAAGGAACAACACCCGACAGTCACCTCTGACACCAACACCCCCAACCCTCACACACACACACACACACACACACACACACACACACACACACACACACACACACACGAAGAAAAAGATTATTCAGGCAAAGTAGAAATTTTTACTAAAGTGATACACTGTACACTTAAAATTACACATACAAGGAGAAAGGGAAATTAAAATGCACCGTTGTTACATGAATGAACTCCAGGCCTCGCCCACAGAATCAGGAAAAACTATTCACGAGGTCACTCTAGTGGTGCTAAGTTACAAGTCAGTACATGTTAGAAGGGAGGAGAATGCTCTTATTTCAGTAGCACACTTAGCATAGAGCTGACTTAATGTTCCAAATGTCACCAGGCAGTTTGTTTCAGTCTGTCTTGTCGCCCTTACCTGTCAAGGGTATGTTCACTGGTCTGTTCTATGACACCAGAAGCCCATTCCACCCCCCTGCCATCTCCCTGCCACTAACCTTCCTAAGCCAGAGTGTAAGGCCAATTCCTTTCTCTCCCTATTACAGCCATTGATTCTTTTAAGAAAAGATCTCATCCCGAACCTCGAACTCATGGCAACCCTCCTGCCTCCTAAGTGCTGTGAGTACAGGTGTCAGCCAGCAGATCTGGTCACCATTATCATGTGATAAGGGTTCTGGATCATCCTTAGGTCCTTTGTTTTCTTCGATGCAAAAACAACCCTGATTCATAAGGCAGTGCTGGCACCAGCAGGGCCCCAGCAGACCATAGCATGATTCTGCAGAACATAACAAAATGGCAGAGGTCTTCTAATGGTTCAGATGCTAAACATTAAAAGGAAGACAGGTTTCACATTCATGGAGCTAAAGATTGGAAAGGAGAGAGATTGGCTTCATTAATTTAACAAAACAGAGGAAGGCGCGAGGAATGTTCCTTTGCTTCAAGTCGGCTGAATCACTGACACTTGCTGCCAATAGAAGAAGTTCTCAGGTGTTAATTTCTTGGGGTTGAGGGATAATGATTAATTCCACAAGACTATGCCTGATGCTCATAAAAAAGCAATAGTTATGACACATGAAAAGCTGAAAACAATTATGAGTGGAAAAACATATGGGTTTGTCTCTTTACATTTTTTGAGATAGGGTCTTGGTATATAGCCCTAGCTGGCCTTGAACTCACAGAGGTCCACCATAGTCAGATCTTTGTATCTAGACACAGATGGACACTGGCACTCCTTTTTGCCTGTGGTGGCTGTATTTTCAGAAAGGTTGGGCATTTTGTGATAGGAGTGTGTACAAGTTGCTATGTGAACAGTAATCATGCTGTCACCACTTTCTGTTTCTCTCCCCAGTGGGGGAGATCAACCCAGGGCCCCGAGGAGGGCAGGTACTTGATTACTGAGCCACACCCACAGCCCCCATGCTTGCTCCAGATGCTAAAGGAAGGATCCCAAAATGGCACATGAGCCATGTTTTAAGGCAAAAAGGTACTGGCATTTTAGTTTGACATACCTTACCAGTAAAAAAAACAGTTCATTTTACCATCTTTAAAATATGTGAATTTGATTTTAAGAAAGTCAAGTACTCTATGGCTTCAATGATTTTATTGGAGGTACCAACACAAGGAAAAATTGTAGAAATCAATTTTAATTAATGCTTCTAAATATTTTCTTTTGGAAGATGAAGGGAATGGACATGCCTAGCTAGCTAAAATGGTACCTGGGGTGCTTCTCTGTCAAGTTGTCTTACAGAAGGCTAGTATCATTTGTGGCTCTAAGTCCTCAAACTAGGTGGGCACTTTGTAGAAACACAGGGAATGGATGGGGGTTCTCCAGGTACCAAATAAACACTGCCATGGTACTCATTCCGGAGGCAGAGGGCTCAGAAAGAGGTTTTTGTTTGTGTGATACTCAAGGCTCACAAATGCCTATCAACCTACTTGGTGACCTTGAGCCAGTGGAGAAAATCTGTCCCCACCAGAGATGGAGAGTATGAGATGACAGTAGGTGGGGAAGAAGGGCTCATCCAATTCCCACACATTTTCAGGTGTCATGTCCAACAGTTCTGTTCTGAGTCCTTCTACTGAAATATAGGACAAGAACAGAGGACAGGAGGGGAGAGTAATGAAGGCAACACATTCCATTTCTGGATGTGACATGGGTTCTTTTCAGAGGGAGAAAGCTACAATGTGCTCAGTGTGTGTGTAGGTATGTCCATAATGATTTGACATATAAAGATGTGGAAGGACCCTTCCCTCTGCCACAAACCAGGGTCCCTTCACATCTGAATTCACAGTAAGGCCTTGGAGTGAGAAACACAGAAATGGAGTAAATTAGAAGGCAGTAGTTAACCACACTGACATCTTGCCCACATCTTTTCATATACTCACGAAAGAAAGAAATGCAGTTCTCTTCTCCTTCCTGCACAGTAATCAAAAGCTCAAGGCATTTACAATCAGTCTGCCGTGGTTATTCTACAACTCGACAAAGAGCTCACAGAACTTTAGAGGTGTTGATCTTACCCAAATGTGTAACATACACATTTTTTCCCCCATTGAAACTAAAATTTCTTAAGACCCACATTTGAACACACATGTTAAATTACATACGTATAATCAATGACATTTCTTAGGAGTTTAAAAGAGGCTTTTGAATCTTTTCATCACAAGGGAGGAGAATTCCTTTGCAGTTTCTTTAGAGCTGCCGAACTTTTTTTTCTGTGCTTTTTATATTAACATCTAACTTGTCCACTTTGGTTGTTAGCCGGTCAAGAATGTCGTCCTGCTCCTCAATTTCCGTCTGCATTCCTAAGGCTATGTCCTTGAGTCGGCCCAATCCCATGGACAGCTCGTCTGTAAGAAGGAAGTGATAGGTGGTCACAGTATCTACAGGGGCTTCCTGCCTCCCCCTCCCCCAGATGTTCAGTGGCATCTGGACTGCAGAGTCCTGTCTAAGACCAAGTGCCACAGCCTGTAGCAAATGACTCAAAAGACAAAGAAGTGAAATCTACTTACTACATAGTAATATGTGGTTAATGTAGGTAGAAGCCACTGTCTACCTCCTCCCTATAGACAACCATGGTTAATTTGTTTGTTTGTTTATTTTAGCATAGTTTTGATAGATAGTTCTGGCTGGCTTGAAAGTTACTATGCAATCCAGGCTGGCCTTGAAATTACAGTGATCTCCCTGCTTCTGCTGCCTGAGAAGAGTACTGGGTCACTACCACACGCAGCCTTTCTTCCCTCAGTGCAGGAGAATCAAACCTAGGGGCTGCATGTGCTAGGGAAGCATTCTGACAGTGAGTCACATCCCCAGACTCTCTATATTTTTAATTTCGTGACAGGGTCTTACAAATTTTCCAGCTGGCCCTGGATTTGCAACCCTCCTAACTTAGTCACAGGTAGCTGGGATTACAGGTGTTTGCCTGGCATACTATGCTTCCTGAGGTCTTTGAAACCTGTGATCTTGTGGTCACTCACCCAGGCCTCAGAAAGCTTCTTCAGTTTGAGGACAGTAAGAAGGGGGGGGTGCTCAGATAAACCAGCCTGGTAAGTTTTGGGACATGCCTCTGTGGGTATAAGCACTTGCTGGGCAAGCATGAGATCTGAGTTCAGCTCCTTTACCCTCATGTAAGCTGTGTGGCTTTAAGCTCAGGTCTCATAGGAGTCAAGTAAGCAGTGAGGATGGCTTGGCTGGACTGACAGTGACAAATGGAGAGAAGTGGACAGATTCCTAGGAGAGTGAGACAGTAGGATGGACATGACTGTGGGGTGTGACATGGACAGGAAGCAATGAAGTGGCAGTGCCGGGTGCCTTGGTTGTGCTCAGCATCAACTGTCTGGAGGCTGCCCCAGCTCCCAAACTCACCTAAGTTGCTGTCAATCTTCTGGTGATAGGCTCGAAGGCTTGAGTTCTTTGGGTAAACCTCAGCAGTCACAGCAGAAGCAGGCCCTTTGGGGATCGGGTCTAGTTCAGAAAGAAACACCAGAGGCACAGTTCACTGAAGGTTGCTACTCCAAGAAATGGGCCCATTCTTTTCTGACGTTCTAGGAATCTGTCCCCAGGAATCATTCATATCAGGAAAGAACTAAAGTGGTGGGAGGATGGCCATGCAGAGGGACAGGAGTGGGAATGGGGCAGGTTTATAGGCTGGAGAAGTCAAGTCTGATTTCTGGCTGGTCCTTCAACATTAGCAGATTGAGGACTTTCAATTTACAAGTTAACAGGCCTTGCTATGTTGCACAAGCTTACCTCAAACTCTTGTATTCAAGCTATTCCTGTAATAGCTGGGACTACAGGTGCATGCTACTACACTTGGCAGAGCTGGCAGAGACAGGTTTAAAATTCAAAGCTGTTAAACTATGTGTACACGCCTGTAATCTAGCAGACAGAGCAAGAAGATCAGAATTTTAAGGTTCATCTACCAATGAATTTAAATGAGACTCAGCCTCAAAAGAAACAAAATCACATCAAACCATACAAAACATGAAACAAAGCAAAGATGAAAACCGTTGCCTGGTGTGTTGGCTTGCAGCTGAAATCCCAGCACTTGGGAGGCTAAGGCAGCGGGACCATGAATTCAAAGCCAGTCAGAGCTATATAGTAGACAATCTCAAAGACACAAAAGGAAATGGAGTTATGCTACAAAATTGAGCTAACTATTTTTGTTTCTGCTGTGCCATGGTGAAGCACACCTTTAATCCCAGAACTCCAAAGGCAGATGCAGGAGGATCTCTGAGTTTGAGGCCAGCCTGGTCTACATAGTCCCAGGACAGCCACGGCTACACAGAGAAAGAAACCCTGTCTCAAATAAACCAAAGAAAGAAATTCCATTTCTAAACATATACAGAAATATCGCCCCTCCTCTTTTGAGGCAGAGTCTTGTGTACTCAGTGGCCTTGAATTTGGCATGTAAGTACGTAGTTGGGGTGGCCCTTAACTACTGATTCTTCTGCCTTCATCACAAGTGCTGGAATTACAGTTGTGTGCTACACCTAGCCTTTTCTTCCTTCCTTCCTTTCTTTCTTTTCGTTTCTTTTGAGACAGGGTGCCCACTGTATTCCAGTCTAGATTTGAACTCATGGTAATCCTTTGCCTCAGTCTCCCAAGTGACTAAAACACCTGCATTTTTGTTTTCTTGTTTTTGGTTTTCTGATAATCTGGCTATATAATCTAGAATGGCCCCAAAGTCAAACTCACAATTTCCCTGCCTTAGCTTCCCAAGTGCTGGGACTACCTGGACCCAACATGATACCACAGAATAAATTCTCTTATCTCAGGAGGACAGCTGATTAGCCATTCTAGTTATATATAAAACCATGTTCTTTTGCCTTTAACATGCTCATGAACGCTAGGTGGAGGAAAACATTTCTAAGGATCATTTTACTTAGAACAAGGATTTTTGTTTGTTCGTTTGTTTTGGTTTTTGTTTTGTTTTGGGAGAGGGTTCCTCTTGTTTGTTGAGGCAGTCTTAAATATCCCAGGCTGGCCACAAGCTCAACATGCAACTTAACCTGTGACTGACCTACCTCTACTTACCAAGTACTGGGATTATAGGTGTGTTCTATCATACCCAGCTTTACAGTTAGCTTTTTTACTACTAGAATTGTTCAGAGCTACACCAGTAGACAGTTCTTGGTGAATAGGGTGCAGGTTCCCACTTCCTTAGTCACACTCCATAGGGGAATGAGGTAGGGAGGAACCCCACTATAATACACACCTCTAGTTCCCTAAGAACGTCTTGTGTCCCTGAGGTCATCTCTTGGTATGTGGGATGCCTTTGCACATCACTGTAGAGAGATGGCTGTCCTCTGCACTGGTACTTCAGGGTTAAACCCAGACACCCACCCCACAAGAATCCAAACCTGAGTTTCACACACATTGTCACTCACCTTCATCATGCAGCCTTCTGAGATTTGGGTGGCTGGCTTGGTACTTGCTTTCCTGATCTTTACTTGTATTTATGGCTTCCTTCAATCTATAGATGAAAGGAAAACACATAACAGTATCACTTCTGTGTAAGTGTGCTCAGCGGAGTCACTCATCTTTTCCATGATGATTTGGTGCCACATATGCAATGCTTCACTTTGTTGGCCTCTCTGGAATCGCCCTAGGAGTGGTGCTGGCCATGCAGTGGACTGAGGAAACCTTACTCAGGACAGGGAGTCCTGGGCCAGGTAGATGAAAAACTCATGAACTGACCAAGTGGGTACCTTTGATAAATTATGACCCACTATCTATTTTCCTTACCATGCCCCCTTTTTAACAGTCCAGCCTAGCCTCAACCTCAACATACAGCTACTGAAGATCACCTTAAATTCCTGACCTTCCTGCCTCCACCTCCTAAGTGCTAGGATTACACCTCACCTGGCCCACATTACTTTTATTGTGATTACACATAACATAAAAATCTATCACTTACATATAGCCATAAATAATGACTTTTACATATGGCTACTTGCCCTGGAAGACGTCAACTAAGATACTTAAGTCTTTAAAAAACAAACAAACAAGCAAACCCAGAGTCTCAGGGCTGGAGAGATGGCTCAGCAACTAAAAGCACTGACTTCTCTTCCAGAGGACACAAGTTGAAATCTAAGCACCTACATTCAGGAAGCTCACAACCACCTGTAACTCTAACTCCATGGGATCTGACATTCTGTCCTGACCTCTATGGGTATCCACACACATGTGACAGACACACACAGAGACACAAATTCAAAACAAACAAACAAAAACTTAATTAAACACACACAAAAATAAAAAAAAAACTTAAATAAACACACACAAAACAGGGTTTTTTTTTTTTTTTTATTTTATGTGCTTTGGTGTGAGGGTGTCAGATTCCCTGGAACTGGAGTTACAGACAGTTGTGAGCTGCCATGACAGTGCTGGGAATTGAACCTGGTTCTCTGGAAGAGCAGCCAGTGCTCTTAGCCACTGAGCTATCTCTCTAGCCCCCCAAACAGGGTCTTATATATCCTAGGCTGGCCTTAAAATGCTGATTGCTAGTATGAATCACCCAGGCCAGCTAGTATTTCTCCCTTTCTCCTTTTGTAACTGTTTGTTTCCTTTTATTTTTGTGGGGCTGGAGAGATGGCTCAGTGGTCAGGAGCACTTGCTACTCTTGCAGAACTGAGTTTGCTTCCCAGCACCCACATGGTGGCTCAGTACCATCTGTTATTTCTTGTAATGGTGGAACATGCTTGTATTCCTGGCACTTCTTAGGAGATGGCAGGAGAAGGGTTAGGAATTCAAAGCTGGCCTTGACTACCTTGTCAGTTTGAGCCAACTGGGGCTAATACAAGACTAACTCACACAGCCATCAAAAGAATTTCTTTTGGGGAGGGAGGGAGGCAGAGCAGCAGAAGGAGAGAAAGAGGGGGAGAAAGAGAAAGAGGAGGGGAGAACCTTTTGGGAATGAAGAAATACAGCTCTGTGGAGTTACTAGCTTAAAACAACTATGAGGTGGGGCACCTGGCAAATGCACTTGTGGCAAAGGTTCAGCAGACCCTTCCATCCCAGTGCTGCAGAAGCTTCTGACTAAGCTCTCGCTGGTCAGAGACCTGCAAGCGTTCAGAGGCTGGCAGAAGACCACGAAGAGTGAGAAAACAGCCCAGTACAGGGATTACTCCCACGTGTCTGTCTCTGAGGTGGAAGCTTAGCCCAGGGCTTCCAGACTGCTAGGCAAGCACTGTGCTAACAACCCCAGCCCATAGATCCATGCTTTTCTAGTAAAACTATTTCAAACTCTTCATGGAGGTGGGAGATGACAGCAGGAGGATCAGAAGCTCAAGTTTATCTTCAGCTAAATGGTGAGTTCAAAACCAGCCTTGGTTACCTATGACTCACAAAAAATAAGACAAAACAAGGACCTGTGAGAGATGGCTTGGCAGTAAAGATTTGCCACTAAATGAAACAACCTGAGTCCAATCTTCAGAACACACATGGAGTAGGGAAAGAATGAACTCCTGCACATGGTTGTGGCTTGTACCTCCCCCCCAACACACACAGAATTAAAAAACAAAAAAAAAAAAAAAAATGAAAAAAACACTTTAAAACAAAGCAACAAAAACCAAAAGTGTCCTGAGGTATGAATAAAGGTCACTGATTCTAATAAATACCCAATACTTTTTTTTTTTTTTGATTTTTCAAGACAGGGTTTCTCTGTAGGTTTGGAGCCTGGCTGGCCTCAAACTCACAGAGCTCTGCCTGCCTCTGCCTCCCAAGTGCTGGGACTAAAGGCGTCAGCCACCACAGCCCGGCTAACAAATACCCAATCCTTGTATATGTATTTTTAATGTATACAGTGGTCTGCCTGCATGTGTGTCTGCAGGCCAGAAGAGGGCACCAGAATTACAGATGGTTTCGAGCCACCACGTGGTTACTGGGAATTGAACTCTGGAAGAGCAGCCAGTCCTCTGAACCTCCCAGCCATCTCTCCAGCCCCTCTTATATTTTTTTAAAGATGATTTTATGTGCATGAGTGTTTGCATGCATGTCGGTGTACTATGTTTGTGCCTGGTGCTCAGAGGTCAGAGAAGGACGCTGAATTCCTGGAATTGTTTTACAGATGGCTGTGAGCCACTGCATGGGTGCTGGCAACTGATCCCAGGTCCTCTGCAAGGCACGGTGCTCTTAACCGCTGAGCTATCTCTCTAGTCCTGCCTTGTCTTTGAACATGTGGTGCTGAAGCCTGCTAAGTTCTTATGTACGATTTCACTGTGTTTCTGCCCAAAATTCTTGAGGTAAACGACCTGTAATTTAAAAGTGGAAATTAATAGACAGATTAGGTTAGAGGAGATGGGTTCTCATATGTATGACCCATTTTTTTTTTTTTTTTTTTTTTGTAGTGGTGGTGTGGATGGAATCTTGGACTTCACACATGCTAGGCAAGTCTTTTACCAAAATGCCTCATCCCCAGCCCATATATGTATATATATGTGTATATATGTATATCGATTATATTTATTTTGTGTTGTAAGTAAATGTAGAGATTGGAGGAAAAGCTGTTGAAGTTTGTTCTCTCTTCCACCATGTGGAGGTTCAGGGATTGAACTCAGGTGATCAGGCTTGGCAGCAAGTGCCTTCACCTGGTGAGCCATCTTGCCAACCCAACCATATATATTTATTTGTTTCTTTAGTTTTGTTTTTTAAGACTGGTTTCATGGCTGGTGTTCCTGCATTAGCTTCCTGAGCTGATCTGATTTGGCTAAATTGCCTGAGGTTGCCCTGCACTTAATATCTACCTGCCCCAGCCTCTTCCGACAGCTGCGATTACACACAGGCCCACTATGTCTGTCTTTGGGTATGAGACATTCTGTAAGAGGAGTCACATTTATATTGACTACACTCTCTAAGACAGAAGCTACAATGACTGGATAGGATTTCATTAATTAGGTGAACACAGTTAGGGTAGGGGCAGGGCTTCTCTTTCAGCATGTCTGAAGGTGAGTAAGTCCCTTTCCGCAAGTGACCACAGGGCTCCAGGATACCTCGAAGGCACAACAAAGCCTGAAAGCTTGGCTCTTTCCACAGAACCTGTTTCTACTGTTTTATATGTCCAGACTGTGGATGCTACACTCACCTGCTGGTGGGCTGCGGGGCAATGCTGCCATTTTGTTCAGGTGGAGTCTCTACTGGCTTGGACTTGAAGTAGTTGATAAATCCTCCAAACACACTCTTAATACTGTTGATATGTTTCTGGCTCATCTTCAAATCTTGATCCATCTTGTCTACCATCTTTTCCGTGTGTTCTAGGACTCCTCGCTGCCGGACCAGCTCCTGCAAAAGGCAAAAGGCAGTAGCATCATGCCATTTCCCCACTTTCAAAATCATAGTAAATTAAAGTCTGGGGCTGGGAATGTAGCTCTTCTGGGTAGAGTGCTTATCTGGCATGTACAAAATCCTGGGTTGGATCCTTAGCACTCCATCAACCAGGCATGGCCACAGATACCTGTAATCCCACCAATAGGGCCAGGGCTGCTTTGGTCCTTTTCTAAAGGACTAGCATACAAAGAAACAGGCTTCCTTGTGACATGCCCCACCCCAGACTTCTAGGCCAGCCAAAGCTACATAGAGAGACCTTGTTTTTTTTTTTTTTTTTTAAGTTTAAAATTACTTATTATTTTGGCTAAAGAATGGGGGTCACTCGTGGAGGTCGGACGATGACTTGAGAGAAGTCACACTTCTCTCCTTTTACCTGAGGATGGAACTCAAGTTATCAGGCTTGGCAGCATGCATCTCTAAGAATTGGTCTAGCCCATTGGCCCATCTTTATCCCATTTTCTATCTTTTCTTTTTGTTTTTTTTTTTGAGACAAAGTTTCTCTGTGCTATGGCTTTCCTGGAACTCCCTCTGTAGACCAAGCTGGCCTCCAACTCACAGAGATCCACCTGTCTCTGCCTCCCGAGTGCTAAGATTAAAGGCCAGTAATGTGGTTTAATAAGGATCAGGAAAAACAAATAGGCTGAATAGATGTTTATTCAGGGAGAAATAACTTACAACAGAGACAGATGAACACCAGCAGGTTCATGGTCCCAAGGATGCCTCCATATGCTCTCCTGTCCCCATGGAGTCCCCTCCCCAGACCTAGTTCCCCCAGGTAACTACTGCTCCTGTCCCCACCCCAATGGGCGTGGTCAGTGCCACAGGTGCGGACAACGTGACTATCTCACTGTTGGCCAGTGCCGCCAACTTGAAGCCACGCTATTTTCGTACACTTTTGATTGACTTCCCTGCTCTCCTCCATCCTGCTGTACCCCAAAGTGCCCCCACCCCATTCCTCCTTCCACTTAGACATCACCTGTTCCAGGATCCTCCCCACTTATTTTAAAGCCACCCCTCCTCAGCCCAAGCTATGGGCCTTTCAAGTTTCATGGACTCTGCCTGGACTTGTTCCCCCTTAAATAGACACGTTTTTACATGTAGTGTGGTGTACACTTTAACCCCAACACTCAGGAGGCAGAGGCAGTCAGATAGCCGAATCCAGGTCAGCCAGAGCTACACAGGCAGACCCTGTCTCAAAAACAAACACACAAACAACAAAACAACCAATCAAACAAGGGGGGAGGGGAGGAAGAGAGGGAGAGAAGAAAAAGGAAAAGGAAGCCAGGATTTGTTTATGAGTGAGAACATGTGAGATGTTTGTCTTCCTGAGCCTGGATTGCCACATTTAATGTCATATTTTTCTAATTTCATATTATTTTCCTACAAATTTCATAAATTCTCTATATTTCACTATGCATATGTACCACATTTTCAGGACTTATTTATCCATTAGGAATTTTTTAGATTTATTTTATTCATATGAGTGTTTTGCCTGAATGTATGTATGTGTGTGTATGTATATATATATACATACATACATACATACATATATATATATATATATGCGCGCCTGTTGCCTATAGAGATCAGAAAAGGGTATCAGAGCCCCTGGAACTGGATGGCTATGAGCCACTATGTACATGTTGGGAACTGAACCTGAGTCTTCTACAAGAGCAACAAGTACTCTTAACTACTAAGCAAACTCATCAGCCTCTACTTACATCCAGGCCAGCTCCATGCCTTTGTTATTTCGAAAAGAACAGAAATAAACATGGAGATACACCCAGGAACATACAGCTAGACCACATTCTATTTCTAGGTTGTGTGGAGGATCTCCACACGGACCCTGTAGTAGCTATATCACTTAGTTACACTCCCACCGACAGTGAATAGCATTCCTTTCTCCCACATCTTGCCAGCATTTATTGTAATTTGTCTTTATGATAATAGCCATTCTGATTTCAGATTGAATCTCAAAGTAGTTTTAATCTACATTTTCTTTGATGCCTAAGATATTGAAGTCTGAGCTAGATAAGACAGCTTGGTGGTTAAGAACATTGCTCTTGCAGAAGAGGGCCCCTGCACTCATGTGCACATACCCACACAGAGAGACACACATATACTTAATAAAAAATTAAGCTTAAAAAAGATGCTGAAGACTTTTTCATTTTTGTTTTGAGGCAGGATCTCACTATGTAACCTTGGCTGGTTTGGAAACGGGCTATGTAGATCAGGCTGGCCTCAAATTCAGAGATTTAAAAAAAAATCTTTAATTATTGCATGCACGTGTGTGTGTGTGTGTGTGTGTGTGTGTGTGTGTGTGTGTGTGTGTGTGTGTGTGTGTGGAGAGAGAGAGAGAGAGAGAGAGAGAGAGAGAGAGAGAGAGAGGCAGAGTGTCAGATCCCCTGGAGCTGAAGTTATAGATGTCTATGAACAGCCTGATAAGGTACTGGGAACCAAACTCAGGTTCTGCTGCAAGGGAACACAAGCTCTTGACTTTAACCACAATTTTTTGTAAGGTTCTCCCTCCTGGGGATTTAACTAGGGATGCCATGCATCCTAGACAAGCATGCTAGCATCAAATTGTATCTCTATTTTCTTTAGACATGGTTTCTCTGTGTAGCCCTGGTTGTCCTGGGGCTGGCTCTGTAGATCAGGCTGACCTTGAATTTAGAGATCTGCCTGCCTCTGCCTCCTGAGTGCTGGGATTAAAAGTGTGTGCCATCACTGCACAACCTCTAGCTTTATTTTATTTTTGTCTTATAAGATGTAGATAATTATTTCAGGGTTTTGGTTTTTTCCTCTAAAATTTAAGGTATGCTCTGTGGTCTATAATGTGACAGATTTTAGAGAGGGTTCCTTGTGCCACTAGTAGAATATGTACTCCCTATGTGTTGGATGGCATGTTCTGGAGGTAACTGTCATATCCAGTTGATCTATGGTATAATTTAGCTCTGAAGTTTTGCTGACTATATTTGAGTTTGGAAGACCTATGTAAGAGTGTCAGTAGGGTCTTAAAGTCTCCTTGTCATTACTGTGTTATGTAGTCCATTTGCCTTTTAGAGCTTGCTTTATGAAATTGGGGATCCCAAGTTATTTGCAATGGTTATGTCCCTTGATGAACCACCCAATATATTAATAAGTAGTACCTCTATCTCTTCTGAGTAGTTTTAGTCTGTAGTTCTGTTTTCTTGGTAGTTTGATTTCTAACCTCTGGCTCAAAGTTTATCAATTGCTTTCCTAGTTAGGTGCTTTTCTTGGAGACAACACACAGACCTTGATTTAAAAAAAAAAAATCCAGGGAGGTCTATGTATATGTATTTTAGTAGTTGGCGAGTCAAGGCCGTTTGCATTTAAGGTTATAATTGAGAAAGATTTTGTATTATTTATAACTGTGTGTGTGTGTGTGTGTGTGTGTGTGTGTGTGTGTGTGTGTTTTGAGCAGGTTTTACTGTGTATTCCTGATTGTCCACTTTGAATTCACAGAGATCCACCTGCCTCAGGCACCTGAGTGCTGGGGTTAAAATGCCACCACAGCACGGCATAACTTTTTTTTTTTTTATTGTTCTGATTGCTTAGTTTTTGAAAAGTCCTTTCTTTTCCCTCTAGTGGTGTTAGATTTCTTCTCAGCTCTCCTCTGTGGTATGTTCTTTCCCAGTGTTCTTGTGTGGGAAACTTTCCTCTTCCTCAGTGTATGACACTAAGACTTTTCTGGAAATGTTGACTTAGTTGTCATGAATTGTCTTACCTTGTGCATGTTTTGAAATATTATCTATTTTAATAGATCATTTTGCTAGATATAGCATCTTGGTTGATGGTTACTTACTTTCAGGACTTGAAATGTAGCATTCCATGTTTTTTTGGTCTTTGGTCTTTGCTGACAACAGATTGGGTGTTCTGAAATTTCTGCCCCTGGATGTTAGGCTGTATCTTGCCTTAGAGATTTTATTATTATTTCTTTGGCTTTGTATTTTTGACATCTGGACTATAGTATGTCATGGAAAGGTCCTTCTCTGGTCATGTCCACCAGGTGCTAAATGCTTCCCTGTTTGGATATCTGCTTCTTTTTCTAGGTCTGAGAATTCCTTGGCCATATTCATTAAGTTATCTTAAGTCATTTGATTTTATCTTAGCTCTTACAGTTCTTTACTTAATGAATGCAGAGTTCTTGGCAGTTTTGTCTACATTCACTAGCATTTTGTTTTGTTTTTATACATGTCTGTATTTACTATCTCAAATTTGTCTTCCACACCCTAAGAATTGTTCTTCTGCTTGGTCTTGTCTGCTGGTGATGCTAGTTTTTTTCCTTTTGTTTTCATTTTCACGGATTGATTGATTTTTTTTTTTTTACTTCCAAATTTTGATTTTTAGTGTATCAACTTCCTTGCTGAACCTTTCTTCTACATTTATAAAATTTTATTCTAAGTTATTGATTCTTTCCCTGACTTCAGTAACATTCTTATTTATGTCTTGAGTTGACTTCACAATTTTCTTGTTCAGGAATGAATGTATTTGAGGCCTCTATTTGATCATTCACCTTTTTTTGTTGTTGAGAGAGGCTCTTGCTATGTACCTCTGGCTGGCATGAACTTCACTATATCAATCAAGATGGTCTTGAACTCACAGATCAACCTGCCTCTATCCTTCTGAGTGCTGGGATTAAAGGAGTGCACTACACTGGGCTTTGATCATTGATCTTTTTAAAAAGAAGGACTCTTAATTTTGTTCTCTTATAGCTGTTTGTACTGGTTAGTTTTTGTCAGGTTGACACAAACCTTATTTGGGAAGAGGGAATCTTAATTCTAGCCCATAGACAAGTCTGTAGGGCATTTTTTTTCTTAATTAGTGATTGATGTGGGAGGAGTCAGTGTATTGTGGGTGGTGCCATCTCCTGGCAGGCTGTTCTGGAGGAGTGCATAAAGAAGTATGCTGAGCAAGTCACGGGGAGCTAGTTAGCAGTTTCCTCCATGGCCTCTGCCTCAGTTCCTCTTTCCAGGCTCCTGCCCCAGCTTCAATCAGTGATAGACTACAAACTGTATGATGAAATAAACTCTTTCCTCCCCAGCACAACAATAGAAATCTAAGACACTATTTCATCAGCTCATCTGCATTTTCCAGGGTTGAGAAGTTGTCAATTTGTGGAATATGGAATATTGTAGTGCAGTATTGTCTCTTGTTTTTTTTTTTTTGTTTCTTTGCTGTGTTCTGTACATCTGTTGGAGTATATGTGTCTTCTGTTTTTTCCACCCCTTTGTCCTACTATTTGTTTTTCATTTTACATGAGTTTTCCTGATAGGCTATCCTCATGTAGATTTATGTTCAGATGGAAAGTCAATTGTAGTTTGATAGTCAATAGATGGTTTGATAAAGATGAAGTATTAGTTTAATCTTCTTTATCATTAAGTTATAGTGCAGACCACAGAAACTTCTGCTGAAAGCCTGGTAGGAGGCAGGGACTACCTGCCATAGTAGATATGGCTACATGTATGCCCATCCTGCCCCTTATCACATCATGCCTTTTTGTAAATCTTCCCTTGATGGGACTCACAGAGACTGGTGCTACCGTTTTAAGAAGGACCATGGTTTTCTTTGTTTCTTCTTGCTGTCCTGCCACTACTCCTATCTCTGCTGTCCTTTGGCCTCAGGTGGACAGGGGGAGATGTCTGTGGCAGGATCAGGGTTCAGGTCTTCCAATAATCACAAAATCCCTTTAGGTCAGTATTAATACTCAGAGGCCTAGACATTGTACTGCCCCCTTATTGGCCCCTGTTTCTTCCTGTTCAGATATGGGACCACCAAAGCTTAGCCAAATCGTGAAATTCTATTTTAAAGACTGCTGTCCTTTCTAGGTCCTATCAGTGTCTGATCCCAGTGCACCCACACTTGAAACTTCAGAAGGTCTAAGAAGGATGAACCTGTCATATAGCCTTCACACATGCTCCCTTTTCTGTCTGTAAGGCTCGTTGACATACTCATGTGTCCCAGTTCTGTGTGTGATCTGGGTTACCACGCAAAGCACTTCCTTAGAGAAGCCTTCTCACACATCTCTGAAGTGGGACTCTTTCCAGCAGCCCTCCTGCTTCAGCATTCTTTGTTTCTCCTCACAGCATGTAAGTTTCATGAAGCAGGAATGTACCTTGCTCACTGGTGAATGTCCAGTGTACAATTCAGCAGCAGCACACTGCAAATCTGCCCCAAGTGATGTTCTCCATCCACCAGGATGGCCCAAACATACCCCTCCAGGGTTGATATGCTGGTTGCACCTATGTATACTACAACATCAATGAGCTCCTTTATGCATGGCAAACTTGTCTCATTCCCTATTTAATTTTTAGGAGTACTGGGCGTTTATTTTAGGGCCTCATCCTGCTACACAAGTTCCTGTTTGTGCACTGCCTCCTTATACAGCTGTGCTCCTGTCTGTGCATCACCTCCTCAGCTAGAAAACTGTAGCTTTACTTTGTCTTACTTCCTAACATAGGGCCTGCTCTTAGCTCCCTTCCTATGAATCCTCTACCCACACCCCCCCACCTTCACCCTCTGTTGCTTAGCAATTATATTAACTATGCAATGCCTTTGTACCTAAAAGCATAATTCTCACCAATATTTAAGCATACTCTAGAAGCCAGCTACGGTGACTGTAATCACTCAGGAGGCCGAGGCAGGAGAATCTCAAATTTGAGGCTAGCCTGGGCTACATAGTGAGCCTGTTTAAAGAACATAAAAGAGCAAACCAACCATCTCCAAACAAACAAACAAACAAACAAAAAACCAACCATCCCCAAACAAAATAAAAAAAAACCCCAACCATCTCCACCCTGACATAGCCTCTGGAAATCTTTCTGAGTTTTTTGTTTTTGCTTTTTTTTTTTTTTTTTTTTTTTTTTTTGAGACAGGGTTTCTCTATGTAGTGTTGGAGCCAGTCCTGGAACTCACTCTGTAGCCCAAGCTGGCCTTGAACTCATAGAGATCCACCTGCTTCTGCCTTCTGAGTGCTGGGATGAAAGGTGTGTGCCCAGCTCCTCTGGAAATCTTAATGAGAGGTGTGAAACTATATAGCCAGTCCTCAGTATCTGAGGACTCAACCAGCTGTAACCAAACAAAATAAAATTCTGAAAGTTTGCAACAGCACATATACAGACTTTTTGTCATTATACTCTAAACAATACCGTATGATAATTGTGCATAGTATTTACATTGATTTTGTACTCCCCTCCCCAATACATAGGGTCTTATGTAACCTAGGCTGGTTTGAACTTACTATGTAGCGTAGGATAAATCTTAAACTTCTGATTATCCCAAGTTTACTTCTTGAGTGCTGAAATCAAATTAACGTTTTCTGTATGCCAGGCAAATATACCAACTAAGTCATACCCCTAGCCCTTCACTAGCTATTATCAGTAATCTGAAGATAAAATAAAAGAAAGGCCAGAAACAGCGATGAATAGTTGAGCACTTGGTTAGCAAGCACAATTTAACCCCTGGCACTGGAGAGAGGAAGGAAGGGTTTGAGCAGGACATGTGTGTAATGCTAGCTAGTCCTGTCTGTCTTAAAAACAATAAATGAACAAATAGAAGTATATGAGAGATATATGTGATGTAAATATTATGCCATTTTATATAAGGAACTTGAGCATTCTGGTGTTTGTAAGAGTCCTGGAACCAGTTTAAAGCAACTATAGCTCAAGTTAAATGTAAACGTATTTAGCAGAAGGCCTTTAGTCTATTTAGAGCAGTGGTTCTCAACCTTCTTTGCAGGGATTGAAGTACCCTTTCACAATGGGTAGCCTAAGACCATCAGAAAACACAGAAAAAGGATAATCTTTTTGTACACTGTGTGAAGATGTGTCACCTGCCTATGGCACCTTCTGATTGGTTTAATAAAGGACTAAATGGCCAATAGCTAGGCAGGAGAATAGGTGGGAATTCTGGACAGAGATAGGAACTCTGGGAAAGAATCTGAAGCAGGACATTCGCCAGCCAGACATGGAAGAAATTGGATTATGGTAATAAGGAGAGGTAGCGAGCCAAGTGGCAGAATGTAGATTAATATAAACAGGTTGATTTAAGTTTTAAGAGCTAGTTGGATACAAGCCTAAACTAAGGCCAAGTTTTCATAATTAATAAAAGTCTCCATGTCATTACTAGAGAGCTAGAGTTATAAAGAAAAACCTGCTATATTTGGCATCCAACCAGAGGTACATATGTCCAAGCTTTGGGCCTGACAAAGCTGAGAAACATTCCGGACAAGGAACTGGACATGGCTTCCTGGCGATCACCGTCTCTGAGGCAGGCCTGGTGCTTGTGGTGTACAGAAGCACTGCTCTTTTAAAAGGCCTGCTATGCCGCCAAGCACTGTGAACAGCTGCAGCCCTACTCGGTGGGAGACTGAGTAGAAAGGCCTGGGCTGGTAGGCATAGCTAAGGGCCAGTTTCTGTTAGTGTGAGGCTAGGCTCTCATGGACCCAAGGGGGGTGGGCGGAGACAGCTGCCATCACCAAGTGCCGAGGGAGCAGCAGAAGGAGCCTGAAGACACACAAAAGGGCTCTGCAACATACATTTTCCCAGAGCCACACAGTGCAAGCCATGTCCAGACCAAGAAAAACCTCCAAACAGGAACTGTATGCTTGAAAATGTGCTTAAGTGCTGAAGAAAGAAAAGAAAATGGGTACAGACAGCCATAGGGGGGTGGGGTGGGGAAGTTTAATAAAGTGAAGTTCTTAAATAGGGAGTAAAGTAATATAAAAAGAATAAACCACATAAGGATGGGAAATACCGTAACACAAGGCGTTTGGATCCTATACAGTGCTACATTAGATGATTTAGAAATAGAAGCAGAAAATGAAAAAAATCAGTGACTTAACTGATATTGGTTTAATACTGGTTATTATTACTATCACTCTGGTATTTCATACTTTATCCTTAATAGGCATAGTGGCTTTCTGTAACCTCTCAAAGAAAAAAGTGTTAGAGATAAAGGAAAAAGAAAAGTATAAAAGGTAGATTGAAAAAGACAAACCTGAGAAGAAAGTTAGAAGATGCATTAATAAAACACGAGACAGAAAAGTCTGCCACACTACTGTATAACAAAATAAAACAAGGTTGTCCTGAGTTATTAGGAACCACCTTAGCTTTATCCTGTTAGGTACCCCAAGACTATGAAGGTATTTGGATGGCATTCTGTATAAATACTAGATTTATAAAAATTTAAAGACGTCATAATCTCATATGGTATGTATTCAACATTCGTGAAGCAGATATTACATTCTTGGGCAATTCAAACTAGAGTAATCCTCCAAGACTGGAAAGACATGACAAAGCTGGTAGAAGCTGGTCTTCAGTTACAATGGTGACCATGGTAGAAGGAAGAGGCGAAGGAGATCGAACAGAGAAATGGGGCTAAAGGAATCAACAGTTCCCAAGATTAATTTCTAGGTGAAGGTAAATATGCTGAGATACAAATGCAGGCTGGATATGACAATGCCACCTTGGCACTATGTCATACAGCAGCTTTAAGTGCTTGGGACAAGGTTGAAGAAACAAGAAAAAGGTCCGTATCATTTACTAAAACTGGACAAGGTCCAAAGGAAACCTTCACTGATTTGTTTTGTTCTTTTCTTTTTTTTTTTTTCTTTCTTTTTTTTTTTTTTTAACAAAGACTGACTTCAGCCGTGAATAGAAGAGTATCAGACTCAAAAGCTACCCACATAATAATTGAATCTTTGGCTTTTGGGCATGCTAATTCTGAATGCAAAAAGGTGATCAGGCCTCTAAAGACAAGATCAGCACCAATAAAGGATGGATCAGAAATATGGCAGATATTGGATTTCATACTTATGATGCAACTTTAATAGGAAAAGGAATCTGTAAAGGTTTTAAGAAAAGCCAAACTGTCAAAGGTCCTGGCTGTGGGAAGCAAGGTTGTTTGAAAAGGGATTGTAGGCAAGGCATTCCTAGAGACAATGTTTGTTCTAGAGATAATCCCAACAGAATGCTCCAGCTTCCTGGAGTATACAGAAGGAGTGGCAAAGAACGGCACTGGACTAAAGAATGCCGATCAACAAGGGAAAAACAAGGTAATCCTTGGGGGCACTTGTAGGCCCTGATATCAAATTCAAGTCAGCCATTTCAGGTCAGCACCAGAGAAACTTATCTGTAGAGCAATTAAATAGCACTGCTCTGGAGATAGCCATTACATTAATAACCCGGATATCAAGGTTAGAGCAGCTTCAGGAGATGAAACAGAAAACTCAGGAGAGAACCAAAACATGATTATTTTGGCAAGCTGCTACAGATAATCAGTGGCCAAAACTAAAAGTATTAATAAATGATAATGAAATTGAAGGTTTGTTAGACATAGATGCAGATTAAAAAAAAAAAAATTCCACCAAAATCTTGGCCTCCAGATTGGTCTCTTCAGAAAGTAAATATTCAAGTCATAGGAACTGCACACTGTTTCAGGTAAAACAAAGTCTACAATGGATTAAATGCAAATAGGAATGTGGTTAATATAGCCATAAACGTATGAGGAAGAGATCTGTTGCAATAGTAGTATAATAATATTGCACAGACTAACAATTCCTGCAACTTAAGAGATAGTCCATAAAAGAGATGTTTCTAATAAAGATATTTAAAAATGTTATCAAGGACAGTCACAGACTGTCCAGGTTGTCCATAAGCAGGACATAGTAGAGGCTGACTCTTCAACTTTATATGGGGAAGCCATTGCTGATAGAACACTAACTGTGCCAGGTGGTGGTAGCAAACACCTTTAATCCCAGCACTCAGGAGGCAGAGACAGGTGGATCTCTGTAAATTCCAGGCCAACCTGGTCTACAGAGTGCGTTTCAGGACAGCCAGGGCTACACAGAGAAACCCTGTCTTGAAAAACAAACAACAAACAAACAAAGAACACCAACTTCCCTACTACTAAAATGGTTAAGGGATAAGCCTGTTTTGGTAGAGAAATGGCCTATGACAAAAAAAAAAAAAAAAGTTATAGGTACTGGAAAAGCTAGTCCAAGAGCAGCTGGAGGCCCAATACACAGAAGAGTTCACCAGCCCTTGGAAATCTGGAAAATGGAGGATGGTAACAGATCTGAGAACAATCAATAAAGTCATTCAGCCTATAGGTCCTTACAACCTGGAATCCCTTTAACGTCTTTATTACCTAAGGTATGGCTTATTATAGTAATTGATCTAAAAGATTGCCTTTCACAAGCCCTTTTTCATGAGCAAGATAGAGAAATGCCTCAACCCATTAAAAGGTACCATTGGAAGGTCTTGCCACAGGAATGTTAAATAGTCCTACCTTATGTCAATATTTTGTACTATGGGATAACTAAGCCCTAATGGCCAGCCTATATCAACAGCCATAAGAGCACATGTAATAAATACTTCATGTAAGCCAACCTGAGTCTGTCTGAGGGCCTTGACAACAGCAGCCGAGCTATGGTGAAAGATAATGTGGACCAAGAAAAAGTGGCCATTTGCACACCAGCAGATGCTAGCACAACAGATCCTCCCCTAGGTAGGGTTGGGGTATATAAGGCTTGCCCTTTCCATAATAAACTGATCTTGTTGCTTTGACCTACTCCCAGTGTCTGAGCTATTGGCACTGCGTCTACTTGCCCCATCCCCAAGGGAGACTCGAGGTACCCTGTAACACTGTACAACAGTCATTAAAAATAATTCACAGACAGTTCTCTTGATCTATAATTTATCATTATATGGATGATATCTTACTAGCATATTCAGATGCAGATACTTTAGGGGGAAAATGTTTAATTAAGGAAAGAGTTTTTCCTTGTTGGGAATTACAAATTGCTCCTAAAAAAATACAAAGAGGAGATTCTATTAAGTATCTAGGATATAAGATAGGTTTACAGAAAACTAGACCATAGAAGGTACAAATCACGAGAGATAAATTATGAACTCCTAATGATTTTCAAAAATTGCTGGGAAATATTAATTGGCTAAGACCCACAATTGGATTGACTACTCAAGAGTTAAGCAATTTATGTCAAACCTTACAAGGTAAGTTGAACTTAAATAGTTCAAAAAAATTATCAGTTGAGAATGAGAGAGAATTGGCTTTGGTAAAAAAAGAAATTACAGGATGCATGTGTAGATTGCTTGAATACAGAGTTTGATTGTATTCTAGTTATCTTACCTTCTATTCATTCTTCCACAGGAATTTTTATGCAGAGAGAAAATAGTATCTTACAATGGATATTTTTAGTACACAAACAGAATTAAAAAATTAAAGAATTATTTATAAAGAGTTTCTGAATTGATTCTGAAAGGGAAAATGAGACTTCATCAATTAACAGTAATAGACCCAGGAGAAATTATAGTACCTTTTACTATTGCTGAAATTGCCTCATTATGGGCAGAAAATTAACATTGGCAAAGGCCTTGCAGTAATTTTTTGGGAGAGAGTAACAACAAATATTCCCAAAATAAGGGACTTCGGTTTATAAATGCACCTAACTGGATTCTTCCTTACATTGTATGGGGAACCCAATTCCTGGAGCCCCTACAATGTATACTGATATAAAAAAATCAGGAAAGGCAGGTTATTGAAAGAGGTAAACTAAACGGAAAGGCTTCACTTCTAATAAATCACACTGGGGAGAATTGTATGAATGTGGCAAAGCCTTAAGTTCCCATTAAACTCTTATTAGAGAGAAACTATATAAATGTAAAGGTTATAGAAAAGCCTTCAGAACAAATCTAGTCCCCCAGCCTTTAGTTCTTGTGTTGTGAGCAAAAACTCCAAGACAATCTTCCTTTTAGACTTAGTTACTGTGTTTAATCACAAAGGAAATCCAGGATCTTGGTCCCTGGTATCTATGTACAACAGACCACCTCCAAGAGACAGACAAAGCCATAGAAACCACAGAATGCTCCCTCCCAGCACCAATCAATGAGAACAGGCTCCTGCAAGTAACAGACAGAGCCATAGAAACCACCAAATGATCCTATCTGTAGCAACCAATCAAAAATGCTAACAAACAGTCGTCCTGACTCGGGAAATTCCCCTAATTGTTCTCCAAATGTCAACCAATCAGGATCTGACCCATACCTACTGATGTAAATCTGCGATTTTTCCCTTGGCAATAGACTAGGGACTTCACTCCTGGAGGCTGCTGTGTCAGCCTGCTAGATGGAGTCCCTACTGGTAGGATTAAACAATAAAGCCTTAATTTTGCAGTTTGGTGAGTCTGTCTGTCTCCTTGGTGGTCACTGTGGGTCTTCAAGACTTGGTCACAACATTTATATGTCAGAAAAAAGTAAGTAAAGTGCCTCAAAGTCTATATGCTTCAGTTCAAGAATCAGAATTATGCTATTCTCATGGTCGTATTAGATTTTCTAGAATCTCTTAATGTAGTTGTTGACTCTCAATCTCCAGAAAGAGTTGTTTTACATATTGAAACTGCTTAATTTATACCAGATGATTCAGAAATAACTGTGCTACTTATTCAACTACAACAAGTAATTAGAAATAGAAATCATCCCTTGTATATAACACATATCAGATCCCATACAGGTCTACCAGGCCCTCTAGCAGAAGTATTGATGAAACTGATCAGCTATTAATAGTTAATGTGCTAGAAGTCTCAGACTTTCATAAGAAATGCCTGCCATCTTAACAGCAAAGGTTTGAAGAAAGGTTTTTTTTTTTTTTTTTTGTTTTGTTTTTAATCATTTGGCAATAAGCCAAAGAAATTATAAGGAAATGTCCTACTTGTCCTCCCCCCCCCCACCCAGAGGTGACAGGGGGAGTCCCATTAGCAAATGTCTGAATGTGCAGACAATGCTGAAACCTTTCTTTCCAGTGCTACCACCCATTTATTTTCTTCAACATTTTCATGTAGTAAGAGACGCTAGAGTGGGGGCTCCAGCTTCCACTCTCAGTAAACACATACAGACGTAGTAGAAGGCGCCTCATTCCCTGTCTCCTTATAAACCGTGAGGCAGCACAAAACTATGTGGCCCATGCTGCCTACTTGTTCTTTGTATAACCAAAATCCATTACCTGTGGGAATAACCCAAAAGTTACCCAAGGAAATGAAATCTGGAAAATGGATATGTTTCATTTTTGCAAAGTTTTGGAAATTAAAGCATGTACAACATACCATAGATACATATTCAGGATTTCAATGGGCAACAGCTGAAAAGGCTGATACAGTAATTACACATTTATTAGAAGTTAATGGCTATTATGGGGATGCCTATACAAATTAAGAGTGGCAATACTCCAGCATATGTCTCTAGAAAAATGAAAAAATGTTTTGCATATTATAACATAAAGCATATTACAGGTGTACCACACAAACCTATAGGACAAACAATTGTAGAAAGATCCAATAGTACTTGGAAAGTGGTGCTTAATAAACAGAAAGAGGAACAAAGACCCCCAGAGACAGATTACCTAGTACTTTACATTTTTAAATGCTAATAAGCAAAACCCATCAGCTGCTGAGAGACACTGAATTCTGATTAAAAGAGCAAAAGCAAAAACTGAATTAAACCAGCCTGTGTATTTTAAGAATGTCTTAACTTCAGAATGGAAGTCAGGAAATGCTTTGCACTGGGGAAGAGGATATTCCTCCACCCCCCCCCCCACACAAGGGAAGTGAAAAGCTATGGATTTCTTCAAAATTAATAAAAATCATATTTGACTGGGTAAGACCTCCTGAAAACCTTGGCTGCAGACATGAAGAAAGAAACCAAGAAAAAGTATAAGACAGGTGATGTATATACTGATCCCTCTGCATGGGAACAGCTCTGAGACTGGATGAGACATGATATAGAGTCCTCATGACTTATTATTACATGTTATCCTTTCATATGGTATGGATGGAGATTTATATAACATTTGGTTATACAGCTTGAACAGATTTATAAAGTTGACAAATGCCTTTTACCTAATCAAACACTGCACAACAACAACAACAAAAAATCTTTAGCTGACCTATACACACCACACATTCCATACTTGTGTTAATGCAGATACATAAGTTACCTTTAAAAGTTTGTGTGTTTTCAGAGCAAATAGATCAGACACCAATGAAAACAAATAGCCCAGGTGACCCAGCCACTCAGAGTGCCTCTGTTTCAGTTTCCTCCAAATTCTGCATCCAGAACAACTTCAAATCTGCTACCTGAGATGGTCCAGCCTCACAGACTACTCTAGCCAGGACTTCAGTTAAGCCTCGCAGTTTCCCATCACACAGAAACTGGACAACAAATGATATAGCTAGTTCTCCCAGGACTTGACCAGCATCCCAACTTTCTCCGGGTCCCCTAAAGTTGCCACTGCCCCCAAATAGTAGGAAGCAATTTTAAGAACATGACACCTCCATTCCCAAGAGGTGGAGTGGGTGGTTTTGATCATTTGATGGGTTATGGATGTTTGTCATCATTTAGGAGAGTTGCTTTTAAGTTGTTATTTGTCATAGTCAGGGAGGAAGCTAAGCAAAGGAGGTTAGATTCAGGGATTTCTTTCTTTTTCTTTCCTCTATCCTTTGGGGTGATATATTATTTATGATTTAATAAAGCACTGGGGATCAAAATGTAAAGCTAGCCACAGCCATAGAGCCATGCAGTAGTGATGCACACCTTCAATACCAGCAGCCATACTAACTAGCCACAGAGGACAGATGATGGTGACACACACCTTTAATCCCAGGACTTGGCAGATGGATCTCTGTTAGTTCAAGGCCACAGTGAGCTACACAAAATTCATCTAGTCTAACAGAGAAACAGCTCACACAAAGGAGATCTCAGCACTTGGGACCACATGCCTTTAATCTCAGCACTAGGGAGGTGGAGACAGGAGTGATATGGCTGGGAAGGAAAGAGGAATATAAGATGGGAGGAGACAGGAACTCAGAGGATTACAGTCTGAGGCTTGGTGGAGAGCAGAGCAATGCAGTTTACATCACACTCTAAGGATTTGTGAAGATAGGATCACCCATTTCAAGTCCTAGGTAGAGGTAAGAGCTAGTGGCTGGCTGCTTTGCTTTTCTGATCTTTCAGCTTGAACCCCAATATCTGTCTCAAAGTTTTCATTATTCATGTTACAATCGGTGCCCAAAATTAAGGTATGAATTAAGGTATTCACAAAAAAAAAACCCCATTTGCCTGTGGGTTTGAAGCCACCAGCCCAGACCACAGTGACACACAGGGCTTCCACTGGAGTCCTTGGGCTAGGTTTTCTTTTGTTTTTCTCCCTAAACCTTTGAGCAAGTTTGGGATTTTTCTGCTGTAGCCTTTCTAAAGCAACTTCAGCTGCCACCCAAACTTGGGAGGCTTTGCCTTCAGGGCATTCCCACCACATGTGTATTTCAGATAGACAGCTCACCACCACCACCCCACATGGGTTGCAGGCTTTCCCTACAGCCCCTCTCCTCGGACTGACTCTCTCAACTCATGGCCAGAAAACTCTCAACAGAGGAATTGAAAGTAGCCGAAAGACACTTAAGAACATGCTCAACATCCTTAGTCATCAGAGAAATGCAAATCAAAACAACTCTGAGATTCCATCTTATACATGTCAGAATGACCAAGACCAAAAACTCTGATGACAGCTTATGCTGGAGAGGATGAGGAGTAAAAACACTCCTCTATTGCTGGTGGGAATGCAAACTTGTCAGCCACGTTGGATTCTCAGAAAATTGGGACTCAATCTACCTTAAGACCCAGCAATACCACTTTTGGGAATATACCCAAAGGAGGCACACTCACATCACAAGGACATTTGCTCAACTATGTTCATAGCAGCATTATTTGTAATAGCCAGAAGCTGGAATGAACCTAGATGTCCCTCAGCCAAAGAATGGATAAGGAAAATGTGGTACATTTAGACAATGGAATACTATTTAGTGGTAAACAAAACAAAACAAAAAAAACAAAACAAAACAAAAAAAAAAACCCCAACAATGATATCTTGAAATTTGCAGGCAAATGGATAGAACTAGAAAAAGCCATCCTGAGTGAGGTAACTCAGACCCAGAAAGACAAATATAATATGTACTCAGTCATAAGTGGATTTTAGACATAAAGGAAAGGGTAGTCAGCCTAAAGACCATGACCCCAGAGAACCTAGGTAACAAAGAGAATCCTAAGAGAGACATGAATCTATCTAGGAAGGGGAGAAAGACAAGATCTCCTTAGTAAACTGGGAGTGTGGGAGGCAGGGGGTAGAGTGGAAGGAGAGAGGGGAGGAGGAAAGTGTAGCTCAATTGAAAAAAAAAAAAAAAAAAAAAAAGAACGCTATCCAAATTGGACAAGCAGGACAAGCCAATTGTCAAACTTTGCTAAGACAAGGTAGGACAATCCTTCAGAATTCTTGCTTCACAGGAAAGTCTGCCAGATATTATGGGTTTGTAGGCTGAAGATGTATGTCCCAGTGTTGCAGAGAAATCTTGGTTGGCTCTCCAGGCAGCCAGCTATCTCTGTCATTTCTATAGTTTTGGAAGTTGCTTGCTCTGCACGTCTTGTTTATTCAGATAATATTTATTCTTTTCAGGTCTCTGATGGGGTTGAAGTCTAGATAGTTATAGTTTTACATTTTTCCTTGTTACCAAAGTTAAGAGCATAAAACCTTAAGTTTGTAAGGGGAAAACTAAACTCAAAGGCTTTATTTCTAATAAACTACACTGGGAAGAAATTGTATGAATGTGGCAAAGCCTTAAATTCCCATTCAACTCTTATTATTCATACTGGAGAGAAACCATATAAATGTAAAGGCTGTGGAAAAGCCTTCAGAAACCCAGTCTCCCTTCCTCCTAGCCTCAAGGAAGTTTAGAGATAGTGTTGTGAACAAAACTCCAAGACAACTTTCCTGGAAACTATATTTAGAAAATCCAGGATCTTGGTCCCTGGAAACTATGTACAACAAACCACCTCCAAGAGACAGACAAAGCCATAGAAACCACAGAGTCCACTCCCCCCCCCAGCACCAATCAATGAGAACAGGCTATCTGCAAGTAACATACAAAGCCCCAGAAACCACCAAATGTTCCCATCTGTAGCAACCAATCAAAAATGTTAACAAACCAGTTGCCCTGACTCTGAGAAATTTCCCTAATTGTTCTCCAGATGTCAACCAATCAGGATCCGACCTGTGCCTCTCCCTACCTGATGTAATCCTGTGATTTTTGTCTTTAAAACTCCTGCAATAGACTAGGTGGGCACTCCATCTAGAGGCTGCTGCATTAGCTTGCTAGACGGAGTCCCTACCGGTAGGATAGGGACAAATAAAGCCTTGTGTTTGCAGTTTGGTGAGTCTGTCTCCTTGGTGGTCTCTGGGGGTCTTCATGACTTGGGTACAACAAGTTGTTTAGCTAAGAAAATGTTTTAAGGTCTAAAAAGGTATGTTTAGATTGGTAATATAAGTTATGATAGAAAGTGTTTTAGGTACAAAACTTTGGACTTACCAAGCTAGGACAGATAGATAATACTTTCTCCAAAGTTGCTAAATACAAATGGACTGGGCATTGTGAATGTAATTCTTACCTAATAATTGTTCTTATTGTATATATTTACTGGTATTAAAGAAAGAGCCTTTTGTTGGACTAAAAGGGGGAGATGCTGGGGTAATCTTTGTATATTGAAGATGTGTCTGCCTAAGGCACTTTCTGGTTGGTTTAATAAAGAGCTAAATAGACAGGAGAGGATAGGTGGGACTTCCAGGCAGAAATGAACTGTGGGAAAGAATCTGAGGCAGGAGATTCTTATGGTACTGAGAAGAGGGAACAAGCCATGTGGCAGAACATAGATTTATATAAATGGGTTAATTTAAGAGCTCGTTGGGAACAAGCCTAAGCTAAAGCTAAGCTTTCATAATTAATAAAAGTTTTTGTGTCATTATTAGAGAGCGAACCATATAAAGACCTGCTATATAGATATTTATATTACAATTAATAAAGTTACAAAATTACAGTTATGGCTGGGCAGTGGTGGCACACACCTTTAATCCCAGTACTTGGAAGGTAGAGGCAGGCAGATCTCAGTGAGTGAGCCAGCTTGGTCTACAAAGAGAGTTCCAGGACAGCTAAAGACTATAACAAAGAGAAACCCTGTCTCAAAAAAAACAAACAACAACAACAACAACCAAAACAACAACAATAACAACAACAAAAAACACCAAAATTACAGTTATGAAGTAGTGACAAAAATAATTTTATGGTTAGGGTTACCACAGCATGAGGAACTATATTAAAGGGTCACAGCATTAGGAAGGTTGAGAATCACTGGTTTAGAGACTATGGGATGTGTAAACAAATGTACTGCCTTTTCTATCACAGGGTAAATAAGGCAAAACTCCATTTGAAATACTGTAAAGAAGCCACCTGGTAGAAATTTAAGTTCCACCGCAGTCAGCACTTGTTGAAATAAAAATGTGCTCAAGGTTGCAGCCTGTTTTTAGGAGTTGTACTTTGCTTAGGTTCACCATTTTGAGCTAGCCAACTGCCTAGGAGTATGATGCCATGCTCTTGACCCCTTTGCTTTAGGAATGAAAACCCCAGGACCACCATGGGGTGCACTTGCCTGCTTGACTTGGCATGGCTGTGCACCTTCTGCAGAAGTAAATCTTCTAGCCTTGATGAAATACTTTGGATTGGGTGGTCAAGCTCTTGAAGCCCCAGACACACTTCTAACACGGTGTTAATATTTCTAACCCAATGTGTTGCTTGAATTCTTTTTAGTGGGTGAAATTCAGAACTACAACACATATGCAAAACACTAAAACATTGATTTGAACTTATCTTTAAACCCTGTTTCCCACCAAGTTATATCCCCATCCCTAGGCATTTCTATTTTTTGAGACAGTAGCTCAGTATGTAGCCCTGGTTGGTCTGGAACTCACTATTTAGCCTATATTGGCACTATACTAATAGAGATCTGCCTGTCTCTGCTGGGACTAAAGGCATATACCACTATTCCCAGTTTAGGAATTGTTGTTGTTCAAGACAGGGTCTTGGGTCTCCCTGTGTAACTCGGGCTGTCCAGGAACTGGCTCTTTAGTCCATGTTGGCCTGGAACTCACAGAGATCCACCTGCCTCTGCCTCCCAAGTGTTGGGATTAAAGACATGCACCACCACCACCGGACATATTAGGAATTTTTAAGTGAAAAGAAAAACACTTTTGGACTGTGTCAAGTTCACTTTTTTAGAGAAAAAAGGGACCTGAAAATTTATCTTCAGAGTCTCCAAATTTATCATCTTCATAGACTGTTGTGGAACAAGCCAGAGCTATAATTCTGGATAAATATGATTTTTTTTCTATCTTCCTTCCTCTTTCTTTTTTTTCTTCCTTATTTGCACTATTTTGCATTCTGCAGTTCTAACTCAGTACCTTCCATACAGTGCTCAACCCTGAGCTACATCCACAGTTCTGGATGATTGTACAGGACAACAGATGATGCTGGGGGCTGAGATGGGCAAAGCTCTGGAGGGCCAGAGGCCTCTGGCTGGCTACTCAGGCAGCCAGTTCTTCCTATCCTAACAGGGTTTTCTCAAAAGGCACTTCTCTTATTCACTTAGAAATATGCAGGGGCTGCATATTTGCTGTGGAGGCTGACACAACTTCTCAGCTTCAGGGGAAAACAGACACTAGGCATAGATATTACAGTGAGAACACAGGGAAATATGTAAAGATGGCTTTTCCTCTGAGAGGCAGAAGGCCAGTGGAGGAAGGTTTGGTTTGGTTTCTGGAAGTTCCTATATACCAGAACCTGGTGTATACTAGAGAACATGAGACCAGCAAAACAAAGAGCTTTTTTTGTTAAACTCTCTGAAAGGGATGGGAAATGACTGGATCTAATGCACTCTGACCTAGGATTGCCTAAGGAGGAAGGGGTGTGGCAGGGCACATGAGGGAGACCTGGTGGTGCTCCCTCAGTGTTTCCTGTGAGGATGGGCTGGCCAAGACTCCACACCCCAGCCATGCTGAAGACAGAGCTCAGAAGCTCTGGATCTCGGGTGTGTTCCCATAGCTCACAAGTGGACTCTGTTGCCTTTTCCATCTGCCTGTGTGAGGATGAGGCCAACACCAGTCCAGGGTGGCTGTGGGGGGCATGAACTTCTGGACAAGGAATGTGGCTCAGCTGGTAAGGGTGCCTGCCTCGTGCACATGGTGTTGGGATCTCCATCCCCAGCACTCTGTAAACTGAGGTGGTGGGATGTGCCTGTAATCTCAGGAGTCCAGGCTCATCCTCAGGTATACAAAGATGGAGGTCAGTCTGAGCAACATGAGCCCCTGTCTCAAAAACAAAGGACAAGGAAACACAAAATGCCCTCGTGTGAATAATGGACAGGCCAGTGATACAAGTAATATAGGTGAGCCCCCAAATTCTTTAAGCCCCAATAGTTTTCTACATTTAGACAGGAAAAAGAAGAGAGAAGATATGTGTGGGATGCCAAGGAACTACAGAGACAGTTCCTGCATTCCTCTGTTCTGTGACTCCTAAGAGCAAGAGAGAGCACAAGTCAGGGAGGCAAAGAGCACAGACTGCTGGGAGGGACGTGACACTCACCTACACAGCTTATGTTCCAGGGCACTGTGAGGGCTCGGGAGCAAAGGCAGCATGGAACAATCTGTGGGACGCTGCCACTCTCTGCCAAGGGTCTTTCCAGTGCTAGTGATCAAGCTAAGACTAAACAAGCTGAGACTCTACCCTGAGAACTCATACGATCCATGCAGGGTAAGAGCAGATTCAGTTGGACTATCTAACTTGCTAACCAAACCATGGTGCTGAGAACTGAAGAAGGCATATCCTTGCTTCTCTGAGTTAAGGTCCACAGAAAAAATAAAATGCCATTACACACATGGTTGTTTCTTTGTCACAGTGAATCTAACCCTGGTAAGGATTCCTGGCCTGGTTTAAGGAGTGTATCAGAGTCCCAAGGGTGGGTGGGGTAAATGCTGAGCTTAAGAGAGTCTAGGCAGCTGGAGTAACTGAGAGGAAGTGGAACTGTGTGTTGAGCACAGAAGGGTGTGAGTGAGACCCATCAAGACCCAGTAGAAAACACACAGCAAATGACATTGAAGCCTCCTGAGCGTAGCAGTGACCACTGGGTAACACCACAATTTACAGCTAGGGTGCCCTATAACATCAGGTGAGCCTCACAATGAGTTTGAAATTAAATGTAGCTATTAACTGATAGGTCAATCTAGGTCAGTGCACTTGAATCTAGAAATCTGAAATATATCATCCTAGACTGGGGATAAACCAGTGTGGTGGCACAGGCATGCACTCCCAGCACTCTGGAAGTGAACTCAAGAGGACCAGAAAGTTTGAGGCCAACCCAGGGAATATAAAATTCTATTTCAGGAAGGGAAGAATAAAGAAACTTTCCTCCATTATCTCTCTCCTCTCTCAAGGTAATAAGCATCCATATTCCTTGGCATGAAATGAATTCAGAAACACAAATTGGTTATTAGGTTACATTTAAAAAATCACTGATGGCTGGAGAGGAATTGATCAAATAGCTGTCCTTCTGTCCTTATGAGCCTTTGCTGAGAAACAGGCTTCGTTAGAGTCAGTATGAATAACTCTAGAGGAGCAGGTCTGGTTAGGAATGACTGTTCCCCACTAGCTATCTAGAAGACAAGAGCACACCTATGACAACAGATTTACTCTAATCATGGAAAACCTGAAGAGTTTGTCTTACTACTGTCCCGGTTAAGAGGGATGCCATCTCTCTGTCTCTTCCACCCCTCTGAAATGAATGCCCAGTGTGACTTCAGTAACAGGCACTGGAAGATTTAAAGATGAGTGCTCCGAGGAGAATATGCTAGCCATGGTGGCTGAGCACATTATGTGTCAGTCCTTTCCTACTGATGCTGCATCCATTTGAACCATAGGTTTGTTGCTGGGCTTGGCTGAATTGAGATATCAGGCTCCAAAAAAGATGACTGCAGTATGCTATACTGCTACAGGAGAGGCAGTATTCTGGGAAGGTAGATGGCTTTGGCCAGGATGGTGAAAATGTATATAAAAAACGATGTCCATGTAAGAAGCAGGTATTATAATGTTCACCATTAGGAGACTGGCTGCATAAACAGAATCATTTATTTAATGGAATACAACATGGCCTTTAGCCTGCCTTCCTCTCTCCCCAAAAAACCCTCTTGAATTTAACTATAGCCTTCAGTGCTACTAAATAGTATGCAGGGCAATATGAAAAATGTTAAAAAGAATAAAAATGCCGAGAGTGGTGGCACATACCTTGAATCTCAGCACTCCCAGGAACAAGATCAGGTATATTTCTGAGACTGAGCCCGCCTACTCTATGTAAGTTCCAGGACAGTCAGGATTACATAAGGATACTATTGAGAAAGGTTCTCTTTTGGTGTTAGAGAGATGACCCAGCAGCTCAGGGTGCTTCCTCCTCTTCCAAAGGACCTACCTGTTCACAGTAGGCATTTGGTAGGTGGTGAGTATCTATGAGGTCAGCAGTCTGAAGGCTAAGCCAGGAGAATATTAAGTTGAAGGTCAATCTGGGCTACATCACAAGACCTTACCTCAAAAAAAAAAAAAAAAAAAAAAAAAGGTCCTGTTCACCAAGGTCCCAAGACCCCCAACCGATGTGGGCTGGAATATTAAGCATCTGGTATACAGATCTAGGAACTA
Source organism: Cricetiscus sungorus (assembly GCA_030556225.1). Taxonomy (NCBI): domain Eukaryota; kingdom Metazoa; phylum Chordata; class Mammalia; order Rodentia; family Cricetidae; genus Cricetiscus; species Cricetiscus sungorus. The sequence continues at coordinate 41,891,165 of JANBXA010000641.1, forward strand.
TATGCACAACTTCCTAGAGGCAGATGATACATCAGCAACCAGGAATAACATAACAGGGATGGCAGGAGAAGGTAAAACAGCAGCCAATGCAGAAATGACAGAGATGACTACATGATGTAATCAATATACCTCAGATCTGCCCAAGACCCAGGAGGCAGAGACAAGGGAAACTGGAAGAGGAAGCTTTTCAAACTGCAAAATGCTTAAGATTATTTTTAGCTGACATATCAGTAATTTCTTAATTTTTTTCTTCTGTCCAAACAGATGCTTTACTAGCAGATTTAGAGGACAACTTGGCATCTTGGAATAATCCTTATTTCATGATAGAGCATACCTGTAATCCCAGCATTAGAGAGACTGAGGTCAGTTCCTGGTCAGCTTGGGCTTCACAGGCATACTATCCACCAACCCCCCTAACTTAAGCGCCCCCCCAAAAGGGCTTAAGAGGTTCCAGAAGACTGGCTCAGTTCCCAGCACCCACACTTGGTAGCTCACAAATGTTAACTCCAGCTCCAAGGGATCCCTGGTGCCCTCTTCTGGCTTTCAGGAGATACCCCCATACATGTTCATACAGAAACATAAAAGAAAGACAAAGCAACATCCTTGAAATTTTTTTCTTTTTCTTTTTCTTTTCTTTTCTCTTCTTATCTTTTCTTTTCAAGACAGGCTTTCTCTATGTAGCTTTGGCTGTCCTGGAACTAGACTGGCCTCAAAATTGCAGAGATCCACCTGTGCTGGAATTAAAGGCATGCACCACCACCACCCAGTTTTCCTGAAATTTTCTATGGATGGAAAGAGCTGACTGGAACAACAGACTATCATATCAACACATTATCTATAAAGGTAAGGGTCTAGACACAATTCAAGATATGACTTACAGAGCAGGAGTCCAGGCAAAGGGACTTAAAACATTCCCATTAGTAAGGTGAAAAGTGGTCAAAGATGTGAGAAGAACGCAAGGCTTCCTTTGCTCTAGCTATTCAGGCATCACCTGGCACCTGGGGCATAGACAGTCCATATTTTAACTGGGTCATGAGAGAGAAACAGCCTAAGACTTCTGCCCATGCAGTTATATACAAACGAAACAGTCACTATTTCCCTAAAGCAGGCATTTTTACCTCAGACAGATATAATTTGAATTTTTTTCCATTTAACTAGATTTGTTGGGAGGAGAGCGGGGGAGGGATCAGCCATGCAGAATAGTAGGTAAGGGAGCTAGCTTCCCCAGATAAACCCCCTCTTAACAAAAATTCCAAAAGGTCACGAAAAAAACATTTCATTATCACGTTTTATAATTCAAGTGTTAGCCAGTTCAGCTCGGTTCTGCCGCGGGCTCACCTCGGAAGAGGCGACTCCGATCTTCTCGGATTCATACATGAGGGACAAGGACCTGCTGGTGCTGGCGGCCGTAGACTCGGCCCTGCGCAGCACCTCCTGTCGCAGGTACTGCTGACGGTCCATCGGCGCGTCCGACCCGTCGGGCGGGTCGCGGGCGTCCTTCCACGGCGACGGCCGGGTGTCCTCGTCTTCCACGTCGTCGTCGAAAGGATTATAGCTTTTGGGGTAGCCGGACATGGTGCCAGCGACGGCTTGGACCTAGGAAGCAGGAGGGGCGACCGGGCCAGGAGTCGTAGCCCAGCGCCGGCGGGCGGACTCGCTGTCACCGCCGCGCGCGCCACTTCCGCCAGTACCGCGCCGGCAGCCCCGCCTCCGGAGCCAACCACCGCCCCGAGTGGTGCAGGGGGACCAGCTGCGCGGGGCGGCCACACGGCGGTCACGTGGCCGGGAAGCTGGGCGCCGCTGCGCCTGCGTCGTGAAGTCCGGCAGTGGCAGGCCCTGAGCTGCGAGCCCAGCCGCCTGCGCCGGGGCGCGCGCTGTGATGGCGGCTGCTGGGTCCCGGGGAGGCGGCGGAGGCGGCTCGGGGTCCAGCTCTGGCTCCAGCACCTCCCGAGGCTTTTATTTCAACACAGTGCTTTCACTGGCCCGTTCCCTGGCTGTGCAGAGACCTGCATCCTTGGAGAAGGTAAACCAGCGGACTGACAGGAGGAGGTGGTGAAGCGCAGGGACGCTGCTAGTCAGAGAAGGCCACTTGCGATTAGACGGGGCTCCTGCGTAGAGCAGGCAGCGAGGTGGGGAGGTCGGTGGAAGAGTGGTCTATCTGTCTGGTGGAGAGAGGAGTCGAGAGGTCGGCGGGGCGGAGGGAGGTCTGATACCGCTGGGAGTGGGAGGGTGGTGAGCTGTGGGCGGGCGGACTGCACCTGTGACATCTCTGCCGCGGAGGCTGTGGCTGGACTGTGAGTGCCTGCCTGTGAGGGCGGCGTGATAAGCCAAGGACCAAGGGTCCACTCTGGGCCTTTGGTCCTGAATTTCTCATTTTATCATTCAGTGACCTTGGAGAGGTGTCTTTTTCGGATTGTGGAGGAGGACAGATAGAATGTGCTTCATGATCTGCAAATTGACTGCGTATTATTATTTAAGAGATGGTAGCGTCATACTGCATCAAAAGATGGTGTTTCGAGAAAACACAGTGGCAGGAAAGGGCAGTGAACTAAATCCAGGATTTCTTTAGAAGAGAAAGATATGCTAGAAAACATACCAACTCTTGGAAGATAAAAGATTTGCTTTGGAGCTGGGATGGTGGCGGGCGGGTGTGTGTGTGTGTGTGTGTGTGTGTGTGTGTGTGTGTGTGTGTGTGTGTGAAGGATTAAGGAGGCCAACCAGCTTCTGTTACAACAACGAAGGTGGGAAGAAGACAGGTTTTAGGCAGACCTGAGTTCAGTGCTCATAACATTATCCAAAACAAGGGAAGAATTAATTAGTTCACATATGAAAAGTGCTGCTCAGGGCTAGACACTGAGTGGATTAATGATAAAAGGCACCTTCTTTTCTCCTAGCAATGTGTGAAGAGACTCAGCACTGTATGCTAGCACGGGGGAGGGGGGGAGTCCATTCAACTTTCTGAAAGTTGGAAAGAGCACTTCTGAGTTGTACAGCTGACTGCTGATGGAAGAAGCTGAAAGGCAGTGACCTGGTCTTTGAACTTGTACGTTCTCAAACTTGATTTTATCACTTGCCTGCAAGGTGAACAGGTTCTGGAAGATACAATGCCAACCTGACTTCTGTCTAAAAAAGAGTATAAACTGGACCTGGTAGCATGCACCTGAAACAGCCCAGTGTCCTAAGAGATGGCTGAGTGGCTGCTATTCTTTCAGAGGACAAGAGTTGGGTTCTCTTTACCCATGTTTGTCAGCTTACAACTGCTTGTAACTGGAGCTTCAGGGGACCAGGCACCCTCTTCTGGCCTCCCTGGGCACCTGCATATATGAGCACATGTGTACACACACACAATAAAAACAGCATTTTTCAGTGAAAACAAAAATAGATGATCTAAGAATTCTGATACAACCCGGACAATATATCCAGGCCCTGCTTGAAAGGAAAAAAGGTGTGTGTCTAAGTGTTAGAATGTGAGTTTAGTCTAAATAAATTTTTATCTGTTGTTACTGTTGTTATTTTTAAACTATTTTACTTTTATTTTGTGTGTATGAGTGTTTTGCCTGCATATATGTTCTGTATACCATATATGTGCCTGCTGCTTCCAGAGTACCAAAGAGGCATCATTGGATTCCCTTGGAACTGGAATCATGTGAACTTCATATGAGTGCAGGAAAAAAACACAAATGCTCTGGGAGAGCATCTGATGCTCGTAACAGCTGAGCCATCTGTCCAGCCCCTCACTTTATTTTATTTTATGCTGTTTTTAGCTATATGTCATGGTGGGCATGTGGCGGTCACTGGATAACTTGCAGGACTCACTTCTCTTCTCCCACTGTGTGGGTCCAAGGGATTGACAGGTTGTCAGGCTTGGCTTCATGGGTCTTTACGAACTGAGCAAACTCTCCCTTCCTACCCTGCCCCCTTTGGTGGAGACAATATCTCATAAAGAAAGCTCTGACTTTCCTGGAACTCCTGAAGTAGACCAAACAGCCCCTCCTGCTACTGCTTCCCAAGTGCTGGAGCTGACAGTGTATGCCATTGCACAACTGTGACTGTGAGACGGGTCAGTCCCACCTGCTAGTTCTCCCTTATAAAAAGCCCAAACACTAAAATGGGGAACAGTTCTTGGAGGGTGTTAGGAAGGTCAATAAAATGACATGAATAAAAGGCAGCCTATGAGGGGCTAGAAAAATGGAGGACACAGGTTGAAGTTCCAGCACCCACACGATGCTCACAACTGTCTGTAACTCCAGTTACAGGGGATCTGATGCCCTCTTCTCACCTCCATGGGCACTGCTCACAGATCTACCCACAGGCAAAACACTAAAGCACACAAAATAATAATAAAAAAAAAACCATGTTTACATTTGTTTAGAGAAGTGGGGAGGGAGGAAATAAGTCAGAACTTGTGGGAACTGATTTGCCATTCACCATTTGGGTTCTGGACTCAGGTTGTCAGGCTTGGTGGCAAGGAAATCTACCTACATGTTATATGCTAGCCTGAACTGGGTAATTTCTTAAAGTTATTTATATGTATGAGTGTTTTGCTGGCATATATGTCCATGCACCACTTGGATGGTGTGCCCAAGGAGGCCAGAAGAAGGCATCAGAACCCCTGGGGCTAGAGTTATAGATGTTTATAAGCCACCATGTGGGTGCTGGTAATCAAACTCAGGTCTTCTGGAAGAGTAGTCTCAGTCCTTAACCACTGAGCCATCTCTCCAGTTCCTGAACTGGGTGATTCTTAAGATTTTTCATCATCTTTAGAAGTAGTAGCTTTGTTTCTTATTCAGCAACAGAAAAGTGCACTTTGAGCTCAATTTGTTTCTTATTGTTCTTTAGTCACAAAAACATGGGAAGGTAGGTAAGATGTTGGACACAGACACACTAAATAAACATAAAAACCAAACCAAACAAATAAAAACTTTGAAAAGGCCCTGGAGATAGAATATATATATATCCGTGATACATATATATATATCCGTGATAGAGTATGTGTGTTTGGTAGGACACTTGCTTATCATGAACAAGGCCCTGAGTTTGATTGCTGGTAACCAAATCAATACAAAACAAGACCTTCAAATTCCTTAACTGTAACCTTGTTGGCTTTGTTTCTTGTCATAATTGCTTGAGTTGTTGAGACCACAGTATAATTAAAGGTAACTGACACTATCTTAGAGTCCCTAAGACCACGTGTCTTGGAAAGCAGTTGGAAACACCGACCAGGTTTAGCAGTTGCTCTGTGCAGCAGAGTTAACAGGGTGAACCCAAGACTTCTGCCTTTGCAGGTCTTGCTTGTGAGGTTGGCCCATGGCAGGCGGCTGAGAATTTTAACATTTGAATTGTTTCTCTATTCTGTACATGAATAGTGTGATCCATTGTGCCTGAACTCTTTGTGTATGGTGTATGATTTATGTAACATATCTCCTTTTCTTCTGGGGTCTGTTTGTTACTTGCTAGGTAGATGGTGTCTATGTGACTAACTAGAAAAATCTTTAGGTGCCAGCCCTTACTGAACATCCACAGACCCACGCACACATACATATTTACATTAAGTTTTTCTTCTTTTTAAAGACTTCTATTTAATGTGTATAAATGTTTTATCTGCAATATGCATTCCTGATGTCCTCAGAGATGAAGATGAAGATGTTAGATCCCCCAAAACTAGAGTTATGGGTAGGTGCTGGAAACTGGACCCCAGGTCCTCTGTAAGAGCAACAAGTATTCTTAACCACTGGGCCATCTCTTCAGCCTAGGAATTTTTATTAAAGCAAGAGTTTTCTAGTTTGGTAATATGGCTCAGTAGATAAATGCCATTCCACTGGGATGCTAATCTGGTTATCAACTTGACCACATTTGGAATCAACTAAAACCCAAGCAGCTGGGCACACCTGTGGGGGCTTTTCTTGATTGGATCATGTGAGGTGGAAAAACCTACTCTCAATCTGGGTCACTCCTCCTGGTGACAGCCCACATAAAAGAAGAACACTTTGCTTTTAGCCTGCTTTGCCCTTTCTCTTACTGGCAAGATTTATCCTGCTGTCAAGATATTCCTTCAATGGTATTAGAACCTATGTAGCCTAAAGCCCACCCGAGACATCCAACCTCACAGACTGAGTGACCACCAGTTGCTTGTCATTTCTGTCAGGAGACAGCAATTGTTGGACTAGTTGGACCACAGCCTGAAAGCCACTCAGAGCCCTTTTAACATAGATTCATTTTATGTAGTGAACCCTGACTAATACAGCTACTAAGCCCTACAACCCGAGTTTGATTCCTGAGACCCATGTAGTAGAAAGAGAGAACCAACCCCCACAAGTTGTAGTTATACGCTCGAGCGCGAGTGCACACACACACACACACACACACACACACACACACACACACACACACTGTAAAATTAATGGTGGCACATGCCTTTAATCCCAGCACTCGGGAGACAGGTAAATCTCTGAGTTTGAGGACAGCCTGGTCTACAGAGTGAGTTCCAAGACAGCCAGGGCTACACAGAGAAACCCTGTCTCAAAAACAAACAAACATTTTTTTTTTAAAAAAATCTTATTTTATGTGCATTGATGTGAAGGTGTCATATGTCCTGGAACTGGAGTTACAGGCAATTGTGAGCTGCCACTTGGGTACTGGGAATTGAACTCAGGTTCTCTGGAAGAGCAGCCACTGCTCTTAACTGCTGAACCATCTCTCCAACCCTCTCAAAACCCCAATTTTTTAAAGGGAGAGTTTTATAACCCAAATTAGAATTCCTTGATCAATTATCAGTTTACTTCAAACACACCTCCCAAGTTAGTCTACAGTAAAGAATTACAAAATCAATGACAACTATTTTACTCAGGGCCTATAAAACATTAATTTATTTTTAAACTTTTGCTGTTTTTGTTGTTTTGTTTTAAATCAAATAAGCTAGTAGTCAGATTGTTTTGCAAAACTGGTGTTTCCTTGGTACATAAGGCTAGAAGTTTCTCTTATTTTACATTTTTTGAGTGTTTTTTTCATAACCTTTAAATTTATATATACATATATATGTGTGTATATACATATATACATATACACACATACATACATACATAAATACATATTATATAGCTTAAGTGTGTGGCTATTTTACCTGCATGCATGTCTGTGCACCACACTCATTTCCCCAGTAGAGGTCTTCATATCCCCTGGAAGTGCAGTTACAGATGGTTGTGAGCTGCCATGTGGGCTCTGGGAATTGAACCCAGGTTCTCTGGAAGAACAGTCAGTGCTCTAACCACTGAGCAACCTCTTCAGCTTCAGTGAGGCCTGCGTTTCTTCCCCTGGTTTCTTATTCGTTTTAAACAGTTGAAACTCCAGTGATCCTGCGGTGTCCTGGGCAGCCCCTTCAGCTCCTCGGGCTGGCAATTTAGCTTTAGAGCAGAGAGACTCTAGACTCCAGCCTGGATGATCTTTATGGCTTAATAAGAGGAAATAATAATTCATCCCACACTTGCTTTTGCTCATTTGGTGGCACCAGATGCCAACATGCAAACACTGTAAGATTTTTGACCTGATGTATGAACAGCAGACTGTTGCGTGGTTACTTGTGACAGTGCATTAAGATGTTGCTGGGGGCTGCTTCTCACCAGATCAGAGGCAACCACCCTCCTGGGTTTTCCCCTCCCAATGAATCTCTTGTGTGACATGTGTTGTATGGTGTGACTTTGTGGTATTCCTTGGCTCCCAACTGCAGATACCTTTCTCTTTGGAGCAGGGAGAGGGTTGCTGGGGATTGCAGACTTCTGAGTGATATAAGCAGCAAAGTATCATCCAGAGCATCAGCAACTGTAGGTTGCAGACCCATTGTCTGTGTTGAGTGTTAGTAACACACTATGTTGCCATGACTCCTGGAACCCACAAGGAAGCAGGTCCCTGGAGCACTCAGTGGTGGTCTAGGAACATGTGGGAAGACAGTATCAGTCATCTCTTGGTATGTGCTGAGCCATACAATGAGGACTTGATCTTTGTTTAGCTATATGGCTATAAGTATAATATGTCACACAATTCTGAGTCTGTGGGATAGATGCCATGAAGTAACCTGAAGGAGACACTAGGTGATAGGTGTTAATTACAGTACTGGGCACAGCTTCTACACTTGCCATTCTTAGCATAGTTAATGAGATGAACCTGGCTCTTTTGCACTAAATAATTCAAGTAGCTTCTGGGTGTACCAGGTACTGATGGGTTTTTGTTTGCTTGTTTATTTTGTTTTTTTTTTCCTCCCTGTGGTAGCAAGGAACAAATGTGTTTAACCTCACAGGATGGAGAACTGTAAGGGAGTTTGTGCATAAGACCTGTCTTTTCTCCTTGCTTCCAGGTTTTCTGTATAATAAAATTAGCCTTGACTATAACAGTGTCTATGTGGGCACTTTGAGGAACCCTGAGGCAACTTTGTGGAGTAAGCTTCTGTAGGTAACCAATTACACATTTACTGTGAATTCCTCTAATTATCTAGGATCATTTTGCTCTTGAGTGTATATGTGCTGTTTTATTTTTCTCACTATGTAGTCCTGGCAGGCATGAAACTTGCTATGTAGACTATACTGGCCTTATAGTAGTTGGCTGCCTGAGATTGTGTTAGGATGGGATCCCTGTGATATTTAGTTCAAGCATATTCACCTGCTGACTTCATTCACCTATTTTAAAACAGTTGAAAAGATGCCCTCAGCACTTGCAGGGCAAAAAAATCCCAAGATTCTTGGAGTGCTTTCCTGGGTATCAAAAATGGAGATGTGTGTAGTTGATAGATGAACGCTGAAACCAACACACATTCTTGTTACGAGTGGGTTTTCCTGTCATCCTGGTCCTAGTGCTGCACCAGCCCCAAATAACACACGGAGACACTGTATTAGATATAAAGCTGTTAGCCTGTTACTAGCATTTCTTATTGGCAAGCTTTGTATTAAATATTAACCCATTTCTATTAATCTTAGTATTTCCACATGGTCTTATCTTACTGGAGAGAGGGGCTGGTGTTCTACCCTCTTTCCATCCAACATGTTGAATTTCTCCCTACTCTTCCCCAGTCCTCCTTGTCTCCTAGTCCCGCCTATCTTGCTTCCTTATTGGCCAACAGTGCTTTATTCATTAACCAATAGAGAAACATATTTACAGAATGCCATCTCCCATCACACTCCTCTCTTTCATTTTTACTCTGTGTGTCTGAGTGTTTTGCCTGTGTGTGTGCCTGTGTACTATGTGCGAGCCTCGTGCCCTCGGAGGTCAGAAGAGTACATCAGTTCTTCTTGGAACTGGAGTTGCAGATGGTTGTGAGCTGCCATGTGGGTGCTGGGAATTGAGCCCAGGTTCTCTTTACTAAAGAGCGGTCTTTCCAGCCCATTTAAAAAATATTTTTTTCTTCTCTTCTTTCAGAGAGGCATCAGGGGACTTAGTTCATACAGGTCATGTGAACCTGAGAAAGACTCATTAGATTTTATTTTTTCTAATTACTTAATTCACCCTCTCATTCAGAAAACATTTATTGAACTGCTACTGTTTATTGGTATATGGGCGTCCAAGAAAATAAGGAACAGTTCTAATTTGGTGATTTGTCTAACTAGCAGCAAGTAAACTTACTGTTAGTCCCCAATCTACTGAGGTGGCTGAGCCTGGAACATTCATATACTAACCATAAGACTCTTAGGTGTATGTGCTAGGATATGTCCCAAGTGTAGGATAACAGATATGGACAGCCAGGCCTGGGTTATGTAGTATTAAGGATTGAACACAGAGCTTCATCCTTGCTAGACAAGCAAGTACTATAACAACTGAGCTACATCCTTAGTTCAGAACTCCAAAATATTTTAAGAATATATTTTAAGTTGTTTGTTTGTTTTGGAGACTAGGTTTCTCTGTTGTAGCCCTGGCTGTCCTGAAACTCACTCTGTAGACAAGACTGACTTCACACTGAGATCCGCCTGCCTCTGCCTCCCCAGTGCTGGGAGTAAAGGTCTTCACCACTGCTGCCCAGCTAGATCATTTTGATTCCTGACTGAGCTGTGACTTTTTCCTTATAAGCTGTCCCTAAGACTTGGGTCTCAAAATCTTTACCCCCTGGAACTGGAACCCACCATCCAGAATACTTTCTGTGAAGTCCTTTGAGACCAAGTTCTCAGTCCTCAGCCCTTGCTCCCTAGGAAGGAGATGAGAGGAAGGAAACAGATAAGAAACAGTAACAGGTTTTTCAGTGCTGGAATTGTCATGGATGTCTGTCTCCAGGCTCCTGTTCCCTTAGTCTAGGCGGCCCGGTAACCTTGCTCTAGTTTCCTGGTCTCACCCCCTCTTCTTGTCCTGGCTTTGTCTGGCGGCCATACTTCCTCCGCTTCCAGGAAATGCAATGACCTGTGTCTGCTTCTCCTCCTCTGGTCCATGTCATACCAATGGGGCCGGCCCTACTTCTGTGTTGTTGAGAGTTCTGGACAGAGCTGCAGAGTTAGCAATTCCTTGTCTTGCATTCCTCTCCCTGTCCTCAGGAGGCCTTTTCCAGAGCCCTTTCTCCAGGACAAGAATGCCTTCCTGTTTCTTCAGCTGGAATGCCAGAGTCTCTAGAATCTTAGCCACTGATCTGCTACTTGGGTGGCATTGTGGCATTAGGGACAAACTGAACTTCCCAGCTCCACAAGATAGGCTTGTTACCCCTAACTCATAACTGGAGGGAAGTATAGCCAGGAATCTAAGACAGAGGGCTTCTTGAAGCCTTCTGGTTGTCTTGTCAACCCCACTGGTCCTGAATAAGACCATTACCACAAATTTGAGCCAAGTTTGAAGCAAGTTTTAATTAAATACTGGCCAGGTGCATGGATTCAGGCCAGGTCCATACCTGGGTGTCCAGGAAATGGCCTCCAATCATGGTTTTGGTTTTTTTTTTTTTTTTTTTAAAAAAAAAAAAAAAAAAAAGGTAAAACCACAATTCACTGTATTTTTCATCAGGTCCAGTCAGGGGCAAGCATACATCCAGATGAATTTCCTGCCCATGGACCTCCCACCCACCCACATGTGATCAAGTACATTTGGTGCACATGTGTCAAACAAACATAGGATAAATGGGAACTTATTCTTAACTGTCTTAACTGCAAACAGAACCTACAAGGTATGTTTTCCCTGTTTTGGCCTCACATGTAGTCTGTGCTTTAGAAAGACTTACTGTGGTATAAATATGCTGTTGGCGTGTTTTTAGAATCATGAAATTGATTAAGAACCATATATAGGCAGAGAGGGGAAGAGGGACAGAGAGAAAACTGGATGAATAAACGAGAATGAGATGAATACAGATGAGGGTTGTGGGATGTGAGGGCTCTATGACTCTGAAACCTGTCGCCCCATTGTTTGCCAGGGTTGATTTGGCTGATATGGCCGGCTGGGCAGGTGTCCCTTCCTCCCTCACTGCTCCATGTGCACCCCCCCTGACCTTCTCCGAATAGAGGTCAAATGTATACAAGTAGCTGCGCTCCCCTGCTAGAACCTTCAAACAAGCTCTCAAAGATGAGGGTTGTTAGATATTATTAGTATTGTTTGCTTTGGTGTTTTTTTTTTTTTTTTAAGTTTTATCTTTAGCTACCATGCCCAGCTAGAACTATTTTTGTATTTATCTATTTTTATTTTTTGTGTATGAGTGCTCGATTGTATGTGTGCCATGCACTTGCCTGCTGCCTGAGGAGGCTAGAAAAGAGCATCAGATTCCTTGGAACTAGAATTACAGACATTTGTGAGGCACAATGTAGAAGCTGGGATTCAAACCCAGGTCCTTTGGAAGAGCAGCCAGTGTTCTTAACTACTGAGCTGTTTTTGTTTTTTGAGACAGGGTCTCATGTAGCCTGCTGGCCTCAAATTCTCTATGTAGCTGAGGATGCCCTTGAGCTCCTGATCTGCCTGCCTCTACCCAAGTGTAGGATAACAGATTTGTGTAAGCCAGCCTGGTTTATGCAGTGTAAGGATTGACCCCAGGGCTTCATCCATGCTAGGTAAGCATGCACTCTACCATCCTCTGCTCAGAGACTGGAAAAAGAAAAAAAATGTTTATTCACAACCATGCAATATTTAACTGCATTAGTTTATTAGCGATGCCATAAGAACATAATTTTTGATGTTGCATTAAATTTTTTTCAGTTGCTTCAGTTGCTGGGCAGTGGTGCTGCATATGTTTAATCCCAGCACTTGGGAGGCAGAGGCAGGTGTAGCTCTGTGAGTTCTAGGACTGCTAGGACTGTTAGTTATATAGAGATACTCTGTCTTAAAAAATCATAACAAAAAAACCCCCAAAAATCAGCAATTTAGTGTGTATGTGTGTGTGTGTGTGTGTGTGTGTGTGTGTGTGTGTGAGAGAGAGAGAGAGAGAGAGAGAGAGAGAGAGAGAGAGAGAGAGAGAGAGAGATAAAAGAGAATCTTTTGATTGTAGGGTAATCCTGTACACTGTGAGTATGTATTACTTTTACTGGTTGATAATAAAGCTGACTTGGTCACAGAAAGGTAGGATAAGGCTAGGCAGGAAAGCCAAACTGAAAATACAGAGAGGAAGAAGAGTGGAGTCAGGGGAAGATGCCAAGTAGTCACCAGGAAGCAAGATGCTAGATAGAGGACAGATAAAGCCAAGTTGTAAGAGCTAGTTAGTAATAAGCCTGAGCTACAGATGGAACATTCTGTATTTGATGTAAGCTGTTTATTTTGGAGTGGGTGGTCAGGACAAAAGAAAAGCTCTGCCTCCACTTTTTTTTTTCCTTTTTCTTTTTCTTTTTCTTTTTCTTTTTTTTTTTTTTTCTGTGCACTGGTGTTTTACCTGCATGTATGTCTGTGTGAGGGAGTCAGGTCTCTTGTAACTGTAGACACAGACAGTTGTGAGCTGCCATGTGGGTGCTGGGACTGAACCCAGGTCCTCTGGAAAAGAACAAGGAACAAGTGCTCTTAACTGCTGAGCCAGCCCCCCCCCAGCCCCGCTACTTCTTTATAAATGTTTTTTTGCTGTTTGTATTGTGAAGCATATTTGTTTGTTTTTTTATATCTTTATTTTTGGGTGCTTGAGTATCAAACTCAGGGCTGCACACGTGCTAGGCCAGTGCCTCCTAAGTGCTTATTACAGTCCTGTGCTACCACACCAAGCTTGAAGTTGATTTCAACCTTTGTTAGAGAAGGTCTAAAATTGCTTTTACTCCACTACTATAGTCTCTACCTAAGTTCATGAACTTTCTTCTCTAAATGTAACACAGATTCAGTTCTTGTGAACTCTGCCGAGGCCCATTCTGCTCACAGCTCCTTGTTTTTGCCTAACTTCATGTATTTTGCACTCATCAAAGACTGAAGGAAACCATCCTGTAGATTTGCTCTCTCTTCAGGACTTCTAGCTGAGGCAGCTTTTCTGTCTGTCTGTCTGCTTCTGCTTCTGTATTCAGCAAGGCGATATCTGCTTGAGATGTACTTCCCAGTATTGTAGTCAAGGGTGTCACTGGCATTAAATCTCCGGCAGTGATAGGGTTCAAGTTGTTTTCTTCTATCAGGTACTGCAATCCTGTTGTACTAGCCCAATGTATGAAATGTTGGTTTCCTATGTTTGTCTCTTTTCCTAGGATGAGAAATCTAGAGCTGGTTATCTATTCATAGCTATAGGTAAAGCTCAAGGCTCAGAAAAGATTTGCTAATTTTATATAGTTTTAAGGTATGAGTAAGCTTCCAGATGTATCTGTCTATAAGCATCATGGTTGATTTGTCTACCTTCTACAGAAGAAAGCAAATGCAGAAATGTTCAGGTAGGTTTTAATGTTTTTCTCAGTTATTACATTTATTTAGTGTGGATGTGGGAGACACATGCTGTGGCACAGATGTGCAGTCAAACTGTGACTTGCCTGGACTTGATTCTCTCTCTGTGGGTCCCAGGGATCAAACTCAGGTTGTCAGGCTTGGCTGCAAGTGTTCTTCACACAGTGAACAATCTTACTTGCCCATCAGGTCACTTAGGTAAGAGGGAGATCTGAAGTAAAATTGATCACTTCCTGTTGTGCCACTCCCTGAATAACGGGGTATTGTCCTTTGGAATGGGTGTGCCAGGAATCAGATATATATGTCTGTGCTGACCCTCTCTGCCAGGCACTTGAACTGAACCAAGAAATTGGGGGTGTCGTAGTTAGGTTTTCTATTGCTGAAATGAAATACCATGACCAAAAAAGCAAGTTGGGGAGGAAAGGGCTTATTTTATCAGGCTCACACTTCCACATTGCTGTCCATCATTGAAGGAAGTCAAGACAGGAACTTAAGCAGGGCAGGAATCTAGAGGCAGGAGCTGATGCAGAGACCATGGAGGAGTGCTGCTTACTGGCTTTTTACCCCTGGCTTGCTCAGCCTGCTTTCTTATAGAACCCAGGACCACCAACCTATGATCTCTAGCTTTTGACAGTTAATTATGTTAAAGCACATGTAATGCTGCCTGTGTGAAATATAGAAAAGGCATGTTAACTGTTCAGGAAAAACATACATCTACCTATAGATAACCATAAGAATATTATCATTTTTATTTTATTTATATAGCATGTGTATATGTGTGCATGTATGTATGTGTTTTAATTGCATATATGTAGATGCCAAAGGACAACTTTGATGAGGCAGTTCTGTCTTATGCCATGTGTGTCCTGAGCAATGGGATGCAGACCACCAAGCTTGGCAGCATGAGCTTTTACCCATTGAGCCGTCTCATCAGCTGCAGAACAACGTTTTTGATGGCATCTCTGTCTTGCATTACTTCCATATGTGTATCATGTCACAGTTACCTTTGTCTGTCGTAATGGTTTGAATCACTTAGAAAATGTTAGCTAACAGTCTAAGTGGACAGCACACCTGGGAAAGACAATTAAAAATAACAACAACAAAAGTGGTTTAGCAGAGTGTGGTAGTTCATGCCTTTAATCCCAGTAGGCAGATCTCTATGAGTTAAAGGCCTGCCTAGTCTATATAGTGAGTTCCAGGACAGCTAGTGCTGCATAGAGCTGTGGTTCTCAACCTTCCTAATGCGGCAGCCCTTTAATACAGTTCCTCATGTTGTGGTGACCTCAACCATGAAATTATTTTCATTGCCACTTCATAACTATAACTTTGCTACTATTATGAGTTGTAATGTAAATATCCATGTTTCCTGATAGTTGTAGGTGACCCCCGTGAAAGGGTTTTCTAGACCCTTCCCCAAAGGGGTTGTGACCCACAGGTTGAGAACCATTGACATAGAGCAACCCTGTCTTTAAAAAAAAAAAAAAAGTTTAACAATGAAACTTTAAGGTTAGTTTTTAGTTCTCAGAGAATTTGTATCTCTGGAAGGGCTCTCCCAGAGGTTTCCAGTTGCAAAAGCTGTACTCTGTAAGAGTGCAGTAGTTTGCTGGCTTTCTTTTGACCTATATAACTTCCCACAGCTTGTTAGTGTTGGTTCTCATCTGCTATTTCCCCTCTGTGTCCTGCTTGGAAAAGAGGGCTGCTTATTTTCTCCTTGCTTTGGTGTTTCTGTAAATGATCAGGTCAAAGCATTGCCACAGTGCTTATTTACTTTTGATTATGTGTATGGGGGTGGGGTGGGGAGGTGGGGGGTCTAGACTGCAGGTGAATGCAGTCTAAAGATGCCTAAGGGTGTGGGATACTTTGGAACTGCAGTTACAAGCTGAACCCCCAAATGTCTGCTAAGAATTAAAAGTGTGTTTTCTGGAAGTATGTGTCTACTAAACTATGGCTCTAGTTTTAAGACAGGGTCTCACTCTGTAGACCAGGCTGGCCTCAAACTCACAGAGAAGCACCTGTTTCTGCCTCCTAGAGTACAGAGATTTGCCACCATGCTTGGCTATTTCTTTCCTTTATTTTTAGAAAGCTTTATTTAAAGATTTATTTATTTTTTGTTTTATGTGTATGAGTGTGTACATATGTACTATGTGTGGAGTTATAGATGGTTATGGGGCTGGGAACTGAACCTGGTACTCTGAAAGAGCAACAAGTGCTATTAACCATTGAACCATCTCCCCAGCCTCTCTCTCCTTATTTTTAAACAGGGTCTTGGTATGCAGCACAGGCTAGCCTTAAGCTTTCTGTCCTCTTGCCTCAGCCTCCCTAGTGCTGGGATTATTGATATGTGCTTGGATCAACTTGAGATTCCGTCTCCTTCTTTGTTGTTTGTTTCCAACAGATTCTCATTAGATAGTCCAGGATGGCCTTGAACTCAGAATCCAAGGACTGAAATTATGGGTGTGTATCACCACTTTTTAAAAAATTAGTTACATTTGTTCTTTGATAATTTCATACATTTATATAACCTATACAATGCCTACTTTTGCATTTAATAATTTCAGGTACTCATTGTCATTTTGACTCCAAAAATATTAAATAGGAGTCAAGAGATAGCTTAGCAAGTAAAGTCTCTTGTTGCCTGATGATCTGAGTTTTATTCCTGGAAACCACACGAAAGTGAACTAACTCCACAGTTGTACTCTGACCAGGCCTCTGCATGTACACTGGCACATGTATCTATGCAGTCACACCATGTACACATACAGATAATAAATTTAAAAAATTAGTGGATTAGTGGGTAAAATGCATGCTGTGTGTGTGTGTGTGTGTGTGTGTGTGTGTGTGTGTGTGTGTGTGCGCTGCATGTTGCATGCTGCGTGTATGTGGTGTGCGCATCTGAGTTCAAATCTTTAGACCCCATGTAAACAGGGTCTGGTAGCATTCTCTGTAATCCCAGTACTCCCGAGAGAGAGAGAGAGAGAGAGAGAGAGAGAGAGAGAGAGAGAGAGAGAGAGAGAGAGAGAGAGAGAGAGAGAGAAGCAAGGCTGGGTGGCAGAGGCACTTGCTGTTAGTCTGGAGCATCCAGGTCGGAACCCTTAAGACTCATGGGAAGCTGGGCCCAATCTGTGCAGTCCCAGTGCTGCTCAAATATAAGGGAGGCAGAGACAAAGACTCAGGTCCTCATGCCCGCATAGCAAGCACTTTACCTACCGAAGGTCATCTCCCTAACTCCTTTATTATTTATTTATGTATGTATTTAGAGACAAGGTCTCATAGCCCAGGCTTACCTGGAACTTGAAGCAGTCCTGCCTTGGCCTCTTGAGGGGGTTACAGGCATGAGCCACATGCCCAGATTCCTGTCAGTTTCGTGTCACACCCTTGTCATTGTATTCTCTAGATCCTATCTATTGAAATTTTATATAGTGTTATTTTTTTTCCTTAGCTTTCTCTCTTTTCTAAAGCTCAGGCCCCTTTCTGAGTGTCCATTTCCAAATGAAGAGCAATACTTAAGAAACAAAGGAACAAGTAAGCACAATGTTTTTCAAGAGAAAAAGTTATTATCCCTGTTAGGCAGTGTAGGCGTTGCATTTTTGTTCCATACTTTACAACCAATTTCATTTGTTTCTATTGCCCCAACAGTTTACCATACTCCTGGTGATTTGGAACAATACTCAGATTGTTTTACAGTTTTGTAGATTAGAAAACCAACACAAGCCTCACTGGAGACAACAAAGTTGCATACTTTTTGGACTGTAGGTTAAAAAAAAAAAATTCCGGGCCTTTATAGCTTCTGGCAGTGGTCATCATTCTTGGTTCATGGTCCCTTCATCTGACAAAGCAGCAGTGGTGGGCAAGTGTTCACGTCGAATGCCACTCTGACCTCATTTCTGTCTACAACTTCTAAGGCCCTTTGTGCTTGCCATGGGATTACTCACAGTAATCCAGAGGGAATCCTTCTCCATCTCAAGGTCTGCGACTTGTCATTCACCATGTAAAGTGAATACTCACAGGTTCAGGGATTGGGATACAAACATTTTGGGGAGGGTCGTTATTCTTCCTTCTTTACCAATGTAGAATCACTGAGTCATTTTTACAGATCTCTGAGTTATTTATTAATTCTTTTTGATGTCTTCCCTTTATATTCTAAAATTGTAGGCCCAGCTTTTAGTGTCATTTCTGAATGGTTACAAATTATTGTTGTGGGATATTTGTTCACTGTGTGAAGATGAATTGCAGTGATTGGTTTAATAAAGAGCTAAATGGCCAATAGCTAGGCAGGAGGTATAGGTGGGACTTCCAGGCAGAGAGAGAGGAAGTAGGAGATGAATCTAGGCACTCAAAAGATGGTGGAGACCGGGAATGAGTTGGACACACAAATGGGAGAGAGATAAAAGCCACATGGTAGAATGTAGGTTAATAAAAATATGGGTTAATTTAAATTATAACAACTACTTAGGTACAAGCCTAAGCTATAGGCTGAGCTTCCATAATAAATAAGTCTCCTTGTCATTATTTGGGAGCTGGCTTATGGGAATGAAAAAGACTCATTACAAATTATTTCTTTTTTAATTGACTAAGTTTGAAGTCAAAGTAGGCTATGGCAGCCCTGAGGGACAAGGTTGTGAAGATCACAGCCTTTAGGACTGTCCCAGTGAAGTGACAACTGCACAGGCTGTCAGGTCTGGACATGTTGATACTACTGAATTTTTATGCTGCAATATTTTAGAGCTCAGGTTCCCATTCTGAGTATTAGTTTCCAGATGAAGAATAACACCTAGGAAACAAAGGTTAAACAGGCAAAAACAACCTAGCCCAATCCAAAGCACCTGTCCCATGGTTACAAGGAGGAGAACTTCAATGTAGCACTTTCTTTTGGAGCACAGTGGCTAGCGAGGCTCCTGCTGCTCAGGAGTGTGAGGAGGATCTGCTGTACTGTTGTGGGTAAAATCGGAACAAACCACGAGTAGTGGTGCATGTATGTATGTGTTCCATGTGTGTGCCTGGTGCTTCAGAGATGAGAAGAGAGAATTGGGTCTCCGGGAACTGGAGTTATGGGCTGTTGTAAACCACCATGTGGGTGTGTGGAACTGAACCTGGGTCCTGTAAAAGAGCTACAAATGCTCTTAACCATGAGCCATCTCTCTAGACCACTGTGCTTCTCAACCTTCCTAAGGCTGTGACTCTTTAACACTTTCTCGTATTTTAGTGACACCAACCATAAAATTATTTGTTGCTATTTCACAACTGTAATTTTGCTACTGTTATAAATTGCATTGTAAATATCTGATATATAGGATATCTGATATGCAAACCCCTAAAGGGTTTTCGACTCATAGGTTGAGAACCGTTGCTCTAGACTCATCTCCTTTGTTTTCTTTTCTTTTCTTTCTTTCTTTCTTTCTTTCTTTTTTTTTTTGAGATAAAGTCTTGTTATATAGATTATATAGCCTTAGCTAGTCTAGAATTCACTGTGTATTTGAGGCTGGCCTCTAATTTCATGGCTGATTTTTCAGTTTTTGTTTTTCCCTGTGCTGGAATTACAGATGTGAATCACCATGTCTGCCCTTTCAGGCATGACTTTATTTTTAATTGTATGTGTGTGTGTGTGAATGGGGTGGGTAGTGTGTGTGTGTGTGTGTGTGTGTGTGTGTGTGTGTGTGTGTGTAGTCTCTATGGAGACCAGGAGGGTATCTGATCCCTGGAGCTGGAGTTTCGGGCGGTTGTAAAATGGCTGTATGTGCTGAGGACAGAACTTAGGCCACAGTGTCCTCTTTGCTGAGCCAGTCTTCCAGCTCCCAGCTTTCTGGCATCTTTGAGGGGAAATATAATTAATATAAATCTGTAAATATAAAATAAAATTAGAAGTAGAGTCTTCCACCCGGCGGTGGTGGTGCACACCCTTAATTCTAGTGCTGGGGAGGCAGAAAAAGAAGTAGAAACTTCCAACTCAAAAACACTTGCAAAGGTAACTCCTTTATCCCTCATGATGGGGATTGAAGCCAAGACTTGATTCGTGCTAGACAAGTGCTTGACCGCTGAACTCCCCTTTTAACTGAATACACATTAAACTAGAGCGTGAGCTTCTTTGTGATAAGTTTAGAATCCGGTTTGGAAATCCGCTGATGTAATAAGCCAGCCAGTCAAACAGAATTGTTAAATCCAGATTTAATGAACACAGCAAAGCCCTCAGGAGTGCAGGAGAGGAGTCATGTGGCAAATATGGCTACCAGGTCTTAAGTAGCCTATAGGCATGGTCTTGAGCAGCCCCCAGGAGAGGAGCTGACCCTTGGCTGACTTTCTGAGGGGAAGGGCTGCTGCTTGGTGGGCTTTGGGGGTGGGAGGGGGTTGGAATGGGAGGAGTGAGACCTGAGCATGGAATGGGGGCCCCCAACTGGTGATCCCCAACACTTCACAGGGACGGTGATAAGAGATTGCAAGACAAGTCTCACATTTGATTGCGCAGTACAGGGTAACCAGACATATTTACATGTTCTTTAAGTAAGAGGACTTACTCAGGCACTGTGTGCTTTGCCTGGTAATGGGGGGGGGCAGGGTGACCATCTGTGTGGCCTAATTGGCTTTGTCCAGAGCAATAAACAGAATTCTCCTGTCTTAATGATAGGAGGATATTCTGTACTCTGGAGGCATCTGTAGAAGCTTCTTCCCTTT
The DNA here is from genome assembly GCA_030556225.1 of Cricetiscus sungorus. Classification (NCBI taxonomy): domain Eukaryota; kingdom Metazoa; phylum Chordata; class Mammalia; order Rodentia; family Cricetidae; genus Cricetiscus; species Cricetiscus sungorus. Next base: position 41,911,607 of record JANBXA010000641.1, read on the forward strand.
GTATAGAAACTGGGATACTTGTGTTCCTAAGAGATGCTTCTTAAGGAAGACATACCCAGATCAAAGATCTGTCCAGTCTTCTAAACATTTCAAAGAAAAGAGGAATCACATACAGTTTCAGATTTCATTCATCCATTTTTGAGGCAGGGCCTCTCTGCATAGTCCTGTCTGTCCTATACTCACTATGTATACCAGGCTGGTTTCTAACCCACAGAGTCCCTGCCTCTGCCACCAAGTGCTGGGATTAAAGGTTGGCCATGCCCAGCCAGTTAAAGTCAATGCTAAAGATGGAGAGAAATACCTTTGATTCTTCCTCTTCCTGTGCCCCTCCCCTCTGTAGTCTCCTAGGTGCCAGGCTGGCCTCAGAAGTCCTGCCTTCACTTCCCATAGTGTCCGCCCATCAGAGGATATCCTTGAACTTTTGATTCTCTAACCATCTCCTAGCACTAGGATTATAGGCATACAGCACCATGCCTGGTTTTTATAGTGCTGGGGCTTGAACCCATGGCCTTGACATGCTAGACAAGCACTGTACCATCAAATCTACATTTCCAGCCCATGGTCTTCTTATTGTGTGGGAATTTCATGCATGCTTGCATTTTGGTTAAGTCTACCCCAGTTCCCTACCTCTTGAGTTCTTTCTCACCCCCCACTACTGTTTCCTCCCACATTCACATGGGGTTTAGTTTGTTTGTTTAAATCCACTGAGCTCATTTAGTGCTGCCTCTGTGTGCTTAGGTGTGGTTATCAATAAGAGCATAAGTAGCCTCTTCAGGACTGCATCCTGAAAAAAAACAATCCCTCCCCAAGAAGCTGCAGTTACAGGGATGGCACTTTGTCACTACCTCCCCCACCCATCCACCCATGTGGAAAGTTTCATCTGGTTTGATCTCCATGAATCTTAAGCATACCACTCAAGTGCCGTGAATTCATGTCTCACTGTAGTCATCCACTGCCTCTGGCTCTTACCAGCTCTCTCTTCTTTTCTGTGATGGTCTCCGAACCTTCTGAGGAGGCATGTGATACAGATGTCTCATTTAGGCTGATCACTCTGCTGTCTGTTAGTCTATTCCTTGACCAGTTGTGGGTCTCTCTGTTTATCACTACTGCAAAAACAAGCTTCTCTGGTTTTGGTTGGAAAATGTACTTATCTTGTGTACAAGGAAAAGTCATTAGAACCATTTTTTTTTTTAACACTATGTGCATTTACAGAATGATAGTAGGAGTTTCTCCACTAGAGAGCATATGGTTCTTGCCCTTGTAACAGTGTGAGCATAGGTTCTGTTTTGTGGGACGTGGGCCTTAAATCTAATAAGAAAGTAGTTGGTTATTCCCCTAATATTTGTGCTACTATTGCTCCAGTGGCCAGTTTGCCAGGCCATCTGTTGGAGCTCAAAGGGCTGATGACTGGATAAATATGATGATTACTTTTAGTATATATTACTAGTATACATCACCTTCCAGCACCATGAAAGCTAGCCAGTAGAAGATTTTAGGTTGATGCCAATTGGAGTTTTTCATGTTCTATGACTCATGTATGTGTGTTTTCAGCAGTAGAGTCTTAACATCAATCTCTGGAGGTATATGAAAACCCAAAACCCAACTACTCCAAAGGAAGGAGCCCATTTCTGGCACTGAGCTTCTTATTTGATAGTTTTTGGTGTCTGGGAGAGGCACTGTCCTCCCGTTATGAGGTAACTCCATTTAAACTCTTTTAGTGTGTGCACATTTGTTTGTGCCTGTGTGTATTTTAGGAAGCTTCTATAGTAATGTTCTCATATGACTTTCCTTTTTCCTTTTTTCTTCCCTGAAACACAGTTTCTCTGTGTAGTCCTGGCTGTCCTGGGACTGACTCTGTAGACCAGGCTGGCCTCAAACTGCCTCTGCTTCCCAAGTGCTGTGATCAGTAGTGTACATCATCACCACCAGCTTCCATATGACTTTTTCAAAGCTCTTTAGTGTTATTATCCCTCCTCATCCTCTTTCCACTACTTCCCATCCCTACCCTCCTCAATCCTTATTGCTCCATTATTCCCCATTCATTCCTTATGCCACACCTGTCTGTGTTCCACCCATGTGACCATTACTAGTTTGCTGGTTTAGTGTGGGTTCTCCAATTTTAACACATGTGTTAAGATTCAAAGGATAGGTAGCATCTACATATGAAGGAGAACAGGACAACATTTGTCCTTCTCAGTCTGAGTTACCACAGAATGTAATTATTTCTAACTCCATCCATTTACCTGAAGATTTCATAATTTCCTTTTTTTTTAGCAGCTGAATAATATTGAGACTGTTTTAATTTCCTGGCCATTATGAATACAGTGTATGAACAAGCACCTCTGTAGTAGGATGTAATAGTCTAGATCTTCTGATAGACCTATTTCTGGCCACAGTGGCTGTATTATTTTGCTTTCCATTTCTAACAAGCTGACCAAAAGCAACTTATGGAGGAAAGTTTTATTTGGCTGACATGTCTATGTCTCAGTCCAACAGTGAGGGAAGTCAGAGCAAACGCAGGAACCATAGAAGGATGCTGCTTGCTGGCTGGCTCACAGGCTCAAATCATTCAGCCACCATTCTTTTTTGAAGTGTTTGTTTGTTTTGCTTTGCTTTTTGTTTTTTGAGACAAGGTTTCTCTGTATAACAGTCCTGGCAACTCTTTGTAGACCAGGCTGGCCTCAACTCCAAGAGATCCGCCTGCCTCTGCCTCTGCCCCTCTGCCTCTGCCCCTCTGCCTCTGCCTCTGCCTCTGCCTCTGCCCCTCTGCCTCTGCCTCTGCCCCTCTGCCCCTGCCCCTTCTCCTCTGCCTCCGCCTCCGCCTCCGCCTCTGCCTCCGCCTCCGCCTCTGCCTCTGCCTCTGCCTCTGCCTCTGCAGTACTGGGACTATAGGTGTGTGCCACCACTCCCCTGCTCCATTACCATTCTTGTATCTCCCAGGACCACCTGCCTGGCGTGGCATGGCTCATAGTGGGCTGAGCCCTCCCACATCAATCGACAAACAAGGAATGCCCCTCAGATTGTTTACAGCCATTCTAACAGAGAATGAAGATTTTTTCCTCCCAGATGATTCTGGGTTTTGTCAAGTTGAGAACACTAAGCAGCTTAAGTCTACACCAGTGTAGTCCCACCAGTAGTAAGAGAACACTAAGCAGCTTAAGTCTACACCAGTGTAGTCCCACCAGTAGTAAGGAATGGTCTCCTTTCCCACACCCATGCTAGTGTTTATTGTTATTTGGGTTTTCCTTTTTTGTTTTTGTTTTGTTTTGTTTTATATTATATTAGCTGTTCTGACTATGGTAAGACAAAATATAAAAGTGGTTTTAATTTGCATTATCTTGATAAGTAAAGATGTTGAACATTAAGCTGGGCGGTGGTGGTGCACGCCTTTGATCCTGGCACAGGAGGCAGAGGCAGGGGATATCTGAGTTTGAGGCCAGCCGGGTCTACACTGTTAAAACCCTGTCTCGAAAAACCAAAAAAAAGTGGTGGGGGGAGGGGGATATGTTGAACATTTAAAACATATTTATCAGACATTTGTGGTTTTTCTTTTGAGAACTCTTTAATTCTGTGCCCCAGTTTTTAATTAGGTAATTTGTTTTCTTGATACTTAACTTTTTTTTAGTTCTTTGTGTGTTTTAAATATGAACCCTCTATCAGATGCATACCAGTATGGTCTTTTAAGTGAGGTAAATCAGTGACTTACTGATTATATGGACTTTTTCCCCCCCAAAGTCTGAGTGAGTGAGTGAGTGAGTGAGTGAGTGAGTGAGTGAGTGAGTGAGTGTATATGTGTGTGTGCCTGAATGTATGTATGCATACCATGTGCATACAGACCCCAAGGAGATTAGAAGAGGCATCAGATCACCAGAATTGGAGCTAAAGACAATTCTGAGCCACCATGTGGATGCTGGGAAACCTAGCCCGGATCTTCTGCAAGAGCAATAAGTGCTGTTTACCATTGAGCTGTTTCTCCAGCCCTGTGTTTTGTTTTCTGACAAGACTTACTTTTAAGTTTCTGTACATATGTGCATAGTTATGTGCGGGTACCTGCAAAAGCCAGAGGAGTTGGATTCCCCTGGAGCCAGAGTTACAGGCAAACCTGAGTCCTCTAAAAGAGCAGTAACTTAACTACTCTTAACTACTGAGCCATCCCTTCAGCCTCCTGTGTTTTGTTTTAAAATCTTATTTTCTAGGTTCAAAAGCTGCTTTGCATGTGCCCAGTAGATTTCCATGGAATCTTCCAACTCGATGAAAGACGGAGAGATGCAGTGATTGCGTTGGGCATTTTTCTCATTGAATCTGATCTTCAGGTGAGTCTTTATCACGTTTATATTTCTTTAGTGTGAAGGGCATGTCATGAGCATCTGCGCTGTATTGTATTATTTACCTCATCCTACAGTACCTGGAGTATGCTTCTAACCTAATCAAAGCTATGAGGGAGGAGTGAGACAAGATAAATAGACAGTGGCATGGAGCACCTAGGAAACTTACCAAATTGTTTATTTTTTTTTTAGCTTGAGGTAGGATCTCTTTATGTAGCCTAGTGGGTCCTGGGATTAACTGTGTAGCCCTGGCTGCCTCAAACTTGCAGAGATCCACCTCTCTCTGCCTCTCAAGTACTGAGATTAAAGGCCACCACTACCCAGCCAATTTACTGATTCTTTAAAAATGTGTTGTAAAACAAATAATAAAGGTTTTAAACTTTTTTGGGGGGGGGGGTTCAAGACAGGGTTTCTCTGTGTAGCTTTGTAGACCAGGCTTGCCTTGAACTCACAGAGATCCGCTTACCTCTGCCTCCCTAGTGCTGGGATGAAAGGCGTGTGTCACCACAGCCCAGCTTTGGTTTTAAACTTTTTCGAAAATTGGGAGTATAACTAAGATAAAATTCTTTTGAGGTATAAATTGCATATTTTATCAAGTAGGCTTGCTTTTACCTAGCAGGTGAATTAGTTAGTCATCAGTCATAGTTCTTCGGTCATATAAGATCATCTTTATCAAAACTGAATAGAAATAAAATTTGAATACATACTAATAGTATTTTGGTAGGAATTAAACCCCAGCCTTCTTGCTACAATGGAAAATTGTGTACTGTTGCTTCACTTTTTTTATAATTACCAATGCTAGCTGAAGTAAATTGTTGATCATTGGATACCAATTCCAATTCATTTATATGTTTATCATCTCTAGATACTATGTTTGAATTCTACGTGTAATTGTTCTGTTAGGAAAATAATGTTATGTAATGGATATTCATCTAAAACATTAGTCTGTACTTCCTAGAAATTATACTCCAATAAGCATTATTTATTATTTATTTGTTTTATGAAACAATCTTGTTGTCCCTGGCTTAGTTTGTTAGTAAATCTTGTCTAGCTATGTAGATCAGGCTGGCCTTGAACATGGTAAGGTCTGTTTCTCCACTACAGAGATTTCAGGCGTGCTCACGAACCTGATTTGTATTTTTTCTGTTGGAAGACCTTGCTGGCTGGTTGAGCTTGCAGTCTGTCATGGCCTGGCAGCTTTTCCCAGAAGCTTGGCAACATGGAAACTCCCTCCTTCCCCAGCAAACTTCCTGCCTCTACCTGCCTTGTCTGGAAAATGCCTCTGGGCCTGGAAGACTGACTTTATCTGAAAACTGTCTCTAAGCCGGATGCCTGATTTATCATTAGCTTGACCCTTGGCACAGACTCCTGTTAAAAGGCTTGTGCTAGGAGTTGTGCTAAGGACCCTACTGCCACATACAGTCGTGTGAAAGGAGCATGGCCCTTAATGCAAATGAGGGTTTGTCCCTAGGCTCCCCAGTCCTATATATTCCTTATACTCTGGAATACAGTTGAGCTGATTTATTGAAGTCTGTCTCCCAGAGGGCTGTCTCCATTGTACCCACAGCTGTCCTAACCCTGTTTTCTGCTTCTGCTCCCTTCCACCCTCATGGACCAATACAGTCAACAATCCCAAAAAGGAAGCAGAGCCACATTTTTCACTGAGTATTTGGCTTTTTTTCAGAGTATTTTTTTCCTGAACTCTGAGCCTTGCACATGCTAGGCAAATGTTGTACCATTCAACTGCACCTTCAGCCATTCTAGTTTTCTATTTGTCAGCTTGTATTAAGTATAAAGTGAGTTATAGAGGGCAGAAAAGAATTTCTACACTACTGATATTCAAATATGTATTACTTTAATATATTTATGACATATGCATTGCTTGATAGAATAATGCATTACCTGTAAATCCCAAACATATACCTGACTTTCCTAAGATGGAATGGAAGAGGTAAGTACAAATTCCCTTTCATGCAATTTGGGTTCTACATAAGGACTGAGCAGGTGTCAGATGGTGTTGTTCTTTTGCTATAATTACAGTTGGGAGAATTGTAAGGTGGGGGAGTGGCTCCCAAGAGGGTCCCAAGACAAGGGAAGGAAGTCCTGAGGCCAGGAAGAAGTTGAGTAATGTTTATTTGGAGTGAATCTGACCTGTTTAAGTGGGTCCAATTCGGCTACCTGGAACTTACAAGAATCCTTTGAGTTTGTGAAAACATAAATATTAGGCACATTAGCAGCATACTCATGTTAGGAACAATTTGGCTGAAAGAATTAACGTTTATACAACTGACAGATTAGCACAATGAAAAGCACCTTAATTTTGAACTTAGAGTTACAGTTATGCTTGTATGGTGGCATAGTATGGTGCTTAGTACTCTGTCAGAGTTGGATTAGTAGCTCATTAAAACTTTATTGATTAATGTTAAAAGTATAAACAGTAGCAACCTTAAAATGCCCATTTCTAAAATCTGTTTTGTAAAAGTTGGAGCCTTAGCTGCTGCTTTAAGCTGACAAAGCTACTAGTCATCAAAAGCGTCAGAGTTCTTGAGAAGAATAAAATTTTACCTGAATGATAAGAGAGTAACAGGGACTTACTAGCTGGCAGCATGGACATTTTCCACTGGTGTGCGATGGTATTTCCAGCAAATGGGTGGATGGAACTAGACTGCTGATTCGTAATCAGGGTCCCCAAGTGTCTCTGGCTGGCCGTCTGACAGCAGGCTGCGGCCGATTACTCAAAGAGGCTTGACCGAGATTTGGCACCAATGTTGTTCTTTTGTTTTAGTTGGCACCTAAGAAACACAGACACGAGACTCAGTGCCCACGTGGAGTTTATTGGTAGAGGGGGGGGGGGGGGGGGGGGGGACGACAGCCAGGTAATGCATGACGTAGCAATGACAGGGCCATGAGCATCCCTCCAATTGTCAGGGGGCGGAGTCAGCAGACTGCTGGTTTCCAACAGATGGCACATGACAATTTAGCTGCCCTGCCAGTTTCACCTTTGAACTCTTGGATACAGATGGAACCCAGCAGACTTTATTAGGCCCTGAGAAGGTCAAGGCACCATGGGCATCATGTCTTTATCTTGGGTCACTTCCTGTTTGTATTGCTGTCTCTGCCTGGGATGCATTTGCTGCCTTCATGTCTTTCCTGAGCTATCATAGCAACAGTTGTGTCCAGAGAGTGGAGACAGTTTATTCACTATGTACTACTGAAGCCCCACCTTCTGTAGGAAGGAGCCTAGGCTCTTCTTCCCACAGCAGTGCAGCCCTTTGGAGTTTTGTGCTTATGATCCCAGGCAGTCAGATCTCTGTGAGTTCAAGGCTAGCCTGGTCTACAGAGGGAATTCTAGGACAGCGAGGACTGTTACACAGAGAAACTGTGTCTTAAAAAAAAGGAAGGGAGGGAAGGAGGGAGGAAGAGGAAGTGTGATGCCATGTGAACTTCTGCTTTACATTTTCCCTAGAGATTCTGAGATTCTTAGGCTTACATAGCTTAATCTATGTGAAAAAACCTACTAGTCACTTATTAAATACATTTTTTTGTTTGTTTTTTAGCACAAAGACTGTGTTGTTCCTTATCTTCTTCGACTTCTCAGAGGTCTTCCAAAAGTGTCCTGGGTTGAAGAAAGCACAACTCGGAAAGGCAGAGGTAATTTTGTATGTTTATCCTGAATGCAAAAAGAAAAGGAAAGAAAAGAAAAGAAACAAACAAACTTAGACATTAGGCAGCTTCTGGCTGGTCCCACCAGATGTGGAACAACTTCACTGACCTCACATTGCTATCCAGGACTCGTGGCTAAAGAGCAAAGTGCACTCAACCTGCAGCTTCCCATTGCACTCTTCTGGGCATGAGCACATTCTTTTGAGACTCAGAAACTTTCATTCTTGTTTGTCATTGAACAATGTCAGTGGAGTCATCTGCATTGTCCATCTCCAAACCATCCATTTTGCCCTTGAGCTAATAGATTCATTCCTAAAGAAAGCTAAGTTCTCCACATTTTGATGCTGCTGTTCCAAGGGTAAGATTGGGAACACAACCACAATTGTCCACTAGAAATAGCTTTATCAACTTCAGTGCTGTTAAGTTTCACTTCAACTCCTACTTTAAAACATGCTGGGCATAGTGGTGCACGCCTTTAATCCCAGCAGAGGCAGGCAAATCTCTGAGTTTGAGTCCAGCCTGGTCTACAGAGCAAGTTCCAGAACAGCTGTCTAAAATAAAAAAGAAGAAGAATAAAGAAAGAAATTGAATGAATTAATATTCATTTCATTTTTAACTGGTATTTTATTTTGGATTTTGGGGGTTAGGGATGTCAAAGGGAAAGACACAGCCTTTGTCCCACATTTTCTCTGCTGCCCTCCTTTACCTACCTTCCTTCCTTCTTTATGAAATAGTTCTATAGACCCACTACGTGCCAAGTTTGTGTCAGCTTCTATAGCCTGGATAAATAAGAATCTGGGAAAACGATAGGTTGATGGATGTTTATTTGGGGAGAAATCACTTACACCAGAAACAGATGACTGCCAGCAGGTTCCGGTTCCAAGGATGCCTCCGGATGCTCTCTGTCTCCCACCAGGAAGCAAGAGAGAGAGCTGGGGCCCAAGACCCCAGACCTAGTCCCCCCAGGTCACTCTGGCACATTTCCCCATGCCCCAATGGGTGTGGTCAGTGCAACAGGTGTGGGTAGGGTAGATATCTCACTACAAGTTACAACACTGATGTTTGTGTGTGCTGATACCCTGAAGCTCCCAAATCAGCTTGGAACGCCTCCAGCATTTTAGGGTTCCTGATCCATAAAACTGAAGTTTCTTTGGAAGCTAGCTCTGTAGTGTTTTATATAAAACCTTTGAATGTGTCATAATGGGTTGATGTCTGTAATGAAGACATTGTTTTTTCCTCCATAGGTAATGCTGCCCTAACTTGTTAAGGGGGCTCACTTTGCCAAAGAAATTTTGCTGTTGTCACAAACATCTGATTTGTGATTTTCAGCCCTTTTAGTTACCTACCATGCCTAGAACTGATTCCTCAGATTATGATGTCTCCACATTTCAAAGGGCCACAATTAACAGAAGTCCATATCTACAACAATAACAGAAGCTATTGGTGTTCTTTTATTTATTTGTTTGTTTATTTTTGGTTTTTAGAGACAGAGTTTCTCTGTGTAGCTTTGGAGCCTGTCCTGGAACACACTCTGTAGACCAGGCTGGTCTTGAACTCACAGAGATCCAACTGCCTCTGCCTTCTGAGTGCTGGGATTAAAGGTGGCTGCCACCACTAACTGGCAAACAAAAAGAAAAAAAAAATTAATTATATATATTTATTTATTTAATACATATGAAGTATATAATTATATAACATTATATATAAAATAATATTATGTATATGGATGTGTCTGTGTGGGTATGTACATATGAGTGTAGTGCCCTCAGAGTCCACAAGAGAGTATTAGATATCCTGGAACCACTGTGAGCTTTGGTGCTTGGACAAACATTTGAGTGCTCTGCAAAAGCAGGATGCATTCTTAATTGCTGAGTCATCTCTAGCCCTGGTTTCTTTGAGACCTAACAGTCTTCATCAACATCTCCTCTTCTTTCTTTTCCCCTTCCTCCTCCTCCACCCACTGAATTCCTCAGCAACTGTACTAATGTGCACAGACATATACATATAATTTAGGAGTAATAAATAAACTTTAAAAATCTCTTTTCTTTATACAGATTCATGTTAGAATGAAAGCTTTGACATGTTTGAAATACTGTTAAAATGTGTGTGAACTGGGGACTGAATCCAGAGCCTCATGCATGCTAAATATGTGCTCCATCACTGAATGTGTGTGTGTGTGTGTGTGTGTGTGTGTGTGTGTGTGTGTGTGTGTGTGTGTAAGAGAGAGAGAGAGAGAGAGAGAGACAGAGAGAGAGAGTGTGTGTGTGTGTGTGTGTGTGTGTGTAAGAGAGAGAGAGAGAGAGAGAGACAGAGAGTGTGTGTGTGTGTGTGTGTGTCATGTCTATGTGGTCTATGTGTTGATAGGGGTATGTATGTATTGGGGGTGTGTGTATGTATGTGTGTGTTATAGGAGGGCTCTCACCACCCTAGGCTGGTTGGCTATCAAGCCCCAGAGATCCTTCTGTTTCTTATTTCTGCCTAGCTGGCACTGGGATTGCAAATGTGTGCTGCATGCCTGGCTTTTCATGTGTTTGCTACATATCAAACTTAGGTCCTCGTGCTTGGCATACTTATTGACCCATGTCCAAAGCTGTCCTCCTTTTTTTTTTTTTTTTTTTTTTTTTTGGAAAAGCAGTATAACTTATGCTTTTAAAAATCTAGGATAGTGGTTTCTAAAGTGGGCAGTCTAAATGGTAATAAAGCCCACACACAGGTTTCAGAACTACCTGGGTGGCATTTTAAAATTCTAATAGAATTAGAATAATCTTCTGCCATATATTAAGAATATCCATGAGCCTCAAGAGATGGCTCAGAGGATGAGAGCACTAGCTGCTCTTCCAGAGGTCCTGAGTTCAATTCCCAGCAACCACATGGTGGCTCACAAACATCCATAATGAGATCTGGTACCTTCTTTTGACCTGGAGGGATACATATAAGCAAAATACTCTATACATTAGAAATGAATGAATCTTTAAAAGAAAGAAAGAATATCCATTAAAAGTGGGTGCTCTTTTTGTTGTTGTTGTTTTTTGGTTTTGTTTTTCAAAACAGGGCATCTCTGTGTAGCCCTGGCTGTCCTGGAACTCAATTTTGTAGCCAGGCTGTCCTCCAGCTCAGATATCTGCCTGCCCCTGCCTCCCAAGTGGGATTAAAGGTGTACACCACCACTGCCTGGCTTAGAAAAAGTGGGTATTCTTAATGTCTTTGATTCAGAATTAAGATTGGTTACATGATCATGATAGAACCTGATAACCATGGTTGGAACAATGGCCGTGATTCTATCATCTAAAGGGACATGAGACAGAAAGGCTGCACCTGTGTAACTTTTGGTGTTTTGGGAGAGGTGCTCTTTCCAGCCTTAACTGCTTTGAAGAATTTCCCCACTGTTAGACTTAGTGTGAGTAGGACTTAAATGTTTATGGGCATGCCTGGGGTATGTGGTTCTGTAGTCAAGAGTGAAGTTTCCAGCTCTGAAACTCTTGGTGCAATCTCCAATATAATATGCACACATGCCTGTGTCTGTTTCATTCTGTTAAAGTGATATTAATATGTATGGTTAATGTTCCTGTACCATTGCTTATACTCCATTTAGATTTATTTTGGGGTGGAAGATATAGCTCACCTGTTACCATGCTTGCCTTCAGCATGCTAGAGGCTGTGAGTTTGATCTCCAGTATCATATGAACAAGACATGAAACTAATAATCCATTACCAATAATCTTATTACCAAATTTGTAATCCCAACATTTAGGAGGTAGAGTCAGGAATATCATAAATTCAAGATTGTGCCAAGGAGGTGGCCACATAGCTTGATGCCCTAAGTTCAGACAGTAGAATCAATGTAAAAAGCTGGATTTGGTCAGTCAGATCCCAGAAATGCAAGCATTCTTGCAGCAAAGCAGGAGCTGAAGACAGGAGAACCCATGGACGGTGTGGGCCAGCTGGAATATGCAGCACAACAGAAACAAAAAAATATGTAAACAAGGTCGAAGTTGAAGACCCGCACCTGAGATTATCTTGTAACCTCTACATGAAAGCTGAGGCATGTGCATGCTCACAAAACACAAGAGTTCAACATCATATTCAGTCACCGTGAGTTCAGTCCCTGGGACCCACATGATGAAAGGGTAGAATTGACCATACAAGTTGTCCTCTGACCTCTACGCACATGCTGGATCACTCACTTCTCCCTCTCTCCCTCTCTCTCACTTTTTCTTTCTCCCCCTCTCTCTCCCCCGCCCTCTCTTTCCCTCTCTCCCCCTCTCCTACTCTTTCCCTCTCTTACTCTCTCACACTCTCTCTCCCTCTCTCTCTCCCTCACTCTTTCCCTCTCTCACTTTTTCTTTCTCACTCTCCCTCTCTCTGTCTCTCCCTCTCTCTTTCACACACTCTCTCTCTCTCTCTCTCTCTCTCTCTCTCTCTCTCTCTCTCTCTCTCTCTCTCTCACACACACACACTCACACACACACACGTAATTAAAAACAGCTGAAAATTATTGCAGAAGTCTATGACAAACTGATAGAACAAAAGCTCTGAAAATGAAGCCCTTGTCTTCTTTTAGCTCTTGTTGTGTGTTTGTTTTCTGAAGTGGGGTCTTGTGTATCCCAGCCAGGCCTCAAATTCCCTGTGTGGTGAGATAACTTTGAACTTCTGATTTTCCCATCTGCTGCCTAAGTGTTGGGGGTCCAGGCTTGAGCTACCACATCTGCTTTCTTACCTCATTTGAGCTGGTCCTTTGGCGGGCTATGTGAAGAAGAGAGCATGCTGAGCCATGTGTCTGCTATTTAATGTCACTGGTGCTTCGTGTCTTCCAGGGAACCTCCCAGTTGCAGAGAGCTTCAGCTTCTGTCTGGTCACTTTGCTGTCTGATGTGGCTTATAGGGACTCCTCCCTGAGGGATGAGGTAAGTGTCTGATAACTGTGCTGCCTGAATGCCAATCAAAAAGAACCCCAGAATGACAGAAATGGGGTGGGAAACATGATTGGGTTGTGTTGGTTTTAGTTGGTACTATTTGTGTATGTATGTATATGTGTTGTTACATGTATACATCCATGCAGAGGACATCAGGTATTTTCCTTTTGAGCTCTTCACACTTGTATATAAAATCCCCCCCCTCACTCCCTCCCTCCCTCCCCTTTTCTTCTTTCCTGTCTTTCTGTCTGTTCTGATGCTGGGGACTTACCCCAAGGCCATGTACTTCCCAGGCAAACACTTTGCCACTGAGCCCAATCTGCCCTTCCACCTTTTGAAACAGGGTCTCTCACTGAACTGAACCTCACTATTTGAGCTACACTTGCTAGTCAAGTGCCAGGGAGCCACCTGTTTGCACACTCCAAAGCTGGGCTACAGGCAGTACACACTGCTCCCTGGGTTTTGTACGGCTGCTGGGAATTTCAACTCCTATCGTATTGCTTTCACAGCGTGCAGTTTTACCCTCTCTACCATCACCCAAGCCCCTTTATTTGTTGCTATTAATAGCAATACTTTTCAGCTGGGATATTCTGTGTATTTTTCAGGACCTCAGGAGTCCCTCATTCAGGGTACCATGTGTGAGGTAGGCAGAAAAAGGCAGAGGTGCTCACTTTCATCTTCAAGGTTTTGATTGGAGTTGCTAATAGAAGATAATTTTCCCTTTTTGTAGGTGGGTGTGATGTTTGTGCATGTGTGGGCACCTGTGTACACTTGCATGGAGGCTGAGGTTGACAGTGAGAGTCATCCTCCGTTGTTCCCACACACCGTTTGTTTATCTGTTGCTGGTTTAATCTGGCAGGCCTGGAGCTCAGAGCTCTCCTGCCTCTGCCTCCCGGGTGCCAGGATTAAAGGTGTGCGACTGCTGCTCTTCTACCTCCTTCTTTTTCAGTGAAACGTAGAGCTCACCTGCATGGCTGGCTGTGTTATTCTGGGGATTGCCTCCCGTGTTACCTTCCAAGGCTGGATTTACAGATGGGTCGGCCATTTAGATCGTTTCAGACTCCAGTCCTCACATTAGAGTTGCACTTCACTAACCACTGAGCAATCTCCCAGCCCTCATAGAAGAAAAAGTTTTTTGTATTTGAAGGCTTTACCTTTGAATCTTTTCTGATTTCAGTTGCCAGCATATATAGTCATATTTTCTTCCTATAGCATATGTGTAGGTCAGGGTTCAACCTCCAGTATTGTTCCTCAGGAACAAATCTATTTTTGTTTGTTTGGCTTTTGGCTTTTTGAGACAGGGGTTTCTCTGTGTAGCCCAGGCTATCTTGGAACTCACTCTCTAGACCAGGCTGGCCTCAAACTCTTAGAGATCCACCTGCCTCTGCCTCCTGAGTGCTAGGATTAAAGGTGTGTGCCACCACTGCCTGGCTCAACCGTGTTCTTAATCAGACTTATTTAGAAAATCAGTTTTTACAACCTGGAAACCAGAGGCTTTTTTTTTTTTAAAGTTGTAACTTCAGGATTTGGGGGACAGAGAGAACAGTATTGTGAGTTTGTTTGAGAATTCTTCTGCTTATCCAAATCAAACAAAAATGCAGCATATTTTTTAACTATTTCATCCTGGAAACACCATGATTGATTATCCAGCACCAATGGTCCATAAGAGTCATGCCACCATAAAATTCACTTTGCCTCTGCTGATCATTACAAATTACGCTGTATGGACATTGCCTTGTCTATGGTGCCTATGGTAATTTGAATGAAAGTGGCCCCCCATAGGCTCACATATTTAAATACTTGGTCACCAGGGAGTGGCACTGTTTAAGAAAGATTAGGAAAGTGGCCTTATTGGAAGAAGTGTGTCCCTGAGGGTGGGCTTTGAGGTTTCAAAAACCCACGCCAGGCCCAGGCCCCTGCTCTCTGCTTGTGGTTCAGGGTGTAGCTCTTAATTACTTCTCCAGCACCATACTTGCTGTTTTGCTGCCTGCCTTGATGATAATGGTCTAAGCCTCTGAAACTGTAAGCAATCCCCAATTAAATGTTTTATAAGAGATGCCGTGGTCATGGTGTCTCTTCACAGCAATAGAACTCATTACATGCCCATTATAATAACGTGATCATCTTGCCTTTGGTGACTCAGTGACCCTCTCACCGCTTGAGTCTTACAGGATTAGTGAAGGGCATGTCTTCTGGGCCTTCCCATTGTAGAGGGTTAGGTTTCACACAGTGTACCCACTCTTGCATTGCAGTTCCCCTGGGCCTTCAAATCCCTCTATCAACACTTAAGCCAACAGATACCAGGCATCCCCAACTCCTTTTCAGTAGGCCATCTTTTGACAAACTCTTCAGGGGACTGTTCAAACAAACTTTGATTCTTTTTTTAGCTGTGCAAACATCTATATTAAACCTAGAATCCCCACTCAGAGGGTCCATATCAATAAATTCAGCCTGATCCAGTTTTATGTTCCTTCCATCATTATTCCTCACCCTTAAAATTCATTTTCATACATATCCCCTATTAGAGAAGGGGAGAGACAGAGAGTAGAGCTTAGCAAAAGAGAGTTAGAGTACAAGAGTGAGTAGGTGTATTCATGCAGGACTGTGAGAGTGAAGAGTAGCGGGAATAGAGAATGGGACAGCATGATGAGATTAGCAGGGTTATAAGAAGAATGAGTAGCTGTGGGGAGGAAAGTGCTTGAACTGTAGGGAATTTAGGGTAGAAGAGGAAGTGAGGAGGATGCTAGCATGGACTTTGAAATGTAGAACAGGTGCTTGTGACACTGAGAGAGCCTGGAGGGCAGCGTAGACTGTGGCATGGTGATAGGCGCCAGAGGTAGCCATATGTCCCTTCTTCCAGACAGATGGGAACCAGTTTCACAAGTTCCTGAGAAATGCTAGCTTTTATCTAACCTCCAGAAATTATGCTCATTTCTGGATATTTGGAGTGGCTGTGGACTACCTGAGACCTAGCATTCCCCAGACTTATGCTCTTTATTAGTAGTAGTGTAGCACTTTCCTTGTGGACTGCACTTTATCTCCCCTCGAGGAGCCTGCCTTGCCTCAACTCGGGTTATAGTCTAGAGGCAACTGTAGGTGTGCCCTGAGGAACATCCTTATCATTTGCCTGATGTCTTCATCCAAGAAAGTCACTGCTAGTTTAGCAGACAGTAAAGGATTAATTTCCTCAGTCAAAGGTGGAAAGGGGAATATTTCATGGGGTGGGGGTACATCTGCTCAGATGGAAAGACTACTTCCTCGTGTGAGATGAACCCTTGAGAACCTGAGGGCCCAAGTTCTCAGCTTCAGTAGGATCCCCCACCCATCTCTACCCCAAGATACAGAGTCCCATTCTTTACCAATTAACACCCTTTAACTGCCAGCACCTTCTGGGGCTGGGGCTTTAATTTAGTTGTAATTATAGCAACCTTATAATGAGGAATTCAGTTTGATTTTCCACAGAGCTGCTGGAGAAGATTCTCTTCCTGGGCACACTTAGATACCTTTAGACTGTAACATGGGCATCTGGAGCTGATCAATTTTGTCACTGCATCCATGTTGCCCTTCACTATTCTGAGATGCTAAAAGTTGGTTAATCTTACCTCAGAGCTCATTCTTTTTATTTGCCAATTTATCCAGAGGTGCTAGGCTCGACCAATTGGTGTCACCATTTTCCCACAAATTGTCAAAAGTTTTATATACAGAGTCACCAAGTCCATTGCCTCTTACAGTTGGTGAATCAGGATAATCAGATGGATTTGTCTCCTTCAGTTTGTAATATAATCCACACCATGGGCTTTCAATGCTCTAAGCTTCTAGGAGAGGCTTCAGTAATGTAGGTGTCAGCAAACTGGAAAGCCTATTCCAGATACTTACAACATTCACTCTTATACTTCTGTTGTTTAGAACCACTCCTGGTACCAAAGTCTGTATCAGTTAGGAGTGGCTAAAGCAGTGGTTCTTGACCTGTGGGTGGTGACCCCTGTATAACAGAATGAACATTTCACAGGGGTCAGTCACCTAAGACTATCAGAAAACACAGATATTTACATTACAATTCATAACAGTAATAAGATTACAGTTATGAAGTAGCAATGAAGATAATTTTATGGTTAGGGGGTCACTACAGCATGAGGAATTTATTAAAAGGTTTCAGCATTAGGAGGGTTGAGAGCCACTGCTGTAGAGGAACAGAACTGATAGAATGAATAGATAGATGATGGGCATCTATTGCGTGGTTTTTAGGTTGTGGTCCAGATAGTTTAACAGTGGCTGTTTACCAACAGAAGGTCCAGGAATCCCAAAGAAGTAGGCTCTAATGCCAGAGAGTAAGAGAGGGCAAGCAGGCGACCAGCAAGAGCTTCCTCTTTCCGTGTCCTTGTAGGTGGATCTTCCTATTTCAAATGATTTAATTATGACTAATCCCTCCCAGTTGTATCCAGCCATTGGAGTTTAGTTAATTCTAGGTGTACAAGTTGACAACCAAGAATAGCCATCACAGTTGTATTTTTGTTGTTATGTGTTTGTTTTGGGGTTGCCAGGTTTGTTGTTTTGTTTTTTGTTTTAAGCAGGGTCTCTCTTGGTAGCTCCTACTGGTCTGGTACTCACTATGTAGACTGGACTGGCCTTGAATTCACAGATAACTGCCTCTCTCTGCTTCCTGGGTGCTGGGATTAAAGGTATTAAACAATATATTTTCCAAAATAAAGTAGCCAACAATGAAATTAGAAAAAGTACAGATTGAGTGTCACTAGTAAAGAATCCAAAATCTGAAACCAGGTGGAGTACACCTTTAATCCTAGAGCTTGGAAGATAGGCAGGGGGATCTCTGAGTTGGGGGCCAGCCTGGTCTACAGATTGAGTTCCAAGACAGTCAGGGCTACACAGAGAAACCCTGTCTTGTAACACAAACAAACATAAATAAATAAAAAAAAATCCAAAATCTGAGATTTTGATCACTAATGTCTTCGCACAAGTAGAAAATTCTGTCTTCACTACATGTAATGGATTACATTCAAAATGTAGATTCATTTAAAACATTCAGTGAAACTATGCTAAGCTGTGAGTATCAAGTGTATAAAACACAAACGAAAAGTCGGGCGTTGGTTGTACATGCCTTTAATCCCAGCACTCGGGAGACAGAGACAGGCAGATCTCAGTGAGTTCGAGTCCAGCCTGGACTACAGAGATAGTTCCAGGACAGGCTCCAAAGCAATACAGAGAAACCCTGTCTCGAAAAACAAAAAAAACAAAACAAAACAAAACAAAAACAAAAACAAAACAAAACAAAACAAAAAAACACAAATGAATTAAACTGTGTCAATAAACTTTACAAAACATAAATGCTTTTCATGCTCATTGGATTTGTTTACTTTTATTTTATGAGTGTTTTACCTGGATCTATGTATGTGTACCACACCCCTGCCTGGTGCCATTGGAGGCCAGAGGATCTTGGATCCCCTAGAACTAGAGTTACATATCATTGTGAACTGCCATGTGGTTAGTGGGAGCCAAATCGAACTCCTCCGCAAGAACAGAAACTGCTCTTAATTACTGGGCCATTTCTTACCCTACCACTTTTCGTAGTATTATTAATACTAGGAAAATATAGGAATGTTGACTACTTATGAACAAATCTTGTCACATCTTTTTCTTTTCTGTTGTTTTTCTGCCTTTTGCATCCCAGTCCAGTGACCTGTAAACAAAAAGTCAAAAATACCAACTGTCTAAGTGTAAGTTTCATAGCTTAAAAACAACATGTAGAAAGAAAAAAAGATCAACTTGTGTGAAGACAATTTAAATGTTTTATGTAGTCAACAATGTGAAGTGTTTACAAAAAAATCAAACAAACTAAAAACTAATGGCTCACACAGAGAAGTCTAGGCTCCCATGAATGTGAATTAGTCTGAGTGAGTTACTGCAATCTCGATTATTCCTGTGTGTATTCCAGGTCCCACACTTCATGTGAAATGTAGACAAAGTAGTCTGTTGTACAGTGGTAAACAGATGTCATAGTATCATGAAGAAATTATTATCATGCAGAGTAAACTGAAAAGAACTAAGCCCATTTAGCCAGGAAAGGAGACGATTAAAGACCTGTTTAGAGACAATGAAGGGAAAATGTCCTGGAGCAGTGGGTACAACCCTAGGAAGACAGCTGTGGTCCAGGGTTAGGAGAATCGTGTTCGTGAAGTTAGCAGTATCTAGCCCCTGGCTCAGCTATTGAGGGGGAATGGTAGGGTTGCTCAAGATAATGTCTGGAGCTCCTTCAAATTTTGACTGAATTTTGTATTACTTACCTAGTTTTGTTAACAGGTTTGTTTTGTGTCCTTGATTGTTTCAGATTTTAGAGGCACTTTTGCAGGTTATGCACGTCCTTTTGGGAATGTGCCAGGCCTTGGAGATCCAAGAAAAAGGTATGATCTTAAATTTTCCAGACTATTTTATTTTCAATTTTTCAATTTTTATTTTATTATTACTTATGTCTATATATAATGTGGTGTGTGTATACATACACATGTATAGATAGGTAGATAGACAGATAGATATAGATAGATAGATAGATAGATAGATAGATAGATAGATAGATAGATAGATAGGCACACACACACACACACATACACACACATATATAATATATATACATGCATATATATTATATATACATACACATACACACACACACACTGAAGCTCAAAGGTATGAGTATGTGTGGTCAAAGGAAAAGTAACTTTTGGGAGTCAGTTCCCTCCTTCTACCATGGGATCCAGGAGTCAAACTCAGGTCATCGGGTTGCAAGGATAGGACTTTTACCCATTGAGTCTTGTCTTTGGCCCTCAGAGCTGTTGTTTCTCCTTTCCCTTCCCTCTGTCTCTTGTTTTCTGTTTCTTTGTTTTGTTTGTTTATACTTTGTATATACCTGATAAGTAGAAACTTTTCTACTAGGTTACATTTGTGCATAGGTATACTGAGAGGCCACATGGGGTTATGAGCATAGTTCTGTATGCAAGTGCCAGATAACCTTGACAAACATCTTGACTCTTCTGAGTCTCAGTTTTGCCCAGTATAATATGGGGGGGTAGTTTAGTTGACTTCTATAGGTCACTTTTCCTGTAGTGTAAATCGGTTAGTCAGTGTAATCGGCTATGGTCATAGTACCTAAGAATGAGCCCACTCCATTACTGATTAGAATGTGCCATGAATAGATCAAGAACTCCCAAGGAAAGCAAATGTGATAGAGATACAATCTGACATTACTGGTAATGACAGATTGAAAATGTCATTACCCTTGGGTTAACATCAGCTTTCATTGTAGGTTGTAAAATGTTAGTTAGTGGTGCAAGTTACAGTGTGGCTGTCATAAGTAACCCCTGTGTTATCCATCTTACTTGGTCTTCTAGAGTACCTTTGCAAGTATGCAATCCCATGCCTGATAGGAATCTCCAGATCATTTGGACGTTACAGCAATTCAGAAGAATCTCTCCTCTCCAAGCTCTTTCCCAAAGCCCCTCCTCATTCCCTGAGAATCCCAGAGGAGCTAGAAGGTGTCCGAAGGCGTTCTTTTAATGACTTCCGCTCCATCCTACCCAGCAACCTGCTGACTGTGTGTCAGGAAGGCACACTGAAGAGGAAAACCAGCAGTGTGTCCAGCATCTCTCAGGTGGGGCTGGGTTCCCAGTGGGGGACTCGAGGAGAAGGACTTTAGTAAGTGTTCATGCTAAGAGACATTGTGTGCAGTTTGAGGTTCTCATTAGAATTCCTGTTGTAATAAAAAGACCTGTCCCCTTTTTTCTGTATCTCAGGCAGGGTCTTGCTAGAACTCACTGTGACTCAGATGGCCTTCCTTCCTCACCCTGTTGAGTGCTAGGATTACAGATGTGAGCCATTGCTCTTGGCTACAGACTGATCCCTTTTAAGATTTTTTTAAAAATTGGTATAGGGGTTCACTCTGCAGACTAGGATGCCCTTAAACTTGCACTGATCCTTCTGCCTCAGCCTCCTTAGATAGGATTCCAAGGATGCACCAGCATACCTGGCTTTTTAAACTTATTTGTTGTAGTACCAGAGATCAACCCCCTAGGGCTTTATACATCAAGACAAATTGTTTCTTGAGAGGATCTTGCTACATACATGCTAACCTCAAACTCACATTTCTGTCTTTGCCTCCTAAGTGCTAAGAACACAGGAGAATGCTGCCATGCCAGGCTTCTTTTTACAATTGTCAGTGATTCATAGTTATGGAATGCTTTGTTGCAAACTCTGTTCCTGGTGGGGTTTTGTTTGTTTGCTAGCTTTTTGAGACATGCAACCTAGGCTGGCCACAAAGTTGCTATGGAGCTGAAAATTACCTTGAACTTGATCCTCTTGTTTTTATCGCCAATGCTAGAATTACATATATGCCACCCTATGCAGTGCTAGGGAGTTTTAAAGGAAAAGAACTGATTGAAGGAATGTGTATGCATATATATGAAGGGAAATTATTAGAATGGTTTTCAGGCTGTGGCCTAGCTAGTCCAACCGTGGCTGTTTACTAATAGAAGGTCCAAGAATCAAGTAGTTTTTCAGTCTGTAAGGCTGAATGTCTCAGCTGTGCTTCAGTAAATACCAGGATATATACCACTAAAGAAGTAGGCTTTGCCAGCAAGAGTGAGGGCAAGCAGGCAGAGAAAGCAAGCTTCCTTCTTTCATGTCCTTCATATAGGCTGCCACAGAAGGTGTGGCCAGATTAAGGATGGATCTTCCCACCTCAAAGATCTGGATTAAAAATAGGTCTTCTTATTTCAAATGGTTTAATTAAGAAAAAAAAAAAAATTCCAGCATTCAGGAGGCAGAGGCAGGTAGATCTCTGTGAGTTCCAGGACAGCCAGTGCTTCTATACAGAGAGATTTGTCTCTAAAAAAAAAAAAACAAAAAAAACCCTCATGGGTATACCCAGCCTCTTGGGTTATAGTTAATTCCAGATGTAGTCAAGTTGAATAGCATCAGAGAATTGAACCCACAGCTTCCTACATGGTAACCAGTCCTTTACGAACTGAGCTACGTTATCATCCCCCAGACTTTATTCTGAGATAGTTGGTGCCTACAAGAAGTATGTAATTGAGAAGCTCCCAGCATCTACATTGTAGCTCATAACCATCTTTAACTCCAGTTTCAGGGGGATCTAACCCTCTTCTGGCCTCTGGGGACTTCAAGCACATATGTGGTATACAGGTAGACATACGTGCAGACAAAATACCCATATACATAAAAAATTTGAGTAAAAATAAAAATTTAAATTAAAAACAATATGTAATTGAGAGCTGGGATGATGGCTGGTTTGAAAAGTGCTTGCTTGCAAGCATTAGAACTCAAGTTCAGTCACCAGAACTTAAGGAAAACGCTGAGTTTGTGTGCTATATGCTTGTAATCCTATGCTAGCTAGCTAGCCAGTCAAGCTTAATTGACTTAATTAGGCCAAAGAAAGACATTATCTCAAAGAAAATGGATGTCTTTCCAGCAGATAACCTCCATACACACAAGTGCTTGTGTATGAAACATACACATACATACACACACACACACACACACACACACACACACACACACACACACACACCAGCAAAAATTATATAAGTGGCGCTCCAAGATTAAGAGTGCTTACTATTCTTGCATATGGCCTGGGTCTGGTTTCTAGACCTATGTCAGGTGGCTCACAACTACCTCTAACTCCCAGTTCCTGGGAATCTGATTTTCTCTTTTGGATTCCAGGAACTCCTCTGCACACATGGTACAAATAAACTGAGACAAAAATAAAGAAGTGTATAATTGTTCTGGGCTTCATAACACATACCTGTAGTCCAATACCCATCAAGCAGAGAATTGTGAGATTGAGGCTAGATTGGGCTCCATAGCAAGGAGTGAGATGTAGCTTCATATGCATAAGACCCTGCTGTTCTGTAGCTAATGCCATTCTCCTCAAAACCCCACATACATGCACATATGCATGTGTGTATTGAGAAAAAAATCAACTCAAGCTGGGTGCACCTGTAATTGCAGCACTCAGGAAGAGCCCAGCCTGATCTGTGTAGCTAGTTCCAGTCTGGCCATTGCTAGGTAGCAAAACTTTGTCCCCCCAAAGAAAGTGGGAAACAGATTCAGCTCAATAAACAAATACAAAATATATAGTTACTGGTGTTACAATATACAGCAGTAGACTTGAGCAAAGAGGTAAGTAAGGAAGGCTGTGATGCTGGGCTTCAACTGTGGACAGCAGGTTGGCAGAGAGACCCTCTGAGATAAGAGATTGGTTCTCAGGAGCTTTTCTGATCAGTGCCTTTGCCTTTCAGGTTAGCCCAGAGCGTGGCATGCCCCCTCCCAGCTCTCCTGGAGGCTCTGCCTTTCACTACTTTGAAGGTAGGTTTCACTCTATACCATAAGTATTAATCTAGTATCAGATAGCAAGTCCTCAGTGATCGGGAGTATGCTGGGATTGACCTCTGCTATCATGTATGGTGAGCTTTTATTTCTGTTTTCATTTTAATTTCTCCCCACCTGAGACCAACATAACTTATAGAAGAAAGCACTTAATTGGGGCTTTCGTGTGGTTTCAGAGGGTCAGTCTATGATCATATGGCAGGAAGCATAGCAGTAGGTGGGCAGACATAGCACTTGATTGATCCAAAGGCCAAGAAATACAGAGAGAAAGAGAGAGAGAGAGAGAGAGAGAGAGAGAGAGAGAGAGAGAGAGAGAGAGAGAGAGGGAGGGAGGGAGGGAGGGAGGGAGGAGGAGGGAGGAGAGAGAGAGAGAGAGAGAGAGAGAGAGAGAGAGAGAGAGAGAGAGAGAGAGAGAGAGAGAGAGAGAGAGAGATTGGGTCTGACATGGACTTTTGAAACCTCAAAGCCCATTCCCAGGAACACACTACCTTCAACAAGGTGGCATGTCCTAATTCTTTGTAAACCAACTGTTAGGCAGTCATTCAAATAGGAATCTGTGAGACCATTCTCATTCAAACCTCCCACTCCCACACTACAAGTGAAACCAGGACTTTGTTTGATTGGCTGGTTTTGTTTTTTTGTCCTGGAATTCAATCGTAGACTAGGCTGGCCTTGAACTCACAGAATTCCATCTGCCTCTGCCTCCCAAGTACTGGAATTAAGGGCAGGCGCCACCATCAACAGGTGAAATGATTCTTTTTTATTTTTCTTTTTTGGTTTTTCAAGACCGGTTTCTCTGTGGCTTTGGAACTTGTCCTAAAACTAGCTTTGTTGACCATGCTGGCCTCAAACTCACAGAGATCCACCTGTCTCTGCCTTCTGAGTGCTGGGATTAAAAGTGTGTGCCATCAACGCCTGGTTGAAATGATTATTATTTTTTTTAATTATATCTCCTAATGTTAATTTCATTTATTTTATTTTTTTTTAATCCCAAGGCATGATCTTGCCATGTAGATCTGGCTTGAACTTGTAGCTATGTTACTACCTTTGCCTCACAAATTTTGGGAATACCAGCATGTGTCCTCATACCCAGCTCTGTAAATATGTAAACCCCAGTCCTTGGTCCTTGGTTCTTGCTGTTCCTGGTTTTGCCTCTGTCTGAGCTGTATCTCAGCTCATTCATGGAGCCCTTTCCTTTTGCTCCAGTGCCTGCCTGAGAAGTGTCTGCTGCCGGGTCACAACCACTCCACCTTCACCATGACCAAGTCCTTTAAACCTCAGTTCTCTCCCTTCTTTCCTCATTTGTCTCAGCACAAGGTTCCATCTCAGGGTCCCCTTCTGTTGCCAGTTGGTGTCGGCTAGCACTACCACTGTTGTAGCACTACACTTTGTCTAGCCCTGACCTGCTTCTGTGCTCTCATACTGGAGAAGTCAAACAGGTTACTAGGTTCTTCATGGATTGATATTGTCTGCCATGACTTATTTACTTATTTTTGTGGTATTGCGGACTCAGCCTGCATGCTCCACCACTGAACTACTTCCCAGGCCTTTTGCTTATTAAGAGTTGTGGTCTTATAGTATATCCCATGCCGGCCTGGAACTTGTAGTCTTTCTGTCTCACCCTCCCAAATTGCTGGAATGATAGATATAAGCCACCACTCTGGGCTGTCCGTCGTTGTTTAATATGACAGTATTAGACTTACTTATTTTCTAATGATAGTTTTCTGATAAAATGTTTTAATAATGACATTTTAGGGGCTGGAGAAATGGCTTAGTGGTTAACAGCACATACTATGTTTCCCAGGGCCCTGAGTTCGATTCCTAGCACTCACATCAGGTTGCTCACAACTGCGTGTAATTCCAGCTCCTTGGTTATCTGACATTTGGGACCTCTGTGGGCATTTGCACTTGTTCGCATATTCCCCCTCCCTCCACCCCCCCCACACACACACATAATTGAATTAGAAAAATTACTTTTTGATCTATTCTTTGCTTTGGGGTCCATATTGATCCTTGTGTGACTTTTTCAGAGACATGTAAAGTTAATCTGTTGTAGTCACTGGTTTGTTTGCTGATGCAACTTATGCAAGAAAGCCTTTGGGGGTCTGAAGAGAGGGCTCAGTGGTTAGAGCATTTGTAGCTCTTGCAGAGGGTCTGGGTTCACTTCCCAGCATCCACACAGTAGTAGTTCACAGCCATTTGTAATCCCAGTTTCAGGGAATCCAGCAGGCACACATGTGTGCACATATGTACATGCTTGCAAAGCAACTATACACATAAAGTAAAACAAATCTTTAAAAACTGTAAAAAGAAAAAAATCAAGTTCATAAGCATCACGTCAGAGAAATGACAGCAAACAGACATGATGCTGGAGCAGTAGCCAGAAGCTCACATCCTGATCTAAAAACATAGAAAGCAGAGAGAGACCTAAGTTCAGCTCCCAGCATCCTCATTAGGTGGCACACAACACTTATAACTCTAGCTCTAAGGGGGCAGATGCTCTCTTATGGCCTCCATGGGCTCCTATGCCCATGTGCACATGCATGGAGACACAGAACCACAGACACACACACACACACACACACACACACACACGCACAGATACACACGCACAGATACACACGCACATACAGACACAGACACACATATGCAGATACACACAGACACACATATACACAGACATACACACATACAGACACACACACTAAGACACAGACATAGACACACACACACACATACTCTAAGACACAGATACACACAGAAACATACACACACACATGCACAGATACACACGCACATACAGACACAGACACACATATGCAGATACACACAGACACACATATACACAAACATACACACATACAGACACACACACACACTAAGACACAAACATAGACACACACACACACACACTCTAAGACACAGATACACACAGAAACATATATACACACACACAGACACACACACTAAGACACAGACATACAAACACACGCAGACACACATTAACACTTATATACAGACACACAGATACACACAGACACACACACAGGCACACACACATTAACACACAGACACACTCGGACATACACAGAGACACACACACACAAACACCACAGACACACACACACACATACTAACACACACAGACAGACACACACACAGACATACACACACAGAGATACACACACACACACACAGACATACACACACAGAGATACACACACACACACATACACACAGACATACACACACAGAGATACACACACACACACACACACACAGGCGCACACACACATTAACACACAGACACACTCGGACATACACAGAGACACACACACACAAACACCACAGACACACACAAACATACTAACACACACAGACAGACACACACACAGACATACACACACAGAGATACACACACACACACACACACACACACACACACACACACACACACACACACATACCTTTAAGAATAGAAGTACAAGGAGACCTCTTGGCACCCTGACTCTCCGAAGGAGACCAGGCAGCCTCAAGCTCTGCACATGGCTTCCACGCCACTTTTGTCACTCCCTGTCATGGATTGCACCGTCAAAATGCAGGAAAGCCCCCTCCTTTAAAAACAAGGACAGCTGTGGGTGCACAGCTGTGGCTGTGAGTTCAGAGAAGGCTGGTGTGAAAAGGAATTGTAGTATCAACAAAGACAATGTGTTCTGCTATGTTGTGTAGTTGGGTTTTTTTACTCGTTGGAAGCCCCCACACACACAGCTCCCAAAAAATACATGCAAACTCATTCTTCCTTAGGCATACCTGGCCTTAGCTTGGCTTATTTCTAGCCAGCTTTTCTAGCTTAAATTATCCTGACTACCTTTTGCCCCTGGGCTTTTATCTTCCTTTACCTCTCACTCCATGACTTGCTGTATGGCTGCTCCCTGAAGTCCTCCTCTCCTCCTTTTATCACTCCTCCCTCTTTTCTTCTTCTGTTAATTCTCTCTGCCTGCCAGCCCCACCTGTCCTTTCTTCTGCCTCGCTATTGGCCATCCAGCTCTTTATTAGACCAACCAGGTGTTTTAGACAGCAAAGTATCATAGCTTCACAGAGTTAAACAAATGTAACATAAAAGAATGCAACACATCTTTGCATCATTAAACCAACGTTCCACAGCATAAATAAATGTAACACACCTTAAAATAATACTCCACAACAAAGTTGGTTATGGGTCGGCCATGTCCTTTGCTTTACTTTGTTTTTTCCTGACAGCCTCTTGCTTGCCCGATGGGACTGCCTTGGAGCCTGAATACTACTTCTCCACAGCCAGCTCCAGCTTTTCTGTCTCCCCCCTGTTCAATGGCATCACCTATAGGGAGTTCAGTATTCCTCTGGAAATGCTTCGTGAACTCCTTAACTTGGTAAGCAAGCTGTCATTACAACAATAGACCACAGGACAATCAGGCAGCAGACTATTGCTGCTGTTAGTCTTTGAGAGCAGTGTAGCTCTGGCTGGCCATGAACTGACAGTCTTCCTTCCTATACCTCCAGAGTGCTAAGCATTACTATGCCAGGCTAACATGGTACTGGGGTTGAATTTCTTTATCACTGATTCTTATTCCTAGGCTTAAAATGAAAACCACATATTTTTAACTTTGATACAGGGTCTCAGCTATTTTACCCAGCCAGGCCTTGAACTTCACCTCTTCCTGTTTTAGCTCCCAAGTAGCCAGGAATACAGATTAGTGTCATCAGACCCATCAGAAAGCCTCTAATTTTTATTTATTTTTTTAACAAGAAATTCTGGAATATATGTTGAATATCTCTCATTCAGAATGCTTGGTACCTGAAATATTTTGGATTTGGGGTCATTTACAGATTTTTACATTTTTTCCTATGTACAATGAAATATCTTAGAATGAAACCCTCATCTAAGCATGAACTTCATTTGTTCTTTTCTTAGATTTATTTATTTTATGTATATGAGTTCTGTATCTGCTTGCCAGACGAGAGCATCAGATTCCATTACAGATGGTTGTGAGCTACCATGTGGGAGCTGGAATTAAACTCAGGACCTCTAGAAGAAGCGCAGCCAATGCTCCTAACCTCTGAGCATGTCTCCACCCTTGTTTGTTCTTCCTATCCATGCACCTTGCACATAAAAGGTTATTTTATAGCTTTATTTTTTTATTTGGAACAGTCTTGCTCTGTTGCCCAGGCCAAACTCAAACTTCTCAGCTCAAGGGATCCTCCTGTCTGTGTGTGTGGACCATAGCCTGCCTACTATGCCTGACTCATGCAGTCTCTTGAATAATTTTGTCACATATGGAATTTTCTACTTGGAGCAATAGTGTTGTAAAAATAGTTTGGATTTGGAAACATTTAGGATTTCAGCCTGTATCATTAATTTCCAGGTACCATAGACATAATGAACTGACAAATTACAGAGGGAAGGAGGGTAATGGTCCTTCCCTAAGAGAGATGTGAAGCAGTGTCTTCCCCTCCCGAGGTCCCAAGGACAAACTGAGGCAGACTTCGTACAAAGTTCACTCTGGAAAGCCAATGGATTTATTGGGTGTCTCTCTAGAGCCTAGGTGAGGGGCCAGGGGTTCCTTACAGGGGTGTGGTCACCCCTCCCCAACTCAGCACACCTGGAAAGTCTTACTCAGTACCAGTGAGGGCTCCCTGGCCCCAGGCTTTCCCAGTCTCTCCATGCTCTAGCCCCTTCCCTAAGCCATGTGCAGCATTGCAAAGTGGCAGAAGTAGCAGGCACTCTGTGGAGAATCCTGTGTCCTACTTGAAGCATGTAGGGGGTGGTTGTGGACGATAAGCCAGTCATTCTGGGATGATCTTTTATGGAGTGTGGGGGCACCGCTGAACTCAACAGGATGGTGGTTGTTTTTGGCTTTGAGCACATTCACTCAGGAGACATTCTGTAGTACATTTTCATTTAACCCTTACCCTGAGTATGTACAAGAGGCAGTGTCCTACACTTGCATTGAGAAGAGGCTAGTGTCAAGTACATCAAGAGTATACAGATCTAGGGCAGGGACAGGCTCAGTCCAAGCTTTCAGGCTCCACAAGAAACAGTGCTTTTCCTTTGCATTTGATTTACTCAGAGGAATTGTTGTGTTAATATAAAACCTGAGTTTTTCTAATTTGAGTTTTTTGTGTAGCCTCTGAGACTTTGGTGCCATTGTTTGCATGCTGAACTAGGTGAATCTTTAAAGGAAGTTTACAGTAAAGCTCAAGGCCAGCTGGGGCTATAGAGTAAGACCCTGTCTCAAAAACAAAAGCTAATATAAGGTAGAATGTGGTGTATGCCTTTAATCAGCACCAGGGAGATAGAAGTAGGAGAATTTCTGTGAGTTTGAGGCCAGACAGGGTAAAACCATCTCTCCAAAAGAAAATTCAACACAGAAAGAGAGAGAGAGAGAGAGAGAGAGAGAGAGAGAGAGAGAGAGAGAGAGAGAGAGAGAGAGAGAGAGAGAGAGAGAGAAACTTGGTGTCATGATGATGGTACACACATGTGGTCCCCAGCTATTAAGGATGTATGATGTGTGTTCAAGCTTAACTACAGAGAAGAACCAGTGAGCTGCTGTCCCAGGCCGCTAGGAGCCATTATGTCTAAAGTTCTTGATATCTAGGAAAGGATTATACTGCATGAATCTTTCTCATAGCTGTGCTTCATAACTGAGCATAACTGGACTCTGAATACTCGCAGGCGGATCTCTGAGTTTGAGGTCAGCCTGGTCTACAGAGCTAGTTCTAGGATAGCCAAGGCTACACAGAGAAACCCTGTCTCAGAAAGAGATAAGTCTAACATTGGCAACTCTGAGGGAGTTGGTCAGTTGCTGCCTTTGTTTTTATTGTCATTCATACTCAGGATAAGAAAGTCCCAAGAGACGCTAGAATAGTAAGGGGATTTTCTGCATATGGCTTGATCATTGTTCAGTTGATTTGTTGTTAAGCTATTTTCCATCACAGTTATTATTACAAATTTACGGGGTTCTTTTCAGTTTTCTTTTAAATTTTTTATATTTATTTTCTTTATGCCTCCATATGTATGTGCATCATGTGCATGTCTGGTGCCCATGGAAGTCAGAAGATATCAGATCCTCTCAAAGGACAGTGACAGGCAGTTGTGAGCCTCCATGTGGTGTTGGGAACCAAACCTGGATCCTAGGCAAAAGAAACATATGGTCTTAACCACTGAACCATCTCTCTGGCCCCTGGCATTTTTCTTGTTGAAAATGTTGAGGACTGAACCCAGCATATTGGGCATGCTAAGCTTTTCCTTAGCATTGAGCTCCACCTCAGCCTTATTATGGGTTGGTCTATCAAAGAGTTTGTCCTTAGGCAGAAACAGCATTCCTGTCTCTCTGTGTAAGATGCTTCATGTGATTTCTGTCTCTTTCACAGGTGAAGAAGATTGTTGAGGAGCCTGTTCTCAAATCCTTAGATGCAGTTGTAGCCAGCGTGACGGAAGTATGTACCTTTGAGACATTGCCATGAAATTAGCCTGACTTTAGCATGTGCAGAAGAGTTTGCAGGAGGGCTGGAGTGACGGGTAGCTTGCAATGAGTGCTCAGTGTATTTTAACCCTAGTGCCATTACCTCCCATCTGCCTGTCCCCCTAGCTCTTTTCATTACCTCACCCACAGTGCCTCTGACTGGTGGTCAGTGTCTTCACTTCACAACTGGAAGGTTTGTGACAGTTAACTAATGTGTCATGTCACACACTTAAGAAACTTTCAGTCAGCCTGGGTCTTTCTGGATTTTATCTTCCTTGATCGTTTGTTGCTTCCAAAGCTGCAAGATGTACTTATAGGGACATGCAAGCCCTGAATTTTATGTGTATATGGTATGTATCTGAGGGACTTTTTGAAAAAATATATTGGGAGCCAAGGTCTGATCTGCATTTGCTATCAGCAGGCTTTGATGTTAGTGCTTGTGGGGTGTATAGTTTGCTTTTGATGGATCCTGACTAAGGACACATTGTCATAACTCCAGGTTGCAGTCTGGCTTTGCTACAGATCTTAGCTATTTGTAAATCTTTGTACTTCTGTCAACCTGAGTTTTAGCTCTGTCACTCTAGGTTGTTTATGATCTTAGAACCCTGTCACTTCCTTCCTCCCTCCCTCCCCTTAAAATTGAAGTTACAGACAGTTGTGAGTGCCCATGCGGGTGCTGGGAATTGAACCTGGGTCCTCTGGAAGAGCAGTCAGTGCTCTTAATCATTAAGCCATCTCTCCAGCCCTAGTTTCTTTTATCAGTATATGGTCATACATGACTGAGTGCATGCCAGTCTCTAGACCAGTGGTCTCAACCTTACTAATGCTGTGTCCCTTTAATACAGTTCCTCATGTTGTGCTGAACCCCAACCATAAAATTATTAGCTACAATTTCGCTACTGTTATGAACTGTAATGTAAATATGTTATGCAATTTCCCAAAGTGGTCATGACCCACAGGTTGAGAACTACTGATCTAGAAACTTGTTTGGTCTACACACTACCTGTAATGGAAGTCAGTATGGGTCCTAAGGAAGAGTTGTGACTTTCTGGAGATCCCATTAGGTCTTGTCTTTTTTTTTTTTTTTTTTTTTTTTTTTTTTTAATGCACATGAGTGTTTTAACTGCTTGTATGCCTGGGTACCACATACATCCTTGGTGACCATTGAATCCCGGAGAAGGCATTGGAACTGGAATTATAGACAGTTGTGATTTGCCATGAAGGTACTGGGAATTGAACCCAGATCTTCTAGAAGAGCAGTAAGTGCTCTGAACCACGGCCCATCTCTTCAGCCGTGTAGGGCTTTAATGTGAAGTCCTAGGACCCTTTTCCCTGTGAATGAACCAAGGTGATTTGGGGTAGTTTTGTTAACAATTTTGGATATTAGAATAAATATCCACTTGATAAAATAGTTTCTTGCCAAAAAACACAATAACGTTTTAAATGGCCAGGTAGAGTGATGCATGCCTTTACTCCCATCCAGCCTGCTCTATAGTGTGAGTTCAAAGAAAGCCAGGCATACACAGTGAGACCCTATTTCAATGCCCCCCCCAAAGAGTTTTAAATATTGGCCTTAGACATAAAACAATAGAAAACTATGTCTTACAGGCGTAGAGACCCTGAGGTATGTGGCCACATGCTGTAACTGGACTGTGGACACGTGGCATGGGTGACCCTGAAAACCCTCAGTTGATCTCAACTCTGAGCATCTTGGTCAGACCTTGAGCTGTGCTCACCTGCCCATCTCATTTCTTCATCTGTGCCTGCCAGAGTGTCACCAGGACTGTTCGGTGGGTGGTCATGAAGTAGAGACTATTCATGGTCCTTGGTTACCAACTCCTGTCAGTGCCCCCTGAACGCTTCGGGACTCTCATACCTTCCACCTCATTCCTGTGTTCTCCATAGGACTCTTGTTACTGAGCATCCTAACACAGCCTATGCCTTCCACCCCATGCCTCCTCCATCCCCTCTCAATTGGTAATGTCTAGATATTAAGGACTGCATCGGAACTCCCTAGACCTTCTCTTTAGGGTTTTTTTTTTGTTTTGTTTTGTTTTTTGCGTTTTGTTGTTGTTGTTTGTTTTGTTTTGTTTTTGTTTTTGTTTTTTTTTCTCTTCCAAGTACTACATTTCAGATTAGATTGGTAACGAGTAATTCAGGCTAGGTGGTGCACACCTTTAATCCCAGGAAGCAGAGGTGATCAGATCTCTGAGTTTGAGGCCAGCCTCATCATAAAGTGAGTTCCAGGCCCGAGCAAGGGCTACAGAAGGAAACCCTGTCTCAGAAGCAAGGGGAGAATAATTCAAAATTAATTTTAATTATAAAATATAGTCTAAATGTGGAAGTGCCCAGGCTTTACTGTCTTCCTTCAAAATGGTGGGTAATGTTGGGTTCCCTCTGGTCCCTGTGTCCTTCACGCCCTTCATGTTCAGTGCAAGACAGTGGAATGCTAGTGGTTTCGTTGTTGTGTCTATGGGTCTGTATGACTCATGCCTGTAGTCACCAGGACAGTCAGGGACCTCCTGTTTACGTTTGCCTTTTACTGGGAAGGATGAAGTGGGTACCAAAAATGTGGGTTCGCAGTTTACAGTACAGCTGCTTGCTGGGCAGTGTGCAGGAAGTGGGTTCGCAGTTTACAGTACAGCTGCTTGCTGGGCAGTGTGCAGGACCAAAGGCAGCCTCTGCACCGTGGACATGTGCTTGTTTCCTCTGCAGGTCAATCCCAGTGCTGACCTCTATTACACAGCCTTCAGTGATCCCCTCTACCTGACCATGTTCAAGATGCTTCGAGATACTCTGTACTACATGAGAGGTAAGGATGCTGGTGAATGTGAGTGCAGGGCTGCTCCTGGCCATTCTTGCAGTCTGGTACTGGCTTTCTGTTGGTGCCAACTTAGAAATCACACGTGCAAGCCAGATGTGGCTTCTGGGTGTAGTCCTAGCTGCTCAGAAGGATGGGCTGAGGAAAAGAGTCTGAGACCTATCTGGACAGGATAGCAAGATCCCTCTATCTCCAAAAAATAAAAGATCACATGTGAGCAACAAGATCATATGACTGAACTTTAGAAGAAATTAAAAATATCTGTCCCTGATGTTAATACTGCCATTGATTGCTAAAGAGATGTTTTTTCCCTAATGTTTTTCTACACACATTTTATCGTTGTCCTGTGTATATAGTTTTACATATCAGATTTAGACATTTTAGAAAATAAAAGGTTTAGCCTTTACTCTCAATTTCTCATGTGTTTTTCCCATTCTATTTCTTCATAACATTAAAATGTTCCTTTTAAATATGTTTATATTTCTTTTTTTTTTAAGATTTATTTACTTTCTATGTATGCAGTGTTCTATGTGCGTGTATGCCTGCAGGCCAGAAGAGGGCACCATTACAGACGGTTATGAGCTATTATGTGGTTGCTGGGAATTGAACTCAAGACCTCTAGAAGAACAGACATCACTCTTAACTGCTGAGCCATCTCTCCAGCCCAGACTACATGTATTTCTAAGATATAGATACAATATAATTTACTTAGCTATTCCAAATCTAATTGGGGGAGTGGAGCAGGACTGAGAAACAGTCTCTGAGGGGTCAATTCAGGTACCTGAAAATGTTAGAACCACTGTGATAGGCCCTAGGGACAAGAATTTGGAAAGTCTCTAATCTTTCAACTGAACGGTGCCTTTGATGATGCATCCCTTTTTAGATATTTCCTATTTTTGAATTTTAGTTTTTGACTGCTTAAAAGAGAGTGCTGTGGGCTTAGAGTGTAGCTCAGTGTAAAGCACTTGCCTATAGGTGAAGCATCTGGATAATCCCCAGCACCACTGGAACAGAAGCAGAATAACCCAAAGCAAAACAACAAGACAGGAGCTTGGTCTCACTTCCCAGGAGAACTCTTTTTCTCTGACCAATACTGTATGCTTGTGGAGAATTTCAACCTAGCCTGTTCATGCTTGACCCTGCAGGCATTCCTACAACTATAGTAGCTACCTCAAACATCACCGTTGTTTTTATTGAGAGGGAGCAGCCTTACCCATAGGCACCTGCTGCCTGTGTTGTGGTGTGGCTATTTCCACCTGTCCCCTGCCCTCACACCAAACTTTCTTTCCCACAGACCTCCCCACCTCCTTTGTGAAAGAGATCCATGACTTTGTGTTGGAGCAGTTCAACATGAGCCAAGGGG
Organism: Cricetiscus sungorus; assembly: GCA_030556225.1. Classification (NCBI taxonomy): domain Eukaryota; kingdom Metazoa; phylum Chordata; class Mammalia; order Rodentia; family Cricetidae; genus Cricetiscus; species Cricetiscus sungorus. Next base: position 41,946,606 of record JANBXA010000641.1, read on the forward strand.
AACTCCAGAAGATTCTACATGACGCAGACAGGGTCCACAGTGAGATGAGCCCCCTCAAACTGCGCTGCCAAGCAAATGCTGCCTGCGTGGACCTCATGGTGTGGGCTGTGAAGGATGAACAGGGTGAGCTTCAAGCTGCCTCCTTGCATCCTCTAAGCTCTAGGCCTGCCCAAGGATCCTCCTACGTATTTCCCAAAGTGACTTCTAGAATGCTTGGCCCGGTCGTTTGCTGTTCTATCTTACAACATGAGGCAGTGGGCCTGGGAGGAAGGGGAAGCCCAAGGCTACCAACCCGGTGCATTCTCCCTCCTACTTTTTGGTGGGATTTTAGCATTTGCTCTGGAGAGATGGAGGTTCATAACTGGAGGGAAGAGGCTGGTTCAATGGGTGGGGAAGTCTGGGAAACATTCTCACAGAGTAGAACACTATGAGACAAGAGAAGATAATGTAAGTTCACATCATGTGGGTGCCTGATGTTGCCTCTCAGTGTTGAATTTACTATGTCTTGTGATTAAGCAGTAAGAACATACTTCCTGGGATTGGGGATTTAGCTCAGTGGTAGGCCCTGGTTAGGTCCTAAGCCCAGAGGTAGAGAAAAACATATTTTCTAAATGGTGATCATTTGTATCTCTTTCTGATTTTAAATTAAGGTGCAGAAAACCTTTGCATTAAGCTGTCTGAAAAGCTACAATCTAAGACATCCAGCAAGGTCATCATTGCCCATTTGCCCTTGCTAATCTGCTGCCTACAGGTCAGTCCCATAGATTCCCATTCACAGGTGCCTTTATTGTTGCTCAAGCTGGAGTTGATTCTCCATTGTCAAACAAGAGGCAACAAAGTTGTTCTTTAAAAAGTCCTATTAGAGCCTACTGTGAACTGAGGGTAGGCTGCTTTGTATAGGGCCATGTATTTCTGCATGAGCTACTTGCCTTAAAGAGGACCTGTGGTCCTGCTTCATATGAAAATCAAGGCCAGCAGGTAAGCTATAGACATAACCCACAGGGCCTCACAGAAAGATGCCCAGTTTTGCTTGTCAAAGGCACCCCTTGATAAAGACCCCCATTGACTCCACACACCTACCATTGCTTAACAGCCTACTGTACCTTAATTTGTTTACTTTGTTTACTAAGACAAATAATCTTAGCAATATGTATCTTGATTGGTGAAGAATCAGTACCATTTCCTTTGCTTAACCCATGAGCAGGTAGTCTCTGGGAACTTTGACTTTGGAAGTCTGGGTCAGGCTTGTACATCAGAAGATTTAAGCATCTTAGGGCCTTGTAGATAGATGGTCCTTTCCAGGCAGCCTGATGGACTGATGTTGTGTTGCAGGGTCTGGGCCGCCTATGTGAAAGGTTCCCCGTGGTGGTGCACTCAGTGACACCATCTTTGAGAGACTTTCTGGTGATTCCATCCCCGGTGCTGGTGAAGCTCTATAAGTACCACAGTCAGTATCACACAGGTAATAGCTCGAGTAGTTGTTTGCTTTTTACCCTTTGCTCTTTGGGGGCCCACCACCCAGCTCCCAAATAAACACACGGTTACTCCTACTTATGCATGCCTGGCCTTAGCTTGGCTTATTTCTAGCCAGCTTTTCTAACTTAAATTATCCTGACTACCTTTTGCCCCTGGGCTTTTATCTTCCTTTACCTCTCACTCCATGACTTGCTGTATGGCTGCTCCCTGAAGTCCTCCTCTCCTCCTTTTATCACTCCTCCCTCTTCTCTTTTCTTCTGTTTATTCTCTCTGCCTGCCAGCCCCACCTGTCCTTTCTTCTGCCTCGCTATTGGCCATACAGCTCTTTATTAGACCAACCAGGTGTTTTAGACAGCAAAGTAACACAGCTTCACAGAGTTAAACAAATGCAACATAAAAGAATGCAACACATCTTTGCATCATTAAACAAATATTCCACAGCGTGGACAAATGTAACACACCTTATAATAATATTCCACAACAAGCTCTCATCTTTAGCATTTGGAGCTTCTGGGTCCTTGGACACAGAGGAGCTGTGTAACTATTTGAGTTCTGACTGTACTTGTTTGGGCCATTTCTCTCTTCTACATCTTTCCTTCTGTCTTTTTCTACAGACCCCCATTTCCCTAGGTTTCAGGCCTTTCTCTGCCTCCCACTGAAGACCCTTTGTAATCTTTGGTTTTAGTTTTTGTTTGTTATTTGGCATTTTCTCTTGAGGAAGTAAGTGGAAGCCCTACATGCCTCAGAGCTGGGCTAGAAATCTCATGTACACTGTCTCATTTGGTTCCCACTGCCCACAAGAGGATGCAGGCTCAGTACAGGTCTTCTCACACAATAGTAATTAGAACAGGTGGGTTAATTAGCTAATTAATTAGTCCAGCTTCTGTGGATGTGAGGCACTAATATAGTTATTGTTGTGCATAGTTACAATGATATCTTTTTCCTACAGATGAAGAAACCGAAAACTAGATATCAGAAAACTCCCCCAGTCCTTATAGTAAAGACATACAAACAAAAGAAAAAAAAATCCTTGATCTATAATTGTGATGTTTTCTAGCTTCTTTTGAATCAGCCATTGTAACTTTGTTAAGGAATGATGTAGATGTTTGTTTAGGTTTGTGCTTAGGATCTCCCAGGCTTCTGTCACATGCACTGCCACCCAAACACATACACACACACACACCTGCTCTGTACCTCCCAGGACAGGACTATGCCTCACTAAACATCAAAGCTGCATCCACATGCATACTTGTCATTTTTCTCTGTGTAATCCTGGCTGTCCTGAAACTCAATCTGTAGACCAGGCTGCCCTTGAATGTAGAGAGATTTGCCCGCCTCTGTTCCTGGAGTGCTGGGATTAAAGGTATGTGACACCATGCCTGACTTTGTCATTTTTTACAAATGGTTCATTAAGAAATCACCATGCTTTATAAGTTTAACACTTTATAAGCCTCCTGTTCTTTTTATTTAAACATGCTCCTTCACCCTTCCTGTCAGTCTCAGAGTCTCAGTTCTAAAATGTTTGGTCTTGTCAGTTAGCCAGGCGTGGTGATGCCTTTAGGGAGGCAAGCACCAGGCAGGCTAGGGCTACAGGGTAAGATCCTGTCTTGGAGGGGGGGAGCCAGTGGGTAGGATGTGGTTGGTTGTTGAGTGCTAGTCTTCACAGGCTGACCATCTTGTAATCTTAATTTGAGACACAGAAGGGGATGAAAGTGAAACCGAATCAGACAAGTTGAATTTTTACTTTTAGTTGCTGGCAATGATATAAAAATCAGTGTCACCAATGAGCATTCCGAGTCAACTCTGAACGTCTTGCCGGGTAAGAAGAACCAGCCATCCATGTATGAGCAGCTCCGGGACATCGCCATTGACAACATCTGCAGGTAGGGGCTTTAGATGAAGGAAGCCTCTGGAAGGGGATGGGGGAGTGTAACCAGGTAAAGGTTTGTTGCAAAAGGAATGAGGTTATCCTTTTCATTTAAAGGATGTTTTTATTTATTATACATTTATAAAAAGAGGTTTTTTTTTTTTTTTTTATTAAAGCTGCCTTCCTTTTCTTGGTCAGAAAAATATAAATGCTTACTAGAGAAAATTTGTAATACTCTGCATACTGCCACATGGCTCATTACCTCTCCCCAGTACTATATATCCCACTTCCTTATGTCTGGCTGGCAAATCCCCCGCCTCTCAGATTCTTCCTCCAAGTTCCTCTCTCTTCCCAAAGTCTTGCCTGTCCTCTTGTACCTAGCTATTGGCCATTCAGCTCTTTATTAAACCAATCAGAAGATGCCTTAGTAGAGACATATCTTCACAGTGTGATCAAATATCCTGCAACAGTTTTTGCTGTTGTTTTCAGTAAGATTAAGTGTTCTTTGCTGTGGAGACTTGCTGCATGCTCTTGCTCTCCCAAGCTGAGAATCCGATGTTTTCTAATTTGTATCAGTTAGGAATTGTGCCTCCTTTGAATTCTAGTTCCTCATTCTTAGTTTGCCTGAAGAGCCAAACAGATAGGGCGAGCAAGACACACCTGAGAAACAAGATTTTATGTTCTTGGGGGCTTCTAAAGGTTCTCATTTTCTCTACAGCAGAAGCATCTCTCCTTAATAAAAGACCCTTGGTGGGGAGCAGGGGTGCAGCTTAGTGGGAGATCTCGTGCTTAGCATTTGTGAAGAACTGGAGTTAATGGGGGGGGGTTGGTCAGCCATCTGGGAACAGTTGCTATGAATTGTAAAGGAAGTGTAAAACTGGTATTAGCATGGCTACATTATTCTGAAGGAAGCTATTCCTTCACAACAGGCAAAGTTGATTTTAAGTTATTGTTTCCAGAAGAGATACCACCAAGTGGGCGAGTGAAGTCCACTATAATTCCTTAAATTCATCCTATGGAATGACTTTTCATTCAGATTTCTGGAGTAGAAGCTTCAGAGCTGCTATGTAAAATGATGTGCACCTCAGCAAGGAACAAATCAAAGGGAGAACAAACAAAACCTTTCCGTTGTCTCACTTGGACTTTCTTGTTGCACAGATGCCTGAAGGCTGGCCTGACCGTGGACCCAGTGATAGTGGAGGCCTTCCTGGCTAGCCTCTCCAACCGGCTGTATATCTCCCAGGAGAGTGATAAGTATGTGTCTGTCATTTGGAAGTGCAGCTGTGCTTTTCAGGCTCAGTCATAGGGCTTGCCACTGTGCATGTGTGTGTGTGTGTGTGCTTCCTCCCTGCTCACAATGTAGCCATGCACTGGGTCTGCTGAAGGGTCACGGTCAATTCCACCCACAGATGTACATTCTGGACCGAAGTAGATACCTGATGTATGGCACAAGATTCATGGGACTGGTGCAAATATAGATTAATAGAATTTTACTCGGGGAGAAATCACATACACTCCCCGAGACCACCACAAGTCCCTCCTCCAAGGATCCACTCCGGCTGCCCTCTGTGACCCGATGAGGAGCAAGAGAGAACAAGCTTGTCCCAGATCCCAAATCAAGTACCACATGCTCACCCACACACCTGTGACCATGCCCAAGTGGGCACGGTCAGTGCCACAGGTGCGGCTGGGTGGATCTCTCACTACACTGGACCACAGTGCTAGAGTTGGAGTCTGGGTCTCTGCCTGTGAATGTGGTGAGAGCGCACAGCAGTTCCTTCAGAAGAGCACTTCTTCACAGGCACGGGGAAGCCCAAGGCTGCCATAGCCTCTTGATTTTATGTCACACTGCATGCCTCAGAGCTTTTTTACTTTTGGAGGGTTTTCTGTTTGTTTTCAGGGGTTCTCTGTGGAGTCCTGATTGTCCAGAAACTCAATCTGTAGACCAGGCTGCCCAGAAATTCAGAGATCCTCCTGCCTCTGCCTTTCGAGTGCTGAGATTGAAGGTGTGGGCCACCACCACCCAGTTGCCAGAGCTTTTCTCAGATACCTCTCTTCTCCCTCCCATAGGGATGCTCACTTGATTCCTGACCATACCATCCGTGCCTTGGGACACATTGCAGTGGCTCTGAGGGACACTCCAAAGGTCATGGAGCCAATTCTACAGATCCTGCAGCAGAAATTCTGCCAGCCTCCGTCGCCCCTTGATGTGCTCATCATCGACCAGCTGGGCTGCCTGGTTATCACTGGAAATGTAAGGAAGAGCCCTGCAAGGCCAGGGCTGAAGCCTTTGATTATAAGAGTATCAAATCACACTGTTAATGCACTTTGAAACTGAGCTAAATTCTCACAATGGCTTCAACACTGTCTGGTGAGAATAATGTAATCAGTGGTTGGTTGTTTGGATCTCAAAGAAGTTTAAACTCCTTTCTTTTCCTTTTTCTATCCTTTTTTTTTTTTTTTTTTTCCCCCCACAGGTTTCTCTCTATTGCTTTGGAGGTTGACCTGGAACTCACTATGTAGACCAGGCTGGCCTGGAACTCACAGAGATCCATCTGTCTCTGCCTCCCAAGTCCTGGGATTAAAGGTGTGAACCACCGATGCCCAGCAGGTTTAAACTCATTTCTTATCAACCTGACGAGCATAAAATTGGATCTAAATAATAGCTGTCTCTCTTTCACTTTTGATTTGGGTTTTTTTTTAGAGCTCTAGAAATGAATCCCCTTAGATAAATAAGCACCCTGAAAAAAGCCTGTAGTCCCAGCACTTGGGAAGTAGAGACAAGAGGTTTAGGACTTAAAACCTATTTTTTGCTATATATAAGACCTTTTCTCAAAAAAAAAAAAAAAGAAAAAGAAAAAAAAGAAAAAAAAAGATTGTTCAGTGGTTAAAAGTGCATTCTACTCTTGTAGAAGCTCTGAGTTCAGTTCTACGCTCCCAGTCAGGCTGCTCAACACCTCCCAACACTGCAGCTCTAGGAGATTTGGTGCTCACTTCTGGCCTCTAAGGGTTCCTGCGACACGTGCAAGAACTCCCATGCAGACACACACACACACACACACACACACACACACACATATATATATATATATATATATATATATATACATATATATAATTTAAAAATAGAATCTTAAAACAATAAAATATTTAGGCTAGTCATGGTGTGTATACCTTTAATCCCAGCACTTGGGAACCAAAGGCAAGATTTCTGTGAGTTCAAAGCCACCCTATTCTAAATAGTTCTAGGCCAGCCAGGGCTTCATAGTAAGACCCTGTGTATAAATCAGTCAACAAATAAAATAAACATAGCTGGCAAAGATGGCTTGTGGATAAAAAGACTTGCTGACAACCTGTTGACTTGAGTTCACTCCCTGGAACCTGAGGGATGAAAGGAGAAAACCAGCTCCTACAAGTTTTCCTCTAATCACCATATAAATGCCTTGGCACTTAAATGAACACAGCATACAAAAATATGCCCTGCATGATCTTATTGTTACCAGATTCCAGAGCTTTCTCCCTGGGTGATGACAAAGGGGGCTTTCCCATGAGGACGAGTGACCTCGGGAATCATGGAATGGTGACAGTATCTCTTGCTCTCTTCCAGCAATACATTTATCAGGAAGTGTGGAATCTCTTCCAGCAAATCAGTGTGAAGGCCAGTTCAGTTGTGTATTCGGCCACCAAAGACTATAAGGACCACGGCTACAGGTACTCTTCTGTACCTCATTGCTTTGGATCTTGACAGTGTTTAACTCTGTTTGAGGGACATTTGAGGATTTGCCTGTGTGTGCGTTAGCCTTCTTACAGAAGTACTGTATGCTATAAATTAGTGTACAAGCAAGATAACTACAGAGGCCCATAATGTCTCTGCCTCTCTAGTGATGGGGTTAATGTTTAACAAAGCCCGGCCAGTTTTCCTTGGCAGACATCTTTACCTAGAGTGCCTTGAGGAAATTGATTTCTCTCCATGTTTGAAGGATTGCTACAAGTTTGTCAGGTCAGAAGTCTCTGAGGGCATGAAGAAAAGTCAGACAAAGACATGAGTCTGGAGGACAGAAGAGAGCCCCTGTGTTGGCATTACTGTTCCTGGTCACCAGGCTCCTCTGCTTTTCATTATTAAATACAAGTTTTCTCAGAGATCCTCCTCGTGTCAGTTTAATGGGCAGCAGTACAGCTGCCTAGCTGCAGGAGTGCTGAACTTGCCTGTGCCTCAGTTTCTCTACTGGCCAAAGAGCACAGTTGTGTGAGTGAGTAGAAATGTGCATGGGATTTGTTGGCAACCAGATCACCTGGAGTCAGCCCTGCCTATCTCAGTTGATCCCAGAAGCTAAGCAGGCCTGGTTAGTACTTTGGTAGAATAATGTATGTATGTATGTATGTATGTATGTATGTATGTATGTGTTAAAATTCTTGACCAGCTCTTAGCATTGTTACACAGTTGTCTCCACCAATGGGGAGTAAATGTTGGAACAAAGACATGTATCTATCCTGTTCATGTTCAGATTTCCTCATTCACATTCTCCAAACAAAATATCCTCAAGGCTGGGAGAAGTGATACACACTGTAATATTACCACTTAGGAAGTTGAGGCAAGAGAACCAAGAGTTAGAGGCTAACCTGAGCCACATAGCAAGTTCCAAACTGCCCTGGGCTACATAGTGAAATTCTATCGTTTAAAAAAAAAAAATCACTTTTTTGTAATATTTACATTGTGTTAAGTACTATGGGTAATTTTGAAATGATTTAGTGTATGTAAGAATGTGTACATAGTTTTATGCAAATACTATTCTAGTTTACCTTTTGTTTTATTAAGATACACTCCTGCTATGGTAGCTCAGGCTGGCCTCAAACTCATGATGCTCCTGCCTCCACCATCTGAAAGCTGAGATTACAAGTGGGTGCTACTTGCTATTACACTCAGCTACCACACCATTTAAATGAAGGGATTGTTTATATCCTTGGGAGCTTTGCAGCCAGTGTGTGGAACAGTTGTACCTCAGTGTTTTCTCACTGCCACCATATATGTCCAGTCTATAAACAATCTGAGGACTAGATTGGGGTCCCAGCCAAACTCACCTACACCTTCTGTCTGTCCTAGTCATTCCCTTCATGTGAACAGGTCTCCTGCGCTCCTTGTCCCTGACTCCTCCTGCTCTCCATCCTTGCTCCCACTGGCCTCTTTCTGGCCCTTGTGCTGGTCATCCCTATCCTCACTCTGTGCAGTCCCTGCTAATCTCATGCTGCAATCTCTTCAGTTTATAGTCAAAATGGCCTCTTTTCCCCATGAAGTCCTCTTATTGTTGTTGAAATGATTTGTCAGTCTAAGGATGTAATTCAGTGTTACAGCACTTGCCTGGCACGCACAAGGCCCTGGGTTCCCTCCCCTACACAACATACACACACGGCCTCCAAAATCTGTCTTCTCACTAATAGGAACATTTGATAGGTTTTGTTTTTCCTTGACCTACCAGACTTTACTAACAGGCAAAAGGAGTATCTTTTATCATAACTAGCATTTGCTAGGGACCAGAATGTGTTTAGTGCTTAACTCCTCCTGCTTATGAAGAAGGAATTATTATACTTGTTTTACACAGGAAGAAACAAAGGCTTAAATGCTTATGTGCTCCAATAAGTTACATACCATGGAAGTATCAGCTGCCGATTGCAGAGCTGCAGAGGCCTGGCCCATGGCAGTGAAATATCAGTTTCACACCTGGGTAGGATGTCCATAATCTAAGGGCAGGTGGTCCTGGGACTCCTTCATGTTCACTGTCTGCTATTAGTAACATCATTTCCAGGGCTGTGGGGAGCATTGGGGAGAAGCTGATCATCAGATGAAATGATGTTTAGGTTCTCAGAATTGAAGCAGAGAAGCCTAGAACTGAGTAATTCTACATCCAGATACTCAGTAGGCTTTTAATGTTTAAAGGAAAGTCAGGATCCCTGGTATCCAGCTCCTTGGACCAGATCCTTGGCCAAGAAGTCCATAGTCATTTATTCAGCCATTCACTTTCAGGGTCTGTTTGTCATGAAGATGACATGTTCAGAACTTTTGGAAGCTCCTTGTGCATGGTGAGGTAGGCTAGGCCCACTTAGAGTCAGTATCTGTCCCTCCAGCACATTGCCCAGCATAGCTGAAGGTTGGCCAGTGGCTTTAACTGTGTTCTTATTCTTTAGGCACTGTTCCTTAGCCGTAATCAATGCCCTGGCCAACATTGCAGCCAATATTCAGGAAGAGCACCTTGTGGACGAGCTGTTGATGAACCTGCTGGAACTGTTTGTACAGCTAGGCCTGGAGGGGAAAAGAGCCAGCGAGAGGGCCAGTGAGAAGGGTCCTGCCCTGAAGGTAGGAGGAAAGAGATTGCTGGGTTTTGAGGTTGAAATATAATGCTTTCTGTGTTAAATTATTTATTTTTTAAATTTATTCTGGTTTTGGTTCTGGTGCTCAAACCCAAGCTTTCCCAGTGCTGAGTGTGTGCTCTACCCCTGAGTTACACCCAACCATCTGTTAGTTGGTTTAAGAACATCTGGAGAAAACAAGAAAAAGAATGGGTTCTCACGGGGGATGCTTGTGGGTAAGGGAGGAACATGCTTCCTCACCAGACTGCATCTGGCTTGTATCAGCCCTGGTGAGGACAGCAGCAGCATGGGCTGTTTCCTGGGCAGTTGTCACTCATCAGGAAGCAGGTGGTGAGAGTGTCCTGGACCTGAGCCTATGCTGACAAGGAACTTACATGCTGCCATTGGAACATAAGAGGTGCCGTCTTTTATCTGCTCTCAGACTATCCTAGAAAGGCAGGTCCATACGGACAGACAGAATGCTACTTTTTAAATGCTCAAGTTGATTGTTTGGGAGTGTTTAAGACAGTGAGAGACCTCTTACCACGTCACTTCCCCATCAACAGCAAGCCTTCCCCACGTTTCCATTTCCGTGTTCTTACACTGTTCCCTCCTCTTCCCCTCTCCCAGTTACTATTCATCCACAGTATGCCAGGTACTGTCACTGGTCAGGGTTAGCCACTTAGTCAAAAGAACAAGGCCATCAATATTGCAGGTTTGTAGGCTCAAGACAGTTTCTGTTGCAACAGCTCCACTCTGCTGTGGTAGCCGACGAAGCTGTAGGCATGTGCAAAAGACCGGTAATGTTTGGATTTGGCCCGTGGGCTGCAGGGTCCTGGCTATTGTTCCAGGTGAGGGGTCAAGTAAGTAAGATAGCACCCTCTACTTGAGAGGCTTTGTGGGAGTACAGAACAGGGCAGTCCAGCAAGGAGCACATTAGACTAGGCTGGTCAGGAATGCCTTGTGGAAGTAATATCTGAGTGGACATCTCCATGAAATCTCTCCTATGAAAGTCTTGGTCAAGGAGTAGCTAATGCAAGAAAAAAAAAAAAAAAAAAAAAAGATCCTATTTAAGACCTTGTCCATAAGGGCTAGAGAGATGGCACAGGGGACTGACACCCTCACATAGACACACATGCAAGTAAAATACACATAAATAAATGCACATAAAATAAAAAGCAAATAAAAGACCTTGTCCATAATTCAACCTTGTTCTTCTGACCAATTTATCAAGATTCCCAGGATGGTGACTTTCTCAGTTCTTAGGAAAGACTAGGTGTCAGGTTGATGGGAGAGAGGGGCTGATGATGCAGGGAGGCATAAACCCTTGAGGAAGTGTGGTAATATTTCAGGAACCTTCTCTCCCACAGAAGTGAGCCCCAGTGCCCACTGACCTATGGGGACCTGTGGCCATTCCTATTTGCTTCCTCTTGCCACGCTTATAGAATCTCAAGAATTCTAAAATTTAATGCTTATTCATAGGCCAGAAGAGCAACACCAGGATGCCATTTTCTCCTAAGTACAAACATCGGAACCTTGTTCTTTGTAGTTACTGTTTGCCAAGTATTTACTGAAATAGGACCTTCTTGGGTGAGGAGAGTCTGTAGAAGCAAGAGGAAGATGCTGGCTCAAAACTGCCGAATGTGATGGCATACACCTTTAATCGCTCATGAGTTCAAGACTAGCCTAGTCTTCATAGCAAGTTCTAGGCCAGTGAGGGCTACACAGTGAGACCCTGTCTCAAAAAAAAAAAAAAGAAAAAGTTAAACTAAGGTCCATGGAGAGGGTTCCACTCCACTGTGCAGCCCTGAGGCTTTGGGTTTTTCAGTTCAGAGCCAAGAGAACCACTGTTCATCTGCTATAGCACAGGAAAACCAGAATGGGCTTCTGTCTGCACCTCTCCAAGTGACCACATGGCCTCAGCACCCACATCTGCTGTCACTGTTACAAATACAGAGCATAGATCAGTGTTCTAAGTGCGTTCTTCTAAACGCTTACTACCATCTGCCGAATCCTGGAAACCTGACTGGAGTAATGAGGGAATAAAGAAAGATGCGGAAATGCTGAGCTCCAGTGGGCTGTGCTTGCTCTAATGGAGCACGCCCACTCAGCAACCCAGAACCTCCATTCATTTATTGTGTATAGCACAGGGGGACGAGGCTTTGCAGGGCGCCATCTCAGACTGCAGTCATTTGGGAGGAGGAAGCTGCTGTTGCAAGTCAACTGTTGACACACTGTCATCATTTGCACTGGGACCAGAGAGAGGCTTTGCCATCCCTCTGAGCCTTACCCCAGGAGACAGCATTGCCACTCCTGTGGATCTGAGTCAACAATACAGCTTCGCTTAGGGCTCCCTCAGCTTCCCACAAGTGTTTGTTGCAATTTACCCATGTTTTGGGGACTATCTAAAGAACTTAACCATTTAATTATTAAATTTCCCAGGATTTCCTAACTTATAGAAAAGATACAGAAATTTATAAAGTAAAAAACCATAATCCTCTACTTAGATGAACTCACGGATAATATTTTGGTGTATTTTCTCTGCATGCATATATGATCTAACTATAATTGAATCAGAGGGTACTCTTAATCTCTGATTTGTTTTCAGACATTTCTGTCAGCACTCTCCCAAGGTGACTAAATTTTTTCAAGTAGTTGTTTTGTCATAATTATGTAGAATTGCCACTATTAATGCAATCACAAATTAATGCTTTGTGTTGCCTCTGCCCATCCTCATTACAATTATTCTGGGGCTAAGGACGTAGCCCAGTGGTAGAACCCTTGCGTAGCATGTGCAGCTCCAGGGTCAATCCTCAGCACTACAGGCACAACCGTTGAGTTATGTGGTGGGGACTAGGGTTTATAGTTTAAGTGCTTAGCATGTAAAAGGGTGCTAGGACCAGTATTGCACCAGATAGATGTCTTTATGTTCCTGTCTCCTGTCTGTTGAATACTGTTGGGGTTTTTGTTTGTTTATAAAAGGAATGTTTTTGTCAGTGATGCATATTTTTTTCTAGGCTTCCAGCAGTGCGGGGAACTTGGGGGTGCTCATTCCTGTGATTGCTGTGGTGAGTATTTACTTGTCAGGTGATTTCAGGTCCAGCTACTCATGTTGAGCAAATTCCTTATTAAATGCTTTCTAAAATCTCAATCATTTAGCTGGCAGAATGGTGCACATCTTTAATCCCTGGGGGGGGGGGTTAGCAGAGGCAGGTGGATCTCTGAGTTCAAGGCCAGCCTAGTCTACAGAGTGAGTTCCAGGACAAGAGCTATATATCAAGACCCTGTCTCAGAAAGCAAGCAAACAACAACAACAAACATAAATAAATAAAAAAAAATCTCAGTAACTCTATAGATATGGTTGTTTCAGTAACAAACAACAACTTTTGGTGACAACCCATAGAGTAACTCTTTCCCAGACTTCCTCAGTACTCTGGCAAGGAACTCTCACATGGTGCCACCAAGGTCTGAACCTGCTCCCCGTGTGCATTGTGCTCTGTGTTAATGTCCTTCACTGCTGCTTCGCCTTCTTCCTTGGCTTCCTCCTGTGAGATGAAGCCAGAAAACTTGTTCTCCTGCAGATGGGCTACAGTCCTGTCACTTCTAGAAGCCTGTGGGTACAATGGGTGCAGGGTCTGCATCCTGATGCAGCACCCCTGTGTAGAGAGCCCATCCCATCCGATCCTATTTTATACTGTATCCACTGCTCT